>CM054058.1:561058838-561658838 GCA_028641055.1 Alopecurus myosuroides
CAGCAGGGGTCCACACCATAGGGTGTTGTGGCCCCCTGGCCGCGCTAGCTATGGGTGTGGGGCACCCTGGACTCCACCGCCTTTGTCCTTTCGCCTATTTAGGCCCCCCGGATGGAAAACCCTAAGCACCTGATCAAAATCCCCGAAAAATATCCGCAACCGCCGTCACCGTCAACCCCAGATCAGGGGGTTCTGAAGCTGTTTTCCGGCACCCTGCCGGAGAGGAAATCATCACCGGAGGCTTCTACATCACCATGCCTGCCTCCGGATTGATGCGTGAGTGGTTCATCCTTGGACTACGGGTTCGTAGATGTAGCTAGATGGTTATCTCCTCCTCATATGCCTCCATGTTTAGATCTCATGAGCTGCCTATCAAGATCGAGAATGATGTTATGTAATTCTATATGCTGTGTTTGCTGGGATGCGATGAATATTGACCTTATGCCAAGTTGATTATAGTCATTATTGCATATGTTATTTGTGATCTTGCATGCTCTCTGTTTCTAGTTGTTATTCTTGCCAAGTACTTGCTAGTGACTCCAAGAGGGAGTATTTATGCTTGATAGTGGGTTGATGCCTCCTTGTTTCCTTTCTCGAGTGACAGAACATTGAAGGGGGAGGATGTGTTGTTGCCATTAGGGAGAAAACAGCGGCGAGAGTGCCCGCGTGCATAATCATTGCTTACATTACACACTTGGTTTAATCCAATCATCCATTGCTTGCAACTTAATACCTAAGGGGGTTCGAATGATAACCTGAGGGTGGATTATTAGTCATAGATGCAGATGGATGTCGGTCTATGTATCTTGTTGTAATTCCCGCACTAAATATCATAGTAATCTTCATGCTATCTTTTATGGAGGGACACCACTAGTGAATCTATGAACCCCGATCCATTTTTCCACACTGTTAAACAAACCACAACAATTTCCTGCTTTCTTTACTTACTGCAAGCATACACTGTTTTCCACACTATACGTCTAATCTTTGTTTTCAACAAGACCAGTGAGATTGACAACCTCACTGTACCGTTGGGGCAAAGTATTCTGGTTGTGTTGTGTGCAGGTTCCACGCTATTGCTGACACCGGTGAAGCGCTAGCACCACCGTCAGTGGCATCAACCTTCCGAAGATTCCCTTTCTCCTACTATATTGATAACCCTGGTTCTTTACTAAGGGGAAAACTCCTACCACTGTGCTCATCACACCTTCCTCTTGTGGTTCCCAACAACACAGAGAAAGGATGTCAACTCTGCCAGCAACAAGGATTTTCTAGCGCCGTTAGCGGGGAGAAGGAAGTCTTCTGGCAACGAGAGTCTCTCACTCTCAACCTCTCTATTTTGTTTATTGCCTTGTTTTTATTCTCTATATTGAAAACACACAAAAATTAGTTTAGTTTATAGCTTCTATTTACTTGCTTGCTTTTATGTCTAGTTTTGTTCCTGTTATTATGTCACCAGAAGAAACAATCTTTACTTTCAAACAAGGAAATGATGAGAACTTCAAAGAAGCGTGGTCTAGAGCTTTTGATTCCTATTGCAAAGTTGAACCTAAAGTGACTCTAAATGTGTTTCTTCGTAGCATTTACTTTCACTACTAGGGAAAAGGTCATGCGTGACGCACCAGTATCCTTTATCCGTGACGCACCGTGGCGCGTCATGGCTCTCACGCCGCGCCTATTGAGTTAGCCGTGACGCACCTGCTAGGTGCGTCACGCCTATTCATACCCGTGACGCACGGCCGCGGTGCGCCACGGCTACGGGATGTGCGCCACGCCTAAGTTACACTGGTGCGTCACGCCTAACCTTATAGGTGCGCCGCGTCTATATGCTGCCTCCACGGCTAAGTTGCCTGGTGCGCCACGCCTAGGTCGCTGATAACCTAATCATCTATCTAGGAACCATAGCATGACGAGCGAGGCGACGGCGGCAAGAGCGGCGGCGAGGGTCTTCAGCCACTTGTTGTTGTTCTTCTTCTTTTGTTCCTCGAGATGGATGCTAGTGTTGTAGGATTTGTAGGCATTGCCCTTGAACTTGTGCACCGGCATGTTGAGCAGGGTGCCAAGCAGACTCTCGCACACGTTTTTCGAGATATGCATGAGGTCAAGGCAGTGAGGCGTGCGAAGAATCTTCCAGTACCTCAGGCCCCAGAGAACAGACCTTGTTTTCCATACACCCTCTAACGGCGTCGGCGCCTTTCGCTTCTTTACCGACGTAGGGCACTCTTTCCAGTTCTTCAACAGCTCATCGATTTCCTCGCCGCTCCTTTGACATGGTGCTCTTCGCATCTCAACTTCATTGTTGAACAGATCTTTGCGTTTTCTCCACGGGTCATCCTTGCGAAGCCACCTTCGATGCCCCAAGAACACGGTTTTCGAAGACCCGTGGTTTCTCTCTAGCTGGAGATACGTAGTGTCATCCATGCACCTAACGCATGCACAGATTCCGTGCGTCACCTGCCCCGCGACATATCCGTAACCGAGGTAGTCATGCACCGTCGTGATGAGCGCGGCTCTCATTGGGAAAAACGTATCTCCATAGGCGTCCCACGTATTGGCTGTCTCGTCCCATAACGTGGCTAGCTCCTCTTCCAACAACTGGACATACAGATTGATGTCGTTACCTGGATGTTTTGGCCCTTGAATAAGCATACTCATATGTATGTATTTCCTCTTCAAGCACAACCAGGGGGTAGGTTGTATATACATACAAACACGGGCCAGGTGCTATGGGTGTTGCTATGGTTGCCAAAAGGATTTAGTCCATCCGTACTCATGCACAACCCGATGTTCCTTGGATCGTCCCCGAATTCGAGGTATTCGATGTCTAGCGCCTTCCACTGGCTAGCATCTGAGGGGTGTGTCAGCATCGTGTCATCCTTCTCCGGATCAGTTCCATCATCCTCTTCTGGCTTCTTCCTTTCCGCGTGCCATCGCATGAGCTTCGCCTGTGTGGGGTCTGCGAAATACCGCTGCAGACGGGAAGTTATCGGAAAGTACCAGACCACTTTTCAAGGAGAGGCCTTCTTCCCTGGCTTATATCGAGTTGCGTCGCACACCGGGCATATGGTTCTCTCCGCGTCCGCGCCCCGATAGATGATGCAGTCATTAATGCAAGCATGGTATTTCACGTGAGGTAAATCCTGAGGGCAGAGGACTTTCTTGGCCTCCTCGATGCTCGTTGGACACTTGTTCCCCGTGGGAAGACGGCCGTGCCAGAATGCCATGTTCTCATCGTAGCTCGCATCAGTCCACCGGTGTTTTGTCTTCATCTCGAGGGTCCTTAACGTTACGTTCAGACGGTTATCCTCGCTCACGCATCCTTCATACAATGGAGTAACCGTGTCTATCTCCAGTTGCGACAGCTTCGATTTCTCTCTAGCAGCAGCTCTGGTGTTGCTAGTCTCCTTGAGAAGCAGAGCTTGAACATGAGGGTCCCGCACCCAGTCCGACGACGATGTCTCGACATCTTCATCATGGTGTCCTTCGTCTTGATTATGATCATGTCCTTCATCTTGATCATGATGTCCTTCATCATGTCCGGGAGACTCTTCATCTTCTGGCCGGCCGCCATCGCCGTTATTATCCTGATCATGATGTCCTTCCTCATATCTGTCCGTCCCATTAGCGTCGTGTTCATCTTCTTCATCACTTGTCAGGTAAAGAGTGTAACCATCCATGAAACCACAACGTATAAGGTGCGACTCCAAGACACCGCAATCGTATCTGATCAAGCATTGCAGTTTGCATCTTCGACAAGGACATCTTATCTCCGTCATGTTATTTCGAAACATTTCGGCCGTCGCATGTTTCATAAATCTAGCAACGATGCCTGTGCTTATATGCATGGTTGCCTCCATAGTAAAAAAAATATCATACGACAAATTAATTAGAATCAAATTACGTAATATATGGATGATGCATGCATGGTCGTCGACGAAAAAATTCGGCATGACCTATGCTAAAAATAGGACATTCTCGGAGTACATGGTCGCCAAAATGGAAATGAATCAACATTTTGGCAACACATGGCAACTCATTTTTAAGACATCCAAAACTTCCATCAAAGATATGCAACACAATTTCGCATATGTATCTTGCCGACTCGCCAACTATATAGATCTTGCAATTCCTCCAACAACTCACCAACTATATAGATCTTGCCGACTCGAGACCGAGAGAGTGTGTGTGGCTATAGGGAGTAGTGAAAAAGATGGAAGAGAAAGTGGTAAAGTGAGATGGGGGTGGAGAGAGGTGTGTTTACTAGAGATTCCCCTCACATATATATCAAATAAAATAGGTTAAACAAGTTTTAAATCGTGGAAAAATGGAGGAAATGGTGTGGTGAGGAGGTGGGGGACGACCAGATCTAAAATGGGGTGGAGATGTGGGGGGGGATGGGAGGTGGGAGAGGTGGTCCACCCACTTAAATGGCCCCCAGGCATACCCGTGACGCACCGCGCTGCTGGTGCGTCACGGCTATGTAAAATAGGCGCGGCGCACATTGGGCTGGTGCGCCACGGCTATGGTTATTATTGGTGGAACGCATAGCCGTGACGCACCAGGCCAATGTGCGTCGCGCCTATTTCACATAGCTGTGACGCACCAGCAGCGCGGTGCGTCACGGGTATGCCTGGCAGCCTCGCCACCCCGGGCCCACACATAGGGTCCGCGCGCCTCCTATCTGGTGCGCCACGGGTAAGTGTATAGGCGTGACGTGCCGAGGTGCAGTGCGCCACGGCTTTTAGGCGTGACACACCAAAGTTTAGGTGCGTCACGGGTATGGTCTCTCCTATAGCTATTTTCCTAGTAGTGTTTGGTCTTGTTCTTTGTTATAGATATGCTTTCGATACTGTGGTAGGAGGTTATTTCCTTAATTGTGATAGAGATCAAGCTTTCAATGCTATATAAAAATTAATTGCAACCTACAACTTACCCAGTAGTTCTGATAAATCCTTTGCAGATATTTATGCTAGATTAAATACTCTTGAATCACATATTTCTATCCTAAAATAGGGATATAGCCAAATTGGTTAACATCTTGATCATGTTCTAATAAATTTTGAGTCAACAAATATGATCCCTTTGGTTAAAATTGTTATAAATGGTGAAACTTTTCATGCTCGTTGTGATATCATGTCTGAAGCGTGTCTTATGCCTAAGGAAATTTATGAATCTTTGAACCTTTGAGGACTAGCTGATGGAGGAGAAGAAATTCCTCTCATTAATAACACCACTATATTTCCCATTCGAATAGCTGAGGGAGTGTTTACGAAACTCCGAGGAAAAACAGTCTTCACTGATTATCTTGTTATTGAATGTGTAGAAGGAGGATAAATTACCCTTGGAAGATCTCTGCTGAAGCTCTTAGGAGCAACTATTGATATGGGAAAAGGTAACATGACTTTCACTCCCAAATCATGCGTGGACCATAAGTTCCCTAAAAAGAGTAAGGGTAAGAAAGGTAAATGCAAGGCCCGTAATGATGTTGATGCTTCTTTACTTGAAAACACTTGAGTTGATCTTTTAGGCCTAGCTGAAAGGCGTTAAAGAAAAGCGCTACCGGGAGACAACCCGTTTTATTTCGCTGTTTTCATTCAGTTTTCCTTTGTTTTCTTTGGTGTGCTTGCACCTGGGTGTTGTATATTTCCTTAGCAACCCCGCTGTATCTTTTCTTTTGAGTTTTTGTGGAGCCAAGTAAAGCCTCTAGTGGAAAGTTGAGCCTATATTTCGGATTTCTGCGCAGGCAACACATTTCTGCTGTCCAGTGTTAATTCCGTTCAAAATCACAGAAAATTCATAATGACCTGAAATTTTTTGTGCTTAATCCTGAGTTATGTACGCAAATTTTAATAGAATACCACTTTTTGATTTGAGCAACAGAAGAGTTTTGAAAAAATCGATCTTTACCTGCTGTTCTGTTTTGACAGATTTCTGCCATTTATTGCATTTGCATCTTAATCTCTTTCTTTTGGCGTTCTTTTGAGAAAAAGAGTTTTGAAAGAAGTTGTGACAGTATCTAATGTGTTTTTGAGTGTTATACTTGTGTTGAAACTGAACTATGTGAACTTATTATTTCAATTGCACTAACGTTGCTAATGAAGTTTGTGAGAATTTTGATGTGAAGAAAGTTTTCAAGGGTCAAGAGAAGAGGATGATATGATGTAATCAAGAAGAGTGAAAAGTCTAAGCTTGGGGATGCCCCGGTGGTACATCCAAGGAAATTCCAAGAAGACTCAAGCGTCTAAGCTTGGGGATGCCCAAGGCATCCCCTTCTTCATCAACAAATTATCAGGTCACTTCTACTGAAACTATATTTTTATTCGGTCGCATCTTATGTGCTTTACTTGGATTGTATTCTATTTTTTGTTTTGAGTTTGCTTTTGATTTTTCTTTCATTTTGTTTTTATTTTTTCAATAAGCTTGGTTAGACCCCAGCATTCTTTTATTGGAGAGTGACACACTCCGCTTTTTCATGAGAATACTTTGTATTCTTAGTCTGTGTCTAGCTGCGCATTTATTCAGCTCATGTTTTGCATGCATATCTTATCAGAGCTGTTAGTTTTAGTAGTATTATTTGAGTACTCTCATGTTTTCTTGCTGTACCATAAAAATTATTTTTGTTAAAGCATGTTTTGTTTGGTGCTTGTTGGGAGAAAGAAAACTGCTGCTTGAAGTAGAATTTATAACAGTACTAGTAGAAGCTTGTATAGACTATGGCTATAACTTTTTCATGCCATGCTAAATGTTATTTTAGTTTTAAAGCATTGTGGTTATTGAGTAGCATGATTGGCCTCAGATAGCTGAGAGTGTTTAATATGTCTTGAAAGATTCATGACTTGTTCTTGTCATAGTAAAGCATCAATATATGGTATTCTCTTTCGAATGATTTATTTGGTTGACTTGGCGCATGCTCACACCATGTTTATGACTACAAACTAGTCACGAATAGCCTCCATGACCACTTAGTTTTTGAACCTGTGATATTGCTTATGTTTTGATTAATGATTCTTATGTCGCTATGCGTGATTATGGCTCTTATGCTCTCTTGATTTGTCGCTCCCAGTCTTTTGCTAGCCTCCACTTGTACTGAGTATAAGCTCAACTCGTGCATCCAAACCCCCTTAAACCAAAAAAATTCCCATTGTGTCCACCATACCTACCTACATTTGGTATTTAATTTCCACTCCAAAGTAAATTTCTCATGTGTTACCTTTAAAACCTTCAAAATTACTACGGCTTTATGTTCCTATTTTTGCTCATGAGGACGTAAATAGAGAATCTTTATCTCACTTGTTGATTGGATTTCACGCCCTGGACTAGTGGCTTCATCCGCTTATCCAAATGATAGAAGAGCTGGCAGCGGGGTGCCCAGCGCCAAATTAATACAAGAAAATTATCTTCACTATTTTCCCCTGATTTATCAGTCAAAGCATAATAGTATAAACAAAAGAGAAAGATGGATGACCTTCTACACCAGTTGCGTTCTTCACCATGGGATCCGCTCATGTGAATCCAGTTGACTTGTGACGTACTGTATTTTCTGTTTACCATTCGTTAACATTAGCATACATCTCCCAAAATATAGACATTCCTCCACAAATGTCAAACTTTTAATACCTCTGTTTAATAAAAAAAAAGCTCTAGCACATGAGTGATCCCTTCTTACCTCTGCGAAGGGCCTTTCATTTACTTTTATGTTGACTCTCCATCTTCTAACTTTATGCACAATTGAGAGAGCATTTTTTCCATTCTGAGTTCTATGTGCATTTCTCCCATAAGCATCAATAATTACTTGATGATGTGATATTATTTCTTCTTAAATTATTTGTTCTAGTCTTCCTCTTGAAGTTTGAAGGTGTCCTGGCATTTATGTTTTGCCCCACTCTTAATGACTATCGAAATATCACTTTGCAATGCTTTCTCTATACCTGAAACAAACGTGTACCCTTCTTTGCATTATTATTCATGATCCTTTATTTGAGTTACTCTTTGTTATGCAATGTAATTGTTATGCGTTATTATTAAAGTTTTATTTATCATGCCTGTGTTTAAAGTTTTATGATCTCAGCGTGCATATGCTTTTACATTAGATTGATCAAGTTTATGTTAGTAGCATGTCACCTCAGAAATTATTGTTTTATCGTTTACCTACTCGAGGACGAGTAGGAACTAAGCTTGGGGATGCTTGGTACGTCATAAACGTATCCCTAATTTCTGATGCTCCATGATGATATTATGCCAATTGCTATATGTTTTCTCCCTTCTTTATGTCATTTTATCGATTTTCCGGACTAACCTATTGACAAGATGCCACAGAGCCAGTTCACTTTTTTCTGTTGTTTTTAGTTTCAGAAAAGTTGTTCTGGAAATATTCTCGGAATTGGAAAATTCGAAGCCTGGAAGTCCTATTTTCCCCGGAAGCATCCAGAAGACTGAAGAGGTGTCGAAGAGGGGCAGCAGAGGGGCCACACCATACAGTGGCGCGGCCCCCTGGTCGCACCAGCTATGGGTGTGGGGCCCCTTGGCCTCCACCGCCTTTGCCCTTTCGCCTATTTAAGCCCCCCGGATGGAAAACCCTAAGCACCTGATCAAAATCCCCGAAAAAGTTCCGCAGCCGCCGTCACCGTCAACCCCAGACCAGGGGGTTTTGAAGCTGTTTTCCGGCACCCTACCGGAGAGGAAATCATCACCGTAGGCTTCTACATCACCATGCCTGCCTTCAGAGTGATGTGTGAGTAGTTCATCCTTGGACTACAGGTTCGTAGCTGTAGCTAGATGGTTGTCTCCTCCTCATATGTCTCCATATTTAGATCTCGTGAGCTGCCTATCATGATCGAGATTGATCTTATGTAATTCTATATGTTGTGTTTGCTGGGATCCGATGAATATTGACCTTATGCCAAGTTGATTATAGTCTTTATTGCATATGTTATTTGTGATCTTGCATGCTCTCCGTTGCCAGTGATTATTCTGGCCAAGTAGTTGCTAGTGACTTCAAAGGGATATTTTATGCTCGATAGTGGGTTCATGCCTCCGTGTTGTCTTGCTCGAGTGACAGAAACAGCTGTGAGAGTGCCCGCGTGCATAATCGTTGCTTACATTACACACTTTGTTTAATACAATTATTTGTTGCTTGCAACTTAATACCTAAGGGGGTTCGGATCATAGCCTAAGGGTGGATTATTAGTCATAGATGCAAATGGATGTCGGTCTATGTATCTTGTTGTAATGCCTGCAGTAAATATCATAGTAATCTTCATGTTATATTGTGCACTACGGTGCAACCTTTATTTGTCAATTGCCCAGCTGTAATTTGTTCACCCAACATGCTATCTTTTATGGAGAGACATGTGACGCCCCGAGATCGGGCACTATGCAGATTTCATCATTTCCGCCAAAATCCACATAATAAACGATTCTAGGTTGCCACTTGTGATAACATTACAACAGTTCACGAATATTCCGCAACAACAACAGAAAATATATATACAAGACGACTCAAACGAGTCAAGGATACAACTGATACAATACAAAGATCCAAATAACAGCGGAAGAAACAACATAGTGTCCGACTACGGACAAGATACAAATTGGACTAAGAGTCCTGAAGATAACCGATGGCGTCCAATCCCTGCCCAGGCCAAGCCGGAGGGATTCCCAAGCTAACGTCGTCAGACTTCAAACCTGTTGACTGCAATGTGGAATATGCAGCCACGAAATGGATTCGTGGGTCAGTATGGTTAAGTACTGGCAAGTGGATAAACCATACTCACAAGATACCAGCGTAACCAATCATCACAAGATACAAATACTTTGGGTACAACGGAAAGGAAGAGATTATTGCAAAGAAGCGGCAGCGGGCTGCACTAACTAACTACAGAGTCGCGCTACAACATCCGGCTAAAAGAAAGGGATAAGATAGCGCGACAAAACCAACTATAACTACTCACCAAACAATACCCATCCAGTGTTACCCCCTACTAAGGAAGCAACCCGAGGAAACTCACACTGTTGATTAAGGTGACATTCATTTTATGGGGAAGATAATACTATGTTACTAGTCAAGTTGTTATCATTAGGTGTAAGTTGTCTGAGTACTTGTTAGCCAGCACTTTCACCAAGTCATCCATAACCGCGGACAACACGGCTTCTCGAGAAGATTTAACCCTGCAGGGATACGACAAAGGACAACAAGACTCGAGCGCAAACAAACCTAAGCATGCAACTACGACACGAGGGCCAACAAGGTAAACAAACAACAGGTAATAGGAAGTGGAAGGAAAGCTATATCATGGTTGCAAGGTAAACATATGATAGGATCGAGACACCAGCATCGAATCATAAGGCTAGAATAAAGACAACGGGAAGAATCGGTAACAAGTGATGAAAGGCAGCCATAGGCAGCAAGTGAGTATACTTGCCTGGAATCCAGCAAGTAGAGGTAGCAGAACTTGTCGTTGCTCACATCATCTCAACGTTCTATCCGCGAAGAAGCAGCGAACTAGAACAAACACCGGATGCAACAATTACTACTACGGCAAAAGATCCAGCATGATCCTATTTTATATGCATGACAATTAACTGATGCATCAAAGTAAACCATTTGACATGGTAAACATATTTAAATGGGCCCATATGCAATTTGGATTGCATATGGAAAAGCCCATGAATTAATGTTGAATTAAATGATCTACAAATAACCATCATGTGAAAGTTGATTAGAATGATGCATGGAGGATGAAAACAATAAGAAAACAACAATAGCTTCAGTTTGATATGTTGTTTACCAAGTTTGGAATTTTATTTGTTAAGTTATGAACTTTGGCAGTTTAAATGATTTAAACAAACATTTGTTGTTTTCACCAATTTTAAATGTTCAAAACAGATAACCAAATTTATTTTTGGAAAAACACACAATTTTAGATGGAATACATATTTCATTTGTTGAATTTGGATTTTAGATGAGCAAGTATTAAGTTAACCATTTTTAAATGCATTAATTAAGAAATAGTTATTTTCAGCAATTTAATTTATTTAGCACAGAAAAACAAAGTTGATATTTGCAAAGTTCATGAAAAATGGGATGGAAAACATATGTTATATGTTCAAAAAGAATTTAGTTTGACCAAGTTATTAATTTAGCAATTTTAAATGATTTAAACAAGATTTAAATTATTTAACCAATTTTAATTATTCAAAACAGGAAAAAAAGTTTATATTTGGAAAGCTTGTTCAATTTTGCATGGAAAACATATTTTACATGTGCCATTTGAATTAAATTTGAAATAGTTATGAATTTGACCAAATTTGAAAGAGTTGTTTGAATTTGAATTTTTGAAACCATTTGAAATGTTCAAAACAGTATACAAATGGTTTAAGCATGAAGAGAATTTAATTTAGCATGGAATACATATAAAGTTTAAATTATTTGGAGTTGTGGTTTGAAAGATATGGGCAAAAGAAGTTTAGGGGCTATTCTGCCAAAATACAGGGGTCTGTTTTGAAGGAAACAGTGCGTGGAGGGGCTTAGGTGCAGAACCAGAAAAGGCTAGGGGCCTAGGTGCAAAGCTGCCAGATCCAGATCTGGATCTGGGCTTCTCTCACCGCAGCGCGCCCTAGCCACAGGGACTGACGAGCGGGCCCGAGGCCACGCGGGCAGCCAGCGAGGCGCGGGCAGCGCCACGCCAGCCTTCGCGGTCACTGACCAGCGGGGCCCAGCGCGAGGGAAAAAAACCCCGAAAAAAGGTTGGCCTTTCGGCCGGGGAGGGACTCGAACTCGCGACCGCGAGGATGCGCATGGAGGGCTCGAGCCACTAGGCTAGGTTGTTGTTTGTGAACAATACAGCGTCGACCGATTTTTTAGGTGTTCCTTTCGGCGTTTCTTCAGACTGACGAACTGAAGATCGCGTCTTCAGTTGCGGCCATGGCCAACAGGAGAAGGGCGCGGCCGCGCCGTGCGAGGACGGATACGCGAGGAGCACGGGGATGAGGGGGGGCTAGGCAGGGAAGGGTGCTCACCACGGGGTGGTCGACGGCGCGGCTCGGGGAGATGGCGAGGAAGGCGACGACGGCGCTGCGCGCCCGGGAGGAAGACAGCGACGGCGGGAGGGCTATGAAGCTTCCCAGGCCTGGCCGAGGAAACGAATGCGCAGAGGACACCTCCCCGGTGCCATTCCCGGCCTTGGCGTGGACTGGCGAGGTCCTCAACGGCGGCGCCAAGCACGGCAACCTCGGCCACGGAGGTGTTCTTCTCGGCGTCAGAAAAAATGTCACAGACAGAACAGAAAAAATCAGTGGAAGAAAAGGAGATCGACTGGGAGGAAGAAGAGAGGAAGTGGCGGCGCAGGAGAGGAAGGAGAGGGGAAAGGAAGGCTAGGGTTAGAGGGGGAAGGGGCTGCTTTATCGGAGGGGGCAGGTGGGGATCGGTGGTGCGTTGCTTTTCACCTGCTCCCGTACGGACAGAGGTAGGGGAAGGGTGCAGTGGGCTAGGATTGGGCCCATGGGGTTGTGGGTGGGCTGGCCCACTTGGGCTGGCCTGCCTCCCCTTTTTGTTCTTATTTCTTCTTCTTTTTTTTGTAAAAGAGAGATAAGAGAGAAAAGAAAGGGGTTTAGGGTGTTGTTTATTTATTTATGCAATATTTTTACTGAGTTCAACATGTCATTTACCCAAGTGCATGACAGTTGAGTTTTGAAAATTTTGAAATTATGCTTATGTTTGAATTTAAATTTGAAATTCAAATTAGGGTTTTAATAGAAGGGGTTTTATTAACCAAGCAATTTGAATAATTCAAATTCAAAACTATTGAAAAACAATTTGAGTTGTTTTGTTTGCAAATGGTTTTGGAAACATTGTAATATGTTTACATTTTTAATTTGGTTTGGAAACAAGGTGAACTTCATGCATGATGCAATGCCATGCAATGCCAAAAGTAAAACAATCAACTTCTAATTTGGGGGAAAATCCCCCGGCTGTTACAGACGACACCACTAACAAGGGATTGCGACCTCGCAATCCACCCACTAACCCGGGAGGGGAAAGAAGTTCGACTATCGATTCTTCATGCCTCCAGTTGATCTCCTCGACACCACTAACAAGGCTTCTCGACACCACTAACAAGAGATTCTTGCTCGGATTGATGACGATGTTCTTCCACCAGGAATCTTCCGATGATCGAACCTATTAGGTTAAAGGCTCAGAAAACGTCCACCCACGTAGGATCCTAAACCATGAAAATAGACAAGAGGGGAGACTCCAAAACAAATAAGATGGGAGGAGAATAGAATAGGGATAAGGAGAAAACAAGAATCCTATTGAGATGTTTCCAAATAGTTTAGCAGAAATAGTTTTTGACACTCTAGAAACAACGACCGTTACCGAGGTTATCCTACAGGCTTTGCGGACCTGTTGCTTCGATAACCATTCGTATCGAAACAACTTTGGGAATCGGAAACCAGGCTCTGATACCATTTGTGACGCCCCGAGATCGGGCACTATGCAGATTTCAGCATTTCCGCCAAAATCCACATAATAACCGATTCCAGGTTGCCACTTGTGATAACATTACAATAGTTCACGAATATTCCACAACAACAACAGAAAAGATATATACAAGACAACTCAAACGAGTCAAGGATACAACTGATACAATACAAAGATCCCAATAACAGCGGAAGAAACAACATAGTGTCCGACTACGGACAAGATACAAATTGGACTAAGAGTCCTGAAGATAACCAATGGCGTCCAATCCCTGCCCAGGCCAAGCCAGAGGGATTCCCAAGCTAACGTCGTCAGACTTCAAACCTGTTGACTGCAATGTGGAATATGCAGCCACGAAATGGATTCGTGGGTCAGTACGGTTAAGTACTGGCAAGTGGATAAACCATACTCACAAGATACCAGCATAACCAATCATCACAAGATACAAATACTTTGGGTACAACGGAAAGGAAGGGATTATTGCAAAGAAGCGGCAGCGGGCTGCACTAACTAACTACAGAGTCGCGCTACAACATCCGGCTAAAAGAAAGGGATAAGATAGCGCGACAAAACCAACTATAACTACTCACCAAACAATACCCATCCAGTGTTACCCCCTACTAAGGAAGCAACCCAAGGAAACTCACACTATTGATTAAGGTGACATTCATTTTATGGGGAAGGTAATACTATGTTACTAGTCAAGTTGTTATCATTAGGTGTAAGTTGTCTGAGTACTTGTTAGCCAGCACTTTCACCAAGTCATCCATAACCGCGGACAACACGGCTTCTCGAGAAGATTTAACCCTGCAGGGATGCACCAATTTGGCCGTACACGTAAGAATGACCCGCCAGATGGAAAGGCCCTTCCACCAAGCGAGGCACTCAACACAACCCAACTCTTCTTCGCATCAAGCCCAAAGAACCACATGCTATGCGTGCGCGGCTAATCGTGTTGGGGTGCGTAGAGATAAACGAAAACTTTTCCTACGCAATGCTCCCAAGATCTAGCCGAGGTAGAAGGCCACGAATATTACCACTAGACGCGCAGGTGCAGATTATTGGTGCAGCGCGTCGGGGCAGTGCAGTCCCACGATCCGGTCCGGCCGATCCAATCCCTCGAACGTCGAAGTGCTGAACATACAGCACCTCTGCCGGTATCCACACGTACGAGGAGGAGCTCCGACGGCGGACTGCTAGGTCCGGTGCGGCGGCTGGACTGAGTGGGGCTAGGGTTCCCAACGCATGGGAGAGTGGACTAACGTGCCCGTTGGGCAACCTGCGCCCCTCTTTATATAGCGTATGGTAATGGGCTGCACAACACTTGTGGCCCATTCCCTCTGTGAGTCCGACTCACTAACTCAGTCCATTTCCGGTTCGGGTCCAACCCAACCAATACTTGCTCCCGCTCTTAAGTGTGTGACCCTGCAGGCTCATGGCGACTTGGACACGATTGGAGTCCAACTCCCAATCGATCAATCGGTAGCGGCTCCTAGCAGAACGTGCCGACTCCCAAGTACCATTGAGTCATGACGACATACCTTTCAATGTGATATTCATCTTAGTCCTTTTTGCCTCACGATATACCTTGTCGAGCTATAGGCGATTTATCGTCATCCCTTAAATAGCTCAACTCTCTTCTCGATCCGTGATATGTGATTCATCTGACTAACTCTTAGTCAATCGACACAGTTAACACTTAACTGAGTCGCGCATGGCCATGCTTCCTGAATCATATCACTCGAGAGGGCCCAGAGAATATCTCTCCATTCGGAGGGGCAAAATCCCATCTTGATTATCCACATCACGCAGCTTGCTTCTCATTCGACCCGAACTCTGCCTTTATAGTTGCCTTGTCACAGAACAACGTTTGACGGAACCTAAGTCGGTGATCCACAACTCGGATTGTGCGACAACCTCAGGTCTAAGGATTACATTGATTGAGACATGCAAAAGACGACTTGATCGTTGCATCTCAATGTGGGTCAGTCCGACTTGCTAAACTCTTTAGCCAAGTCCGTGAACGTTGGAATGGCATCACCATGCCCATGACAAGTGGAACCGTGTCGTCAGCCAACACTCACATTAGTCTAGGGTGTGTGTCCAGCACAACCTTAACGACCAAGGACAATTAGTATGAACAACATGAATACATAGTTCCACAATCGAATCACATATTCAATGACATATATCAGATGTTCAAACCAAAGGACAACTTAATAACTTTATGAATACAGTGGGAATTACATCATACATGATTTCCTCTAGGGCATATTCCCAACAGTCTCCCACTTGCACTAGAGTCAATCATCCTGGCATCATATGCCTAGGCATCGAATGACCATGCCTCTCGTGTGCGCCTCATGCTTAGGCTGTGGTAGCGCCTTTGTCAACGGATCTGCAATGTTTGCATCCGTGTGTACTTTGCATAACTTGATATCACCTTGTTCGACAAACTGGCGAATGAGGTGGTACCGCATGAGTATATGTTTGTTCTTCTGGTGTTGTCTAGGCTCCTTGGCTTGTGCGATAGCACCATTGTTGTCACAATATACGTCCAATGGATTGGACGCGCCCTGAACCACACCAAGATCAATCAGGAGGTTCCTGATCCAAACAGCTTCCTTTGCCGCCTCTGAGGCAGCAATATACTCAGCCTCTGTTGTAGACGCAGACACCGTATCTTGCTTGGAACTCTTCCAGCTCACAGCTCCTCCGTTCATTACGAACACGTATCCCGATTGCGAACGAGAATCATCTGAGTCGGTGAGATAACTCGCATCCGTGTAACCCTTTACACTGAATTCCTCATCACCTCCATAAACTAGGAACATTTCCTTAGTATTTCTCAAATTCTTAAGGATGTTTTTAACCGCTGCCCAGTGGGCTTCGCCAGAGTCAGCCTGGTATCTGCTCGTAACACTTAGAGCATAGGAAACATCTGGCCTAGTACAAATCATGGCATACATGATGGATCCGATTGCCGAAGCATACGGGATCACACTCATCCGACTTCACTCATCAGTCGTCGAAGGACACTGAGTCTTGCTAAGTTTTATGCCATGGGACATCGGCAAGAATCCCTTCTTGGACTCTTGCATTTTGAATTTCTTCAAAACTTTGTCCAGATATGTACTCTGACTCAATCCAATGAGCCGCCTTGATCTATCTCTATAGATCCTGATTCCTAATATGTAAGTTGCCTCACCCAAATCTTTCATTGAGAAACTCCTTTCCAATGACTCTTTGGTTTCTTGCAACATCATGACATCATTTCCAATCAGTAATATGTCATCCACATATAAGATTAGAAAGTTTACTTTGCTCCCACTAAACTTCTTGTATAAACAAGAATCATGATCACTTTTGATGAAGCCAAACGATTTGACTACCTCATCAAAGCGAATGTTCCAACTCCGAGATGCTTGCTTCAACCCATAAATGGATTTCTGAAGTTTGCATACCTTGTTAGCATTAGCTGGATCGACAAAACCTTCGGGCTGTATCATATACACGTCCCCAGTCAAATTTCCATTAAGGAAAGCCGTCTTGACATCCATCTGCCATATCTCATAGTCGAAATAGGCTGCTATGGCTAACATGATCCGAATTGATTTAAGCATCGCCACAGGCGAGAATGTCTCGTCGTAGTCAACTCCTTGAACCTTTCGGAACCCCTTCGCGACAAGTCGTGCTTTATAGACGGAAATATTTCCATCCATATCAATTTTCTTCTTAAAGACCCATTTGCACTCGACGGGTCTTGCACCGTCAGGCAGATCAACCAAATTCCAAACTTGGTTTTCATCCATGGACTTTAACTCGGATCTCATGGCTCCAAGCCATGACTCGGAATCAGATCCCACCATCGCTTCCGAATAAGTTGCCGGCTCATTACTGTCTAACAGTAAAACATCTCGAGCACTCTGTAATCTGGCAGATCTCCGTGGTTCAGGTGCTGTTACCGGTGTAGGTACCACGACCGGCTCAGCCTCCAAGGCGTTCGCCGACTCGCCCCTAGCCGGTTCCTCTCGAATTTCTTCGAGTTGCACTGTGCTCCCACTGACTTCCCGACTGAGAAACTCTTTCTCAAGGAAGACACCATTCCGAGCGACAAACACTTTGCCCTCTTCCCGGTTGTAGAAGTAGTACCCCAAGGTTTCCCTCGGATACCCCACGAAAATACACTTATCCGACTTGGGCGTGAGCTTGTCCGACTGAAGTCGCTTGACAAATGCTTCACAACCCCAAATCTTAAGAAAAGACAACTTGGCTTTTTACCAGTCCACATCTCATGTGGTGTCTTCTCTACTGACTTTGATGGTACTCTGTTTAGTGTGAAAGCTGCAGTTTCTAGACAATAACCCCAAAATGATAAAGGTAGATCTGTCCGACTCATCATTGATTGTACCATGTCCAACAAGGTCCGATTTCTCCGTTCCGATACACCGTTTCTCTGCGGTGTACCCGGTGGAGTGAGTTGAGGAACTATTCCACAACTCTTTAGATGGTCATCAAACTCATGGCTCATGTACTCGCCTCCACGGTCCGACCGTAGAAACTTTATTTTCTTGCCGAGTTGATTTTGTACCTCACTCTGGAATTCCTTGAACTTTTCAAAGGCTTCCGACTTGTGTTTCATTAAATAGATATATCCATACCTACTTAAATCATCAGTGAAGGTAATGAAGTACTCATAACCACCTCTGGCTGTCGTGCTCAGTGGTCCACATACATCACTATGTATTAGTTCCAACAAGTCGGACGCCCTTTCACAACTCCTTGCAAAAGGTGTCTTGGTCATCTTGCCTAGTAGGCATGATTCGCATGTCTCGAATGACTCTAAGTCAAACGAAGTTAGAAGTCCATCATCATGGAGCTTCTTCATGCGCTTCCAACTTATATGACCAAGCCGACAGTGCCAAAAGTAAGTCATATTCAGATCATTTGGTTTCAACCTTTTAACATTTATGTTATAGACCGATTCACTATCAAGATTTAAAATAAATAACCCGTTTGAACGGGTGCAAAGCCATGAAACATATCTTTCAAATATAAAGAACAACCATTATTCTTAATATTCGACTCATAACCTTGTCTCATCAAACATGAGGCGGAAATAATGTTTCGACTAAGCGCTGGAACATAATAACAATTATTTAGTTCCAAAATAAATCCTGAAGGTAAATGAAGTTGCATCGTGCCGACTTCCAACGCAGCGACTCTCGCCTTGTTGCCGACTCGAATATCAACCTCTCCTCTTGCCACGCTCCTAGTTCTTACCAGCCCCTGCAACGAGTTGCAAATGTGAATGACTGATCCGGTATCATATACCCAAGAACTATTAGGCGCATCAGCAAGATAAATGTCTATAACATTGCACACAAGCGTACCTGAGTTGGAAGTCACACCTCCACTCTTGGCTCTGTCAGCCAAATACTTGGTGCAGTTCCTCTTCCAGTGGCCATCCTGCTTGCAATAGAAGCAATTGGCTCCGGCTGTAGGAGAAGGCTTAGTCTTTGAGGGAGCACTCTGGACAGGCCATGGGTGCTACCTCCTGACTTATCCTTCTTATTCTTAGTCCAAGAACTCTTCTTGAACTTAGCCTTATTCTGCACCATCAACACTTGACTGGTGCCTTTCTTGATATCAGCCTCTGCCGTTTTGAGCATCCCATGTAATTCAGTGATACTCTTATCCATACCATGCATATGGTAGTTCGAGATGAACGAACCATACGCACTAGGAAGAGAGTTCAGAATTATGTCAGTAGCGAACTCTTCGTTAAGTGGGACGCCCAGCCGATCCAGAGACTGAATGTAACCAATCATCTTGATTACATGCGGACTCAGTGGATCGCCATCTTTCAGCTTACAGCCCAGCAAAGCTTGAGAGACTTGATACCTCTCGGTCTTTGCCTGAGCCTGGAACATACTTTTGAGGCTTTCGATCATATCGTAGGCCTCAACATTTTCGAACTGCTGCTGCAAGTCCGGTTCCATGTGTGCAAGCATAAGACAGCTAATTTCCATAGACTCATCTCTAGTCTTACGGTAGGCATTGGTGACAGCGACAGTCGCATCATCATCAGGCTCTTCTGGAAGTGGAGTTTCTAGAACATGTTCTTTCTTGTCATGCTTGAGGACTATCCTCAGATTACGATACCCGTTGGTGAAAATAGTTCCATTTAGCTTATCTTTCTCTAAGATTGACCTCAACGCAAACGCGGACAACTGAGGAAGGTTGCTAGGTGCCATTGATCTACAACAGAAAATACGCAAAAACACTTAAGACATGTATTCATAAAAGAGCAGGCATATTAAACGCTTTAATACTTATGCTCCCACTAGAACCAACATCCCTTCGATGGTTGCTAAGTGATTCAAGATCCTAAATAAGCAAGCCGACTAGTGAGCTTTAGCATCACCGCTAGCCGTCAAGTGATCTAGGTAGGCAACACCTTGCCAATCGTATCCCTATACGACTCCTGTTAGTTGGGTGGCATCACATGCCCCGGCTCCCAACCTCCTCGCCCCGAGCCCCACAACCGTTGTGATGGACTCGTCTAGATTACCAAGTGCTTCTGCTTGTAAGATTCCGACTCAAACCCACCTAACCGGAAAGAATTGGTAGCACCTCAATTTCATGAGCCCACTACCAAGAATGTCCGACTTGTGATGGTGCAGCACTGGCGGGGACCGACTAGACCTTCTTTGAGGGATTAAAGAATCTACCAACTATCTAAATAGAGGTAAATAGAGACATAACAATAACACAAATAAAGCAATTATAATGTGAAATGGTATGGCTCTCTTCATGGTGATCTCCATCTCCACGAAGCTTGCAAGTCGACTCGTGCCAACTCTTGTCACGTGCCATCTTGCTCCATGTAGCCGACTTGTACATCGACTTGCATGCCACCGGGTTCTCCAACAAGCTACACTAGCTAGTAAATCAAAGATTACATAGAGAATCCGACACGCAGGTCGTTATACAATAAAATGACAGCACCTAGGCTCCAGCCGGCTGACATGAACATGATACGCAGATCATGTATGGATTACACACATCACATGCACATCAGCCATACCATTCACAACTTCCTGCAAAAACAAGTTATGCATAGATACGATATCTACCGGCGTTGTGAACTCGCAACGACATCTAAGGCGCTACGACAGATCTCATCTGCATTCCGATCATGGATTTCTTCATCGGATAAAACGATTTTACCCGAATCTGATCCGTATTCCGATTCGACCAAACTCTTTGATCTTCGATCACCGCAACTGGATTTATGTGTCACGGTATACCCGATGGCGGAAACCGACCGGTAGGGGTAAGTTGTTCCACGACCTTAGCAGTATGATCACGGAAACCTGATCATCCATTAACCCGAGTACGATTGATCCAATCAACCTTGTACAAAAACCGATCTATCTTATAGACCGACCACCAAAACAGCAATTAGATCACATCTAACGTAACTACATATCACATATGTACGGATCTCGGGCCTAATACCAGAAGCTACCGCTGATACCACTGTTGGGGCGCGTAGAGATAAACGAAAACTTTTCCTACGCAATGCTCCCAAGATCTAGCCGAGGTAGAAGGCCACGAATATTACCACTAGACGCGCAGGTGCGGATTATTGGTGCAGCGCGTCGGGGCAGTGCAGTCCCACGATCCGGTCCGGCCGATCCAATCCCTCGAACGTCGAAGTGCTGAACGTACAGCACCTCTGCCGGTATCCACACGTACGAGGAGGAGCTCCGACGGCGGACTGCTAGGTCCGGTGCGGCGGCTGGACTGAGTGGGGCTAGGGTTCCCAGCGCATGGGGAGTGGACTAACGTGCCCGTTGGGCAACCTGCGCCCCTTTTATATAGCGTATGGTAATGGGCTGCACAACACTTGTGGCCCATTCCCTCTGTGAGTCCGACTCACTAACTCAGTCCATTTCCGGTTCGGGTCCAACCCAACCAATACTTGCTCCCGCTCTTAAGTGTGTGACCCTGCAGGCTCATGGCGACTTGGACACGATTGGAGTCCAACTCCCAATCGATCAATCGGTAGTGGCTCCTAGAAGAACGTGCCGACTCCCAAGTACCATTGAGTCATGACGACATACCTTTCAATGTGATATTCATCTTAGTCCTTTTTGCCTCACGATATACCTTGTCGAGCTATAGGCGATTTATCGTCATCCCTTAAATAGCTCAACTCTCTTCTCGATCCGTGATATGTGTGATTCATCTGACTAACTCTTAGTCAATCGACACAGTTAACACTTAACTGAGTCGCGCATGGCCATGCTTCCTGAATCATATCACTCGAGAGGGCCCAGAGAATATCTCTCCATTCGGAGGGGCAAAATCCCATCTTGATTATCCACATCACGCAGCTTGCTTCTCATTCGACCCGAACTCTGCCTTTATAGTTGCCTTGTCACAGAACAACGTTTGACGGAACCTAAGTCGGTGATCCACAACTCGGATTGTGCGACAACCTCAGGTCTAAGGATTACATTGATTGAGACATGCAAAAGACGACTTGATCGTTGCATCTCAATGTGGGTCAGTCCGACTTGCTAAACTCTTTAGCCAAGTCCGTGAACGTTGGAATGGCATCACCATGCCCATGACAAGTGGAACCGTGTCGTCAGCCAACACTCACATTAGTCTAGGGTGTGTGTCCAGCACAACCTTAACGACCAAGGACAATTAGTATGAACAACATGAATACATAGTTCCACAATCGAATCACATATTCAATGACATATATCAGATGTTCAAACCAAAGGACAACTTAATAACTTTATGAATACAGTGGGAATTACATCATACATGATTGCCTCTAGGGCATATTCCCAACAAATCGAGTCCCCACGAAGAAAAGGGGGACCCTCATAGCACTGGAAGACCACGCCGCCCTAAATGCCGACTACAAAAGTTCCACCCTGGCGCCAAGGGTTCGCACCTACATATGCATGCATCAAATGGAAAGCCTGAACTAAGTGTGGCCATTTGGACGAGATGCGAATCGAATCAGAATTGCGGGGGGGCGCCCATACACGCTTCCCACATGCGGTTAGTGCGCTCATCATGGATCGGAGGACAAGACCCTTTTCCTAATTAAGGTCGACACTAGCAGGCCTCAAAACCACGCCGGGCCTCCTGCCGGTGCCTTATCATCAAATTATTATTACCCAAAACATTAACATGTTGTTGATTGAATTGAAACCCAACTATCGACTAAACAGGTGATACGACAAAGGACAACAAGACTCGAGCGCAAACAAACCTAAGCATGCAACTACGACACGAGGGCCAACAAGGTAAACAAACAACAGGTAATAGGAAGTGGAAGGAAAGCTATATCATGGTTGCAAGGTAAACATATGATAGGATCGAGACACCAGCTTCGAATCATAAGGCTAGAATAAAGACAACGGGAAGAATCGGTAACAAGTGATGAAATGCAGCCATAGGAAGCAAGTGAGTATACTTGCCTGGAATCCAGCAAGTAGAGGTAGCAGAACTTGTCGTTGCTCACATCATCTCAACGTCCTATCCGCGAAGAAGCAACGAACTAGAACAAACACAGGATGCAACAATTAATACTACGGCAAAAGATCCAGCATGATCCTATTTTATATGCATGACAATTAACTGATGCATCAAAGTAAACCATTTGACATGGTAAACATATTTAAATGGGCCCATATGCAATTTGGATTGCATATGGAAAAGCCCATGAATTAATGTTGAATTAAATGATCTACAAATAACCATCATGTGAAAGTTGATTAGAATGATGCATGGAGGATGAAAACAATAAGAAAACAACAATAGCTTCAGTTTGATATGTTGTTTACCAAGTTTGGAATTTTATTTGTTAAGTTATGAACTTTGGCAGTTTAAATGATTTAAACAAATATTTGTTGTTTTCACCAATTTTAAATGTTCAAAACAGATAACCAAATTTATTTTCGGAAAGAACACACAATTTTAGATGGAATACATATTTCATTTGTTGAATTTGGATTTTAGATGAGCAAGTATTAAGTTAACAATTTTTAAATGCATTATAAGAAATAGTTGTTTTCATCAATTTAATTTATTTAGCACAGAAAAACAAAGTTGATATTTGCAAAGTTCATGAAAAATGGGATGGAAAACATATGTTATATGTTCAAAAAGAATTAGTTTGACCATGTTATTAATTTAGCAATTTTAAATGATTTAAACAAGATTTAAATTATTTAACCAATTTTAATTATTCAAAACAGGAAACAAAGTTTATATTTGAAAAGCTTGTTCAATTTTGCATGGAAAACATATTTTACATGTGCCATTTGAATTAAATTTGAAATAGTTATGAATTTGACCAAATTTGAAAGAGTTGTTTGAATTTGAATTTTTGAAGCCTTTTGAAATGCTCAAAACAGTATACAAATGGTTTAAACATGTAGAGAATTTAATTTAGCATGGAATACATATAAAGTTTGAATTATTTGGAGTTGTGGTTTGAAAGATATGGGCAAAAGAAGTTTAGGGGCTATTCTGCCAAAATACAGGGGCCTGTTTTGAAGGAAACAGTGCGTGGAGGGGCTTCTGTGCAGAACCAGAAAAGGCTAGGGGCCTGGGTGCAAAGCTGCCAGATCCAGATCTGGATCTGGGCTTCTCTCACCGCAGCGCGCCCTAGCCACAGGGACTGACGCGCGGGCCCGAGGCCACGCGGGCAGCCAGCGAGGCGCGGGCAGCGCCACGCCAGCCTTCGCCGTCACTGACCAGCGGGGCCCAGCGCGAGGGGAAAAACCCCGAAAAAAGGTTGGCCTTTCGGCCGGGGAGGGACTCGAACTCGCGACCGCGAGGATGCGCACGGAGGGCTCGAGCCACTAGGCTAGGTTGCTGTTTGTGAACAATACAGCGTCGACCGATTTTTGAGGTGTTCCTTTCGGCGTTTCTTCAGACTGACGAACTGAAGATCGCGTCTTCAGTTGCGGCCATGGCCAACAGGAGAAGGGCGCGGCCGCGCCATGCGAGGACGGATACGCGAGGAGCACAGGGATGAGGGGGGCTAGGCAGGGAAGGGTGCTCACCACGGGGTGGTCGACGGCGCGGCTCAGGGAGATGGCGAGGAAGGCGACGACAGCGCTGCGCGCCCGGGAGGAAGACAGCGACGGCGGGAGGGCTACGAAGCTTCCGAGGCCTGGCCGAGGAAACGAAAGCGCAGAGGGCACCTCCCCGGTGCCATTCCCGGCCTTGGCGTGGAATGGCGAGGTCCTCAACGGCGGCGCCAAGCACGGCAACCTCGGCCACGGAGGTGTTCTTCTCGGCATCAGAAAAAATGTCACAGACAGAACAGAAAAAATCAGTGGAAGAAAAGGAGATCGACGGGGAGGAAGAAGAGAGGAAGTGGCGGCGCAGGAGAGGAAGGAGAGGGGAAAGGAAGGCTAGGGTTAGAGGGGGAAGGGGATGCTTTATCGGAGGGGGCAGGTGGGGATCGGTGGTGCGTTGCTTTTCACCTGCTCCCGTACGGACAGAGGTAGGGGAAGGGTGCAGTGGGCTGGGATCGGGCCCATGGGGTTGTGGGTGGGCTGGCCCACTTGGGCTGGCCTGCCTCCCCTTTTTGTTTTTATTTCTTCTTCTCTTTTTTTTTGTAAAAGTGAGATAAGAGAGAAAAGAAAGGGGTTTAGGGTGTTGTTTATTTATTTTATGCAATATTTTTACTGAGTTCAACATGTCATTTACCCAAGTGCATGACAGTTGAGTTTTGAAATTTTTTGAAATTGTGCTCATGTTTGAATTTAAATTTGAAATTCAAATTAGGGTTTTAATAGAAGGGGTTTTATTAACCAAGCAATTTGAATAATTCAAATTCAAAACTATTGAAAAACAATTTGAGTTGTTTTGTTTGCAAATGGTTTTGGAAACATTGTAATATGTTTACATTTTTAATTTGGTTTGGAAACAAGGTGCACTTCATGCATGACGCAATGCCAAAAGTAAAACAATCAACTTCTAATTTGGGGGAAAATCCCCCGGGTGTTACAAGACACCACTAGTGAAACTATGAACCCCGCTCTATTTTTCCACACTGTTAAACAGGGAATTCGAAAAAGATCATCGCCATCGACACCGCCACTCCTAATCCATCAAACATCCATGATTCCCCCGTCCATGTGTGAGTAAACCCCGCTGTAGGCTGAGAGGGATGGAAGGGATTGGATCAGATTGATCATGTAATAATGCCAGATTGTTAGGGCATAGTGCCTAGTATCCATTGTTAGTGATTTCTACCGTTGTTGCAACTTGTTATGCTTAATTCTTGTCACTGGGGCCCGAGTGCAATGATTTCAGATCTGAACATGTTATTGTATCATGAGTATAATTATGTTTCTTGATCATATCTGCAAGTTGTTTACACATGACATTGTCCGGAACCCGAGGCCCCAAAGTGACTGAAATTGGGACAACCGGTGGGGGTGGTTGTGATGTGAGGATCACATGTGTTGACGGAGTGTTAATGCTTTGCTCTGGTGCTTTATTAAAAGGAGCACCTTAATTACCAGTAGTTTCCCTAGAGGCCCCGCTGCCACGGGTTGGTAGGACAAAAGATGTCGTGCAAGTTTCTCATTGCGAGCACGTATGACTATATTGGAACACATGCCTATGGTTTGCTTAAATGTTTTATGCTTTATTATTATTATATGCAATGCCCACGTTATTATTATTACATGACCCTTGTCATCCATGCAATGCCCGTTCATCCATTCCCTATATGCCTATGGTACTCGCATCCTGCTGTTGTCCGCGATTGCTACTGCTGTTACTATTTTACTAATGTTGTTATTTTATTTCTACTGCTGCTATAAAACTGTTACCACTGATAAATTGTTGAGAGAAAGTCTACTTTCAGGTGCAGCTGAATTGACAACTCAGTTGTTAAGGAATATAAATATTCTTTGGCTCCCCTTGTGTCGAATCAATAAATTTGGGTTTTACTTTCCTCGAAGACTGTTGCGATCCCCTATACTTGTGGGTCATCAAGAACCTCTAATGATGTTAAAATACTTGTTAAACATTTTCATATGGTTCAAACTCAAATTGATCAACTTACTGAAGTGCAAAAAGATATGCTAGCTAATGCTTCTAGAGATGAATATGTTTGTCAAATAATTACTAGAAGTGGTATCTCTACTCAAGATCCCTTGTATCCTGAAGGACACCCTAAAAGAATTGAACAAGATTCTGAGCAACATAAAAACAATAGTTCTCCATCTAAGAAAAAGAAGAAGAGACATAAAACTGTTGTAGAATCTCCTAAACCTGCTAAAGATCCTAATAGTATATCTATTTATAATGCTCAAACTGAAAGTGGTAATGATAAAAGTGATGCTTCCGATAAAGAGGAAACTGTGGCTGAACCTGAAAAGCAAACTAAAATTGTGAAGTATACTAAGGAGGATTTCATTGCCAATAAACATGGTCAAGAAAGAGAGCCTTGGGTACAAAAAGCAATGGCTTTTCCTAATAAGAAAACAAAATCTAAGGAACAAGAACATTATAAAAAATTCTGTGAGTGGACCTTTGTTTTTGCAAATTCCTTTGACTGGTGCTATTAAACTGCCTCCTTATTCAAAATATATGAGAGATATTGTCTCAAAAGGAACAGTCCTAATGAGGAAATTTCCACTATGCTTTCTAATTACTCTTTTAATGGTAACGTTCCAAAGAAGCTTGGAGACCCTGGTATTCCAACTATTCCTTGTTCCATTCAAAACAATTATGTTAGAACTGCTTTATCTGATATGGGAGCTGGAGTTAGTGTTATGCCTTTCTCTCTTTATAAGAGACTCTCTCTTGAAAACTTAATACCTACTGATATATCTTCACAAATGGCTGATAAATCCACTGCTATTCCCGTTGGTATATGTGAGAATGTTCTTGTTCAAGTTGCTACTAGTTGTTTTATATTAACTAACTTTGTTGTGTTGAAAATGCCTGAAGATGATAATATGTGTATTATTCTTGGGAGACCTTTTCTTAATACTGCAGGGGCTATTATTAACTGCAACCAATGAAAAGTAAATTTTAATGTTAATGATAAATAGCACACTATTTATTTTCCCAAGAAGGTTGATAGAAGATATGGCCTAAATTCAATTGAAAATACTGAGACCATCAAAATTGGATAATTTTATTGTCCCATTCCAATGCCACCAAGAGAATATGAAATCACTATGATTGGGACAATGTCTATCAAGGTTGAGGTAACATAATTATTTAGTGTTGAACAAAGTTTTTCTTCATATAAAAATTATCCTGGTAACAAGACTTGATCAACCTTGTTAACAAAGTGATTTTGAATGAAGAGGCCAATGTTTTCACTATGTTTTCACCTTCCCCGTTATGTTTTCACCATGTTTACTTCTGTTATCACCTTGCCATTTTAGTACAATCATGTTTCCATCATCCATACCCTTGTTTTCACCATCCATACTTTTGTTTTCATAGTAATTTCTTTTGTTTTCATAGTGATTTCTTTTGTTTTCACCAACCATAATTTTGCTTTCACCACTTCCACATTTGTTTTCACTGGGTATTTACACATTAGAATGTTTTAGAACCTCTGTAGTTCTGGTTTTGGTCTTGTTTTCCACCTTCCCGTAATTGTTTTCCAGGTTTATAATTAATTATTAATTTCTGAAAAAACCTCGGAAATTAAGTTTCTCGAAAAACCTGGGAGACCCCGGGGGACCCACCAGTGAGGCACACCATGGGCTACCGCGGCCTGCCCCTAGTGGCGTCTGGGCATGGTGTGGCCCCATGGCCCTCCACTAACTCTCTCCACCGCCAAAGTCCTCTCTCTCACCTCCCAAACTGAAAACATTTCCTAGAACCCGTGTTCTTGCTGTTCTTCCTCTGGATTTGGGATCTCCTTCTTCAGCCCATCATTTGTGCTGAGATTTGGTGCATTTGCTCTTCGGTATGTGACTCCTCCGATTATCCAAATAGAATTTTATTTGGTGGAGTATTTCTTGAGTATTTTGGTATTGTAGGTGACAACTTATGTGAGCTTGCATGCTTGATTTAAGTTTAAATAATGTATTTTTAATGCATGTTTAGCACTCCTATAAGTCTCTATAGTAGTTTCCACCTTACAGTTGCTTGAAATCAATTTTTGTGATGATTGTTGAAAAATTTCAGAAATGGACAGCCATAACTTTGGAGAAATATTTAGGAGTGATGCTCCTAGGAGAACAAGGCCTTCACGTTCCTCCACTTTAGTGAGGCCGTCTTATAATGAAGACCTTATTGCACCGGACATCGATGATGCGGGAGGTGACGGAATTTCTAATCCTTCTAGCTTTCCATGTTATACATTTTTTAGGAGTGCAGGTCTAGAGGATGACTTCTTGATGCTTATTGAAAGAGTTGGTTCAACAAACTACATGGAGGATGAAAGTCCCCAATATGCTACTCTCACAAAAACATTTGCTGAGAGATTTAAGTTTCATAACTCACATTTTAGCACATCCCAGCGCGGAAAGATAAGAAACATCCAACTTCCTGCCATCAGATATTTCACTTATTATCTTGCTACTAGTAACATTTCTAGCTATCACCTTGCTTTCACTGATGCTGCACTTAACTATAGCAAGAAATATAACCTTTGTTCTCTCATTGCTCGCCGCCTAGATGCTAAGGGACCCATTTTTGGGAGGATTATTGCTTCGCGCATAGCAACTGCTCCAGCATTCCTGTTGCTCCTGATGATGAATTGATTTGTCCATATAGATTTTATCTTGCTGCCATGAAGGCCCATCATTTTATTACTGCTAGATCTACTGCTGATCATTTAGTATATATAGTTCTATTTATTGACAGAAATGAGCGGGAAGTTGTTTTGCCGCAGCCTGTTTTGTTCAAACTTGACAGGGCACCGTGGTCGCGCACCAAGGAGGATATTGATGAGCATCTGAGCTTGACGGGGTTCTACGGGAAGCAGGAGAGGCGAGATGCGCCTTCTGAGGACTACACCATGCAGTACGCCGGGGTGTCCTCGAGCACATATCAGGAGGAAGGTTCCTCATAAGCATACTACGGAGGTGCCACCCCATGGTCCCCTTGGGGAGGATCTCCACTTAGGCCAAAAGCCTAAGCTTGGGGGAAAGTACACCGACATCACACACACATATATATATATATCATGTTTCCGTCGGTTCCTTGTATATCCATATTTTTGTTTCTTTCGTTGTTTTTGTTTTGTTTCGATTCTTTTGTTTCCTTTTGTTTTTGATGTTTTGTTCTTGCTTTCCAAAACACAAAAAGACCACAAATATTTCTCCCCGTCTTGATTGTGACAGTTGTTGCTCTCTTGATTGTCGCTCCCCGTCTATTGCTAGCCTTCACATGTACTGAGTATGAGCTCTACTCGTGCAATCCAACTCCCAAAAAACCAAAGTTTGCCAAATGTGTCCACCATACCTACCTATATATGTGGTAATTAACCACCACTCCAAGTAAATTCCTCATGTGCTACCTTTAAAACATTCTAAAAAATTCCTGTTTTGTGCCCTTGTTTTAGCTCATGAGGGCGTAAATAGAGAATCTTTATCTCACTTGTTGATTGGATCTCACACCCTGGACTAGTGGATTCATTCTCTTATCCAATGGATAGAAGAGCTGGCAGCGTGGTGCCCAGCCCGAAGCTAATGCAACAAATTCTCTTCACTATTTTTGCCCCCGATTTATCAGTCAAAGCATAATTGTGTAAACAAAAGAGAAAGAGGGATGACCTTCTACACAAGTTGCGTCCTTCAAATGGGATCCACTTTTGTGAAGTCTAGTTGGCTTGTGACGTGCTTTATTTTCTGTTTACCATTCGTTGACATAAGCATACGCCTCTCTAAAAAATGTTTTCATTACCTTTGTTTAATAAAATAAAAGGTCTAGCACATAAGTGATCCATGCTTCCCTCTGTGAAGGGCCTTTATTTTACTTTTATGTTGAGTCTTCACCTTCTCACTTTATGCAACTTCTTGAGAGCATGGCTGTTATTCTTAGTGTAATGTGTTTGTCCCAAAACACGATTTATTGTGGTATAACTTTGATGCTTGTATCTTTGACATCTTTATTTCTACTCTTCATTTGAACATCAGAGGTGCCCTAGCATTTATGTTTTGCTCCATTACTAAGGGCAAGCGAGTACACTTTATCATAACCTATTATGAGCATCGCAATCCTGCAGATTGATATACTTCTTGTTGTCTATTATTAGTTTGTTGGTATCTCTTCATAGTTTGCATAACTGCTAGGCGACTTCTATCTTATGTACATGTTATTATGAATTGCTTAAGCACCTGATCATATAGCGAGTATATTTACATCATATGAAACAAATGTGTTCATAAAAGTTTTTTTTATCGCACTCAGTTGTCATTGAATTTCTTGAGGACAAGCAATAAGCAAAGCTTGGGGGGTTGATACGTCCAAAACGTATCTCCTTTTCCGAACACTTTTCTTATTGTTTTCCTCTAAACTTGTGAGTTTTGGATACCACTAACACGGACTAACGCTGTTTTCAGCAGAATTACCTTGGTGTCTCGTTTTTGTGCAGAAAAATCAACTTTCGGGAAAATGCTCAGAAATGACCCCATTGAGCTTGTATCACCTTAAGATCCCGGGAGCCATAAGGAGACTCGGAGAGGGGCCGGGAGGGGGCCAAACTACCCCTGGGCGCACCCCCCAGGCCGCGCCGCTTGGTGGTGTGGGATCCCCAGGCACCCCCTCGGGCTCCACTTTCGACTACTTATGCCTTGTAAACCTAAAATGCGAGGGGGTATGTCATATTCCACAGAAACACAACAGAGTGCTGCCGCCACCCCAAAACTCGATTCGGGGATCAGAAGTTCCTGTTCTGGCACCCTGCCGGGACGGGGATTCGAAGGAGATCGTCACCATCGAGACCACCACACCTTCTCCATCAACCATCCATGATTCCCCGTCCATGTGTGAGTAAACCCCATTGTAGGATGAGAGGGATGGAAGGGATTGGATGAGATTGATCATGTAATAATGCCAGATTGTTATGGCATAGTGCCTAGTATCCGTTATTAGTGTTTTCTACCGTTGTTGCAACTTGTTATGCGTAATGCTTGTCACTAGGGCCTGAGTGCCATGATCTCATATCTGAACATGTTATTCTTTCATGAGTATAATTATGTTTTCTTGATCATATCTGCAAGTTGTTTACACATGTCATTGTCCGGAACCCGAGGCCCCAAAGTGACAGAAATTGGGACAAACGGAGGGGATGGCTGTGATATGAGGATCACATGTGTTCACGGAGTGTTAATTCTTTGCTCCAGTGCTTTATTAAAAGTAGCACCTTAATTACCAGTTGTTTTCCTAGAGGCCCCGCTGCCACGGGCTGGTAGGACAAAAGATGTTGTGCAAGTTTCTCATTGCGAGCACGTATGACTATATTGGAACACATGCCTATGGTTTTCCTAGAACTTGGATGCTTTATTATTATTAACTGCAATGCCCACGCTATTATTATTACATGACCCTTGTTATCCATGCAACACCCGTTCATCCATTCCCTCTATGCCTACGGTACTCCCATCCTGTTGTTCTCCGCTATTGGTACTGCTGTTTTCACAATTGCTACTATAGTTACTATTTTACTACTGGTATTATTTCACTACTGCTGCTACTATAAAATTGTTACCACTGATAAATTATTGCGAGCAAGCCTACTTTCAGGTGCATCTGAATTGACAATTCAGTTGTTAAGACTTATAAATATTCTTTGGATCCCCTTGTGTCGAATCAAGAAATTTGGATTTTACTTTCCTCGAAGACTGTTGCGATCTCCTATACTTGTGGGTCATCAGACATCATAGTAGGAGGTTTACTAGCACTTGAAGCTTAAGTTTTACAAGTGGTTGTGATAGTACAAACTCTAGCAATATTATTGTTTTTAGCCAGTTCATCTTCTCTTTCCCACCTAACACGTAATTCAGCCATCAATCTAACATTATCATCAATTTGAACTTGGATGGCATTGGTTGCAGCAAAAGGATTATCTTAAATGGTTTCAGTTTTAGCAGCCATTTTATTTATCAAAGAAAATTGTGCCACTGACAGGGCCGAAATACTAATCTCAGCACTAGAAAGCCCCCCTGGTCACGCCAGCTATGGGTGTGGGGCCCCTTGGCCTCCACCGCCTTTGCCCTTTCGCCTATTTAAGCCCCCCGGATGGAAAACCCTAAGCACCTGATCAAAATCCCCGAAAAAGTTCCGCAGCCGCCGTCACCGTCAACCCCAGACCAGGGGGTTTTGAAGCTGTTTTCCGGCACCCTACCCGAGAGGAAATCATCACCGTAGGCTTCTACATCACCATGCCTGCCTTCAGAGTGATGTGTGAGTAGTTCATCCTTGGACTACGGGTTCATAGCTGTAGCTAGATGGTTGTCTCCTCCTCATATGCCTCCATGTTTAGATCTCGTGAGCTGCCTATCATGATCGAGATTGATCTTATGTAATTCTATATGTTGTGTTTGCTGGGATCCGATGAATATTGACCTTATGCCAAGTTGATTATAGTCTTTATTGCATATGTTATTTGTGATCTTGCATGCTCTCCGTTGCCAGTGATTATTCTGGCCAAGTAGTTGCTAGTGACTCCAACAGGGATATTTTATGCTCGATAGTGGGTTCATGCCTCCTTGTTGTCTTGCTCGAGTGACAGAAACAGCGGTGAGAGTGCCCGCGTGCATAATCGTTGCTTACATTACACACTTTGTTTAATACAATTATTTGTTGCTTGCAACTTAATACCTAAGGGGGTTCGGATCATAGCCTAAGGGTGGATTATTAGTCATAGATGCAAATGGATGTCGGTCTATGTATCTTGTTGTAATGCCCGCACTAAATATCATAGTAATCTTCATGTTAGATTGTGCACTACGGTGCAACCTTTATTTGTCAATTGCCCAGCTGTAATTTGTTCACCCAACATGCTATCTTTTATGGAGAGACACCACTAGTGAAACTATGAATCCCGCTCCATTTTTCCAAACTGTTAAACAGGGAATTTGAAAAAGATCATCGCCATCGACACCGCCACTCCTAATCCATCAACCATCCATGATTCCCCTGTCCATGTGTGAGTAAACCCCGCTGTAGGCTGAGAGGGATGGAAGGGATTGGATCAGATTGATCATGTAATAATGCCAGATTGTTAGGGCATAGTGCCTAGTATCCATTGTTAGTGATTTCTACCGTTGTTGCAACTTGTTATGCTTAATTCTTGTCACTGGGGCCCGAGTGCAATGATTTCAGATCTGAACATGTTATTGTATCATGAGTATAATTATGTTTCTTGATCATATCTGCAAGTTGTTTACACATGACATTGTCCAGAACCCGAGGCCCCAAAGTGACTGAAATTGGGACAACCGTGGTTGTGATGTGAGGATCACATGTGTTGACGGAGTGTTAATGCTTTGCTCTGGTGCTTTATTAAAAGGAGCACCTTAATTACCAGTAGTTTCCCTAGAGGCCCCGCTGCCACGGGTTGGTAGGACAAAAGATGTCGTGCAAGTTTCTCATTGCGAGCATGTATGACTATATTGGAACACATGCCTATGGTTTGCCTAAATGTTTGATGCTTTATTATTATTATATGCAATGCCCACGTTATTATTATTACATGACCCTTGTCATCCATGCAATGCCCGTTCATCCATTCCCTATATGCCTATGGTACTCGCATCCTGCTGTTGTCCGCGATTGCTACTGCTGTTACTATTTTACTAATGTTGTTATTTTATTTCTACTGCTGCTAAAACTGTTAACCACTGATAAATTGTTGCGAGAAAGTCTACTTTCAGGTGCAGCTGAATTGACAACTCAGTTGTTAAGGAATATAAATATTCTTTGGCTCCCCTTGTGTCGAATCAATAAATTTGGGTTTTACTTTCCTCGAAGACTGTTGCGATCCCTATACTTGTGGGTCATCAAGAACCTCTAATGATGTTAAAATACTTGTTTAAACATTTTCATATGGTTCAAACTCAAATTGATCAACTTACTAAAGTGCAAAAAGATATGCTAGCTAATGCTTCTAGAGATGAATATGTTTGTCAAATAATTACTAGAAGTGGTATCTCTACTCAAGATCCCTTGTATCCTGAAGGACACCCTAAAAGAATTGAACAAGATTCTGAGCAACATAAAAACAATAGTTCTCCATCTAAGAAAAAGAAGAAGAGACATAAAACTGTTGTAGAATCTCCTAAACCTGCTAAAGATCCTAATAGTATATCTATTTATAATGCTCAAACTGAAAGTGGTAATGATAAAAGTGATGCTTCCGATAAATAGGAAACTGTGGCTGAACCTGAAAAGCAAACTAAAATTGTGAAGTATACTAAGGAGGATTTCATTGCCAATAAACATGGTCAAGAAAGAGAGCCTTGGGTACAAAAAGCAATGGGCTTTTTCCTAATAAGAAAACAAATCTAAGGAACAAGAACATTATAAAAAATTCTGTGAGTGGACCTTTGTTTTTGCAAATTCCTTTGACTGGTGCTATTAAACTGCCTCCTTATTAAAAATATATGAGAGATATTGTCTCAAAAGGAATATTCCTAATTAGGAAATTTCCACTATGCTTGCTAATTACTCTTTTAATGGTAACGTTCCAAAGAAGCTTGGAGACCCTGGTATTCCAACTATTACTTGTTCCATTAAAAACAATTATGTTAGAACTGCTTTATCTGATATGGGAGCTGGAGTTAGTGTTATGCCTTTCTCTCTTTATAAGAGACTCTCTCTTGAAAAATTAATACCTACTGATATATCTTCACAAATGGCTGATAAATCCACTGCTATTCCCGTTGGTATATGTGAGAATGTTCTTGTTCAAGTTGCTACTAGTTGTTTTTATATTAACTAACTTTGTTTGTGTTGAAAATGCCTGAAGATGATAATATGTGTATTATTCTTGGGAGACCTTTTCTTAACTGCAGGGGCTATTTTTAACTGCAACCAAGGAAAAGTAATTTTAATGTTAATGATAAATAGCAAACTATTTTTTTTCCCAAGAAGGTTGATAGAAGATATGGCCTAAATTCAATTGAAAATACTGAGACCATCAAAATTGGATAATTTTTTTCCATTCCAATGCACACGAGAATATGAAATTATTATGATTGGGACAATGTCTATCAAGGTTGAGGTAACATAATTATTTAGTGTTGAACAAAGTTTTTCTTCATATAAAAATTATCCTGGTAACAAGACTTGATCAACCTTGTTAACAAAGTGATTTTGAATGAAGAGGACAATGTTTTCACTATGTTTTCACCTTCCCCATTATGTTTTCACCATGTTTACTTCTGTTATCACCTTGCCATTTTAGTACAATCATGTTTCCATCATCCATACCCTTGTTTTCACCATCCATACTTTTGTTTTCATAGTAATTTCTTTTGTTTTCATAGTGATTTCTTTTGTTTTCACCAACCATAATTTTGCTTTCACCACTTCCACATTTGTTTTCACTGGGTATTTACACATTAGAATGTTTTAGAACCTCTGTAGTTCTGGTTTTGGTCTTGTTTTCCACCTTCCCGTAATTGTTTTCCAGGTTTATAATTAATTATTAATTTCTGAAAAAACCTCGGAAATAAAGTTTCTCGAAAAACCTGGGAGACCCTAGGGGGACCCACCAGTGAGGCACACCATGGGCTACCGCGGCCTGCCCCTGGTGGCATCTGGGCATGGTGTGGCCCCCCTGGCCCTCCACTAACTCTCTCCACCGCCAAAGTCCCCTCTCTCACCTCCCAAACTGAAAACATTTCCTAGAACCCGTGTTCTTGCTGTTCTTCCTCTGGATTTGGGATCTCCTTCTTCAGCCCATCATTTGTGCTGAGATTTGGTGCATTTGCTCTTCGGTATGTGACTCCTCCGATTATCCAAATAGAATTTTATTTGGTGGAGTATTTCTTGAGTATTTTGGTATTGTAGGTGACAACTTATGTGAGCTTGCATGCTTGATTTAAGTTGAAATAATGTATTTTTAATTCATGTTTAGCACTCCTATAAGTCTCTATAGTAGTTTCCACCTTACAGTTGCTTGAAATCAATTTTTGTGATGATTGTTGAAAAATTTCAGAAATGGACAGCCATAACTTTGGAGAAATATTTAGGAGTGATGCTCCTAGGAGAACAAGGCCTTCACGTTCCTCCACTTTAGTGAGGCCGTCTTATAATGAAGACCTTATTGCACCGGACATCGATGATGCGGGAGGTGACGGAATTTCTAATCCTTCTAGCTTTCCATGTTATACATTTTTTAGGAGTGCAGGTCTAGAGGATGACTTCTTGATGCTTATTGAAAGAGTTGGTTCAACAAACTACATGGAGGATGAAAGTCCCCAGTATGCTACTCTCACAAAAACATTTGCTGAGAGATTTAAGTTTCATAACTCACATCTTAGCACATCCCAGCGCGGAAAGATAAGAAACATCCAACTTCCTGCCATCAAATATTTCACTTATTATCTTTCTACTAGTAACATTTCTAGCTATCACCTTGCTTTCATTGATGCTGCACTTAACTATAGCAAGAAATATAACCTTTGTTCTCTCATTGCTCGCCGCCTAGATGCTAAGGGACCCATTTTTGGGAGGATTATTGCTTCGCGCATAGCAACTGCTCCAGCATTCCTGTTGCTCCTGATGATGAATTGATTTCTCCATATAGATTTAATCTTGCTGCCATGAAGGCCCATCATTTTGTTACTGCTAGATCTACTGCTGATCATTTAGTATATATAGTTCTATTTATTGACAGAAATGAGCGGGAAGTTGTTTTGCCGCAGCCTGTTTTGTTCAAACTTGACAGGGCACCGTGGTCGCGCCCCAAGGAGGAGATTGATGAGCATCTGAGCTTGACGGGGTTCTACGGGAAGCAGGAGAGGCGAGATGCGCCTTCTGAGGACTACACCATGCAGTACGCCGGGGTGTCCTCGAGCACATATCAGGAGGAAGGTTCCTCATAAGCATACTACGGAGGTGCCACCCCATGGTCCCCTTGGGGAGGATCTCCACTTAGGCCAAAACCTAAGCTTGGGGGAAGGTACACCGACATCACACACACATATATATATCATGTTTCCGTCGATTCCTTGTATATCCATATTTTTGTTTCTTTCATTGTTTTGCTTTTGTTTCGATTCTTTTGTTTCCTTTTGTTTTTGATGTTTTGATCTTGCTTTCCAAAACACAAAAAGACCACAAATATTTCTCCCCGTCTTGATTGTGACAGTTGTTGCTCTCTTGATTGTCGCTCCCCGTCTATTGCTAGCCTTCACCTATACTGAGTATGAGCTCTACTCGTGCAATCCAACTCCCAAAAAACCAAAGTTTGACAAATGTGTCCACCATACCTACCTATATATGTGGTAATTAACCGCCACTCCAAGTAAATTCCTCATGTGCTACCTTTAAAACATTCTAAAAAATTCCTGTTTTGTGCCCTTGTTTTAGCTCATGAGGACGTAAATAGAGAATCTTTATCTCACTTGTTGATTGGATCTCACACCCTGGACTAGTGGATTCATTCTCTTATCCAATGGATAGAAGAGCTGGTAGCGTGGTGCCCAGCCCGAAGCTAATACAACAAATTCTCTTCACTATTTTTGTCCCCGATTTATCAGTCAAAGCATAGTTGTGTAAACAAAAGAGAAAGAGGGATGACCTTCTACACCAGTTGCGTCCTTCAAATGGGATCCACTTTTGTGAAGTCTAGTTGGCTTGTGACGTGCTTTATTTTCTGTTACCATTCGTTGACATAAGCATACGCCTCTCTAAAAAATGTTTTCATTACCTTTGTTTAATAAAATAAAAGGTCTAGCACATAAGTGATCCATGCTTCCCTCTGTGAAGGGCCTTTATTTTACTTTTATGTTGAGTCTTCACCTTCTCACTTTATGCAACTTCTTGAGAGCATGGCTGTTATTCTTAGTGTAATGTGTTTGTCCCAAAACACGATTTATTGTGGTATAACTTTGATGCTTGTATCTTTGACATCTTTATTTCTAGTCTTCATTTGAACATCAGAGGTGCCCTAGCATTTATGTTTTGCTCCATTATTAAGGGCAAGCGAGTACACTTTATCGTAACCTATTATGAGCATCGCAATCCTGTAGATTGATATACTTCTTGTTGTCTATTATTAGTTTGTTGGTATCTCTTCATAGTTTTCATAACTGCTAGGTGACTTTTATCTTACGTACATGTTATTATGAATTGCTTAAGCACCTGATCATATAGCGAGTATATTTACATCATACGAAACAAATGTGTTCATAAAAGTTTTTTTTATCGCACTCAGTTGTCATTGAATTTCTTGAGGACAAGCAATAAGCAAAGCTTGGGGGTTGATACGTCCAAAACGTATCTCCTTTTCCGAACACTTTTCTTATTGTTTTCCTCTAAACTTGTGAGTTTTGGATACCACTAACACGGACTAACGTTGTTTTCAGCAGAATTACCTTGGTGTCTCGTTTTTGTGCAGAAAAATCAACTTTCGGGAAAATGCTCAGAAATGACCCCATTGAGCTTGTATCACCAGAAGATCCCGGGAGCCATAAGGAGACTCGGAGAGGGGCCGGGAGGGGGGCCAAACTACCCCTGGGCGCACCCCCCAGGCCGCGCCGCTTGGTGGTGTGGGATCCCAGGCACCCCCTCGGGCTCCACTTTCGACTACTTATGCCTCGTAAACCTAAAATGCGAAGGGGTATGTCATATTCCACAGAAACACAACAGAGTGCTGCCGCCACCCCAAAACTCGATTCGGGGATCAGAAGTTCCTGTTCTGGCACCCTGCCGGGACGGGGATTCGAAGGAGATCGTCACCATCGAGACCACCACACCTTCTCCATCAACCATCCATGATTCCCCGTCCATGTGTGAGTAAACCCCATTGTATGATGAGAGGGATGGAAGGGATTGGATGAGATTGATCATGTAATAATGCCAGATTGTTATGGCATAGTGCCTAGTATCCGTTATTAGTGTTTTCTACCGTTGTTGCAACTTGTTATGCGTAATGCTTGTCACTAGGGCCTGAGTGCCATGATCTCATATCTGAACATGTTATTCTTTCATGAGTATAATTATGTTTTCTTGATCATATCTGCAAGTTGTTTACACATGTCATTGTCCGGAACCCGAGGCCCCAAAGTGACAGAAATTGGGACAACCGGAGGGGATGGCTGTGATATGAGGATCACATGTGTTCACGGAGTGTTAATTCTTTGCTCCAGTGCTTTATTAAAAGGAGCACCTTAATTACCAGTTGTTTTCCTACAGGCCCCGCTGCCACGGGCTGGTAGGACAAAAGATGTTGTGCAAGTTTCTCATTGCGAGCACGTATGACTATATTGGAACACATGCATATGGTTTTCCTAGAATTTGGATGCTTTATTATTATTAACTGCAATGCCCACGTTATTATTATTACATGACCCTTGTTATCCATGCAATGCCCGTTCATCCATTCCCTCTATGCCTACGGTACTCCCATCCTGTTGTTCTCCGCTATTGGTACTGTTGTTTTCACAATTGCTACTATAGTTACTATTTTACTACTGGTATTATTTCACTACTGCCGCTGCTATAAAATTGTTACCACTGATAAATTATTGCGAGCAAGTCTACTTTCAGGTGCAGCTGAATTGACAACTCAGTTGTTAAGACTTATAAATATTCTTTGGATCCCCTTGTGTCGAATCAAGAAATTCGGATTTTACTTTCCTCGAAGACTGTTGCGATCTCCTATACTTGTGGGTCATCAGACATCATAGTCCATGGGTTAATAGGATTGATAGCATACCTTTATCAGGTAAGTATCTCGTGTTTGTAGGTAGCTCATAGGGAAGGAACTAAAAAGTTAAGCATGCTAGTGCTGGATTAGTGTGAGGATGGGTGACCTCTGCAGGAAGTGTTAGTAGAAGGGAGTGATCTAGATTGAAATTAAGAATGCTTAGCGATAAATGTGAGCTTAAGTGGTTAAACAATAAAATGAAAATAAAATTGATTTTTTTGGAAAACAAATCGAAAAAAAGACAACCCTTTGGTACTGGTTCGTAACTAGAACCGGTACCAAAGAAACCCGGCCCCGTGGGCTCCTCCTAGGCCATGTGAAGTCCCTTTTAATACCGGTGTGTAAGGAACCGGTACTAAAATCTGGTGGGCATTTAGTGCCGATTAATTAGTACCGGTTGTCCAACAGGTACTAAAGGCCCTCTAGAACCGGTACTAAAACCCCATTTCTACTAGTGATAGTACACAATTTGTAGTATGTGAGTTGTCATATTTGTCGGACCAACAAAAACTAACTTTGCATATAGTCATTGTACATACTATAGAGTACAACTGTGTTAGGTTATTAGGTTACTAAACAATTATTTTTGCTTCTATGGTTTGACTATATCCGATTAATTTCATTTTCGCCCTAACTCTGCTCCGTTTCCATCTTGAATCGATATCACATATATCCGACTACGAGTCCGATGTAAAAATATTGGAAGAGGATATGATAGAGGAATTTGCATTTTTCTGTGGCCCACGTTCGGCGGACCCGGTGGGATTTCTGGGTTCCACGGGAATGACGGCGAATATAAAAATGTTATCTCTTGATAGAAAATTAGTAAATTTTTAGCCCATGCAAGGATGATATATATTTTAGCTAGCTACAGTGTATATAGGAAAATCCCCAACAAGTCAAACCTATAGAAAAATAGGGATGTCTCAAACTAAAGGATCAGAGCAGCTGTTGGCGGCTTGGGTATTTTTGACAAAGCACATTCTAGGCTGTCAGCATCTTGGAAACTCCAGGACAAACCTCTAACTTTGTTTTTCCGTTTCCAGGGACGGAACAAACTGAAACGATGTTGGAGAAACTCCTATGGGATCCTCCGCCCCTGGTATTGTCCCTTCCGCTGCACTTTCCACGATATGGCTACCTATTCAATCCAAGCAGGTGCAGCCAAATCAATTCTAATAAAAAGTGGCACGTCAAGCTCAATCGAGTAGGCTGTATTATTCCTAATCAATCAAGCTTGGCCATCACATTAGTATTAATGGAGCTTCGTCATGACGATAAGCTACCAAGCTCTAATTAGATTCCAGCAAGTACTACTGTGTTGATGGTTCGACTTCTCGAACCGATCCACCTTTACGCCACCTTCTGCTTCATCCTCCTCCTCCCTTACAATGTTGTAGCCTCACCCTTCTCCTTCAGCTTCGACTTCTCCAACAGATCCACCTACCGCTTAGATGACCTTCTGTTTGAGGGCAACGCCAGCCTCGACGGTAGGCTCGTCGATCTCACCTGCAACGGCGAGGGCAAGCCCATGACAAATTGCAAGGGGCGGATGTCGTACAATCACCCGGTGCCCTTCTACGACACCAACACCGGCGAGGTGGCCAGCTTTTCCACGCGGTTCAATTTCGCCATCACCATCTCGGACAATATAACCGGCGACGGCATGGCTTTCTTCCTCTCCAGTTACCCGTCCATGTTGCCGCCGGACTCTGGCGGGGGCAACCTCGGCCTCCATGATGGCGACGGGATGAATGCCAAGGGAAGAGAACGGTTCGTTGCCCTCGAGTTCGACACATTCCAAAACTTCTTTGACCCCTCATCCGATCACATTGGCATCGACATCAACACTGTCAAGGCCTCCGTCAACACAACAACCTTGCCCAACTCCAGCCTCAAAGGTTCCATGACGGCGACCATCACTTTCAACAGCACCACTCGCATGCTGCTTGCCTCTCTGCAATTTGATGACAATCCTGCTGCTCATGACCCAGTGCAAGTCAGTGCGCTGTTACCCGATCCCATCACAGACTTGCTCCCCTCGGAGGTGGCAGTGGGGTTTTCCGCAGCCACCGGCAGATATGTCGAGCTCCATCGGATTATCTCCTGGTCCTTCAACTCAACACTTCCTTTCAAAGGTACGATCGATCTATCTATAAGCCAGCTTACACTCGTTGAATTTTCTCCTCTTGAACTGAGATCTTAGTGGTGGTGTCCAGAGCTCGGGATGCAGACTCGAGTACTACCTTACAGGCAGGCCGCATGCACCTCTGTTGCTACTTTCTGGCATCATTATTTTTTATCAAAATTTAATACTTCGCCGCACGTTAGTTTGAAGCTTCTTTTGTTCACTCAGTCAAAAAATTGTTCATTGCGGTCAGTAAATTTATTCACTCTACTCTAGTCCTAAATTTTGTATTGGATCCAAACAATTTCTTCGGTTGAAAGTTTTGCACCAAATCTTCAATAAAAAAACCATTCACTGCCACGTAAAACTTCACTCTGATCAACTAAAAACAACTTGTGTATTAGGTGACAAAGCTTACGCATCCCATAAACATAAATAAATTAGGAATATCGCTAGTACAGACCAACATTATTGACATGGGTCAAAACCCTCATCGGCAACAACAAAAAAGCTGTCCCTGAATCTGCTGGCTGATGTGGAGACCTCAATTGACACCGAGTTTTGCACCGTGGCCGTATTATATGGACAACAGACGTATTATGTAAACGTTACTTAAATTTCTTGCATTACATATGACGATTGGTTCGTAACCGTTTGTAATGAGGGCTAACCGGAGGAAACAAAAAAAAATATCACTGTGAGATAAGTGCGCATGGACGGAGCCTGGGCTCCTGCGACTAAGGGCGGCAGATTCTTCACTGTCTTCATCTTTGTCATGTCGTACAAAAGTTTAACTGGTAATGCTGGCTTTAGTGCACTGTGGAGGGAGCCCTGCCGTAATATCTTTACGCTGCCGAATGGTCATCATGTTCTACCTATTAAGTACTGCACAAAATTTTTGCTCCTAGAGATTCTGAATTTAGTCTGTTGTGGACGGAGCCCATCTCCTACGTCTTCGCGGCCGTGGCATAGCCTCCAGGCTCCCTCCTAGAAAAAAATGATACTACAAATTCACATGATGAGGTATCCTCCAAAACAACTAATAACATGGAGACAACTCATAGTTCAAAAAATATGAAACCTAAACAATTTGAAATTAATATAAATATCTATAATTAGAACTAAACAGTGCATAGCATATCTATGTTCTAACAGAGCATACTTACCGTAAATAATTATAACTAGAGTTGGCAGACAATGCTTAGAAAAGTTTGTGTTCTAAACCGTGCATACTTACTGTAAATACTTATAACTAGAACTGACATACAATGCTTAGCAAAAGTTATGATCTACCGAGCATACTTTTTTTTGAACAAGGGAATACTCAATGTAAATATGTATAACTAGAACCGGAAGACAATTCTTTGCAAAATATATGTTGTAAACCGAGCATACTTACTAAAAAAACTTATAAATAGATTGGCAGATAATGCTTAGTGAATTTTATGTTCTAAATTGAGCATGCTTAGTGTTAATATCTATATCTAGAGCTCCGAGACAAATCTCAGAAAAACTATGTCCTACACGGAGCATACTTACGGTAAATATCTATAATTATTAATGGCGGACAATTCTTAGCAAAATCTATGTTCTAAACATAGCATACTTACTAAAAAAAGAACTTATAAATATAACTAGTATGTCATGATTAGCAACTTTATGTTTTAAACAACACGTTGGTTCGCAACAAAATTAGCACCTAATGCCCAATGGTATACTATTTGGGGTATGCATTGGAGTCTAAAGCTAAGTGCGCCTCCTTAGAGTCCATATATTTCTTTTTATTTCTCGAAAAGAGGTCTTGACCTAATTGAGTAAATTTTATTCTGAATCACATGTTCTTACGTTGTTTCCTGCTCGACCACCTAATTTAAATTGTGAAAAAATAACCAAATTTTAAACATATTAGTGTAGCATTGGGACAAATTTGAATTTTTGGGTTAACCCACTTGTTGGTATCACACTGAACAAAATTAGATGTTTCACTTGACATCCTTCTTTTTACACATAGACAAGCCACATATAGCACTAACAAGTGGGTCCAAGTTGCCAAACATGGATTTTCCCTGCCCACGCTAGTAGAAAATGACATATCCGAAATCAGATAAAACCTTCATGTCCAAAGGACAGCCCATCTCCATATTCTTGCCACTCATATGGGAGAAACATCTGTCAACATAGTCATGCTTGTCCCCTATGGTGCACATCATCAACAAAAACACATAATAATTATACAACAAACAAACCTATCAATTTGACCACATTCATATCACACGAAGATACTAGCTCACCATTCATAGAAACATAGTTGACAATTTATGTCATGCATCTAAGTGATTAAGTTTTAAGTTACCAAAAATAATTGTTAACTTCTTTGTTATGTCACTGCTAGAGCGATCATTCTCGCTCTTCTTATGGGACAAACATAGAGGTGGTCACATAAATAAAAAAAACATCAACACCATTATCCTTATCAATATTTCTATCAACATGAGAAAATAAAAACAAAACAAGATAAATTCAATGAATAAAAAATGATTGTCCTAGATATGTATTAATATTTTAAACTTCACTATATGTGAAAGAGGTAGTCCTAAAAATTCTTTATACTAGCACCGATAAGAAATTCATTTTGTAAAGTGTGGGCAAAGTATATAGGATCCAGTTTTCAAAAGACTTTCGTATTACCAATGCCGAAGTAAAAAGTTTAAACACTATGACTAGTCCAAAGTATTTAGACAAATGGATAATGAATGAAATAGCTTGCCTCCCTGTTGGAAAACTACCTTCCAAGTAGTAAGGACGTATTGTGTAGAACAATATTTGCACAATTTTCACCGAAACTAGGCTTCAAGTTTCCAAAACATATCAACTTAGCACATTTAAGGTACAAAGGAAAAATACATGAAAACTTAAAAGCGCATGTGGAAGATAGAGTTAGTTGTTGACTCATGGAGGGATCCCTCCTAATTACTTAGAACCGACATAGGACTGGGATTATGGAATGATTTTACTCTTAGTTATGTCTATTATATGAGTTAGTATATAGTCACACTTGTAACTTGTAGTGAGCCAAACTTGTAGTGAGACATAAGACAGGGCTTATGGAAGGACATTAGCATCAATTCCATAGTTTTGTCTCTGGTAACTTGTAGTGAGACCCGTCATAAAGGTCATTCACACTAAAAGTTTCAGATATTATGTATGATGCGCTATATATGATTCTATTAATATTTGGAACTACCTCTGTAACACATAATCTTATAAGACTGCTTTCAATGCCATTCACACATGACAAACTCATACATAGTATCATTTCTCATTAATTTTTCTCATAGTAGGTGCCATAATAATATAACATGGTAGGATATTACTCCCTCTATTGTCATCACTTGAAATTAAGGCACCCTTTGTTTCATTAACACAAGTCATTGAACAACAATTACGCATTTAATATGTGACGTATGTCATACAAAATCACTATCATAACAAAAGTGTTTTTAAAAAGAATCAAGTGACACACATTTGATGGAATATAACCCTGTATTCTTTGAGTAATTGTTAGTTTAATTCTTGTCTTAAAAACCAAAATATGCCTTAGTTGGGAAAATAGGGAGTACTTTCTTTATTTATGTATAGCAATGACACCTCGTATTTTATTTTTATATGATATTGCATTATACTCGACTTGGTCTAGGCATTATCATTTATGATATAAGATCGGTATTATTAGGATCATATTAAATATACTTTCATGTTATATGAATATTGTATTATAAATATTGATGATTTCTTACATACTTGGTTAGATTTTGTCAAATTTGAATTTAACTAAACCCATAATGCATGATTATTGCGAACATATGGACTATGAGTTATTATACTAGCATTTCAGAAGCCTGAGACTTAAATTTTACCTGTCCATATTATCTCTTCAATTTAGTTTTTCAACCCCGTGTATTGATGTATGCTCGAATTAATGGATCGTAGCATGGACATTACCTAAGACAAAAATAATACCGGTATTATATTTCCGTTTCCAACTCTAGGCTACCATTAAAAAAATCAGGAGACATGAAATGGTCATATAATCGATAATGAAATCTTCCTACACAAAGATATGTATCCACTTCGGTGAGGTGGGAAGAGAGAAGAAAGAAAATGTTCTTCTTACTACCTGAGAGCCAACCTCAGTCTTGATGTTATTTTTCTCCTTTGGAAAAACATGGTCATATATAGAAACCACGCCTTCGTATGCCATGGATGCTTTGTTGTTTCTTCTATAAATATTCTTGATGCTCCATAAAATTCAAGAAGCGCATACTCATTCCAGGTCAAACTAACGAATGTCATTACTATAGAAACTTATACATATAAAACATTTACATTTATGAAGGTAACTCAAGTTATTTTTCTTGAGGAAAATTCATTTTGTAGTCCAACTTAGGAAAAGTAGTAATTTTTCACACTAAATTAGTATGCCCCATCTCTGAACAGGTGTTACAACTCCCGGTATATCAAAACCATTGTTGATTGGTGGAGTATCTCTGCTACTAGTTATTTTGGTAGTCTTGATTTGGTTCATTATGGCATGTTATATACACATACGCCAAGAAGAATCCTTTGTGAAGGGAGTTGGTGATTTCGCTAAAAGATTCGAATATTGTGACTTGGCTGTCGCGGCGGATAATTTTTCCAAGAGCAGAGAAATTGGACAAGGTGCTTTCGGCGTTGTATATGAGGCAGAGTTGAAGGATCACAATGGCCAGCAATACCGAGTGGCTGTGAAGAAAATCATGGGGTATAATGGAGATTTTGCGGACTTCCACGCTGAACTGAAGACCATTAGTGCAACGAGTCACAAGAATCTAGTCAGACTGATGGGGTGGTGTAGCAAAAATAGAATCAACTTCATTGATTTCATGTGTTGGTGCAGGCAGAAGCAGAGTATCCAACTCTTCCTTGTCTATGAATTGGTACCTAACGGAAACCTGGATATGCACTTGAAAAACACAGAACAAGTTCTAACGTGGGAAAGGAGGTATGTAACTACTTGTATTTTATGTAAAGTTAACTCATCTCCAGAAAAACAATTTAGAAAATAAAAGTATCAAAATAAAATAAGAAAATTCTTTACTAAAAATTATTGTCATGTAGCACAATAATATATGAAAACATAAAATGTCTAGAAGGATAGAACCTTTATAAAATGATTCTTGGACATCTTTATTAACACACTAGGTTGTAACACAATTGGAAAAAAAAACTATATCTGAATTGGAGAAGTTACCACTAGAATAAAAAAAATGTTGGAAATTTTTGACATCATAGAGAAAAACTAGTATTTTAGCTAATAAATATTCATCAGATAGTATAATTTAATTGAATTTTGTACTGAGGGTTGAGAAACCTACTACACTTTGAAAAAAATAGAAACCTACTACACATCATGTAGGCACTATATTATAAAATAGAGTGACAAAATATTTATTTGCTATATTATAACTTGGTAGGTTCTGATTGGTAAATGTTATCACTAGGTCATATGCACGTTTAGCTGACGCATAGTTAAATTTGGTGATACAATGGTGAAATAAACACTATATCCAACGCGGTATTTGTCTATCATTTTGTGATTCTGAAATTTCACTAGTATTTACTCCCATGTAGTTCTTTTGTAAACACATGAAAGTAACCACACATATATACATAAATAATCACTCCTATGAAAACAAAATTTGACTGTTCAGTTAATATGCATGCCACAGTTTAAGTTTTTCCTCTTCAAAAAGGTATAAAGATTAGCTTGTTAGCAGCATAGCAACTGTTCGAATTACCCAAATAACACAAAAACTTGCTAAAGAAGCTATATGAAAATATCTTGAAATGTTTCATGTAGGACGTGCCAACCTAACTTGTTTAAGTACAGCTTGATAAAACACGGACCAATAATATATTCTATTTATTTATTTTCCGAATATGTGTGTTCAACTCCCGAACAGAGGGCCCCAAAAAAAACATGCTTGAATATTATGGAAGTCTCAACATTTAAGGTCGCTTTCAATTTGTTCAATAACAGGTGTAACATAGCAAAGGATATAGGGTCCGCTCTTCGTTATCTCCATTATGAATGCAATAAATGCATATTGCACAGAGACATCAAGCCAAGCAACATACTCCTCGATGAACAATTCAATGCCAAGCTTGCGGACTTTGGTCTGTCCAGGATTGCCCACCACAAGAATGAAGGAGCGCTGACAAATGATAGAGAGACTTTTGGAGGTGATTTCAGTGCAAATGCAGTAGCGCTGACAGTAGCTAACGGGACGGTAGCATACATGGATCCAAAGTGCATGAGAGATGGGATAGTCAGCTTCAACCGTCGCTCCGATGTCTACAGCTTTGGAATCGTCTTACTAGAGATTTCATGTACAGGGAACTCCAGAGCGGAAGTATGGGAGATGTACAAGCGTGAGCCAGGAAACATGAAGGTTGCGGCGGATGCAAGGTTAAATAGCGACTTTGACGTGGCTCAGATGCAACACATGGCTATTCTGGGACTCTGGTGTTCGTTTGCAGATGATGCACGCCGACCATCCATGTTGCAAGCAATGGATGTACTGGAGCATGACGCAGCATTGCCCAACTTGATCGAATATGAGCATGCAGTTTCTGGATCTGAAGAAAATGAGTCCATCAATGATGTTGTTGATGGTAGCTATTCTGCGGCATCTTTAGAAAACGGGGGACTGTTGGGATAGACTCGGACATCGGGTACTTGGGGGAAGCCTAGGCGATATGGACTTGGGCCGATGCGCTTTTTGTATTCGGCGAGCTACGAGCGCCGGCGCAGCCTGCTGGAGGGGTGTGGGAGCGTCGACCAAATTTGGGACTCTTTTCAGTGCCACTATAGCTAGAGACCTGTTGGGGAACTTTGAGAAAGTGTCACAATGCAAATACTTTTAATGACACGTACGAGTAAAGGTGGCACTTCACTAAAGTGTCCCAATACATAATTAGAGGGGGGTTGTGCTTCGGTGTCCCCCCTCCGTCAATTCCGTGGAAGAGCATGATCGACATTTTACATTAAAATTTTATTTTTTGTTCTAATACGGCGTACCGTCCATACCCGTATACGAACGTATTATGTATATATGCATACCCGAATTATAAACCGTTCATCCACCACTCCTTATCACATGCGAGGAAACAACATGCCCACAAAGACGTATGAATTTTGTGTGAATACTTATACGCAAAATACGTAATCAAAATAACCGTAGCGGGTTTATACGGGACCGCGTACATCTTAATACGACTTAATTATTCACAACTGTCCATGTTACGGAGCAATCTCAGCCATCCTTGTATAAATATTGTTGTTTTATGGTGATCCAAATTCATATGAATATAAAGGAAAGTTCGGGCTCCGCTATGCTTCGGCCCGCCGCCCCCCGCGGTACGGTACGAGTTGTTACCGAGTTCGAGTTGGATTCACCGTTACCGACCTAGTTAGGTCAGGACCGCCTTCATATACCTCTTGTAAGCCGCCGCACGGGATAAGCCACACATTGTAAATCCCGGCGCGATTGTAACCTCACCCGAAATAGTGAAGTATTGCTGGCTAGCGCCCGTGGTTTTTTTCTCTTTCTTATTGAAAGGGTTTTCCACGTTAAAATCTCGTGTCCCCGTTGGTTCGATTTTGCTTAATTTCATCGTTGTTTTGCTATTGCGTGTAACAAATATTTTGGTTTAGGGGGGCACCGAAGCAGAAGCGAATTAGAGGAATAAATTTCACAAGCAGGGACATTTTTGTTGTATTTCTTTCAAATTTGTGCAGGTGTTAGGTTACGTTTGGACTTGAGGTTGTAATAGGTGTGGATATGTTAAGAGTAGTGTTAGAGTCGAACTCTTGTAGCCTAGGCCTCCCATATAATGTGGGGGGCGGGGGGCACATAATGTAACCATGACGACTTGATAGCAGCATACGTGCAAGGGAAGTCGGCGACCAAGTTGGTCGATGTAGCAGTCTCAATGAGGAGGTGCGCCCATAGTCATGCCCAGCAGATGTAGGCGGGTTCGCCGAATTGCGTTAACAAATTTCGGTGTCGTCATCATTGTTGTGATTGCTTATACTCGGTAGATCGATTGTGCGCCTACGATTTATAACAAGTGGTATCAAAGGAAGCTTGAAGGCCACGGGATTGTTGATCTAGAGGAAGGAGGACCGAAGGTTTTTGATCGGGCGTCGTCCGTGTGATGTCGTCGCAAAGCAGCGTGTGGACGAGAGGTGATCAGAATACTTCGGATCTCGTACAAGCGAAGAAGCATGCAACAGCTGGTTGGATCGATTTGACCCGCTCACAAATTGCCATGATACAACAACGTAATTGGCCGTCCCGGCGAAACAATTTGGAAGGGAGCGATGGCGCACGCGGAATTGCTATACACTCATGCACTAGGCAGCGGACCAGGCGTGACGCTCGGGCAGGCTGCAAGGCGGAGGCCTGGTACAGCCCATTCATGAGCAGCAAGCAGGTCCAGGGAGGCACTGTGTGCGTCAGATGCTCGAAGCAATGCAAGGCAACAACGTGAGGTTTGTTACGTGAAAAAAAAGACAATCTGAATCTTGTGTATTCATTGCATGGACGTGGCAATATGGAAAAAGAAAAATGCAATGAGAGTTGTTGGATGGATGCTTGTTGCACACACGGAACTACCGAGAAGCAATTTCTTTTAGATTTGTTGCTCAATTTGCACGGGTTTTACCGGAAGATTGACAGATTGGCAACATGCTTATAAGGTTCGGAGCAACCTGGAATTCGTCGTGCAGGATCATTCATATACTAGGCGCCAGATAGAACACGGCCGTATGGCGAGTGAACTAGGCGCAAGGTGGAGCATGGTTGCAGTCGGATACGTTCGGCTGGGTTAGACTGGATAGTTTGACGGACAGAAGACGGTGAAGATCGGCGATGACGATGTAGGAGCGTGACGGCTGATGGTGTCCGAATGCTGTAGCGTGGCAACACGCGACACATTACTATGCGCGCTTCGACATGCGATGGCGCGGGGTTGACTCAAGATGGTGCACACGTGAGATCTTGAGGTCGACGAGACGTTGGGTGGATTGATCATCTACCAAGGAGTCATGTTGAAGGTGGAGCTGGAGTCTGCGGAAGATTCCACTCGGCTGATGGACAGTCAACGGCGTAAGATATCGGAGAGTCGAAGCCTAGTCAGCGGGAAGGCGAGAAGCACGTTGTTCTGACTGGAACGTCAGGGTTCGAGAGATGCGTGGAACTCAGCATCGGCCGGGTATGACTGATGGTTACCTGCAGTGGGGCCTGAGGTGGTGTGGGTTAGCAGCCCTGGAGATCTTGGCCAAGATTGCGGATGCTCGACGCGGTAATAGCGGTGAGGTGTGCGGTAAGCATGTGACACGGCGAGGGATCAGGGCACGGGCGGTTGGACATGAGATTTGACATGTGTGCAGGGTTCTGAAGCTGTGTTGGCGAGTACCAGATTTAAATTGGTGACTAGGTCAATGGAGATTGACATCAGGTGATAGACATGGGTTAGCCATGGGGAATCTGAGAAAGTGTTGGGAAGTCTATAATGTGGGAAGCTTGGAGAGTACATGGTCGTATATTCTGTGATGTTCAGTGCACATGGGAAAGTGCGGGTTGACGAGATACAGAAGGAGGCGGAGTGCTATAGTTGCATGACATATAGAAGATTATCCAAGAAAAGGATGAGACAACTGCGAATTTGACTCAAGGTGTGTCCAAAGGGCGACGGTGAAATTCCTTTAAGTTGAAACTTCTTCACGTAGACCAGTGGTCGGTATGTGATGTTGTTGAACGGGAAGAAGGAACTATGCTTGCAGATGGAGTCACGTGGAGTCTGAGAGTAGTAGTGGAGCTCATGGAAGACAACTCAAGTCCGCAGTATATGGTGGTTTGACACATTGACGAATTCAAGGTGGCGGAGTATATTCGCCAAGGTGGAGTTTGTTCTATTCGTGTTGAATTTGTGTAGGTGTTAGGTTACGTTTAGACTTGGAATTGTAATAGGCGTGGAGAGGTTACGAGTAGTGTTAGAGCCGAACTTTTATAGCCTAGGCCTCCCATATAATATGGGGGTGCCACACAATGTAACCATGACGACTCGATAACAGCTGACGCGCATGGGAAGCCGGCGGGTTGTGCTGGCGACCAATGCTGTCGGTGCAGCGGTATCAATGGGAGATGCGCTCATAGTCATGCCCCGCAGATGTAGGCGAGTTCGCCGAACTGCGTTAACAAATCTCAGTGTACTGTGATTGTTTATCCTCACTAGATCGATTGTGCGGCTACGATTTGTAACAATTTTAAAGTGCAGCAAAACTAAACGTTTTGTAGTGCGGACTGGGGATTCTTTTAGAGAGCTCCCCCTGGACTGGATGGTGATAAAACGAGTCAAGTTTGGCCCTTCGTGCTCTTAGACGATCAATATATTGAAACATAAGACAACTGATAAGTAGCAACTCGTTGCGTGTGTACAACCATCTATCACTCCATTGTATTGGAAATTTTAACTTTTGACAATTTTGTATCCGATAGCTCCTGCATTGCTAGTGTGAAACTATGACCACGCGCAACATACTGCGTATACAGCGACGACTTTGACCGTTTGAGGTGGTACGACTTTGACCGTTTAGCTAGAGATCAATGTATATAAACGTATGCACTGCTGAGGTTACTCAAAAGGCAAGACAATTACAAAGTTTTTGCTCGTAGTAGGAGCTAGCGCCACAAGTACAGAGATATTAAGAAGATCGAGATCATGGCGCGGTCGTCTTACTCTTCGTCCTCCTCGGGCGCACGCGTAGTGGCTATCCTGGTCCTGGCTATCATGTGCTGCTCCTTGCCATGCTCGGTGGCCATGGATGTGTATGCAACACAGACGGTCGGAGACCGATCGGAGCCCGGTGGTCCGCCGCTGTGGCAATCGCCGGCGCTGCACCGGAAGATCGCAAGTAGGCAGCTGCAGATGCGTGGAGGTCGGCCACAGAAGCGTCCTCCATCGCCGACGGCCGCGGGGCAAAGTAGTCCCGTTAACCCAACTCCCTGTTGCCAGTAGGATTAAAATTTGTACTCTTCTTTTTCTTTACGAAAACAGCAGGACTCTGCTGTGTATTTTATTGAATTTCAGAATGTTAAAAGTGCTTTTGTACTCTTTTCTCTCAACTTTGCACTGCATCGTAGCTGTTCGGTTCAGTTATTTTGGGCCTGTGCAGTCCGCTTCACAGAAACAATAAATACAAATTCATCTTCAATACTGATAGTTCCAGCAATGAAAAAAATAATAATGGGATCCAGTTGGATGAACATATTGGTGAAGACTGATTCATCACAACTCACAGCCGCGGGCCCATCCGCAGCCACTCTCTGCAGGGTGACATCTGTAGCTGACACTGAGTTTCATATTTCCAGAACCAATAAATTAACAAGCAAATCCAAAACCATAAATTTCAAGAGTTTGTCCAGAAATTCTTTAATGGCATTTATTGAATTTATATGGAAATAAGATATACATATGGTATTTGGATTACTAATAACATTTCAGATATGGAAATCTAGGAAGTATATACTATTATTTTATGCATAAGATCGCCGAACATATTCAGATATATCTCTAAAAAATAAAATGATATAGTTGACACACCTAAGTATACTAGTTGAATGCTCGTGCGTTGCTACGGGCTCCTTATTATCAGTATTTTCATATTTAATACACACAATTCTAACACATAACAATATGTGATAAAAAAAAGTACATAATTTGACACAACATGTATAGAAAATAACCCAACAACTATCTCTCAACGAAGAGAATTACACTTTCTTCATATCGTAGAGACGGCTTCATATGCCCTTGCTCCAATGTTGTAATTAGGCACGTTAAATTTCGCTCCGGTCAAATGTCGTCCGTTAGTCAAATTAGCAAAATTTCAAGAGTTCGTCCAGAAATTCTTTAATGACATTAATTGAATTTATATGGAAATAAGATATACATATGGTATTCGGATTACTAATAACATTTCAGATATCGAAATATAGGAAGTATTTACTATTATTTTATACATAAGATCGCCGAACATATTCAGATATATCTCTAAAAATATAATGATATAGTTGACACACCTAAGTATATGGAAATAAAGGATGAAAATATTAACATGGAATATAATATCAAGATCGACCGGATCCTCTAGTATCTTTTTTTACATGAAAGATCCCCCAAGGTTTCATTGTGCCTCCATTTAAATACCACCGTAAGATCATAGTATGAGAAATGTCTCCAGCCAGAAGGAATACAGAGCTATAGGAGCAAAAAGAAATACGAAACCACTCCTCATGGAACACAACAAGATCAACACAAGGTTTCGATGCTTGGTAGTTCTTGTGGTGATGTCTACCACTTTATTATCATCTGATGCGACCACGAGAAACCAAGGTACACTCAACTATTTTTTATTTGTCCAATTATATAAAATGTATAAGTGCATCTTGCTCATTCAAAAAATCTATGCAATTTGTATTACACGCTAATACTAACGGGGATGCTAACCTTGTTGTCGATAGGTACCATTCCTACGGTTTTTTGCACACCTCTTGAATTCTGTCGAGGACTGTGGTACCCAGAAGCTGCATGTCATGAGACTTGTGAACGGCGTGGTCTAAACATCACTAAGAGCTTTTGTTCAAATGGTAATTGTTGTTGTGTGATTCAGTGACAATGCATGCTGGGAAAATGATGGATACTATGTATTATCATGTGTCCAGAGTCTGTGCCTGTAAGACGAGGTGAATTTCAATAAAATATGCAAGCTAATTTTTCGACAAAGTTGCAATTCAAGCTTCATTGATATAAAAAAAAGGTTTTGTTACTTCTTAGCCATATGATCTGACGAGGAGATCTGAGCAGGATTCCAAGGGTTTCTGAGCTTGCGAACTGTTGCCGTGTACTTGCTAACTGACAGTGACATATATAATCTGAAAGAAAGATATATGTGCAAGTCGAATGTACACCAGTAGTAAGTAGCAGAAACATTGTTCATGTTCGCTCAGCTTGGCTGAAATATGTGTTTTGTTATCATCGGCTGGCGGCCATCTCTCTCCTAACCTTCTCGGAGGGAAAGGAGATGACGTGCATGCATGACAAATGTCACCACAATAGAATTTTGGTGGGTTTTCCCTTTCCCACTAGACGAGATCGGTGGCATGCATTTATTTTTTAGATCTGTATTTTTCAAAACGAAATCTCCTAAACCGTAATTCGAAATTATAACCGTTTTCCTATTTGAACTCTCCGCGTCGAGATCTTCAAAACTAGATCCCATCTTGATAGGTTTAGAGAAACTTATTTTTCGTACTTTGTACACCATGTTGTTTATACTTTATACTTTCGGTAGCACGCATGTGTGTACACCATGTACACTATGTAGCAGTGATGTTTGTCTTCGTCTCGCTATTTTTTTACGGCTCGGCTTCGCCTCGATAACCATTTATAAAGATCCTGAAAGGTCGTTGTGCGCATTGGTCGTAGTGCGTGTTACGGCTCGGCGTTGCCTTGTACTACAACTCGGCTTCGCCTCGAACAAAACACCTATGGTGTTTTATAAAAAGTACACACGTATTGTATCTAAAAGTATTAAAAAAAGAAGTTACTAAAAGTATACAAACGTTGTTTCTATAAGTATACATGTTGTATGTGAAAGTATAAAAAAGTTGCTACTGAAAATTATACAAACGTTGTTCTAAAAATATACATGTTACATGTTAAAGTATAAAAAAATGCTAGTGAAATTATACTAAAAATGTTCTGGAAAGTATACGCACGATGTAGCTGGGTGTACGTCGGGCTTCACTGGGTGTGCGCTGGCCCTTCAGTGTGTGTTATCGAAGCGAAGTATAAAGTAGTATAACCCTTAAGTATAAACTAGTATAACCACGAAGTATAAAACTGAAAAGTACAAAAAAGTAAAACCGAAAAGTACGAAAATTCGGGAAGTACAAAAAAGAACAACCCCAAAGTATAACATCAGGAAGTATAAAAAGTAAAAGCACGAAGTATAAAGCAGTATAACTCCAAATTATAAAATCGGGAAGTACAAAACAAGTATAACTCCGAAGTTCAAAAGTATGAAGTATAGAATAGTGAAAACCCGAAGTATAAAGTAGTACATCTCCGAAGTATTAAAAAAAAGTTTCTCAAAACCTATCAACATGGAATCTAGTTTTGAAGATCTCGACGCGAGGATCTCAAAAATGAAAACTTTTCTTGATTATGAAATACGGTTCTCGAGATATTTCATTTTAAAAAATGAATCTAGAAATAAATGCATGCCCGTCCATCCTCCGGTACCCGGGTGGGAAAGGAAAAACCCCCAAAATTCCCTGGTGCTGACACTTGGCGCGCATGCGAGCACTCGTGGGAGCCTGGGAGGAAGGAGAATGCGACACTTGTCGCACGCACAGTGCATGCGTGGTGACCTTCCGAAAGGGAGGCCTTTTTCTAGTGATTTCGGAACCTCTTACAAAGCAGATCAAAGATAGAAAAAAGAAAAAACAGAAGAACCAAGCTTGCCACCGAAGACACCAGAACAAGCCCGAAAGTACGAGGCTCCACGACAACGCCCCCAAGAGGATAACGACATGGCACGACGCCACCGTCGAAACCGGAATGGTCAAGGGTTTTCACCCGGAACCCTAATGCGGCGAAGGTAGCCACAATAACGCACCCAAGAGGGTAACGAAACCCGCAGGCATCACCGTACTTGGCGCCGGGACGAAGAGATTTCGCTCGGAAAAACCTTCGCACAACATCCGCACAGACGGGCCGCCCACTGTCATCGAGAATGGTCTCCAACCACGATCTGGGAGTTGTCGCCACCAACTCCAGGAGACCCCACCGCCTGCTTCTCGTCATCCACGTGGCCAAAGAGCGAGGCCATCACCACTCACACGCCGCTCGCCGTAGAGACGCCCGTGCGATCCACCTTCTAGGGACGCCGCCCCGACGTCCGCAACTTCAAGCCGAGGGACAAACAAGTCGCGAGGTCAACATGGCGAAAAAGTGGGCCGGTGAAAGATTCAGGCCCGCGAGGGTGACAATCGCGACCGATAGGACGAGAACTGTCCTCCATCGCCCGAGGCGGTCACAGTGTGAACATAGAAGCAGGGTCGGTCCGGTCCCAGATCAGCCCCATCAGGGCATCAGGCCCGGCCATCCTTGCCGCCGCGCTACAGCGTACGGTCGATGTTGTCTCCCAGCTGAGTGGATATGGACGTGAGCACCAGCCAGGGACCTTAAAACCCAGATCTGGGCCAGGAAAAACCTAGCCATGGCCATGTACAAAATCCAACCTCTCACCGCCAACGTATCCCAACCTGACACTGAATTGAAGCCATCGCCGCCAAGGAGAGCTCCATCGAGATCCGCACCTAGCACCACTAGGCACACCACCGGGAAAGTTGTTGCCCCGCCCGAAGCATCAGCGTCGTTGATAGCGCCGCCGCCGTCCTTACGTGCCAGACCGCCACAAGGCCTCCACGCTGTCAAGGGCCGCAATGGTGAGCCCCTTGACAAGCTCGTCGCCTGAGGAACCACCATGGCCCGTGCCGCCAGAGCTTTAGAGGGGAGATGAGAGGCCCCGCCGCCGCCAGAGCCCGGGCTTAGCCCGGCGACACCTACCGGCGGCGGCGAGGAGGAGGAGGAGAACGGAGGGAGGGGCGGAGACGGGGAAGTTTTGCCCTCTCGCGCCGCCCACGGACGCGACGAGGAGGGAGGACCAATAGTCCTATTTGTTGAGGCAACATCTCTAGAGAAGCAGCATAGAGCTTGGATAGGGTCGGTGGGCTGGCGATGCTGCTCATGCCGGGGTGGAGCTATCACCGTCCACAACATCTTCTTCTCTCGCTTCTACGCCATCTTCATGATTGCCATCGGGATCCACCTCAACGCGCCAGGGGCCACCCTTTGTTCCTTCTTAATCTGTATGCATGCTAAGTAGCTAGAGCAAAGTGCATGAGAGTGCATTTGTGCAATTTTGCTGGATTGAGTTAGTTTTGTCTGAAATTTCGCTATACCATTATTGTCAGAATTTCTCGTCACTTCTTCAACATGATTTTGTTTAGGTAGAGTCAAAGATTATAGGTACGCAATGGATGAACCCAGGTAGAATTTAAGTACGAATGGAAAAGAACTAGTAATTTAAGTCTCATTTATCAACCCATGTAAAATCTATTCTATTATATATTAAAAGCAATGAACAGATGTCTAATAGAGACCCTGCGTTAAGCCACATCATTCAAATTCAAATTATTCTCATAGTTAGATCTCAAATTAATGCTTAGGATTTAATTTAAGAGGGGGTTAGTACTAACACAAACTATGTTATCCGGTTGACACGATCCAGGTTAGAGATGCTCCGGTGCAACATAAGTCGTACCATGCAAGGAAAACTGAAAAAAAAATAACAAGTCAAGGAAACTAAATCATGTCCATCAATTTTTGAGCAATCGATTTGCTTACATCTGAAACTTTTAATGCCAGTTTCTGTAGGATCAACCAATCATCGTGCTGATCTCTCGATCCACGCACTGTATGTATATCCAGCTCAACTACTCATCTTTTTTATCTCAAATCTCAACCATATACTTTCAAGAAATACATGTGCAAAACTATTAGATCATGTATCATACACCGTATTCGTCTCCTAATGCGGCTGCCCCTCTCAAGTCGAATCTTTCCGTTCAATCAAAGATTCTTTTTAGTGGACATTCCAAGTCTCCTAAAAACAAATAAACAAGAAAGCAGGACATGCCCAAGCGCCACCGGGGGCTGGCCGCGCCACCCTATGGTGTGCCTGACTGGTGGGCCCCCCTGGGGTCTCTCTTGTGGCTCTCTGCCTCATTTTTGTAGTAAAAATTTATTATAATTTTTCCACAAACTTTATTTTCGAGGTTTTTTCAGAATTTAATAATTAATTTAAAATCAGAAAAACAAATTGTGGAAAGGTGGAAAACAAAACCAAAAACAGAACTACATAGGTTCTAAGACACTACAATAAGAAAATAACCAAACAAAACAAAGGTGGAAGTGGTGAAAAGAAAGTTATGGGTGGTGAAAACATGCATAACTAGTTAACCACAATATTCAAGATGAAAACATGACTATGGATGATGGAAAACATAATTGTACTGAAGTAGCAAGGTGATAACAGAAGTAAACATGGTGAAAACATAATGGGGAAGGTGAAAACATAGTGAAAACATTGTCCTCTTCATTCAAAATCACTTTGTTAACAAGGTTGATCAAGTCTTGTTACCAGAATAATTTTTATATGAAGCAAAACTTTGCTTACACTAAATAATTATGTTACCTAAACCTTGATAGACATAGTCCCAATCATAATAATTTCATATTCTTTTGGTGGTACTGGAATGGGACAATAAAATTCTCCAATCTTAATGGTCTCAATATTTTCAATTGCATTTAGACTGTATCTTCTATCAATCTTCTTGGAAAAATAAATAGTATGCTCTTTATCATTAACATTGAAAGTTACTTTTCCTTGGTTGCAATCAATAACAGCCCCTGCAGTGTTAAGAAAAGGTCTCCCAAGAATAATAGACATATTATCATCTTCAGGCATTTCCAACACAACAAAGTCAGTTAATATCAAACAACTAGTAGCCACTTGAACAGGAACATTCTCACATACCAACAGGAATAGCAGTAGATTTATCGGCCATTTGCAAAGATATATCAGTAGGTATCAATTTTTTCTAGAGAGTCTCTTATAAAGAGAGAAATACATAACACTAACTCCTGCTCCCAAGTCACATAGAGCAGTTCTAACATAATTATTTTTAATGGAACAAGGAATAGTAGGAATACTAGGGTCTCCAAGCTTCTTTGGAACCTTACCATTAAAAGAGTTATTAGAAAGCATAGTGGAAATTTCCTCATTGGGATTTTTCCTTTTGTTTGAGACAATATCTTTCATATATTTTGAATAAAGAGGCTGTTTAATAGCATCAGTCAAAGGAATTTGCAAAAACAGAGGTTTCATCCACTCATAGAATTTATTATAATGTTCTTCTTTCTTTGATTTGTGTTTCTTATTAGAAACATGCATTGCTTTTTGTACCCAAGTTTATCCTTCTTTACCATGTTTATTAGCAATGAAATCCTCCTTAGTATACATCACAGTTTTAGTTTGCTTTTCAGGTTCAGCTACAGTTTCTTCTTTATCAGAAGCATCACTTTTATCATTACCACTTTCAGTTTCAGCATCAGAAATAGATATACTATTAGGATCTTTAGCAGGTTCGGGAGATTCTACAATAGTTTTATGTCTCTTCTTCTTTTTCTTAGAAGGATAACTAGTAGGTTGTTGAGAATCTTGTTCAATTTTAGGATGTCCTTCGGGATACAAGGGATCCTGAGTAGAAACACCACTTCTAGTAATTATTTCGCAAACATGTTTTTCTCTAGAAGCATTAGCTAACATATCTTTTTGCACTTTAGTGAGTTGATAATTTTGAGTTCGAACCATATGAAAATGTTTAACAAGCATTTTAACATCATTAGAGGTTCTCTCTATAATACCATGTAAATTATCAATATTTCTAAACTTTTCCATAAGATGATTTTGCACTCTCATATTAAAGTTGTCTTGCTTAACAACATAATTATCAAATTCATCTAAGCATTGATCAGGTGGTTTAGAGTATGGAATATCTCTATTAACAAAGTACTGGAGAGAGTGTACCTCAACTGTTGCTGGATGAAGAATAGGCTTACATAATTCTTCTATAGGAGGTAAATTCTTCACATCATCAGATTTAATACCCCTCTCTTTAAGAGATTTCTTGGTCTCCTTCATCACTTCATCATTTAATTCAATCATCCCTCTCTTCTTGGGTGGTGGTATTGGTGTTGACTCTGGTGTAGGTGTAGGCTCAGTAATATTGCAATCATAATTATTTTTGGCTACTTTAGCCATTAATTCCTCAGCTTCTTCTGGAGTTCTTTTTCTGAAAACACAACCAACACAACTATCTAGGTATGTCCTAGATTGAATAGTTATTCCATTATAAAATATATATATAGGAGCTCATTTTTAGGTAATGGATAGCCAGGTCTAGCTCTTTTTAAAGAACAAAACCTTATCCAAGATTCACGTAATTTTTCTCATTCAATTTGCTCAAAGTTAAAGATATCTTGCACAGCAGCATGTTGAGCACTAGCAGGAAAATATTTTTGAAAGAAAGCATTAACCAAATCCATAGGACTAGTAATAGATTCAGGTAACAGATTGTTAAAACAAGTTTTAGCTTCATGTTTTAATGAGAAAGGGAAAATCTTGGTAACAAAATAAGTATGCAGCTTAGTATGATCAGAAAATAAACTACTCAAAGATGAAAGCTTATTCATGTGTTCCATAGCATTTTTACATTCAGATCCACAAAAAGGTTTCTTCTCAATAATAGATATATAAGATAAATCTAGCTAGGGAGAAATCATAATCCTTGTCTCTAATGTATATGAGACATGTAGCAAATTTTGCATCATGAAACGATTTATATTTAACATCATGTCTTGCAAGAAGACTCTTAAGAGCACTTCTTCAATAAAGTCATCATCAAGTGCAAAGTAGTCCCGTTAACCCAACTCCCCGTTGCCAGTAGGATTAAACTTTCTACTCTTTCTTTTTTATGAAAACAGTTGGACTTTGTTGTGTATTTTATTGAATTTCAGAAAGTTTAAAATGCCTCTGTACTCTTTTCTCTCAACTTTGCACTACATCATAGACGTTTGGCTCAGTTAAATTTGGCTGAATAAACAAGCCCTGTACAATCTGCTGGACAGAAAAAATACAAAATCATCTTCAATACTCATAGTTCCAGCAATGAATAAATAATGATAAGGGAATCCAATTGGATGAACATATTGCTAAAGACTGATTCATCACAACTAACAGCCCTGCCAGGGAGCTGAGACATTCACCTCTGGCAGGGCAGGCCCATCCGGCAGCCATTCTCTGCAGGGTGCCGTATGCGGGCGACGCGGAGTTTCATATTTCAAGCGCCAGTTAATTAACAAGCAAATCCAAAATGATACATTTCAAGAGGTCATCCATGTATCCATTAATAACATATTTATTAAATTTATATGCACCAAATACCTGAAGCCAATAATGAGTTTTTGCATGTATGATACACAATTTAATAAGATATACATATGTTGTTTTGGATTACTAATAATATTTCAGATGTGGAAATCTAGAAAGCATTTATTATTCTTTTGTGCATGAAAACGACATGATATATTCTGGCATATCTCTAAAAAATTTATAATGATATGGTTGACACACCTAAATATATGGAAATAATTGATGAAAACATTAACATGGAATCTAATATCAAAATCGACGGGATACTCTAGTATTTTCTTTTACGTGAAAGATCCTCCGAGATTTGATTGTTCCTCTATTTAAATACCACTGTAAGGTCATAGTTTGAGAAATATCCAGGCAGAAGAAATACATAACTATAGGAGAAAAAAGAAATACGGAACCACTCCTAATGGAACACAACAGGAACAACAAAAGGGATCTATGCTTGGTAGTTCTTCTCGTGATGTCTACCACTTTATTATCTTGTGTTGCGACCGCGAGAAACGAAGGTATACTCAATTATTATTTGTATCTGTCCATTTATATATAATGTTTGAGTGCATCTTGGTTATTGAGAAAATCTGGAGTAACTCATACTACATGCTAAATACTAACAGGGATGCTAATACCTCATTGTGGATAGGTACCATTCCTATGATTGTTTGTGCACCTCTTGTATTATGTCAAGGACTGTGGTACCCAGAGGCTGCGTGTCATGTTACTTGTGAACGGCGTGGTTACAACATCAGCAAGAGCTTCTGTACAAATGGTAATTGTTGTTGTGAGATTCAGTGACAAAGCATGCTAGGAAAATGATGGATACTATGTATTATCATGTGTCCAAAGTCTGTGCCTGTAATGTAAGACGATGTGAATTAGAATAAAATATACAAGCTGATTCTTGGAAGAAATTGCAATTCATGCTTTATTGGTATAAAAAAAACTGTTTCGTTAAAAAAAAAAGGGATCTGATGATAAGATCTGAGCAAGATTCCACGGGTTTCTGAAGTTGCTTACTATTGTCGTGTACGTGCTACCTGACTGTGACATGTGCAATCTGAAACACAGACACATATGCCAGTCGAATGTACACTAGTAGTACGTAGTAAGCAGCAGAACCATCACGTACATGTTCACTCAGCTTGGCTGAAACACGTGTTTTGTTATCATCGGCTGCCGGCCATAAACGGCATTGTACGGCAGACATGTATTGGCATCATCGATCGGCCGGTGTCCTCCTATAGTCCTATTTATCGAGGCAAATAGAGAAGCAGCATAGCGCGTAGATAGGGCCGTTATGCTCTTTGTGCTGCTCAGGCAAAGATAGGGTGGAGCTATCGCCGTCCACAACATCATGTTCTCCGGCTTGTGGGCCATCTTCATGATTGCCATCGAGATCCACCTCGACGCGCAAGCCGCCACCCTCTGTTATTCCTTCTTACTCTGTATGCATGCTAGGTAGCTAGAGTAAAGTGTATGGGAGTGGATTCATGCAATTTTGCTGGATTAACTTAGTTTTGTCTGAAATTTCGCTATATTATTATTGTCAGTTATGCTCTTTGTGCTGCTAACGCAAAGATAGGGTGGAGCTATCACCGTCCACAACATCATGTTCTCCGGCTTGTGTGCCATCTTCATGATTGACATCGAGATCCACTTCAACGCGCTAGCCGCCACCCTCTTTTATTCCTTTTTTACTATGTATGCATGCTAGGTAGCTAGAGTAAAGTGTGTGAGAGTGGATTCATGCAATTTTGCTGGATTGACTTAGTTTTGTCTGAAATTTCGCTATATTATTATTGTCATAATTTCTTCTTCAACATGGATTTTTCAAGGATACATCCCGTGAGACGTATCAGATTCATAGAAGAAGAGGCCAAGAGGCCGGTTTAGAACACATCCAGCACAAACCGCCAAGAATGCAAACCAACACACACAACACAACTACTCGCGAACCCTCTACCTACCCACCAGGCGAAGACTTTCTCTAAAGAGTCCGTATGCCTGCCAGAGCTCCTCTTGGGTGCGTTTTTGTATGAGGGGCATTTTTCTCCCCCTCAGGCACTCTGCCCGTCCCCCTCCCTCCTTATGGAAAGTCCCTCGAAACTCTTCCGGTACCATATAACCCCGGTAGATAAAATTATCGATATTATCTACCAACGTTAGAAACATATTTTTAACATCCTAGGACATCGCATGTCCGCTATTACCTCTCATATAAATTCTTCCCACCACCGGCATAATTTCTCCCTTATAGTCACTTCCTCGAAACTACTCCGATTGACACCGGACATATTTTTGTGACAACGTATCAACATCTAACATACATAAAACCAATAACAACATATTATTTATCTAAATTAAAGGTTGGCACGGCTTAAGCGTGTGACCCATAATGACTCGATAACACACAAACATGTTCATGAACTTACCGAACAATAACCAACAGCGGGACCATGGACGCCCATGATGGCTCCTATGTGTTTAAGAAGAACGAGGGAGCCTTATAAGTTACTTATTTCACTTATTTCCTTAACTTCATGGTACCAACGGTATCACGAGTTGAGACTATGTGATCTGCTCTAGTCAGACTCTTTGATCATGACACATATCACTCTTTACCGATATCGCCTTCTTTTCTCATCGATATCATTGATGTCCGTGTGATAAATCACACTATGTTTGGCCAGACTATTGGTTGACATCGGTGATACTGAGAGGGACCAGAGTATGTATCTCTATATCGTCTATAGGAGTTAAGTACTAGTGTTGAAAGATCGCAACTCCATTACCCTTTCTAGGCTATACCAAGATATGACCGTTATGATCCCCTATTACGGAAAGACAATTGATGATATCCAAAGTATAACTTTCTATCGTGTGGTCAATAGATATTCTCATAGTATAGGAATTATAGTCAATAAACACTTCATGTGTACTTTTCTAAAATACATCACAATTGTTTCGTCTCTTTTAGCAAGATCATATCCTTGGGTTGGTTCAGTACTATTGTTATCCTAACAATAAACTCTTATCTTTTGCTAGACTTTTAATCAAGTCCACGATCAAGAAAATGTGATCATATCACAAAGCATGAGATAATCTTAGAGACAATATTAGGAACTCTTGTATGTTCATGTCTTCACGCCCGCACAAAGATTCTTCTTTGAAAACTCACTTTTCAAGTGCTATAGTGGTTGTAGCATGATGACATAAACTTAATTCTAAACTTGGAGATAGAATAATAACTGAATATTGTCGTCTCTAGGGCATATCTCTAATCGTGTCAAGAAGCCAACACTTTGATAAATCAGTGTATAAAATCATTGTAAGCTAAGATCAAAGCACTTTAACAAATTCATCATAAATGTTATTTGAATAATGAAAACTTTGCAACTATGTTGCACATGAAAAGTAGCCCAAATAAATGAAAATGATTAATAATGCATTGACAGTGATACGTTTGTTCGATCATAATGAAAAACATGATAAAGCGGTATCCCGCTTGTCCTTCGTGGAATAGCAAAACATAAATTCGAGGACACCTTCAATGTTCAAGTCGTGACTAAATACAAATAAATTTAGACCATCAATGCCATAATCATATTCCAATCAATAATATATTTTGGGACTATGCACATTATACTCAGAATGACAATTATGCTCTTTTAATTGGTTCATAAAATAAGAATGTGAAGATGTTGGGAATATGCCCTAGAGGCAATCATGTATGATGTAATTCCCACTGTATTCATAAAGTTATTAAGTTGTCCTTGTTTTGAACATCTGATATATGTCATTGAATATGTGATTCGATTGTGGAACTATGTATTCATGTTGTTCATACTAAATTGTCCTTAGTCATTAAGGTTGTGATGGACACACACTCTAGACTAATGTGAGAGTTGGCTGATGACTCGGTTCCACTTGTCATGGGCATGGTGATGCTATTCCAACTCTCACGGACTTGGCTAAAGAGTTTAGCAAGTCAGACTGACCCACATTGAGATGCAACGATCAAGTCGTCATTTGCATGTCTCAATCAATGTAATCCTTAGACCTGAGGTTGTCGCACAATCCGAGTTGTGGATCACCGACTTAAGTTCTGTCAAACGTTTTCTGTGACAAGGCAACTATAAAGGCAAGTTCGGGTCGAATGAGAAGCAAGCTGCGTGATGTGGATAATCAAGATGGGATTTTGCCCCTCCGAATGGAGAGATATTCTCTGGGCCCTCTCGAGTGATATGATTCAGGAAGCATGGCCATGCGAGACTCAGTTAAGTTTTAACTGTGTCTATTGACTAAGAGTTAGTCAGATGAATCATATATCACGGACCGAGAAGAGAGTCGAACTATTTAAGGGATGACGATAAAATCGCCTATAGTTTGACAAGGTATATCGTGAGGTAAAAGGGACTAAGATGAATATCACATTTAAAGGTATGTCGTCATGACTCAATGGGACTTGGGAGTCGGCACGTTCTGCTAGGAGTCGCTACCGATTGATCGATTGGGAGTTGGACTCCAATCGTGTCTAAGTCGCCATGAGCCTGTAGGCTCGCACACTTAAGAGCGGGAGCAAGTATTGGTCGGGTTGGACCCGAACCGGAAATGGACTGAGTTGTGAGTCGGACTCACAGAGGGAATGGCCCACAAGTGTTGTGAAGCCCACTACCATTCGCTATATAAAGAGGGGCGCAGGTTGCCCAGCGGGCACGTTAGCCCACTCCCATGCGTTGGGAACCCTAGCCCCACTCAGTCCAGCCGTCGCACCGGACCTAGCAGTCCGCCGTCGGAGCTCCTCCTCGAATGTGTGGATACCGGCAGGGGTGTTGTACGTTCAGCACTTCGACGTTCGCGGGATCGGATCGGCTGGATCGGATCGTGGACTGCACTGCCCCGACGCGCTTCATCGATAATCCGCAACCGCACGTCTAGTGGTAATCATCGTGGCCTTCTACCTCGGCTAGATCTTGGAAGTACCGTGTAGGAAAAAATTTCGTTTATCTCTACGCGTTCCAACAGTGGTATCAGAGCGGTAGCTTCTGGTATTAGGCCCGAGATCTGTACATATGTGATATGTAGTTAGCATTAGATTGGATCTAAGTGTTGTTTTGGTGGTCGTTCTATGAGATAGATCGGTTTTTACAAGGTTGATTGGATCAATCGTACTTGGGTTAATGGATGATCTGGTTTCCGTGATCATACTGCTAAGGTCGTGAAACAACTTATCCCTAACGGTCGGTTTCCGCCATCGGGGTATACCGTGACACATAAATCCAGTTACGGTGATCGAAGATCAAAGAGTTTGATCGAATCAGAATACGGATCAGATTTGGGTAAAATCGTTTTATCCGATGAAAAAATCCATGATCGGAATGCAGATGAGATCTGCGTTTTCCAAAATCGTCGGCTTCGCCCTGTCGTAGCGTCTTAGATGTCGTTACGAGTTTCACAACGCCGGTAGATATCGTATCTATGCATAACTTATTTTTGCAGGAAGTTGTGAATGGTATGGCTTATGTGCATGTGATGTGTGTAGTCCATACATGATCTGCGTATCATGTTTTTGTCAGCCGGCTGGTGTCTAGGTGCTGTCATTTTATTGATACCGGCCTGCGTGTCGGATTCTCTATGTAAATTTTGATTTACTAGCTAGTGTAGCTTATTGGAGAACCCGGTGGCATGCAAGTTGATGTATCAGTTGGCTACATGGAGTAAGGTGGCACGTGACAAGAGTTGGCACGAGTCGACTTGCAAGCTTTGTGGAGATGGAGATCACCATGAAGAGAGCCATACCATTTCACATTATAATTGCTTTATTTGTGTTATTGTTATGTCTCTATTTACCTCATTTAGATAGTTGGTAGATTCTTTAATCCCTCAAAGAAGGTCTAGTCGGCCGCCCCGTCATGCTGCACCATCACAAGTCGGACATTCTTGGTAGTGGGCTCATAAAATTGAGGTGCTACCAATTCTTTCCGGTTAGGTGGGTTTGAGTCGGACTCTTACAAGCAGAAGCACTTGGTAATCTAGACGAGTCCATCATAACGGTTGTGGGGCTCGGGGCGAGGTAGGTTGGGATCCGGGGCATGTGATGCCACCCAACTAACAGGAGTCGCATAGGGATACGATTGGCAAGGTGTTGCCTACCTAGATCACTTGACGGCTAGCGGTGATGCTAAAACTCATTAGTCGGCTTGCTTATTTAGGATCTTGAATCACTTAGCAACCATCGGAGGGGTGTTGGTTCTAGTGGGAGCATAAGTAAAGCGTTTAATATGCCTGCTCTTTTATGAATACATGTCTTAAGTGTTTTTGCATATTTTCTGTTGTAGATCAATGGCACCTAGCAACCTTCCTCAGTTGTCCACTTTTGCGTTGAGGTCAATTCTAGAGAAAGATAAGCTTAATGGAACTAATTTCACCAACTGGTATCGTAATCGAGGATTCCTCAAAAATGACTAGAAAGAACATGTTCTAGAAACTCCACTTCCAGAAGAGCCAGATGACGATGCGACTGTCGCAGTCATGAATGCCTACCGTAAGACTAGATGGGTCTACGAAAATTAGCTGTCTTATGCTTGCACACATGGAACCGGACTTGCAGCAGCAGTTCGAGAATGTTGAGGCCTACGATATGATCGAAAGCCTCAAAAGTATGTTCCAGGCTTAGGCAAAGACCAAGAGGTATCAAGTCTCTCAAGCTTTGCTGGGTTGTAAGATTAAAGACGTCGATCCACTGAGTCCGCATGTAATCAAGATGGTTGGTTACATACAGTCTCTGGATCGGCTGGGCTTCCCAATTAACGAAGAGTTTGCTACTGATATAATTCTGAACTCTCTTCCTAGTGCGTATGGTCCGTTCATTTCGAACTACCACATGCATGGTATGGATAAGAAGATCACTGAATTACATGGGATGCTCAAAACGGCAGAGACTGATCTCAAGAAAGGCGCCAGTCAAGTGTTGATGGTGCAGAATAAGGCTAAGTTCAAGAAGAGTTCTTGGACTAAGAAGAAGAAGGATAAGTCAGGAGGCAACGCCCATGGCCCTGTCCAGAGCGCTTCCTCAAAGACTAAGCCTTCTCCTACAGCCGGAGCCAATTGCTTCTATTGCAAGCAGGATGGCCACTTGAAGAGGAACTGCACCAAGTATTTGGCTGACAGAGCCAAGAGTGGAGGTATGACTTCCGACTCAGGTACACTTGTGTGCAATGTTATAGACATTTATCTTGCTGATGCGCCTAGTAGTTCTTGGGTATATGATACCGGAACAGTTATTCACATATGCAACTCGTTGCAGGGACTGGTAATAACTAGGAGCGTGCCAAGAGGAGAGGTTGATATTCGGGTCGGCAACAAGGCGAGAGTCGTTGCGTTGGAAGTCGGCACGATGCAACTTCATTTACCATCAGGATTTTTAATGGAGCTAAATAATTGTTATTATGTTCCAGTGCTTAGTCGAAACATTATTTCCGCCTCATGTTTGATGAGACAAGGTTATGAGTCGAATATTAAGAATAATGGTTGTTCTTTATATTTGAAAGATATGTTTCATGGCTTTGCACCCGTTCAGAACGGGTTATTTATTTTGAATCTTGATAGTGAATCGGTTTATAACATAAATGTTAAAAGGTTGAAACCAAATGATCTGAATATGACTTACTTTTGGCACTGTCGGCTTGGTCATATAAGTTGGAAGCGCATGAAGAAGCTCCATGATGATGGATTTCTAACTTCGTTTGACTTAGAGTCATTCGAGACATGCGAATCATGCCTACTAGGCAAAATGACCAAGACACCTTTTGCAAGGAGTTGTGAAAGGGCGTCCGACTTGTTGGAACTAATACATAGTGATGTATGTGGTCCAATGAGCACGACAGCCAGAGGTGGTTATGAGTACTTCATTACCTTCACTGATGATTTGAGTAGGTATGGATATATCTATTTAATGAAACACAAGTCGGAAGCTTTTGAAAAGTTCAGCGAATTCCAGAGTGAGGTACAGAATCAGCTCAGCAAGAAAATAAAGTTTCTACGGTCGGACCGTGGAGGCGAGTACATGAGCCATGAGTTTGATGACCATCTAAAGAGTTGTGGAATAGTTCCTCAACTTACTCCGCCGGGTACACCGCAGAGAAACGGTGTATCGGAACGGAGAAATCGGACCTTGTTGGACATGGTACGATCAATGATGAGTCAAACAGATCTACCTTTATCATTTTGGGGTTATTGTCTAGAAACTGCAGCGTTCACACTAAACAGAGTACCATCAAAGTCAGTAGAGAAGACACCACATGAGATGTGGACTGGCAAGAGGCCAAGTTTGTCTTTTCTTAAGATTTGGGGTTGTGAAGTATTTGTCAAGCGACTTCAGTTGGACAAGCTCACGCTCAAGTCGGATAAGTGTATTTTCGTGGGGTATCCGAGGGAGACCTTGGAGTACTACTTCTACAACCGGGAAGAGAGAAAAGTGTTTGTCGCTCGGAATGGTGTCTTCCTTGAGAAAGAGTTTCTCAGTCGGGAAGTCAGTGGGAGCACAGTGCAACTCGAAGAAATTCGAGAGGAACCGGCTAAGGGCTAGTCGGCGAACGCCTTGGAGGCTGAGCCGGTCGTGGTACCTACACCGGTAGCAGCACCTGAACCACGGAGATCTGCTAGATTACAAAATGCTCGTGATGTTCTAATGTTAGACAGTAATGAGCCGGCAACTCATTCGGAAGCTATGGTGGGATCTGATTCTGAGTCATGGCTTGGAGCCATGAGGTCCGAGTTAAAGTCCATGGATGAAAACCAAGTTCGGAATTTGGTTGATCTGCCGGACGGTGCAAGACCCGTCGAGTGCAAATGGGTCTTTAAGAAGAAAATTGATATGGATGGAAATATTTCCGTCTATAAAGCACGACTTGTCGCGAAGGGGTTCCGACAGGTTCAACGAGTTGACTACGACGAGACATTCTTGCCTGCAGCGATGCTTAAATCAATTCGGATCATGTTAGCCATAGCAGCCTATTTCGACTATGAGATATGGCATATGGATGTCAAGACGGCTTTCCTTAATGGAAATTTAACTGAGGACATGTATATGATACATCCCGAAGGTTTTGTCGATCCAGCTAATGCTGACAAGGTATGCAAACTTCAGAAATCCATTTATGGGTTGAAGCAAGCATCTCGGAGTTGGAACATTCGCTTTGATGAGGTAGTCAAATCATTTGGCTTCATCAAGAGCGATCATGATTCTTGTTTATACATGAAGTTTAGTGGGATCAAAGTAAATTTTCTAATCTTATATGTGGATGACATATTGCTGATTGGAAATGATGTCATGATGTTCCAAGAACCCAAAGAATCATTGGAAAGGAGTTTCTCAATGAAGGATTTGGGTGAGGCGACTTACATATTAGGAATCAGGATCTATAGAGATAGATCGAGGCGGCTCATTGGATTGAGTCAGAGTACATATCTGGACAAGGTTTTGAAGAAATTCAAAATGGAAGAGTCCAAGAAGGGATTCTTACCAATGTCCCATGGCATAAAACTTAGCAAGACTCAGTGTCCTTCGACGACTGATGAGCTAAGTCGGATGAGTGTGATCTCGTATGCTTCGGCAATCGTATTCATCATGTATACCATGATTTGTACTAGGCCAGATGTTTCCTATGCTCTAAGTGTTACGAGCAGATACCAGGCTGACCCTGGCGAAGCCCACTGGGCAGCGGTTAAAAACATCCTTAAGTACTTGAAAAATACTAAGGAAATGTTCCTAGTTTATGGAGGTGATGAGGAATTCAGTGTAAAGGGTTACACGGATGCGAGTTATCTCACCGACTCAGATGATTCTCGTTCGCAATCGGGATACGTGTTCGTAATGAACGGAGGAGCTGTGAGCTGGAAGAGTTCCAAGCAAGATACGGTGTCTGCATCTACAACATAGGCTGAGTATATTGCTACCTCGGAGGCGGCAAAGGAAGTTGTTTGGATCAGGAACCTCCTGATAGATCTTGGTGTGGTTCAGGGCGCGTCCAATCCATTGGACGTATATTGTGACAACAATGGTGCTATCGCACAAGCCAAGTAACCTAGAAAACACCAGAAGAACAAACATATACTCATGCGGTACCACCTCATTCGCCAGTTTGTCGAACAAGGTGATATCAAGTTATGCAAAGTACACACGGATGCAAATATTGCAGATCCGTTGACAAATGCGCTACCACAGGCTAAGCATGAGGCGCACACGAGAGGTATGGGCATTCGATGCCTAGCATATATGCTAATAAGATTGACTCTAGTGCAAGTGGGAGACTGTTGGGAATATGACCTAGAGGAAATCATGTATGATGTAATTCCCACTGTATTAATAAAGTTATTAAGTTGTCCTTGTTTTGAACATCTGATATATGTCATTGAATATGTGATTCGATTGTGGAACTATGTATTCATGTTGTTCATACTAAATTGTCCTTAGTCATTAAGGTTGTGCTGGACACACACCCTAGACTAATGTGAGAGTTGGCTGATGACTCGGTTCCACTTGTCATGGGCATAGTGATGCTATTCCAACGCTCACGGACTTGGCTAAAGAGTGTAGCAAGTCGGACTGACCCACATTGAGATGCAACAAGCAAGTCGTCATTTGCATGTCTCAATCAATGTAATCCTTAGACCTGAGGTTGTCGCACAATCCGAGTTGTGGATCACCGACTTAGGTTCTGTCAAACGTTGTTCTGTGACAAGGCAACTATAAAGGCAGAGTTCGGGTCGAATGAGAAGCAAGCTGCGTGATGTGGATAATCAAGATGGGATTTTGCCCCTCCGAATGGAGAGATATTCTCTGGGCCCTCTCGAGTGATATGATTCAGCAAGCATGGCCATGCGCGACTCAGTTAAGTGTTAACTGTGTCTATTGACTAAGAGTTAGTCAGATGAATCATATATCACGGACCGAGAAGAGAGTCGAACTATTTAAGGGATGACGATAAAATCGCCTATAGTTTGACAAGGTATATCGTGAGGCAAAAGGGACTAAGATGAATATCACATTGAAAGGTATGTCATCATGACTCAATGGGACTTGGGAGTCGGCACGTTCTGCTAGGAGACGCTACCGATTGATCGATTGGGAGTTGGACTCCAATCGTGTCCAAGTCGCCATGAGCCTGCAGGGTCGCACACTTAAGAGCGGGAGCAAGTATTGGTCGGGTTGGACCCGAACCGGAAATGGACTGAGTTGTGAGTCGGACTCACAGAGGGAATGGGCCACAAGTGTTGTGAAGCTCGCTACCATTCACTATATAAAGAGGGACGCAGGTTGCCCAGCGGGCACGTTAGCCCACTCCCATGCGTTGGGAACCCTAGCCCAACTCAGTCCAGCCGTCGCACCGGACCTAGAAGTCCGCCGTCGGAGCTCCTCCTCGTACGTGTGGATACCGGCAGAGGTGTTGTACGTTCAGCACTTCGACGTTTGTGGGATCGGATCGGCTGGATCGGATCGTGGACTGCACTGCCCCGACGTGCTTCATCGATAATCCGCAACCGCGCGTCTAGTGGTAATAATCGTGGCCTTCTACCTCGGCTAGATCTTGGAAGTACCGCGTAGGAAAAAATTTCGTTTATCTCTACGCGTTCCAACAGAAGACTCATCGCGTATCTAAAAGAAAGACCCTTCGTAGGGGGGAAGAAGGGATCACTAATGTGCTAGAGCTCTTTATTTTATAAAACGGAGCATATTGAAATTATAATTTTGATAGAGGTGTATGGCTATTTCAACGAATGCTAATAAATGTTTTATTATTTTTCATGTCAAATGGCTTCTAAGAGTGGATCCCATAGAGGAATGATAACATTCCTCTTCTATGTTTCAACTGATTTCTCAGGAACAAAGCGTGAGCAGATTGATTGTTATTGTTGTAATTTATCTTTGTTTGGCAGGGCACCCGATTGGCAGCTCTTTTGGGAGTATTAAGGCCAAGCACGTTATGCATGCAAGTCAAGAGGTGAAGCCATCTAACATGAATATATAATAAAGCATTTACTACTTCCTTATGAGCTAAAATAGGAACACAAGACAAAGTTTAATAATTTTTTAGATTTCATAGGTAGCACACGAGAAATTTACTTGGAATGTCTTTAAAATACCATGCATAGGTCGATATGGTGGACACCTTGGAATAACTTTGGTTTAAGAGAGTTGGATGCACTAGTAGATCTCATACTCAGTACAGGTGAAGGCTAGAAAGAGACTGGGACCGGCCAACTAAGAGAGTAATAACGGCCATAATCATGCATATCGACAAAACATAATTGATCAAAGCATAAAGTGATATTGCGAGTCTAAAAATAAATGATTATCAAGGCTACAGGTGAATTTGTTTATAGTCCTTACATGGTGTGAGCATGCACCATCCAAATAAGTCATCAAAGAAGAATACCACGATAACATGCTTCATTATGATCAAGAACAACACATGTTTAATTTCAATGGCACATTAAGCACTCTTAGTTATTTAATACTAGTCATGATGCATCATAAATTACTAAGCACACAATTAAAATAACATCTAACATGACATGTAAAATCATAACCACGGTCTAAACAAGCTTCCTTTGCACCATTATAAGTATGAAATAGTTTTCTCCCATTCAACAAAGATCAACTTATTTGAAAAAACTCTCTTAAAAAGTATTCAATAGAGATAAGAGAGCTAATCATATATAAATATAGCAAACTAACAAGCTCTGAAAAAATTTGAAAGGAAAATAAGAGATAAAAACAGCAGTAGCAATAAGAGTGAAAACTAAAGTGTTCTAAACAATATAATGGAGCGTGTTTCCATCCTTGACTCAAAGAAAACAAAAGGAAAATTGCAGAAATAAAACATGGGTTATCTCCCAAGAGTGCTTTTCTTTAACTCCTTTCAGCTATGCACTGTCGGATATATACCGATTAGGGGTATATCCGGCATTATCCTAAAGAGCCGGATTACCAGGGTGGCCTGATTGGTAATGGATCACAGTCCATTAGGTGGCCCAGTAAGCAGACGCACAGAAGCCAGATTCTAGAAGAACTCGGACCACGACCCACTTGGTGTGGCTTGGAGTAGAAGGCGGATTCCTGCTTTCCAAGTTAGACAGTTACCGTAGTTTTCTATGTTTACTTTCTGTAATCTCTAACCCGGCTATCTATATAAAGTCGGACGGGAGAGAAGAAAAAATACAGACAGTTAGCTAGAAGCTACTTGCCGAGAAGTTGATCCTCACCGAGTTAGCGAAACCCTACTCACATTGTACTTTGTATACTTTAGGCTTCAGCCCTCATTTAGTGAGATTGCAGGAGTAGGAACGCCGCCTAGTTGCGACGTACCGAACCTGGGTAAATTTGGTGTCCCTGGTTGTCATACTACCACGTCCCCCCATGTCTCTACCTGTAGGCTCATGGCACCCCCGTCTATGAACTCTACTACGATGTCTCGACAGTTGGCGCCCACCGTGGGGCGAGCGACGCCAGGCGTTATGTTTCAATCGGGGAAACTCGGCGGAATCGGCAGTACCATAACTGTCGGAAGCATGGAATTCGACAAGCACGTCGGGCGCTTCCTCGACAACGGATCGTACATGCCAGCACAGAATCATCTGGTAAGTGCCTGCGTTTTACCGATTGGATCTGCAAACATTTTTATCGGATTAACTACATAGGCAATGGGATTCTGTGGATTTATCCCACCCGCCCTATACCCAGTTGAGGAAAACTATGACGCCGGATTTTTCTCATATCGCCAATATCCTGCTAAAATTGCTGTCTCTTCGGAGATACCTGCAATCAGATCTCACTTTATTGGCATGGTGCAGTCCGAGGTCGCCGAAAACACGGATGAAAACAATCACGTGGAAAAGGCAGAAGAAAACAATCCCACAGTAGAGGTGGAAGATCCGACACCCGAGCTCGATTCCGAGGACGAAGATGAAGACGCTTTCGAAAAAAAAAGTCAAGTCTCTGCAAGAGGGATTCCATGAAGTGCTTATGGCAAAACCGGCTGAAAACACGGATGCCGAAAGCCAGGAAGACCCCACAACACCTCCCCAAGATGAGTAAAGAGAGGACGGTGAAACCAGTCCAATTTTCCCTGATGTCAAGGAATTGACAGAAGATGAACCTGGTAAAAAACAACCCTCTTCCAAGAAGAGAAACAAAACTGCCAAGAAACTCCGGTAAAACTCTGGAAGAAAAAATTGGTGGATACCGCCAATGAAAACCTGAAAGTAGGAGGAGGAAGCGGAGTCAAGCCTGCGGAGAAGAAAACCAAGGAAATCCCTGTTCCGCCAATGTCTAAACAGGACGAACGTGATTTACTTCAAACACCAGTGGGACTCCACGAACCCCCTGAAGTGTTGGAAGTCAGGAGACAAGCTCTCCAAAGGCAGCAGTAACATCTATTCATAACTCGGAAAAACATCCTAAAAACCCAAGCTGACATTAAGTTGCAGCAGGAAGAAATTGAGGAGTACGAGAGAAGGAATAGATCGGGCATAAAACCTACACGGTTACCCGGAATCGCAAGAACATAAGTATTGCCACCAAAGGAACGGTTCCAAAACCCTTCCTGGCAAAAGCAAGTAAATGGCATTGATGCCAAGAGCGAACGTGCAAACAAAACCGCAGCAGAAAACGCGGAAGCCGCGTTCGCCATCCTCAATGATGATCTGTACTCCTACGACGAAAAGCTTCAAGGGGTGTATGTTTTCTTAGTAAAGGCATTGCAATAGCAACAGCGAGGGAAAGCAAGATCAGGAAAGTTGCATGACGACTCGGCCCTATGCAAAACAGCTACATGCGCCGCTGGAGCACCCGGACCTGGCGAACCTGGAGATTCGGCAATTCCAAAGAGAAGAAAGAAGATCCGAGAAAGGACAAGAAAATTCCAGATCATAAGGATGCAGCGTCCAGGACAGGATCCCATCCGCCGAAAGGTGGAATTAATCCCCGAGATCGGGAGGAACAAAACCGGAAAGACGGCAAAGCAATGCCGCCTCCGAGACGCCATGCTGAAAAAGCCGGAAGATACGTCATTCCACACAGGCGTGAGAGATCCCGTACTTCTCCTAGGAACAAAGAAAGGCCAATGAGTAGAACTCCACCTTATTCCAAAGGACATGACAACGGACGAAATCTTATATTTACTAATTGGAGGCACCGTAAAAAGCGCCACATTAATTCTAGAAGTAAAAGAATTTCCGTCCATCCGATAATTTTGTAACGTGTCCCCGTCCGTTGGATTAGTCTTGAGGCGTGGCAGAGCTGCCTTCCGCACATGAGTCGTCCCCATCTTGGTCTCTTCTTATTCCCCTTCAAAAGAACATGGCAATAAGAAAATCCGACCGGCATCTCCCCTCTAAGATTTGGTAACAAAAGTTACATCGTTCCGATTTACTCAGCGAGTTCATGGTAGAGAAGCGACCCCTGCCTCCACATGCCCTCTCCACCGTGTTATGCAGATATTGCGGCTCCGCAGCTCCACGGAAGCAACAACTGGAGTACCTGTAGATGGGATGTCGGAGTGGATTAGGAGGGCAGAGGCAGCTTGGATTAAGGAGGGGAACAACTGGGCTGGCGATGTGATGAGTTAGTCTTCTTCTCCGGCACTATCACATGGTGGAATCAGCTGCACTTGCCGCTTTCTGCCAGCAGCCGCGGCCATCAAGGGAGTCCACCCCTGTAGCCTAAGGAATAGTAGAAGTATCAGCCAATTACTGAGTACATGTATGTAATCTATAGGTCTAACTCCATAATTTGTATCTGAGTATAGTCGTGGTATTCTCAATTACACATTCGTAGTAGGTAGATGGAGAACTACTGAGATGCTGAATTCGTGCACCCCTTTTAGTATTTTGATGACTCCAGTCTGATTTAGTACTGGCGGACGCCGGATTCCGCGTCTTTCTCACCATTGATAAATAGGAACGTCGGGGACTACAGGATCATTGCTGTCGTATGCCGAGCCGGCATCGTGCATGCGGAGGATGAATTTCCGGTCTGACTTCCCTTAGATGACGCTTGGTAGAAATCTTCATGGATTCTGAATAATGTTCTGGAGTATGCAGTTCTTTTAGCGTCTAGGGATGAGCTCTGTAACGGGTTTCGCTAATCTCTTGGTAAACAACATGATCTTCTCTTTCCTCTCACGCACCAGATCTTTGTGAAGATATTCAGCATTAGGTATCAAACCTTATCATGCATTGAGATTTTACTGCCAACAAAAGGAACCGATCAGTATCACACATTTGTAATGATTGGACTGGTGACCCATACAGGCATATACTATGCACCAATTATTTCTTGATGGAGTTAAAATCATACTAATCGTATTTGCAGGCTACATCCTATAGTATAATTCTTGCAGGGATGAAAACAATGCATGAATTCAGTTTATGAGGATGTGGCTTTAACATCAGTAGGTTATGCTTATTTGTTCCTCATGCTTTCCAGCCACTCCGATTCTCCATATCTGTGCGCTAATGTTTTTATGCAGATTGCAATTTTCTAATTTTGGTAGAACTCATTTGCGCTATCTAAGTCTCCGTTTTTTCAGTCCCCTTCTCCGATAAGACTAATATCATGTATTGGTTTGATCTCCTCAGAACGGTCATACCATTTCAGCAGATGTCTATTTTTTGTTTATAGTAAGAGGAGTCATCTTCATTCTTTTTCTGAGGATGTGCTCACAGTATGCCTTCATCTGCGGTTGTCCTGACAAGGTGTAATCGTCTGCAGTTGCCGCCCCTGCCTTGACTGCCATCGCTTATGGTTTCTTCTGGAAAAAGTTTCACAAATATCAGGAAACCAATGCGATCTTCTCTTTCATGTCTGATCAATGTGCTGATTCAATCTGGAAATGTGAGATCACAAATTCTAATAAGGATGATAGAATTGAACTATAATAGGATTGGTTATAATTAATAGAGAATATAAACGGTAATTATAGAAGTTCAATTCTAATTAAGCTGTCCCATTTGTGTTGTTCCCGTTGGCATGTATATGTTGTTTTTTGCATGTGAAAATCAAAACTCAGAAACACATGATGTACACCATCGATTCTAGCTGTTCTACAGGATTGGACAACTAATTTCAGTACCAGACCATCTACAATGGAGTGGCAGCGTAGATCCTTTGTACACTGAACTGTCCAGCTTTAGTTAAGAGGTAGAAAAGAATGCATTTCCTGACCCAACAGTACATATGCTTTGGGAAGCGGGAAGCTCTACCATTACATTTTTTTTATCCTAGAATTTTATAATGTTGTGATTTACTGGGAAGCTCTTCCAGTAACAAGCAAAATGTGTTGGGAAGCGGGACTAAGTTACAAGCAAAATGTGCATACGCACCACGCATAGCAATATCAGTAGTTATACTGGATATGTAGTTCTCATGGCGAAGCGTCACTGGTAGAAAATAGGCCTTTAGTCCCGGTTCGCAATGGCTATTAATCTCGGCCGCGGCTAAAGCCCCGTCCACGTGGGCGGGTGGCGTGCGCCGGGAGCGGGGGACCTTTAGTCCCGGTTGGCCACACGAAGCGGGACTACATACTTTTTCGTTATTTCTTTAATTCATTTGGGGTTTCTAATTATTTTTCACTCCCATTTTTTCACTCCAATTTTTTACTCCCTTTTTTTCAGAATTTTTATTATTTGCTTAGTGTCTAACTACAATTATCTCTAGTCAAATTTCTTACTCGTGGTCAAACTTCCCGCTCGGTCACCCATCCTCCTACTACTCTAGCACTAGCACGCTTAACTTCCGAGTTCCATCCCGTCCCGCATCCAAGTGTTTCGCACGCATGTATGTGATACTAATATCATATCAATCCTATTAACATGTTGGTCGATGCCACATTTCTTTATTGTCTGAATTTTAAATAAATCTTTTAATAAACAAAAGTAATGATGTAATTAATAATTTTGAATAAATAAATAAACATTAACTTTTTAATTTGTATTATTTCTAAAAAATATTCAGAAAAATAAAACTAATTCATTTTAAAATCTTAAAAATACTATTAATATATCAAAATATTCAAAAAAATAAAACTAATTTATTTTAAAATCTTAAAAATACAAATAATATATCAAAATATTCAGAAAAATAAAACTAATTCATTTTAAAATCTTAAAAACACTATTAATATATCAAAATATTCAGAAAAATAAAACTAATTCATTTTAAAATCTTAAAAATACAAATAATATCTCACAATATTCAGAAAATAAAACTAATACATTTTAAAATCTTAAAAATACAAATAATATATCAAAATATTCAAAAAAATAAAACTAATACATTTTAAAATCTTAAAAATACAAATAATATATCAAAAAATTCAGGAAAATAAAACTAATTCATTTTCCCGTTTCCTAAATGCAAAATAAAATCTGATAAAATTCATGAACCAAACCATATGAAATCTAAACCATATAAAATTTGCAGATCCAAGTTCAACAACCAAATGAAAATACCATCCATATAAAATTCTTGATGTGTTTTTGTTTGTTTTCTTGATGTGTTTTTGTTTGTTTGTTTTGAAATGTGTGTTTGACATAATATAGAAATAATATAGCTATGAATTAATATAGAAATAATATCCATTACATAATAATATATATCCATTACATGCATATATCGAACGCAAAATGCGGTACACAAACACCATCTACTCGAGCTCCGTCGAGTAGATGCGGAACAACTCGTAGGAAACGTATGCATCTATGGCTTAGATTAATTTAGAAACGGTAGTTTTCCTGTTTTGTTTTCTTGATGTGTTATTGTTTGTTTTCTTGATGTGTTTTTGTTTGTTTGTTTTGAAATGTGTGTTTGACATAATATAGAAATAATATAGCTACGAATTAATATAGAAATAATATCCATTACATACTAATATATATCCATTACATGCATATATCGAACGCAAGATGCGGTACAAACACCATCTACTCGAGCTCTGTCGAGTAGATGCGGAACAACTCGTAGGAAACGTATGCATCTATGGCTGCATAGTTGAGGTTGATCCGGTCCAGTGGGGTCTTCCCCCAACGCATGTGATTCTTGGAGGGGAAACCAGACTTCATGGTTTTGTAGTCGGCGTGGATGAAGGCGGTTGCCATCGAAGCCATACCGATCTTGTGACCGCACAAATCATCAAAATGGATAAGATCCTGAAGATCAATGTAGTGATCTTCAGGTATCACAATACCCAATCGCATCAACTTCTGCCGGTCTTGAGTGATGTCAACACTGCAGAAGTCGTACCCCTTGTTGACAAGAAAATCAACAAGGGCCGTAGAATCCTTTGAACTACTGCAACAACAAAAATAGAACGTGTTAGATATGTTGCAACACATGTATTCTTCCAATGCAACAAACAAATCGAAAATGCAACACTATCCTACAAGAGAGATCGATTGTACGTGTGAGTTACCTTGCCCATTGGAAGACCAACACCATCTCCTGGAAGGCAATTTGGATGACGGCAACATCCCGTTGATCCGCCGTATACTCTAAATCAAGCCCGAAGAACCTATTGTGTTCATCGGCTTCTTCATAGAGATTGCTCAAATACGTAAGAAGATCGGGGAGCCTATCGCACATATTGGTGTACGCCACATCGAGAGTCCTGCGGCATGGTGTGGCCACACGTTGAGTGTTCCAAACTTGAGCCATGGGTGCTTGGTGGAGGAAGATCAAAGAGAGGAGAAGAAACAGAGAAGAGAGGAGAAACAGAGACTCTCGGGTGCGCGCACTATAGCAATGTCCTCTGCCTCTCGCTCGCGAAATAAAACCGCCGAGCGGGAGGCGAGCAGTTTGTATCTTTAGTCCCGGGTGGCCACGCCAACCGGGACTAAAGGCAGGGAGGCCAGCAGACTGGATCATTAGTCGCGGGTGGCCATGCCAACCGGAATTAAAGCCCTCCACGCGCCTCCACGCGCTTCCCAACCCACGACGCATGACCTTCTGTCGCGGGTCTCCTCCCGACCCGGGACTAAAACCCCTTTAGTCACGGTGCGCAAAGTTTGGGGACTGATGGGGGCGTATGGAAGGCCTTTTTTCTACCAGTGCGTATTGATCCATATTGTTTTTCAGTCTTTTTTTTTCAAACAAAAACCATGGAGGAGCTCTTTCTTGCCCGTTCAATGTGAAAGAAACATCAAACTTCCTCTAATATGTGTGAATGATTTTTGTTACTTTCAGTTTTGCGAGACTGTATTTCTCCAACTCATCAAAAGAATATGTAACTACTGCTGCAGGTCTGCTTTATCAGGGATGGTGCCATGAACCATTTCAGGGTACTTTTGTATGGTACAAAATGATGATTCTATGTGGGTGCTGATGATAGCTTGCAGCCCAGACCAAAAGTTGGTATTTATTTATTTACCTCCTTTTCTAATTTCATGTTTTCTTCAAAACTGAACAGTGATAACACGAATACAATCATAAGGTGTGCTTTCGTGATCCTCCATGAGTTGATATTTTATTAATGAATAGAAAGATCCAACTGACAGAAAAAAAACGTGAATGTTTCTTCGTTTTCTTCCCATATTCAAAATCCTACTGCACACAACAACACATCTATACTCTCTATTTTGTAGCGTCCTAAACTCAATATACTATTTGCTCTTTTCACTATTTTAAGATTTACTCAATGATGTCCACAATTCTGAAGTAAGAAGATATAATAATGATTCATTTGTTGTTCAATCTATAAGGTACCAACCTTGGTACCCAATCCTATTTTCTCTGGTTGAATTTTATGTTCATCAACAAAAGCGATCGCCACACGTAGTTTCTAGATCGAATGTAACTACCTTTTTGTTATTAGTTGTGCTAATGTGAAGTAGAAAAGCCATTCAATTGTCTTTGCTATAAATACTTAATAGAGGAACAATTTTAATCGATTTCAAGATTTTCCATAGCACGAAGTGTTTTCACTATTGTCGTTTTCCTTCAATGGTGTGAATACTGTTAAAGCTTTATAGACGTTAAGGTGCTAAAATAAGATATGGTTGTTGATAATTTCCAGTGCACAAATCCTTCCTTTGTATTTTCATGGTATTTCTTACCAATAATAAAGAGACTAACATAAAGTGCAGGTATTTAAAATTTTATAATTAGTACACTGTATCACATCTTAGTGACACATAAACAAAATCATATAATTAGATAGTACTCAATTTATTACTACATTAATAATAGCTTGGATTATACCTTGGTTTATGTGGTGATGTTAAAAAACTAGCTCGTGCGTACACACGGGTTGATGACTAGTAGGGATAATCCCGGAAAAGTGCATTCGCGCAACAATGGAAAATAAAGTAGCAGATCCCCTTCCGTCCATTCAGTCGGCAGATATTCCGTTCACGCTGATAAAGCGAAAAGAGATGATCTATACTTTGGACCTAAGTGTTTCACTGACAAGATCCGGAGGATAACTCTACATTCTGGCTTTGCCAAAGTTGGTCCAACATATCAAAAATACACCGGTAGTACAAACCCGGATACGTGGCTCTCAGACTATTACACAGCCGTCCAGATTAACAAAGGAAAGAACCTAGAGGCGGTAAAATTCCTCCCCCTAATATTACTGGATGGAGCCAGAGATTGGATTAACGGTCTTCCGTCAAGAACCGTAGATAGCTGTGATGATATGGCTAGAGTTTTCACTCAGCACTTTCGGAAACATACAAACGCCCCAAGAGTATCAACCAGCTAAACCGTTGCGTCCAGTTTGAAGATGAGATGTATGTCAACTTTATCTCAAGATGGACCGCAATGAAAAACAGCTGCTCTAGAGTAAGTGATGTACATGCAATGCATGCTTTCATCAATGGTTTAAAACCCGGCCTCGTACCGTTCATGGTTGGTTCAAAGAAGCACAAAGACCTCGAATCTATGCTTACACCGCCAATGAGCACGCAGCGGCTGAACATCAGAGCGAGAGGTGGAAATATTGATGCTTTGGCTCAGGCCAAAAAGGCGCCTCGTTTTGAGAAAAAAGCTACTCCAGAAGCACAGCCAAAGCCCAAAGAAGTTAATTTAGCCTTTGGAAAGGATAATGGCAGTAAATGGAAGGGAAGAAACACAGAATCTATCTCCTACTCAAAGGAAGAGTGGGAAAAGATTAAGTCGGAAAACTGTGTCCACCATTCGCAATTTGGGAAACCTACCCATACCCACGCGCAATGCCGGCTTAATAAGCATATGAAAGGCAGTGCAGGATCCGGGAAGAAGGGAAAAAACTCCAAGAGGAAGTTCTCCAAGAAAAAGCCAGAAGCTGAAAAAGAAGACAGTGAATCGGACACTGACGAAAAAATCCAGGAACAATAGAGAAAAGGCGAACCAAAATTCCTCAGAGTTGATGGAGAATGCAACCTAACTTTCCTCACACTCCCTCTCCAAAGGTGGCAAAAAGAACACTTCGAGACATAAACGCGGTTGTTCCACCAACCCCCAAATTCTTGAAGAACTCGAACACGCCAATTACCTGAGATCAGTCTGATCATCCCGGAAATATCCCAGAACCCGGCACACAAGCTCTAATTGTAAGCTCTATTGTTCAAAACACTAGGCTAAAAAGAGTGCTGATGGATGGAGGATCCAGCATCAATATAATGTGCCTGGATACACTTCGAGACCCAACTCAATCATAGCAACATACGTTTCCATGGCATCGTACCTGGCAGACAAGCACAATCCCTAGGAGAAATTTCCCTAGATGTAACCTTTGGAGAAAAAGAGCATTTCCGACAGGAAAAAATCTCTTTTGAGGTTGTGTCGTTCGAAAGTGTATACCATGCAATACTCAGACGTCCAGATTTCGCCAAATTCATGGCAAGATCATGTTATATTTATAACAAGCAGAAGATGTCAGGTCCAAAGGGAGGAGTAATTACCATATCAGGAGACTTCAGACTGGCAAACGAGCTGGAAAAAGGAAACGCCCTTTGCGCATAAAAAGTGATAGCAAAGGAGGAATTGAAAGAGCTAGCAAAAAAAGTATCGCCGACAGAAATTCCGGCAGTAAAAGAAAGCCGGAAGCCGGCAGACAGTTTTGAATCTTCCGAGAATACCAAACAGGTTATCCTAGATCCCAAAGATCCGACAAAATTTGTCGTAGTGGGGACCAGGATGACCGACAAATAGGAAAGCGCGCTCATCAAGTTCCTCCGTGAGAACTGGGATATTTTTGCCTGGTGTCCTGCGGACATGCCAGGTGTACCCAGGGAGCTTGTTGAGCATCAACTCAAAGTGATTTGAGGATCAAAACCAGTTAAACAAGGTCTCTGTCGATTTGACAGAAGAAGGCGGAAGGCTATTGGCAAGGAAATTATCCGGCTTTTGGCAGCAGAATTTATCCGGGAAGTTATACACACTGATTGGTCTGCGAACCCAGTATTAGTCCCGAAGAAATATAGTAATGTTCTTAGGATGTGTATAGATTACACCGGCCTGAACAAACTGTGTCCAAAAGATAGGTTCACATTACCGCGAATCGATCAAATAATAGATGCCACTGCTGGCACTGAGCTCTTATGCTTTTTGGATGCTTATTCCGGGTACCATCAAATACGTATGAGGGAAGAGGATCAAATCAAAACTTCCTTCATAACCCCGTATGGAACATACTATTACGTAACCATGTCTTTTGGCCTGAAGAACGCAGGTGCAACTTCCCAGCGTTGCATGCAACGTTGTTTGCATAGTCAGATTGGCAAAAATGTTCACTTTTACGTGGACGACATTGACGTCGTTTCCAAGGAAAAAGATACACTCCTTAAAAATCTACGAGAAACTTTCGAAAATTTACGCACTTACAAGATGAAGTTGAATCCATTAAAGTGTGTATCCGGGGTTCCCTCAGGAAAATTTCTGGGTTTTATCATTTCTCACAGAGGAATAGAAGTAAACCCAGAGAAGATCAAAGCTATCTTAAACATCTCAAAGCCTACGTGCCTAAAAGATGTACAAAGATTGACGGGTTTTGCAGCCGTAGTCAGCAGGTTTATAAGCCGGCTAGGAGACAAAGCTCTGCCATTATACAAATTGTTGAAGAAATCCGACAAATTTGTATGGACAGAATAGGTGGACAAAGCATTAACCCAGTTAAAAGAAACCTTGATGAAAGCTCCGATTTTGGCATCACCAAAAGACAAAGAACCCATGTTACTGTATCTTACAACAACAAACAGGGTTATTAGCGATGTGATAGTTGCGGAAAGACGGAAAGAAGAGCAAAGCATACCAGATCAACATCCAGTGTATTATGTTAGTGAAGTATTTTCCGAGTCCAAACAAAGGTATCCACACTATCAAAAACTGGCATATGGCGTGTTTTTTGCATCTCGAAAACTCCGTCATTATTTCCAAGGACATTCCATAACAGTGGTATGTAAAGCACCACTAGGGGATATAATCAACAATGCGGACGCAACAGGCCGAGTAGCGAAATGGGGCATCGAGTTAGTTGTGTTCGACATTAAGTACCAACCTCGCACGGCAATTAAATCCCAGGTGTTGGCAGATTTCATCGCTGATTGGACAGAAGCAATGGAAAATACACCAATGCCAGAGTCGGAATACTGGATCATGCACTTTGACGGATCCAAGATGAAAGAAGGCGCTGGAGCTGGTGTAGTGCTAAAATCACCAAAGGGAGATACTATGGAGTATGTACTACAAATACACTTCAACGCTAGTAATAACGTGGCAGAATACGAAGCTCTGCTTCATGGCTTGCACATTGCAAAAGAAATAGGTGTCAAACGCATACTATGCTATGGTGACTCAGATTTTGTACAACATCAGCTCAACCAAACATGGGACGCCAAAAGCCCCATCATGGCCGAACATCGGAGAACGGTGGACGAGTTTGCCATTTGCTTCCTGTGATTTGAAGTACTTCATATCAAAAGGGAAGAAAACTGGAACGCGGATGCACTAGCCCGCATGGGCTCGGAAAGAGTGAAAATCCTACCACCAAGTGTGTTTGTCCAACGTTTGCATGAACCATCGATAAAAGGTGGAGATGTTCATTATCCTCTCGTTTCTGAGTCAATCGAAGTCTTGCTCGTTAATCCGGATTGGACAATTCCATATTTAAACTTCTTAGTGGATCAGAAGTTCCCGGATGGAGCATACGAGGTCTTGCAAAGACAAATAAAATGTCGATGCAAAGGATACACGGTAATTAATGGTTGCCTGTATAAACGCAGCACTATCGGAATTTTTCAGCGATGTATTTCGCCAGAAGAAGGCCGAGAAGTACTGCAAGAAATCCATGCAGGAGATTGCGGACATCATGCTCAATCAAAAAGTATAGTTAAAAAAGCACTCCGTGCAGGGTTTTTCTGGCTAACAGCCAAGACAGACGCCGAACACATAGTAAATACATGTGCCAGATGTCAGTATTACGCCAAGCAGACGAATATGCCAGCCCAAGCACTCAAGACTATCCCTATTACATGGCCATTTGTGGTCTGGGGGCTAGATATGATGGGACCATTCACAACTGAAAGCAGTGGACTTACACATCTACTCGTTGCAGTAGATAAGTATACCAAGTGGGTGGAGGTGAAACCCATCAAATAACTTGACGGTGTGACTGCCAGAAATTTCATCATTGACGTAGTCATGAGATACGGCGTTCCACACAGCATAATTACCGACAATGGGACAAAATTCTCAATTGGAGAGTTCGCAAAATATTGCCGACAAATGGAAATACGCCTAGATCTTGCATCTGAAGCACACCTACAATCCAACGGGCAGGTTGAAAGAATGAATAGTTCAATCATGCAGGGAATACGCCCAAGACTCGAATCTCCTCTTCATAGAGCAGCTGGAGCATGGGTGGAAGAATTACCTTCCGTGCTTTGGAGTATTAGAACGACGCCAAATAGATCAACAGGGCAAACTCCATTTTTTCTGGTCTATGGCGCAGAAGCAGTGCTTCCAACGGACATGCTCTATGATAGCCCAAGAGTGCAGGCTTACGATGACTCGGATGCCGAAAGTGCACGATAGGATGCCGTCGATCTTTTAGAAGAAGAACGAGAACTTGTACTTCAAAGATCCGCCATTTATCAGCAAGGATTACAATGCTACCATACTCGGAAAATCAGGCATCGTTCTTTCGAAGAAGGTGACCTAGTGCTAAGATTGGTGCAAGAAAGGAAGCACAAGTTAGCCCCAGTCTGGGAGGGACCATTTTTCATCAGTAAAGCTATGAAAAATGGATCATACTATCTTGTAGATATTCAGGATATGGAGGATGATCCCAAAACACCGAATCGCAAAAGAAAGAGAAAGATAGATGTCGAACTAGGAGAGACGAAAAGACCCTAGAGCATCCAGCAGTTACGTCCCTTCTACACTTAGTTCAATTTCTATGTAAACATCTTTGAAATCATGACATAAAGTTGTCGGAATTCATACATCCATGTTTTTCCATGTTTATTATAGTATAAAGCATAAATCGGTCTTATCTATTTCCCAATGATCTTCCAAAATACTCAATGTTAACCCGAATTGTGCCTGCGTGCTCGGAGTTAAAAAACTGGATGATTTTTCGGCCTAAGAAGGCTTAAGGAAACCCAGATTGTGCCTGCGTGCCCGAGTTTCATACAAACTTCCTTACTTTTTTCTCTAAGTATTATCTCATTGTTTTTATGTCGGGTCACTGGAATTAGTAAGTAAAAATGCCCTTAGTACGATCAATGTTTCCGAGTTTCGACTGATTGGTTATACCCAATCACTTGGCATGAAGATTATGTGCTACCGAGCCATTTCAAACACTAAGCACAGTTAAGGCATATAAACCAGAGAACTTAGAAGATAAAGGAATTAAAACCCGGAAAACTTGCAAAGACTTATAAATTAAACTGCAAAAGCGGAGTAGTTGTTTATACAAAAGAATAGATAGCATTACAATGAGGGTTATATTGTAAGAATAGTAATGCTTCTATTTTCCTATCTTCTACCCAGGACCTAAGTAGCTTTTTCGGGATCCGAGTCATCTTCCTCGCTGCTGGATTCCTCCGGAGTTGTCGGGATTTCCTCCTCGGGGTATAAGGTGGAGATGTTCACCATGTTGGCAATCTTGGTAGCGTGGCCTTTGATTTCATCAAAGATGCTGGCCCGCTGTGCATCTGTGTATCCTTGAGGGATACCCGATGCCACGTGCCAAGATTTGTCGGTGGTATAGTGCATACGCATGAGCCTAAGGGCCATGCGCGCACCACCGCCAGCCGCGGAACGGAACCAAGACTCCTTGCGGTTCGCCACCTCCACGATCGCCTCTGGAAGCTTGATAACTTCCGGGAACTCCCCTGATTTGTCGGGAATGTACTTATTAATAAGTAACATCCCCGCAGCCTTGAGCGCGGTGAGGAATTTCCCGAAAGCCCGGATTCTTTCGATCCGGGTAAGCTGGGGGCTACCTTCTCTTTCAATTAACAGACAAATGTTAGGAAAAACAAAAGAAGGTAAACAAGGAAAAAATCCGGTAAAAGTAAAAACACTTACCGAGAATCCGGTCCATCTCCGTGCCTTCCTCCAGGCGCTGGTTCAGGGCATTCTCCAGGTCCCTGATTGTGGCTCTGTCCTTCTCGGCCTGGTTGGAGGCCTTAGACTCGGCAATCCAACAACTAGTTGGCTGGCCTCCAGGTCCTTCTGGAGCTTCACAGTAAGCTTGTGAAGATCCAGGTTTTCTCGCAGGAGGCTCTCGGCATTGCTGGCATCTTCAGCAATTTGTTTGGCTTTCGCCAAAAAAGCTGAAAAGCAAGTAAAGGAAGATTTAAAAACTCGGAAAATTACTTAGAAAGAATTCTGTCACAAAGGCCTACTCAACTCCACAAAGACCTCGCCCTATTCTCCGATGAACCCTACCACAAAGGCGTAGTCCACCTTCCACTATTGATCCCCTTTGAGGCGGGAATCGATTCCTTTACAAACAACTTGGGGCACACACCCACAACCAAATTGGGGGCTCCCAACAATCTAGAATCACCAACAAGTAGCAGGATGCCTAGTTTCTCCACAAGAGGAAACCCTATGCTAGATCCCTCAAGCTAGAGAGGGGGAAATGAAGAACGGCTCGGTGAAGATGTAGATTGGGGCTTACGCATCCCATAAACATAAATAAATTAGGAATATCGCTAGTACAGACCAACATTATTGACATGGGTCAAAACCCTCATCGGCAACAACAAAAAAGCTGTCCCTGAATCTGCTGGCTGATGTGGAGACCTCAATTGACACCGAGTTTTGCACCGTGGCCGTATTATATGGACAACAGACGTATTATGTAAACGTTACTTAAATTTCTTGCATTACATATGACGATTGGTTCGTAACCGTTTGTAATGAGGGCTAACCGGAGGAAACAAAAAAAAATATCACTGTGAGATAAGTGCGCATGGACGGAGCCTGGGCTCCTGCGACTAAGGGTGGCAGATTCTTCACTGTCTTCATCTTTGTCATGTCGTACAAAAGTTTAACTGGTAATGCTGGCTTTAGTGCACTGTGGAGGGAGCCCTGCCGTAATATCTTTACGCTGCCGAATGGTCATCATGTTCTACCTATTAAGTACTGCACAAAATTTTTGCTCCTAGAGATTCTGAATTTAGTCTGTTGTGGACGGAGCCCATCTCCTACGTCTTCGCGGCCGTGGCATAGCCTCCAGGCTTCCTCCTAGAAAAAAATGATACTACAAATTCACATGACGAGGTATCCTCCAAAACAACTAATAACATGGAGACAACTCATAGTTCAAAAAATATGAAACCTAAACAATTTGAAATTAATATAAATATCTATAATTAGAACTAAACAGTGCATAGCATATCTATGTTCTAAACAGAGCATACTTACCGTAAATAATTATAACTAGAGTTGGCAGACAATGCTTAGAAAAGTTTGTGTTCTAAACCGTGCATACTTACTGTAAATACTTATAACTAGAACTGACATACAATGCTTAGCAAAAGTTATGATCTACCGAGCATACTTTTTTTTGAACAAGGGAATACTCAATGTAAATATGTATAACTAGAACCGGAAGACAATTCTTTGCAAAATATATGTTGTAAACCGAGCATACTTACTAAAAAAACTTATAAATAGATTGGCAGATAATGCTTAGTGAATTTTATGTTCTAAATTGAGCATGCTTAGTGTTAATATCTATATCTAGAGTTCCGAGACAAATCTTAGAAAAACTATGTCCTACACGGAGCATACTTACGGTAAATATCTATAATTATTAATGGCGGACAATTCTTAGCAAAATCTATGTTCTAAACATAGCATACTTACTAAAAAAAGAACTTATAAATATAACTAGTATGTCATGATTAGCAACTTTATGTTTTAAACAACACGTTGGTTCGCAACAAAATTAGCACCTAATGCCCAATGGTATACTATTTGGGGTATGCATTGGAGTCTAAAGCTAAGTGCGCCTCCTTAGAGTCCATATATTTCTTTTTATTTCTCGAAAAGAGGTCTTGACCTAATTGAGTAAATTTTCTGAATCACATATTCTTACGTTGTTTCCTGCTCGACCACCTAATTTAAATTGTGAAAAAATAACCAAATTTTAAACATATTAGTGTAGCATTGGGACAAATTTGAATTTTTGGGTTAACCCACTTGTTGGTATCACACTGAACAAAATTAGATGTTTCACTTGACATCCTTCTTTTTACACATAGACAAGCCACATATAGCACTAACAAGTGGGTCCAAGTTGCCAGACATGGATTTTCCCTGCCCACGGTAGTAGAAAATGACATATCCGAAATCAGATAAAACCTTCATGTCCAAAGGACAGCCCATCTCCATATTCTTGCCACTCATACGGGAGAAACATCTGTCAACATAGTCATGCTTGTCCCCTATGGTGCACATCATCAACAAAAACACATAATAATTATACAACAAACAAACCTATCAATTTGACCACATTCATATCACACGAAGATACTAGCTCACCATTCATAGAAACATAGTTGACAATTTATGTCATGCATCTAAGTGATTAAGTTTTAAGTTACCAAAAATAATTGTTAACTTCTTTGTTATGTCACTGCTAGAGCGATCATTCTCGCTCTTCTTATGGGACAAACATAGAGGTGGTCACATAAATAAAAAAAACATCAACACCATTATCCTTATCAATATTTCTATCAACATGAGAAAATAAAAACAAAACAAGATAAATTCAATGAATAAAAAATGATTGCCCTAGATATGTATTAATATTTTAAACTTCACTAGATGTGAAAGAGGTAGTCCTAAAAATTCTTTATACTAGCACCGATAAGAAATTCATTTTGTAAAGTGTGGGCAAGTAATAGGATCCAGTTTTCAAAAGACTTTCGTATTACCAATGCCGAAGTAAAAAGTTTAAACACTATGACTAGTCCAAAGTATTTAGACAAATGGATAATGAATGAAATAGCTTGCCTCCCTGTTGGAAAACTACCTTCCAAGTAGTAAGGACGTATTGTGTAGAACAATATTTGCACAATTTTCACCGAAACTAGGCTTCAAGTTTCCAAAACATATCAACTTAGCACATTTAAGGTACAAAGGAAAAATACATGAAAACTTAAAAGCGCATGTGGAAGATAGAGTTAGTTGTTGACTCATGGAGGGATCCCTCCTAATTACTTAGAACCGACATAGGACTGGGATTATGGAATGATTTTACTCTTAGTTATGTCTATTATATGAGTTAGTATATAGTCACACTTGTAACTTGTAGTGAGCCAAACTTGTAGTGAGACATAAGACAGGGCTTATGGAAGGACATTAGCATCAATTCCATAGTTTTGTCTCTGGTAACTTGTAGTGAGACCCATCATAAAGGTCATTCACACTAAAAGTTTCAGATATTATGTATGATGCGCTATATATGATTCTATTAATATTTGGAACTACCTCTGTAACACATAATCTTATAAGACTGCTTTCAATGCCATTCACACATGACAAACTCATACATAGTATCATTTCTCATTAATTTTTCTCATAGTAGGTGCCATAATAATATAACATGGTAGGATATTACTCCCTCTATTGTCATCACTTGAAATTAAGGCACCCTTTGTTTCATTAACACAAGTCATTGAACAACAATTACGCATTTAATATGTGACGTATGTCATACAAATCACTATCATAACAAAAGTGTTTTTAAAAGAATCAAGTGACACACATTTGATGGAATATAACCCTGTATTCTTTGAGTAATTGTTAGTTTAATTCTTGTCTTAAAAACCAAAATATGCCTTAGTTGGGAAAATAGGGAGTACTTTCTTTATTTATGTATAGCAATGACACCTCGTATTTTATTTTTATATGATATTGCATTATACTCGACTTGGTCTAGGCATTATCATTTATGATATAAGATCGGTATTATTAGGATCATATTAAATATACTTTCATGTTATATGAATATTGTATTATAAATTGATGATTTCTTACATACTTGGTTAGATTTTGTCAAATTTGAATTTAACTAAACCCATAATGCATGATTATTGCGAACATATGGACTATGAGTTATTATACTAGCATTTCAGAAGCCTGAGACTTAAATTTTACCTGTCCATATTATCTCTTCAATTTAGTTTTTCAACCCCGTGTATTGATGTATGCTCGAATTAATGGATCGTAGCATGGACATTACCTAAGACAAAAATAATACCGGTATTATATTTCCGTTTCCAACTCTAGGCTACCATTAAAAAAATCAGGAGACATGAAATGGTCATATAATCGATAATGAAATCTTCCAACACAAAGATATGTATCCACTTCGGTGAGGTGGGAAGAGAGAAAAAAATGTTCTTCTTACTACCTGAGAGCCAACCTCAGTCTTGATGTTATTTTTCTCCTTTGGAAAAACATGGTCATATAGAAACCACGCCTTCGTATGCCATGGATGCTTTTTTGTTTCTTCTATAAAATATTCTTGATGCTCCATAAAATTCAAGAAGCGCATACTCATTCCAGGTCAAACTAACGAATGTCATTACTAAAGAAACTTATACATATAAAACATTTACATTTATGAAGGTAACTCAAGTTATTTTTCTTGAGGAAAATTCATTTTGTAGTCCAACTTAGGAAAAGTAGTAATTTTTCACACTAAATTAGTATGCCCCATCTCTGAACAGGTGTTACAACTCCTATATCAAAACCATTGTTGATTGGTGGAGTATCTCTGCTACTAGTTATTTTGGTAGTCTTGATTTGGTTCATTATGGCATGTTATATACACATACGCCAAGAAGAATCCTTTGTGAAGGGAGTTGGTGATTTCGCTAAAAGATTCGAATATTGTGACTTGGCTGTCGCGGCGGATAATTTTTCCAAGAGCAGAGAAATTGGACAAGGTGCTTTCGGCGTTGTATATGAGGCAGAGTTGAAGGATCACAATGGCCAGCAATACCGAGTGGCTGTGAAGAAAATCATGGGGTATAATGGAGATTTTGCGGACTTCCACGCTGAACTGAAGACCATTAGTGCAACGAGTCACAAGAATCTAGTCAGACTGATGGGGTGGTGTAGCAAAAATAGAATCAACTTCATTGATTTCATGTGTTGGTGCAGGCAGAAGCAGAGTATCCAACTCTTCCTTGTCTATGAATTGGTACCTAACGGAAACCTGGATATGCACTTGAAAAACACAGAACAAGTTCTAACGTGGGAAAGGAGGTATGTAACTACTTGTATTTTATGTAAAGTTAACTCATCTCCAGAAAAACAATTTAGAAAATAAAAGTATCAAAATAAAATAAGAAAATTCTTTACTAAAAATTATTGTCATGTAGCACAATAATATATGAAAACATAAAATGTCTAGAAGGATAGAACCTTTATAAAATGATTCTTGACATCTTTATTAACACACTAGGTTGTAACACAATTGGAAAAAAAAACTATATCTGAATTGGAGAAGTTACCACTAGAAATAAAAAAAATGTTGGAAATTTTTGACATCATAGAGAAAAACTAGTATTTTAGCTAATAAATATTCATCAGATAGTATAATTTAATTGAATTTTGTACTGAGGGTTGAGAAACCTACTACACTTTGAAAAAAATAGAAACCTACTACACATCATGTAGGCACTATATTATAAAATAGAGTGACAAAATATTTATTTGCTATATTATAACTTGGTAGGTTCTGATTGGTAAATGTTATCACTAGGTCATATGCACGTTTAGCTGACGCATAGTTAAATTTGGTGATACAATGGTGAAATAAACACTATATCCAACGCGGTATTTGTCTATCATTTTGTGATTCTGAAATTTCACTAGTATTTACTCCCATGTAGTTCTTTTGTAAACACATGAAAGTAACCACACATATATACATAAATAATCACCCTATGAAACAAAATTTGACTGTTCAGTTAATATGCATGCCACAGTTTAAGTTTTTCCTCTTCAAAAAGGTATAAAGATTAGCTTGTTAGCAGCATAGCAACTGTTCGAATTACCCAAATAACACAAAAACTTGCTAAAGAAGCTATATGAAAATATCTTGAAATGTTTCATGTAGGACGTGCCAACCTAACTTGTTTAAGTACAGCTTGATAAAACACGGACCAATAATATATTCTATTTATTTATTTTCCGAATATGTGTGTTCAACTCCCGAACAGAGGGCCCCAAAAAAAAACATGCTTGAATATTATGGAAGTCTCAACATTTAAGGTCGCTTTCAATTTGTTCAATAACAGGTGTAACATAGCAAAGGATATAGGGTCCGCTCTTCGTTATCTCCATTATGAATGCAATAAATGCATATTGCACAGAGACATCAAGCCAAGCAACATACTCCTCGATGAACAATTCAATGCCAAGCTTGCGGACTTTGGTCTGTCCAGGATTGCCCACCACAAGAATGAAGGAGCGCTGACAAATGATAGAGAGACTTTTGGAGGTGATTTCAGTGCAAATGCAGTAGCGCTGACAGTAGCTAACGGGACGGTAGCATACATGGATCCAAAGTGCATGAGAGATGGATAGTCAGCTTCAACCGTCGCTCCGATGTCTACAGCTTTGGAATCGTCTTACTAGAGATTTCATGTACAGGGAACTCCAGAGCGGAAGTATGGGAGATACAAGCGTGAGCCAGGAAACATGAAGGTTGCGGCGGATGCAAGGTTAAATAGCGACTTTGACGTGCTCAGATGCAACACATGGCTATTCTGGGACTCTGGTGTTCGTTTGCAGATGATGCACGCCGACCATCCATGTTGCAAGCAATGGATGTACTGGAGCATGACGCAGCATTGCCCAACTTGATCGAATGAGCATGCAGTTTCTGGATCTGAAGAAAATGAGTCCATCAATGATGTTGTTGATGGTAGCTATTCTGCGGCATCTTTAGAAAACGGGGGACTGTTGGGATAGACTCGGACATCGGGTACTTGGGGGAAGCCTAGGCGATATGGACTTGGGCCGATGCGCTTTTTGTATTCGGCGAGCTACGAGCGCCGGCGCAGCCTGCTGGAGGGGTGTGGGAGCGTCGACCAAATTTGGGACTCTTTTCAGTGCCACTATAGCTAGAGACCTGTTGGGGAACTTTGAGAAAGTGTCACAATGCAAATACTTTTAATGACACGTACGAGTAAAGGTGGCACTTCACTAAAGTGTCCCAATACATAATTAGAGGGGGGTTGTGCTTCGGTGTCCCCCCTCCGTCAATTCCGTGGAAGAGCATGATCGACATTTTACATTAAAATTTATTTTTGTTCTAATACGGCGTACCGTCCATACCCGTATACGAACGTATTATGTATATATGCATACCCGAATTATAAACCGTTCATCCACCACTCCTTATCATGCGAGGAAACAACATGCCCACAAAGACGTATGAATTTTGTGTGAATACTTATACGCAAAATACGTAATCAAAATAACCGTAGCGGGTTTATACGGGACCGCGTACATCTTAATACGACTTAATTATTCACAACTGTCCATGTTACGGAGCAATCTCAGCCATCCTTGTATAAATATTGTTGTTTTATGGTGATCCAAATTCATATGAATATAAAGGAAGTTCGGGCTCCGCTATGCTTCGGCCCGCCGCCCCCGCGGTACGGTACGAGTTGTTACCGAGTTCGAGTTGGATTCACCGTTTACCGACCTAGTTAGGTCAGGACCGCCTTCATATACCTCTTGTAAGCCGCCGCACGGGATAAGCCACACATTGTAAATCCCGGCGCGATTGTAACCTCACCCGAAATAGTGAAGTATTGCTAGCTAGCGCCCGTGGTTTTTTTCTCTTCCTTATTGAAAGGGTTTTCCACGTTAAAATCTCGTGTCCCCGTTGGTTCGATTTTGCTTAATTTCATCGTTGTTTTGCTATTGCGTGTAACAAATATTTTGGTTTAGGGGGGCACCGAAGCAGAAGCGAATTAGAGGAATAAATTTCACAAGCAGGGACATTTTTGTTGTATTTCTTTCAAATTTGTGCAGGTGTTAGGATACGTTTGGACTTGAGGTTGTAATAGGTGTGGATATGTTAAGAGTAGCGTTAGAGTCGAACTCTTGTAGCCTAGGCCTCCCATATAATGTGGGGGGCGGGGGCACATAATGTAACCATGACGACTTGATAGCAGCAGACGTGCAAGGGAAGTCGGCGACCAAGTTGGTCGATGTAGCAGTCTCAATGAGGAGGTGCGCCCATAGTCATGCCCAGCAGATGTAGGCGGGTTCGCCGAATTGCGTTAACAAATTTCGGTGTCGTCATCATTGTTGTGATTGCTTATACTCGGTAGATCGATTGTGCGCCTACGATTTATAACAAGTGGTATCAAAGGAAGCTTGAAGGCCACGGGATTGTTGATCTAGAGGAAGGAGGACCGAAGGTTTTTGATCGGGCGTCGTCCGTGTGATGTCGTCGCAAAGCAGCGTGTGGATGAGAGGTGATGACAATACTTCGGATCTCGTACAAGCGAAGAAGCATACAACAGCTGGTTGGATCGATTTGACCCGCTCACAAATTGCCATGATACAACAACGTAATTGGCCGTCCCGGCGAAACAATTTGGAAGGGAGCGATGGCGCACGCGGAATTGCTATACACACAGGCACTAGGCAGCGGACCAGGCGTGACGCTCGGGCAGGCTGCAAGGCGGAGGCCTGGTACAGCCCATTCAAGAGCAGCAAGCAGGTCCAGGGAGGCACTGTGTGCGTCAGATGCTCGAAGCAATGCAAGGCAACAACGTGAGGTTTGTTACGTGAAAAAAAAAGACAATCTGAATCTTGTGTATTCATTGCATGGACGTGGCAATATGGAAAAAGAAAAATAAAATGAGAGTTGTTGGATGGATGCTTGTTGCACACACGGAACTACCGAGAAGCAATTTCTTTTAGATTTGTTGCTCAATTTGCACGGGTTTTACCGGAAGATTGACAGATTGGCAACGTGCTTATAAGGTTCGGAGCAACCTGGAGTTCGTCGTGCAGGATCATGCATATACAAGGCGCCAGACAGAACACGGCCGTATGGCGAGTGAACTAGGCGCAAGGTGGAGCATGGTTGCAGTCGGATACGTTCGGCTGGGTTAGACTGGATAGTTTGACGGACAGAAGACGGTGAAGATCGGCGATGACGACGTAGAAGCGTGACGGCTGATGGTGTCCGAATTCTGTAGCGTGGCAACACGCGACACATTACTATGCGCGCTTCGACATGCGATGGCGCGGGGTTGACTCAAGATGGTGCACACGTGAGATCTTGAGGTCGACGAGACGTTGGGTGGATTGATCATCTACCAAGGAGTCATGTTGAAGGTGGAGCTGGAGTCTGCGGAAGATTCCACTCGGCTGATGGACAGTCAACGGCGTAAGATATCGGAGAGTCGAAGCCTAGTCAGCGGGAAGGCGAGAAGCACGTTGTTCGGACTGGAACGTCAGGGTTCGAGAGATGCGTGGAACTCAGCATCGGCCGGGTATGACTGATGGTTACCTGCAGTGGGGCCTGAGGTGGTGTGGGTTAGCAGCCCTGGAGATCTTGGCCAAGATTGCGGATGCTCGACGCGGTAATAGCGGTGAGGTGTGCGGTAAGCATGTGACACGGCGAGGGATCAGGGCACGGGCGGTTGGACATGAGATTTGACATGTGTGCAGGGTTCTGAAGCTGTGTTGGCGAGTACCAGATTTAAATTGGTGACTAGGTCAATGGAGATTGACATCAGGTGATAGACATGGGTTAGCCATGGGGAATCTGAGAAAGTGTTGGGAAGTCTATAATGTGGGAAGCTTGGAGAGTACATGGTCGTATATTCTGTGATGTTCAGTGCACATGGGAAAGTGCGGGTTGACGAGATACAGAAGGAGGCGGAGTGCTATAGCTGCATGACATATAGAAGATTATCCAAGAAAAGGATGAGACAACTGCGAATTTGACTCAAGGTGTGTCCAAAGGGCGACGGTGAAATTCCTTTAAGTTCAAACTTCTTCACGTAGACCAGTGGTCGGTATGTGATGTTGTTGAACAGGAAGAAGGAACTATGCTTGCAGATGGAGTCACGTGGAGTCTGAGAGTAGTAGTGGAGCTCATGGAAGACAACTCAAGTCCGCAGTATATGGTGGTTTGACACATTGACGAATTCAAGGTGGCGGAGTATATTCGCCAAGGTGGAGTTTGTTCTTCGTGTTTGAATTTGTGTAGGTGTTAGGTTACGTTTAGACTTGGAATTGTAATAGGCGTGGAGAGGTTACGAGTAGTGTTAGAGCCGAACTTTTATAGCCTAGGTCTCCCATATAATATGGGGGTGCCACACAATGTAACCATGACGACTCGATAACAGCTGACGCGCATGGGAAGCCGGCGGGTTGTGCTGGCGACCAATGTTGTCGGTGCAGCGGTATCAATGGAAGGTGCGCTCATAGTCATGCCCCGCAGATGTAGTCGAGTTCGCCGAACTGCGTTAACAAATCTCAGTGTACTGTGATTGTTTATCCTCACTAGATCGATTATGCGCCTACGGTTTGTAACAATTTTAAAGTGCAGCAAAACTAAACGTTTTGTAGTGCGAACTGGGGATTCTTTTAGAGAGCTCCCCCTGGACTGGATGGTGATAAAACGAGTCAAGTTTGGCCCTTCGTGCTCTTAGACGATCAATATATTGAAACATAAGACAACTGATAAGTAGCAACTCGTTGCGTGTGTACAACCATCTATCACTCCATTGTATTGGAAATTTTAACTTTTGACAATTTTGTATCCGATAGCTCCTGCATTGCTAGTGTGAAACTATGACCACGCGCAACATACTGCGTATACAGCGACGACTTTGACCGTTTGAGGTGGTACGACTTTGACCGTTTAGCTAGAGATCAATGTATATAAACGTATGCACTGCTGAGGTTACTCAAAAGGCAAGACAATTACAAAGTTTTTGCTCGTAGTAGGAGCTAGCGCCACAAGTACAGAGATATTAAGAAGATCGAGATCATGGCGCGGTCGTTTACTCTTCGTCCTCCTCGGGCGCACGCGTAGTGGCTATCCTGGTCCTGGCTATCATGTGCTGCTCCTTGCCATGCTCGGTGGCCATGGATGTGTATGCAACAGACGGTCGGAGACCGATCGGAGCCCGGTGGTCCGCCGCTGTGGCAATCGCCGGCGCTGCACCGGAAGATCGCAAGTAGGCAGCTGCAGATGCGTGGAGGTCGGCCACAGAAGCGTCCTCCATCGCCGACGGCCGCGGGGCAAAGTAGTCCCGTTAACCCAACTCCCTGTTGCCAGTAGGATTAAAATTTGTACTCTTCTTTTTCTTTACGAAAACAGCAGGACTCTGCTGTGTATTTTATTGAATTTCAGAATGTTAAAAGTGCTTTTGTACTCTTTTCTCTCAACTTTGCACTGCATCGTAGCTGTTCGGTTCAGTTATTTGGGCCTGTGCAGTCCGCTTCACAGAAACAATAAATACAAATTCATCTTCAATACTGATAGTTCCAGCAATGAAAAAAATAATAATGGGATCCAGTTGGATGAACATATTGGTGAAGACTGATTCATCACAACTCACAGCCGTGCGGGCCCATCCGCAGCCACTCTCTGCAGGGTGACATCTGTAGCTGACACTGAGTTTCATATTTCCAGAACCAATAAATTAACAAGCAAATCCAAAACCATAAATTTCAAGAGTTTGTCCAGAAATTCTTTAATGGCATTTATTGAATTTATATGGAAATAAGATATACATATGGTATTTGGATTACTAATAACATTTCAGATATGGAAATCTAGGAAGTATATACTATTATTTTATGCATAAGATCGCCGAACATATTCAGATATATCTCTAAAAAATAAAATGATATAGTTGACACACCCAAGTATACTAGTTGAATGCTCGTGCGTTGCTACGGGCTCCTTATTATCAGTATTTTCATATTTAATACACACAATTCTAACACATAACAATATGTGATAAAAAAAAGTACATAATTTGACACAACATGTATAGAAAAAATAACCCAACAATTATCTCTCAACGAAGAGAATTACACTTTCTTCATATCGTAGAGACGGCTTCATATGCCCTTGCTCCAATGTTGTAATTAGGCACGTTAAATTTCGCTCCGGTCAAATGTCGTCCGTTAGTCAAATTAGCAAAATTTCAAGAGTTCGTCCAGAAATTCTTTAATGACATTTATTGAATTTATATGGAAATAAGATATACATATGGTATTCGGATTACTAATAACATTTCAGATATCGAAATATAGGAAGTATTTACTATTATTTTATACATAAGATCGCCGAACATATTCAGATATATCTCTAAAAATATAATGATATAGTTGACACACCTAAGTATATGGAAATAAAGGATGAAAATATTAACATGGAATATAATATCAAGATCGACCGGATCCTCTAGTATCTTTTTTTACATGAAAGATCCCCCAAGATTTCATTGTGCCTCCATTTAAATACCACCGTAAGATCATAGTATGAGAAATGTCTCCAGCCAGAAGGAATACAGAGCTATAGGAGGAAAAAGAAATACGAAACCACTCCTCATGGAACACAACAAGATCAACACAAGGTTTCGATGCTTGGTAGTTCTTGTGGTGATGTCTACCACTTTATTATCATCTGATGCGACCACGAGAAACCAAGGTACACTCAACTATTTTTTATTTGTCCAATTATATAAAATGTATAAGTGCATCTTGCTCATTCAAAAAATCTATGCAATTTGTATTACACGCTAATACTAACGGGGATGCTAACATGTTGTCGATAGGTACCATTCCTACGGTTTTTTGCACACCTCTTGAATTTTGTCGAGGACTGTGGTACCCAGAAGCTGCATGTCATGAGACTTGTGAACGGCGTGGTCTAAACATCACTAAGAGCTTTTGTTCAAATGGTAATTGTTGTTGTGTGATTCAGTGACAATGCATGCTGGGAAAATGATGGATACTATGTATTATCATGTGTCCAGAGTCTGTGCCTGTAAGACGAGGTGAATTTCAATAAAATATGCAAGCTAATTTTTCGACAAAGTTGCAATTCAAGCTTCATTGATATAAAAAAAAAGGTTTTGTTACTTCTTAGCCATATGATCTGACGAGGAGATCTGAGCAGGATTCCAAGGGTTTCTGAGCTTGCGAACTGTTGCCGTGTACTTGCTAACTGACAGTGACATATATAATCTGAAAGAAAGATATATGTGCAAGTCGAATGTACACCAGTAGTAAGTAGCAGAAACATTGTTCATGTTCGCTCAGCTTGGCTGAAATATGTGTTTTGTTATCATCGGTTGGCGGACATCTCTCTCCTAACCTTCTCAGAGGGAAAGGAGATGACGTGCATGCATGACAAATGTCACCACAACAGAATTTTGGTGGGTTTTCCCTTTCCCACTAGACGAGATCGGTGGCATGCATTTATTTTTTAGATCTGTATTTTTCAAAACGAAATATCTCCTAAACCGTAATTCGAAATTATAAACCGTTTTCCTATTTGAACTCTCCGCGTCGAGATCTTCAAAACTAGATCCCATCTTGATAGGTTTAGAGAAACTTATTTTTCGTACTTTGTACACCATGTTGTTTATACTTTATACTTTCGGTAGCACGCATGTGTGTACACCATGTACACTATGTAGCAGTGATGTTTGTCTTCGTCTCGCTATTTTTTTACGGCTCGGCTTCGCCTCGATAACCATTTATAAAGATCCTGAAAGGTCGTTGTGCGCATTGGTCGTAGTGCGTGTTACGGCCCGGCGTTGCCTTGTACTACAACTCGGCTTCGCCTCGAACAAAACACCTATGGTGTTTTATCTAAAAAGTACACACGTATTGTATCTAAAAGTATTAAAAAAAGAAGTTACTAAAAGTATACAAACGTTGTTTCTATAAGTATACATGTTGTATGTGAAAGTATAAAAAAGTTGCTACTGAAAATTATACAAACGTTGTTCTAAAAATATACATGTTACATGGTAAAGTATAAAAAAATGCTAGTGAAATTATACTAAAAATGTTCTGGAAAGTATACGCACGGTGTAGCTGGGTGTACGTCGGGCTTCACTGGGTGTGCGCTGGCCCTTCAGTGTGTGTTATCGAAGCGAAGTATAAAGCAGTATAACCCTTAAGTATAAACTAGTATAACCACGAAGTATAAAACTGAAAAGTACAAAAAAGTAAAACCGAAAAGTACGAAAATTCGGGAAGTACAAAAAAGAACAACCCCAAAGTATAACATCAGGAAGTATAAAAAGTAAAAGCACGAAGTATAAAACAGTATAACTCCAAATTATAAAATCGGGAAGTACAAAACAAGTATAACTCCGAAGTTCAAAAGTATGAAGTATAGAATAGTGAAAACCCGAAGTATAAAGTAGTACATCTCCGAAGTATTAAAAAAAAGTTTCACAAAACCTATCAACATGGAATCTAGTTTTGAAGATCTCGACGCGAGGATCTCAAATATGAAAACGTTTCTTGATTATGAAATACGGTTCTCGAGATATTTCATTTTAAAAAATGAATCTAGAAATAAATGCATGCCCGTCCATCCTCCTGTACCCGGGTGGGAAAGGAAAAACCCCCAAAATTCCCTGGTGCTGACACTTGGCGCGCATGCGAGCACTCGTGGGAGCCTGGGAGGAAGGAGAATGCGACACTTGTCGCACGCACAGTGCATGCGTGGTGACCTTCCGAAAGGGAGGCATTTTTCTAGTGATTTCGGAACCTCTTACAAAGCAGATCAAAGAAAGAAAAAAGAAAAAACAGAAGAACCAAGCTTGCCACCGAAGACACCAGAACAAGCCCGAAAGTACAAGGCTCCACGACAACGCCCCCAAGAGGATAACGACATGGCACGACGCCACCGTCGAAACCGGAATGGTCAAGGGTTTTCACCCGGAACCCTAACGCGGCGAAGGTAGCCACAATAACGCACCCAAGAGGGTAACGAAACCCGCAGGCATCACCATACTTGGCGCCGGGACGAAGAGATTTCGCTCGGAAAAACCTTCGCACAACATCCGCACAGACGGGCCGCCCACTGTCATCGAGAATGGTCTCCAACCACGATCTGGGAGTTGTCGCCACCAACTCCAGGAGCCCCCACCGCCTGCTTCTCGTCATCCACGTGGCCAAAGAGCGAGGCCATCACCCCTCACACGCCGCTCGCCGTAGAGACGCCCGTGCGATCCACCTTCTAGGGCCGCCGCCCCGACGTCCGCAACTTCAAGCCGAGGGACAAACAAGTCGCGAGGTCAACATGGCGAAAAAGTGGGCCGGTGAAAGATTCAGGCCCGCGAGGGTGACAACCGCGACCGATAGGACGAGAACTGTCCTCCATCGCCCGAGGCGGTCACAGTGTGAACACAGAAGCAGGGTCGGTCCGGTCCCAGATCAGCCCCATCAGGGCATCAGGCCCGGCCATCCTTGCCGCCGCGCTACAGCGTACGGTCGATGTTGTCTCCCAGCTGAGTGGATATGGACGTGAGCACCAGCCAGGGACCTTAAAACCCAGATCTGGGCCAGGAAAAACCTAGCCATGGCCATGTCCAAAATCCAACCTCTCACCGCCAACGTATCCCAACCTGACACTGAATTGAAGCCATCGCCGCCAAGGAGAGCTCCGTCGAGATCCGCACCTAGCACAACTAGGCACACCACCGGGAAAGTTGCTGCCCCGCCCGAAGCATCAGCGTCGTTGATAGCGCCGCCGCCGTCCTTACGTGCCAGACCGCCACAAGGCCTCCACGCTGTCAAGGGCCGCAATGGTGAGCCCCTTGACAAGCTCGTCGCCCTGAGGAACCACCATGGCCCGTGCCGCCAGAGCTTTAGAGGGGAGATGAGAGGCCCCGCCGCCGCCAGAGCCCGGGCTTAGCCCGGCGACACCTACCGGCGGCGGCGAGGAGGAGGAGGAGAACGGAGGGAGGGGCGGAGACGGGGAAGTTTTGCCCTCTCGCGCCGCCCACGGACGCGACGAGGAGGGAGGACCAATAGTCCTATTTGTTGAGGCAACATCTCTAGAGAAGCAGCATAGAGCTTGGATAGGGTCGGTGGGCTGGCGATGCTGCTCATGCCGGGGTGGAGCTATCACCGTCCACAACATCTTCTTCTCTCGCTTCTACGCCATCTTCATGATTGCCATCGGGATCCACCTCAACGCGCCAGGGGCCACCCTTTGTTCCTTCTTAATCTGTATGCATGCTAAGTAGCTAGAGCAAAGTGCATGAGAGTGCATTTGTGCAATTTTGCTGGATTGAGTTAGTTTTGTCTGAAATTTCGCTATACCATTATTGTCAGAATTTCTCGTCACTTCTTCAACATGATTTTGTTTAGGTAGAGTCAAAGATTATAGGTACGCAATGGATGAACCCAGGTAGAATTTAAGTACGAATGGAAAAGAACTAGTAATTTAAGTCTCATTTATCAACACATGTAAAATCTATTCTATTATATATTAAAAGCAATGAACAGATGTCTAATAGAGACCCTGCGTTAAGCCACATCATTCAAATTCAAATTATTCTCATAGTTAGATCTCAAATTAATGGTTAGGATTTAATTTAAGAGGGGGTTAGTACTAACACAAACTATGTTATCCGGTTGACACGATCCAGGTTAGAGATGCTCCGGTGCAACATAAGTCGTACCATGCAAGGAAAACTCAAAAAAAAAAAACAAGTCAAGGAAACTAAATCATGTCCATCAATTTTTGAGCAATCGATTTGCTTACATCTGAAACTTTTAATGCCAGTTCTGTAGGATCAACCAATCATCGTGCTGATCTCTCGATCCACGCACTGTATGTATATCCAGCTCAACTACTCATCTTTTTTATCTCAAATCTCAACCATATACTTTCAAGAAATACTTGTGCAAAACTATTAGATCATGTATCATACACCGTCTATTCGTCTCCTAATGCGGCTGCCCCCTCTCAAGTCGAATCTTTCCGTTCAATCAAAGATTCTTTTTAGTGGACATTCCAAGTCTCCTAAAAACAAATAAACAAGAAAGCAGGACATGCCCAAGCGCCACCGGGGGCTGGCCGCGCCACCCTATGGTGTGCCTGACTGGTGGGCCCCCCTGGGGTCTCTCTTGTGGCTCTCTGCCTCATTTTTGTAGTAAAAATTTATTATAATTTTTCCACAAACTTTATTTTCGAGGTTTTTTCAGAATTTAATAATTAATTTAAAATCAGAAAAACAAAATGTGGAAAGGTGGAAAACAAAACCAAAAACAGAACTACATAGGTTCTAAGACACTCCAATAAGAAAATAACCAAACAAAACAAAGGTGGAAGTGGTGAAAAGAAAGTTATGGGTGGTGAAACATGCATAACTAGTTAACCACAATATTCAAGATGAAAACATGACTATGGATGATGGAAAACATAATTGTACTAAAGTAGCAAGGTGATAACAGAAGTAAACATGGTGAAAACATAATGGGGAAGGTGAAAACATAGTGAAAACATTGTCCTCTTCATTCAAAATCACTTTGTTAACAAGGTTGATCAAGTCTTGTTACCAGAATAATTTTTATATGAAGCAAAACTTTGCTTACACTAAATAATTATGTTACCTAAACCTTGATAGACATAGTCCCAATCATAATAATTTCATATTCTTTTGGTGGTACTGGAATGGAACAATAAAATTCTCCAATCTTAATGGTCTCAATATTTTCAATTGCATTTAGACTGTATCTTCTATCAATCTTCTTGGAAAAATAAATAGTATGCTCTTTATCATTAACATTGAAAGTTACTTTTCCTTGGTTGCAATCAATAACAGCCCCTGCAGTGTTAAGAAAAGGTCTCCCAAGAATAATAGACATATTATCATCTTCAGGCATTTCCAACACAACAAAGTCAGTTAATATCAAACAACTAGTAGCCACTTGAACAGGAACATTCTCACATATACCAACAGGAATAGCAGTAGATTTATCGGCCATTTGCAAAGATATATCAGTAGGTATCAATTCTTCTAGAGAGAGTCTCTTATAAAGAGAGAAATACATAACACTAACTCCTGCTCCCAAGTCACATAGAGCAGTTCTAACATAATTATTTTTAATGGAACAAGGAATAGTAGGAATACTAGGGTCTCCAAGCTTCTTTGGAACCTTACCATTAAAAGAGTTATTAGAAAGCATAGTGGAAATTTCCTCATTGGGATTTTTCCTTTTGTTTGAGACAATATCTTTCATATTTTGAATAAAGAGGCTGTTTAATAGCATCAGTCAAAGGAATTTGCAAAAACAGAGGTTTCATCCACTCATAGAATTTATTATAATGTTCTTCTTTCTTTGATTTGTTTTCTTATTAGAAACATGCATTGCTTTTTGTACCCAAGTTTATCCTTCTTTACCATGTTTATTAGCAATGAAATCCTCCTTAGTATACATCACAGTTTTAGTTTGCTTTTCAGGTTCAGCTACAGTTTCTTCTTTATCAGAAGCATCACTTTTATCATTACCACTTTCAGTTTCAGCATCAGAAATAGATATACTATTAGGATCTTTAGCAGGTTCGGGAGATTCTACAATAGTTTTATGTCTCTTCTTCTTTTTCTTAGAAGGATAACTAGTAGGTTGTTGAGAATCTTGTTCAATTTTAGGATGTCCTTCGGGATACAAGGGATCCTGAGTAGAAACACCACTTCTAGTAATTATTTCGCAAACATGTTTTTCTCTAGAAGCATTAGCTAACATATCTTTTTGCACTTTTAGTGAGTTGATAATTTTGAGTTCGAACCATATGAAAATGTTTAACAAGCATTTTAACATCATTAGAGGTTCTCTCTATAATACCATGTAAATTATCAATATTTCTAAACTTTTCCATAAGATGATTTTGCACTCTCATATTAAAGTTGTCTTGCTTAACAACATAATTATCAAATTCATCTAAGCATTGATCAGGTGGTTTAGAGTATGGAATATCTCTATTAACAAAGTACTGGAGAGAGTGTACCTCAAGTGTTGCTGGATGAAGAATAGGCTTACATAATTCTTCTATAGGAGGTAAATTCTTCACATCATCAGATTTAATACCCCTCTCTTTAAGAGATTTCTTGGTCTCCTTCATCACTTCATCATTTAATTCAATCATCCCTCTCTTCTTGGGTGGTGGTATTGGTGTTGACTCTGGTGTAGGTGTAGGCTCAGTAATATTGCAATTTTTGAAAGTGTTACCATAGGGCAAAAACCCTATGGTGTGATTTTCAAATTATATGAAAGCCATGAGCTTACAAGGAGAATAGGGGGGGTTTGAAGATTACAACTAGTACACTTAGGGGGGGAAGAGGTGGACTTGAAAGTAAATATACATTAGGAGAAGTAATTGGAAATCCAAGCTAGAAAACCTTGAAGTAATAGAGGTGTAATCCTATGTTGGTGCAGGAGGAGATCTTCATGGAATGTGCTCTTCCATTTGGTGAAAGTAGGAGTAATGCCCTGGAAGATAAAGTCATTTCTACACCTCCAAATGTTCCATGAGGCACATACAAAAATCTCAGTCAAATGCTCTCCACTGAAATCCTTCTTGGCCTTGAGAAATCTTTGGGGAAATGGGAGGGATAAGTTCCAATTAATTCGGATAAAGTTCCAACAGTTGGCAGCAAACTGGCAGGAGAAAAACAGGTGATCTCGTGTTTCACAAACATTGTGATCACAAAGAATGCAGCTTGTTCCCCCATCAAAAGACCAATGCTTTCTGGTCATGAGGTCCTTAGTGTTCAATTTGTCCATATGCAAGAGCCAGGCAAACACTCTTAATTTTGGAAGGCATTTTGACTTCCAAATTGCAATGAAAGATTCTTGCTTAGGCAGTTGAGAGACATGTAGTTGTAGAATCTAGATGAAGTGAAGAGACTAGAACCCCAAGGAAAGCATTTTGAGTCTTCCACGTCATTGGTGAGCATAATGGAGCCCATTAACATAAGAAGTTGGTTGAGTTCTTCAAAAGCCTGGTCAGATAGTGGTAAGGCAAACATGTTGTTAATATCCCAAGTGGACTTCATCTCAGCCACGGAAGAGTTCTCATTTAGCACAAATGAGTATAAACGAGGAAAACGATCACATAGCAAAGTCTTGTTTAGCCAATAATCTTTCCAAAATAAAGTTGTAAGCCCATTGTTTACGTTTGACGTAGTAATGCTCCTGTAGGTACCAATGAGTTTGAAAATATCTCGCCACCAAAAGGATCCTCTGGCAGATTGGGCTTGGGGCGGTGAGCTGGTATCATATAGAGACCAAACTAGTCGCACCCATGGGGTATCATGCTTGCAGAAGAACTTGTGGAGATGTTTCATGAGCAGGGCCTGATTGTGCAAATCAATGTTTTTAATCCCGAGTCCACCATGAATTTTTGGCTTGCAGACAAGTGGCCAAGCAGCTAGAGAGTGAGTACGACCTTCATCAGTCTTGTTCCATAACATTGTCTCCTCACCCGATCGAATAGAGCAATCGGGTTTTAGGGATGCGTAGAGAGCATAAGAAGTGCACCGGTAGGGATGAGAGTACTGAATTAACAAGAGTAAGTCGACAACCATAATCTAGAAATCGTACACTAGCATTAAGACGTCGTTCTACTTGGTCCACAATAGGAGAAAGGTCTTGCACCGTAGGGCGGGTATCTCCTAGGGGGAGCCCAAGGTAGGTAAATGGCAGAGAACCCGTGGCACATTCCAGAATGCTGGCTAGATCATTCAATTCGCTTGAGTAATATTGATAGGGAATAGACAGGATTTGGAGTAGTTTACGTGCAGGCCAGTGGCAACAGAGAAGCTGGTTAGAAGGGTTTTAAGCGTAGCCAGTTGAGTAGGGCATGCTTGGAGGATAAGTAGCGTGTCATCAGCATATTGAGCCACTGGGAAATCAGCGTCAGGTATTGGAAGAGGTGGAGTAAGTGATCCCGCAATCATAAGTGAGTTGATCATGGACTGGAGAAGGTCAGCCCCAGCAACAAATAAAATAGGTGAGAAAGGATCACCTTGACGAACACCTCTGTGGCATGGAAATTTCTTTCCAGGGACTCCATTTAGTAGGATCGAGGAAGTGGCAGTGCTAAAGATAGATTGCATCCAGGTGAGCCATCTGTTATCAAAACCACAACATTTAAAAATGGCTAAAATGGCAGCATGTTCAATAGTATCAAAAGCCTTAGCAAAATCTAATTTTAGGATAACAGTCTCAGCTTTGGATTGTTTGCATTGATGGATATATTCAAAAGCCCAGCCAAGGCAGTCATGGATTGATCTATTAGAAAGGAATCCATATTGATTAGCATGAACAAGCTCCAAAATTTTGTTTTGCAGTCTATTTGCCAATAGCTTGGTAATCAATTTAAAGGAGGAATTGAGTAAGGATATAGGTCTGAAATTAGGGCCAGTGGGTCCAGACACCTTTGGAATGAGAGCAATATAAGCATCATTAATACTTTGAAGATTGACCTGATTTGACCAGAAATCCTCACAAAGTTTGTAGAAATCCCATCTAATTATTGGCCAGCATGTTTTAAAGAAAATTCCAGAGAAACCATCAGGACCAGGGGCTTTATCAGTGGGAGTATCAGCAATGACTTTATCAATTTCTGCATGGGAAAATGGCAAGGCTAGGTCCTCAAGGCCATCCCTAGCAGTGATATATGAAGAGAAATCAAATAAAGGATCAATAGGGGAGGAGACTCCTAGCCTCTGCTTGAATGCAGTTCTAAGGATACCAGCTTTCTCAAAGTGGTCCATAGTCATTGTACCATCTCCTCTGTCAAGGGTAGCAATATTATTATGTCTATACCGAATAGTTGCCATTGAGTGGAAGAATTTAGTGTTTTCACCTCCAAATTTAGCCCAACGAGTGGTGCAGCGTTTCTTCCAATATTCAAGTTTGCAATCAAGAAGGATTTTGAGCTTCTGTTTAACAATGCGCCGAAAATTCCATTCAGTGATGTGCAAAGGTCTCTGTTCTTCCATTTTTCAATCATAATTATTGCAATCATAATTATTTTTGGCTACTTTAGCCATTAATTCCTCAGCTTCTTCTGGAGTTCTTTTTCTGAAAACACAACCAACACAACTATCTAGGTATGTCCTAGATTGAATAGTTATTCCATTATAAAATATATATATATAGGAGCTCATTTTTAGGTAATGGATAGCCAGGTCTAGCTCTTTTTAAAGAACAAAACCTTATCCAAGATTCACGTAATTTTTCTCATTCAATTTGCTCAAAGTTAAAGATATCTTGCACAGCAGCATGTTGATCACTAGCAGGAAAATATTTTTGAAAGAAAGCATTAACCAAATCCATAGGACTAGTAATAGATCCAGGTAACAGATTGTTAAAACAAGTTTTAGCTTCATGTTTTAATGAGAAAGGGAAAATCTTGGTAACAAAATAAGTATGCAGCTTAGTATGATCAGAAAATAAACTACTCAAAGATGAAAGCTTATTCATGTGTTCCATAGCATTTTTACTTTCAGATCCACAAAAAGGTTTCTTCTCAATAATAGATATATAAGAAATCTAGCTAGGAGAAATCATAATCCTTGTCTCTAATGTATATGAGACATGTAGCAAATTTTGCATCATGAAACGATTTATATTTAACATCATGTCTTGCAAGAAGACTCTTAAGAGCACTTCTTCAATAAAGTCATCATCAAGTGCAAAGTAGTCCCGTTAACCCAACTCCCCGTTGCCAGTAGGATTAAACTTTCTACTCTTTCTTTTTTATGAAAACAGTTGGACTTTGTTGTGTATTTTATTGAATTTCAGAAAGTTTAAAATGCCTCTGTACTCTTTTCTCTCAACTTTGCACTACATCATAGACGTTTGGCTCAGTTAAATTTGGCTGAATAAACAAGCCCTGTACAATCTGCTGGACAGAAAAAATACAAAATCATCTTCAATACTCATAGTTCCAGCAATGAATAAATAATGATAAGGGAATCCAATTGGATGAACATATTGCTAAAGACTGATTCATCACAACTAACAGCCCTGCCAGGGAGCTGAGACATTCACCTCTGGCAGGGCAGGCCCATCCGGCAGCCATTCTCTGCAGGGTGCCGTATGCGGGCGACGCGGAGTTTCATATTTCAAGCGCCAGTTAATTAACAAGAAAATCCAAAATGATACATTTCAAGAGGTCATCCAGGTATCCATTAATAACATATTTATTAAATTTATATGCACCAAATACCTGAAGCCAATAATGAGTTTTTGCATGTATGATACACAACTTAATAAGATATACATATGTTGTTTTGGATTACTAATAATATTTCAGATGTGGAAATCTAGAAAGCATTTATTATTCTTTTATGCATGAAAACGACATGATATATTCTGGCATATCTCTAAAAATTTATAATGATATGGTTGACACACCTAAATATATGGAAATAATTGATGAAAACATTAACATGGAATCTAATATCAAAATCGACGGGATACTCTAGTATTTTCTTTTACGTGAAATATCCTCCGAGATTTGATTGTTCCTCTATTTAAATACCACTACTGTAAGGTCATAGTTTGAGAAATATCCAGGCAGAAGAAATACATAACTATAGGAGAAAAAAGAAATACGGAACCACTCCTAATGGAACACAACAGGAACAACACAAGGGTTCTATGCTTGGTAGTTCTTCTCGTGATGTCTACCACTTTATTATCTTGTGTTGCGACCGCGAGAACCGAAGGTATACTCAATTATTATTTGTATCTGTCCATTTATATATAATGTTTGAGTGCATCTTGGTTATTGAGAAAATCTGGAGTAACTCATGCACTACATGCTAATACTAACAGGGATGCTATACCTCATTGTGGATAGGTACCATTCCTATGATTGTTTGTGCACCTCTTGTATTATGTCAAGGACTGTGGTACCCAGAGGCTGCGTGTCATGTTACTTGTGAACGGCGTGGTTACAACATCAGCAAGAGCTTCTGTACAAATGGTAATTGTTGTTGTGAGATTCAGTGACAAAGCATGCTAGGAAAATGATGGATACTATGTATTATCATGTGTCCAAAGTCTGTGCCTGTAATGTAAGACGATGTGAATTAGAATAAAATATACAAGCTGATTCTTGGAAGAAATTGCAATTCAAGCTTTATTGGTATAAAAAAAACTGTTTTGTTAAAAAAAAAAGGGGATCTGATGATAAGATCTGAGCAAGATTCCACGGGTTTCTGAAGTTGCTTACTATTGTCGTGTACGTGCTACCTGACTGTGACATGTGCAATCTGAAACACAGACACATATGCCAGTCGAATGTACACTAGTAGTACGTAGTAAGCAGCAGAACCATCACGTACATGTTCACTCAGCTTGGCTGAAACACGTGTTTTGTTATCATCGGCTGCCGGCCATAAACGGCATTGTACGGCAGACATGTATTGGCATCATCGATCGGCCGGTGTCCTCCTATAGTCCTATTTATCGAGGCAAATAGAGAAGCAGCATAGCGCGTAGATAGGGCCGTTATGCTCTTTGTGCTGCTCAGGCAAAGATAGGGTGGAGCTATCGCCGTCCACAACATCATGTTCTCCGGCTTGTGGGCCATCTTCATGATCGCCATCGAGATCCACCTCGACGCGCAAGCCGCCACCCTCTGTTATTCCTTCTTACTCTGTATGCATGCTAGGTAGCTAGAGTAAAGTGTATGGGAGTGGATTCATGCAATTTTGCTGGATTAACTTAGTTTTGTCTGAAATTTCGCTATATTATTATTGTCAGTTATGCTCTTTGTGCTGCTACCGCAAAGATAGGGTGGAGCTATCACCGTCCACAACATCATGTTCTCCGGCTTGTGCCATCTTCATGATTGACATCGAGATCCACTTCAACGCGCTAGCCGCCACCCTCTTTTATTCCTTTTTTACTATGTATGCATGCTAGGTAGCTAGAGTAAAGTGTGTGAGAGTGGATTCATGCAATTTTGCTGGATTGACTTAGTTTTGTCTGAAATTTCGCTATATTATTATTGTCATAATTTCTTCTTCAACATGGATTTTTCAAGGATACATCCCGTGAGACGTATCAGATTCATAGAAGAAGAGGCCAAGAGGCCGGTTTACAACACATCCAGCACAAACCGCCAAGAATGCAAACCAACACACACACACAACACAACTACTCGCGAACCCTCTACCTACCCACCAGGCGAAGACTTTCTCTAAAGAGTCCGTATGCCTGCCAGAGCTCCTCTTGGGTGCGTTTTTGTATGAGGGGCATTTTTCTCCCCCTCCGCCTCACCCCGTCCCCCTCCCTCCTCATGGAAAGTCCCTCGAAACTCTTCCGGTACCATATAACCCCGGTAGATAAAATTATCGATATTATCTACCAACGTTAGAAAACATTTTTTAACATCCTAGGACATCGCATGTCCGCTATTACCTCTCATATAAATTCTTCCCACCACCGGCATAATTTCTCCCTTATAGTCACTTCCCCGAAACTACTCCGATTGACACCGGACATATTTTTGTGACAACGTATCAACATCTAACATACATAAAACCAATAACAACATATTATTTCTCTAAATTAAAGGTTGGCACGGCTTAAGCGTGTGACCCATAATGACTCGATAACACACAAACATGTTCATGAACTTACCGAACAATAACCAACAGCGGGACCATGGACGCCCATGATGGCTCCTATGTGTTTAAGAAGAACGAGGGAGCCTTATAAGTTACTTATTTCACTTATTTCCTTAACTTCATGGTACCAAAGGTATCACGAGTTGAGACTATGTGATCTGCTCTAGTCAGACTCTTTGATCATGACACATATCACTCTTTACCGATATCGCCTTCTTTTCTCATCGATATCATTGATCTCCGTGTGATAAATCACACTATGTTTGGCCAGACTATTGGTTGACATCGGTGATACTGAGAGGGACCAGAGTATGTATCTCTATATCGTCTATAGGAGTTAAGTACTAGTGTTGAAAGATCGCAACTCCATTACCCTTTCTAGGCTATACCAAGATATGACCGTTATGATCCCCTATTACGGCAAGACAATTGATGATATCCAAAGTATAACTTTCTATCGTGTGGTCAATAGATATTCTCATAGTATAGGAATTATAGTCAATAAACACTTCATGTGTACTTTTCTAAAATACATCACAATTGTTTCGTCTCTTTTAGCAAGATCATATCCTTGGGTTGGTTCAGAACTATTGTTATCCTAACAATAAACTCTTATCTTTTGCTAGACTTTTAATCAAGTCCACGATCAAGAAAATGTGATCATATCACAAAGCATGAGATAATCTTAGAGACAATATTAGGAACTCTTGTATGTTCATGTCTTCACGCCCGCACAAAGATTCTTCTTTGAAAACTCACTTTTCAAGTGCTATAGTGTTTTGTAGCATGATGACATAAACTTAATTCTAAACTTGGAGATAGAATAATAACTGAATATTGTCGTCTCTAGGGCATATCTCTAATCGTGTCAAGAAGCCAACACTTTGATAAATCAGTGTATAAAATCATTGTAAGCTAAGATCAAAGCACTTTAACAAATTCATCATAAATGTTATTTGAATAATGAAAACTTTGCAACTATTGCACATGAAAAGTAGCCCAAATAAATGAAAATGATTAATAATGCATTGACAGTGATACGTTTGTTCGATCATAATGAAAAACATGATAAAGCGGTATCCCGCTTGTCCTTCGTGGAATAGCAAAACATAAATTCGAGGACACCTTCAATGTTCAAGTCGTGACTAAATACAAATAATTTAGACCATCAATGCCATAAATCATATTCCAATCAATAATAATTTTGGGACTATGCACATTATACTCAGAATGACAATTATGCTCTTTTAATTGGTTCATAAAATAAGAATGTGAAGATGTTGGGAATATGCCCTAGAGGCAATCATGTATGATGTAATTCCCACTGTATTCATAAAGTTATTAAGTTGTCCTTGTTTTGAACATCTGATATATGTCATTGAATATGTGATTCGATTGTGGAACTATGTATTCATGTTGTTCATACTAAATTGTCCTTAGTCATTAAGGTTGTGATGGACACACACTCTAGACTAATGTGAGAGTTGGCTGATGACTCGGTTCCACTTGTCATGGGCATGGTGATGCTATTCCAACTCACGGACTTGGCTAAAGAGTTTAGCAAGTCAGACTGACCCACATTGAGATGCAACGATCAAGTCGTCATTTGCATGTCTCAATCAATGTAATCCTTAGACCTGAGGTTGTCGCACAATCCGAGTTGTGGATCACCGACTTAAGTTCTGTCAAACGTTGTTCTGTGACAAGGCAACTATAAAGGCAGAGTTCGGGTCGAATGAGAAGCAAGCTGCGTGATGTGGATAATCAAGATGGGATTTTGCCCCTCCGAATGGAGAGATATTCTCTGGGCCCTCTCGAGTGATATGATTCAGGAAGCATGGCCATGCGAGACTCAGTTAAGTTTTAACTGTGTCTATTGACTAAGAGTTAGTCAGATGAATCATATATCACGGACCGAGAAGAGAGTCGAACTATTTAAGGGATGACGATAAAATCGCCTATAGTTTGACAAGGTATATCGTGAGGTAAAAGGGACTAAGATGAATATCACATTTAAAGGTATGTCGTCATGACTCAATGGGACTTGGGAGTCGGCACGTTCTGCTAGGAGCCGCTACCGATTGATCGATTGGGAGTTGGACTCCAATCGTGTCTAAGTCTCCATGAGCCTGTAGGCTCGCACACTTAAGAGCGGGAGCAAGTATTGGTCGGGTTGGACCCGAACCGGAAATGGACTGAGTTGTGAGTCGGACTCACAGAGGGAATGGCCCACAAGTGTTGTGAAGCCCACTACCATTCGCTATATAAAGAGGGGCGCAGGTTGCCCAGCGGGCACGTTAGCCCACTCCCATGCGTTGGGAACCCTAGCCCCACTCAGTCCAGCCGTCGCACCGGACCTAGCAGTCCGCCGTAGGAGCTCCTCCTCGTACGTGTGGATACCGGCAGAGGTGCTGTACGTCCAGCACTTCGACGTTCGCGGGATCGGATCGGCTGGATCGAATCGTGGACTGCACTGCCCCGACGCGCTTCATCGATAATCCGCAACCGCGCGTCTAGTGGTAATCATCGTGGCCTTCTACCTCGGCTAGATCTTGGAAGTGCCGTGTAGGAAAAAAAATTCGTTTATCTCTACGCGTTCCAACAGTGGTATCAGAGCGGTAGCTTCTGGTATTAGGCCCGAGATCTGTACATATGTGATATGTAGTTAGCATTAGATTGGATCTAAGTGTTGTTTTGGTGGTCGTTCTATGAGATAGATCGGTTTTGTACAAGGTTGATTGGATCAATCGTACTTGGGGTTAATGGATGATCTGGTTTCCGTGATCATACTGCTAAGGTCGTGAAACAACTTATCCCTAACGGTCGGTTTCCGCCATCGGGGTATACCGTGACACATAAATCCAGTTACGGTGATCGAAGATCAAAGAGTTTGATCGAATCAGAATACGGATCAGATTTGGGTAAAATCGTTTTATCCGATGAAGAAATCCATGATCGGAATGCAGATGAGATCTGCGTTTTCCAAAATCGTCGGCTTCGCCCTGTCGTAGCGTCTTAGATGTCGTTACGAGTTTCACAACGCCGGTAGATATCGTATTTATGCATAACTTGTTTTTGCAGGAAGTTGTGAATGGTATGGCTTATGTGCATGTGATGTGTGTAGTCCATACATGATCTGCGTATCATGTTTTTGTCAGCCGGCTGGTGTCTAGGTGCTGTCATTTTATTGTATACCGGCCTGCGTGTCGGATTCTCTATGTAAATTTTGATTTACTAGCTAGTGTAGCTTATTGGAGAACCCGGTGGCATGCAAGTTGATGTATCAGTTGGCTACATGGAGTAAGGTGTCACGTGACAGGAGTTGGCACGAGTCGACTTGCAAGCTTTGTGGAGATGGAGATCACCATGAAGAGAGCCATACCATTTCACATTATAATTGCTTTATTTGTGTTATTGTTATGTCTCTATTTACCTCTATTTAGATAGTTGGTAGATTCTTTAATCCCTCAAAGAAGGTCTAGTCGGCCGCCCCGTCAGTGCTGCACCATCACAAGTCGGACATTCTTGGTAGTGGGCTCATAAAATTGAGGTGCTACCAATTCTTTCCGGTTAGGTGGGTTTGAGTCGGACTCTTACAAGCAGAACCACTTGGTAATCTAGACGAGTCCATCACAACGGTTGTGGGGCTCGGGGCGAGGTAGGTTGGGATCCGGGGCATGTGATGCCACCCAACTAACAGGAGTCGCATAGGGATACGATTGGCAAGGTGTTGCCTACCTAGATCACTTGACGGCTAGCGGTGATGCTAAAGCTCATTAGTCGGCTTGCTTATTTAGGATCTTGAATCACTTAGCAACCATCGGAGGGGTGTTGGTTCTAGTGGGAGCATAAGTATTAAAGCGTTTAATATGCCTGCTCTTTTATGAATACATGTCATAAGTGTTTTTGCATATTTTCTGTTGTAGATCAATGGCACCTAGCAACCTTCCTCAGTTGTCCACTTTTGCGTTGAGGTCAATTCTAGAGAAAGATAAGCTTAATGGAACTAATTTCACCAACTGGTATCGTAATCTGAGGATAGTCCTCAAAAATGACAAGAAAGAACATGTTCTAGAAACTCCACTTCCAGAAGAGCCAGATGACGATGCGACTGTCGCAGTCATGAATGCCTACCGTAAGACTAGAGATGGGTCTACGAAAATTAGCTGTCTTATGCTTGCACACATGGAACCGGACTTGCAGCAGCAGTTCGAGAATGTTGAGGCCTACGATATGATCGAAAGCCTCAAAAGTATGTTCCAGGCTCAGGCAAAGACCGAGAGGTATCAAGTCTCTCAAGCTTTGCTGGGTTGTAAGATTAAAGACGTCGATCCACTGAGTCCGCATGTAATCAAGATGGTTGGTTACATACAGTCTCTGGATCGGCTGGGCTTCCCAATTAACGAAGAGTTTGCTACTGATATAATTCTGAACTCTCTTCCTAGTGCGTATGGTCCGTTCATTTCGAACTACCACATGCATGGTATGGATAAGAAGATCACTGAATTACATGGGATGCTCAAAACGGCAGAGACTGATCTCAAGAAAGGCGTCAGTCAAGTGTTGATGGTGCAGAATAAGGCTAAGTTCAAGAAGAGTTCTTGGACTAAGAAGAAGAAGGATAAGTCAGGAGGCAACGCCCATGGCCCTGTCCAGAGCGCTTCCTCAAAGACTAAGCCTTCTCCTACAGCCGGAGCCAATTGCTTCTATTGCAAGCAGGATGGCCACTAGAAGAGGAACTGCACCAAGTATTTGGCTGACAGAGCCAAGAGTGGAGGTATGACTTCCGACTCAGGTACACTTGTGCAATGTTATAGACATTTATCTTGCTGATGCGCCTAGTAGTTCTTGGGTATATGATACCGGAACAGTTATTCACATATGCAACTCGTTGCAGGGACTGGTAATAACTAGGAGCGTGCCAAGAGGAGAGGTTGATATTCGGGTCGGCAACAAGACGAGAATCGTTGCGTTGGAAGTCGGCACGATGCAACTTCATTTACCATCAGGATTTTTAATGGAGCTAAATAATTGTTATTATGTTCCAGCTTAGTCGAAACATTATTTCCGCCTCATGTTTTGATGAGACAAGGTTATGAGTCGAATATTAAGAATAATGGTCGTTCTTTATATTTGAAAGATATGTTTCATGGCTTTGCACCCGTTCAGAACGGGTTATTTATTTTGAATCTTGATAGTGAATCGGTTTATAACATAAATGTTAAAAGGTTGAAACCAAATGATCTGAATATGACTTACTTTTGGCACTGTCGGCTTGGTCATATAAATTGGAAGCGCATGAAGAAGCTCCATGATGATGGACTTCTAACTTCGTTTGACTTAGAGTCATTCGAGACATGCGAATCATGCCTACTAGGCAAAATGACCAAGACACCTTTTGCAAGGAGTTGTGAAAGGGCGTCCGACTTGTTGGAACTAATACATAGTGATGTATGTGGTCCAATGAGCACGACAGCCAGAGGTGGTTATGAGTACTTCATTACCTTCACTAATGATTTGAGTAGGTATGGATATATCTATTTAATGAAACACAAGTCAGAAGCTTTTGAAAAGTTTAGGGAATTCCAGAGTGAGGTACAGAATCATCTCAGCAAGAAAATAAAGTTTCCACGGTCGGACCGTGGAGGCGAGTACATGAGCCATGAGTTTGATGACCATCTAAAGAGTTGTGGAATAGTTCCTCAACTTACTCCGCCGGGTACACCGCAGAGAAACGGTGTATAACGGAGAAATCGGACCTTGTTGGACATGGTACGATCAATGATGAGTCAAACAGATCTACCTTTATCATTTGGTTATTGTCTAGAAACTGCAGCGTTCACACTAAACAGAACCATCAAAGTCAGTAGAGAAGACACCACATGAGATGTGGACTGGCAAGAGGCCAAGTTTGTCTTTTCTTAAGATTTGGGGTTGTGAAGTATTTGTCAAGCGACTTCAGTCGGACAAGCTCACGCTCAAGTCGGATAAGTGTATTTTCGTGGGGTATCCGAGGGAGACCTTGGGGTACTACTTCTACAACCGGGAAGAGAGAAAAGTGTTTGTCGCTCGGAATGGTGTCTTCCTTGAGAAAGAGTTTTTCAGTCGGGAAGTCAGTGGGAGCACAGTGCAACTCGAAGAAATTCGAGAGGAACCGGCTAAGGGCTAGTCGGCGAACGCCTTGGAGGCTGAGCCGGTCGTGGTACCTACACCGGTAGCAGCACCTGAACCACGGAGATCTGCTAGATTACAAAATGCTCGTGATGTTCTAATGTTAGACAGTAATGAGCCGGCAACTTATTCGGAAGCTATGGTGGGATCTGATTCTGATTCATGGCTTGGAGCCATGAGGTCCGAGTTAAAGTCCATGGATGAAAACCAAGTTCGGAATTTGGTTGATCTGCCGGACGGTGCAAGACCCGTCGAGTGCAAATGGGTCTTTAAGAAGAAAATTGATATGGATGGAAATATTTCCGTCTATAAAGCACGACTTTTCGCGAAGGGGTTCCGACAGGTTCAAGGAGTTGACTACGACGAGACATTCTTGCCTGCAGCGATGCTTAAATCAATTCGGATCATGTTAGCCATAGCAGGCTATTTCGACTATGAGATATGGCAGATGGATGTCAAGACGGCTTTCCTTAATGGAAATTTAACTGAGGACGTGTATATGATACAGCCCGAAGGTTTTGTCGATCCAGCTAATGCTGACAAGGTATGCAAATTTCAGAAATCCATTTATGGGTTGAAGCAAGCATCTCGGAGTTGCAACATTCGCTTTGATGAGGTAGTCAAATCATTTGGTTTCATCAAGAGCGATCATGATTCTTGTTTATACAAGAAGTTTAGTGGGATCAAAGTAAATTTTCTAATCTTATATGTGGATGACATATTGCTGATTGGAAATGATGTCATGATGTTGCAAGAAACCAAAGAATCATTGGAAAGGAGTTTCTCAATGAAGGATTTGGGTGAGGCGACTTACATATTAGGAATCAGGATCTATAGAGATAGATCGAGGCGGCTCATTGGATTGAGTCAGAGTACATATCTGGACAAGGTTTTGAAGAAATTCAAAATGGAAGAGTCCAAGAAGGGATTCTTACCAATGTCCCATGGCATAAAACTTAGCAAGACTCAGTGTCCTTCGACGACTGATGAGCTAAGTCGGATGAGTGTGATCCCGTATGCTTCGGCAATCGGATTCATCATGTATGCCATGATTTGTACTAAGCCAGATGTTTCCTATGCTCTAAGTGTTACGAGCAGATACCAGGCTGACCCTGGCGAAGCCCACTGGGCAGCGGTTAAAAACATCGTTAAGTACTTGAGAAATACTAAGGAAATGTTCCTAGTTTATGGAGGTGATGAGGAATTCAGTGTAAAGGGTTACACGGATGCGAGTTATCTCACCGACTCAGATGATTCTCGTTCGCAATCGGGATACGTGTTCGTAATGAACGGAGGAGCTGTGAGCTGGAAGAGTTCCAAGCAAGATACGGTGTCTGCATCTACAACATAGGCTGAGTATATTGCTACCTCGGAGGCGGCAAAGGAAGCTGTTTGGATCAGGAACCTCCTGATAGATCTTGGTGTGGTTTAGGGCGCGTCCAATCCATTGGACGTATATTGTGACAACAATGGTGCTATCGCACAAGCCAAGGAACCTAGAAAACAACAGAAGAACAAACATATACTCATGCGGTACCACCTCATTCGCCAGTTTGTCGAACAAGGTGATATCAAGTTATGCAAAGTACACACGGATGCAAATATTGCAGATCCGTTGACAAATGCGCTACCACAGGCTAAGCATGAGGCGCACACGAGAGGTATGGGCATTCGATGCCTAGGCATATGATGCCAAGATGATTGACTCTAGTGCAAGTGGGAGACTGTTGGGAATATGACCTAGAGGAAATCATGTATGATGTAATTCCCACTGTATTCATAAAGTTATTAAGTTGTCCTTGTTTTGAACATCTGATATATGTCATTGAATATGTGATTCGATTGTGGAACTATGTATTCATGTTGTTCATACTAAATTGTCCTTAGTCATTAAGGTTGTGTTGGACACACACCCTAGACTAATGTGAGAGTTGGCTGATGACTCGGTTCCACTTGTCATGGACATGGTGATGCTATTCCAACGCTCACGGACTTGGATAAAGAGTGTAGCAAGTCGGACTGACCCACATTGAGATGCAACAAGCAAGTCGTCATTTGCATGTCTCAATCAATGTAATCCTTAGACCTGAGGTTGTCGCACAATCCGAGTTGTGGATCACCGACTTAGGTTCTGTCAAACGTTGTTCTGTGACAAGGCAACTATAAAGGCAGAGTTCGGGTCGAATGAGAAGCAAGCTGCGTGATGTGGATAATCAAGATGGGATTTTGCCCCTCCGAATGGAGAGATATTCTCTGGGCCCTCTCGAGTGATATGATTCAGGAAGCATGTCCATGCGCGACTCAGTTAAGTGTTAACTGTGTCTATTGACTAAGAGTTAGTCAGATGAATCATATATCACGGACCGAGAAGAGAGTCGAACTATTTAAGGGTTGACGATAAAATCGCCTATAGTTTGACAAGGTATATCGTGAGGCAAAAGGGACTAAGATGAATATCACATTGAAAGGTATGTCGTCATGACTCAATGGGACTTGGGAGTCGGCACGTTCTGCTAGGAGACGCTACCGATTGATCGATTGGGAGTTGGACTCCAATCGTGTCCAAGTCGCCATGAGCCTGCAAGGTCGCACACTTAAGAGCGGGAGCAAGTATTGGTCGGGTTGGACCCAAACCGGAAATGGACTGAGTTGTGAGTCGGACTCACAGAGGGAATGGGCCACAAGTGTTGTGAAGCTCACTACCATTCGCTATATAAAGAGGGACGCAGGTTGCCCAGCGGGCACGTTAGCCCACTCCCATGCGTTGGGAACCCTAGCCCCACTCAGTCCAGCCGTCGCACCGGACCTAGCAGTCCGCCGTCGAGCCCTCCTCGTACGTGGATACCGGCAGAGGTGTTGTACGTTCAGCACTTCGACGTTCGTGGGATCGGATCGGCTGGATCGGATCGTGGACTGCACTGCCCCGACGCGCTTCATCGATAATCCGCAACCGCGCGTCTAGTGGTAATCATCGTGGCCTTCTACCTCGGCTAGATCTTGGAAGTACCGCGTAGGAAAAAAAATTTGTTTATCTCTACGCGTTCCAACAGAAGACTCCTCGCGTATCTAAAAGAAAGACCCTTCGTAGGGGGGAAGAAGGGATCACTAATGTGCTAGAGCTCTTTATTTTATAAAACGGAGCATATTGAAATTATAATTTTGATAGAGGTGTATGGCTATTTCAACGAATGCTAATAAATGTTTTATTATTTTTCATGTCAAATGGCTTCTAAGAGTGGATCCCATAGAGCAATGATAACATTCCTCTTCTATGTTTCAACTGATTTCTCAGGAACAAAGCGTGAGCAGATTGATTGTTATTGTTGTAATTTATCTTTGGTTGGCAGGGCACCCGATTGGCAGCTCTTTTGGGAGTATTAAGGCCAAACACGTTATGCATGCAAGTCAAGAGGTGAAGCCATCTAACATGAATATATAATAAAGCATTTACTACTTCCTTATGAGCTAAAATAGGAACACAAGACAAAGTTTAATAATTTTTTAGATTTTATAGGTAGCACACGAGAAATTTACTTGGAATGTCTTTAAAATACCATGCATAGGTAGATATGGTGGACACCTTGGAATAACTTTGGTTTAAGAGAGTTGGATGCACTAGTAGATCTCATACTCAGTACAGGTGAAGGCTAGAAAGAGACTGGGACCGACCAACTAAGAGAGTAATAACGGCCATAATCATGCATATCGACAAAACATAATTGATCAAAGCATAAAGTGATATTGCGAGTCTAAAAATAAATGATTATCAAGGCTACAGGTGAATTTGTTTATAGTCCTTACATGGTGTGAGCATGCACCATCCAAATAAGTCATCAAAGAAGAATACCACGATAACATGCTTCATTATGATCAAGAACAACACATGTTTAATTTCAATGGCACATTAAGCACTCTTAGTTATTTAATACTAGTCATGATGCATCATAAATTACTAAGCACACAATTAAAATAACATCTAACATGACATGTCAAATCATAACCACGGTCTAAACAAGCTTCCTTTGCACCATTATAAGCATGAAATAGTTTTCTCCCATTCAACAAAGATCAACTTATTTGAAAAAAACTCTCTTAAAAAGTATTCAATAGAGATAAGAGAGCTAATCATATATAAATATAGCAAACTAACAAGCTATGAAAAAAATTTGAAAGGAAAATAAGAGCTAAAAACAGCAGTAGCAATAAGAGTGAAAACTAAAGTGTTCTAAACAATATAATGGAGCGTGTTTCCATCCTTGACTCAAAGAAAACAAAAGGAAAATTGCAGAAATAAAACATGGGTTATCTCCCAAGAGTGCTTTTCTTTAACTCCTTTCAGCTATGCACTGTCGGATATATACCGATTAGGGGTATATCCGGCATTATCCTAAAGAGCCGGATTACCAGGGTGGCCTGATTGGTAATGGATCACAGTCCATTAGGTGGCCCAGTAAGCAGACGCACAGAAGCCAGATTTTAGAAGAACTCGGACCACGACCCACTTGGTGTGGCTTGGAGTAGAAGGCGGATTCCTGCTTTCCAAGTTAGACAGTTACCGTAGTTTTCTAGGTTTCCTTTCTCTAATCTCTAACCCGGCTATCTATATAAAGTCGGACGGGAGAGAAGAAAAAATACAGACAGTTAGCTAGAAGCTACTTGCCGAGAAGTTGATCCTCACCGAGTTAGCGAAACCCTACTCACATTGTACTTTGTATACTTTAGGCTTCAGCCCTCATTTAGTGAGATTGCAGGAGTAGGAACGCCGCCTAGTTGCGACGTACCGAACCTGGGTAAATTTGGTGTCCCTGGTTATCATACTACCACGTCCCCCCATGTCTCTACCTGTAGGCTCATGGCACCCCCGTCTATGAACTCTACTACGATGTCTCGACAGTTGGCGCCCACCGTGGGGCGAGCGACGCCAGGCGTTATGTTTCAATCGGGGAAACTCGGCGGAATCGGCAGTACCATAACTGTCGGAAGCATGGAATTCGACAAGCACGTCGGGCGCTTCCTCGACAACGGATCGTACATGACAGCACAGAATCATCTGGTAAGTGCCTGCGTTTTACCGATTGGATCTGCAAACATTTTTATCGGATTAACTACATAGGCAATGGGATTCTGTGGATTTATCCCACCCACCCTATACCCAGTTGAGGAAAACTATGACGCCGGATTTTTCTCATATCGCCAATATCCTGCTAAAATTGCTGTCTCTTCGGAGATACCTGCAATCAGATCTCACTTTATTGGCATGGTGCAGTCCGAGGTCGCCGAAAACACGGGTGAAAACAATCACGTGGAAAAGGCAGAAGAAAACAATCCCACAGTAGAGGTGGAAGATCCGACACCCGAGCTCGATTCCGAGGACGAAGATGAAGACGCTTTCGAAAAAAAAAGTCAAGTCTCTGCAAGAGGGATTCCATGAAGTGCTTATGGCAAAACCGGCTGAAAACACGGATGCCGAAAGCCAGGAAGACCCCACAACACCTCCCCAAGATGAGTAAAGAGAGGACGGTGAAACCAGTCCAATTTTCCCTGATGTCAAGGAATTGACAGAAGATGAACCTGGTAAAAAACCTCCCTCTTCCAAGAAGAGAAACAAGACTGCCAAGAAACTCCGGTAAAACTCTGGAAGAAAAAAATTGGTGGATACCGCCAATGAAAACCTGAAAGTAGGAGGAGGAAGCGGAGTCAAGCCTGCGGAGAAGAAAACCAAGGAAATCCCTGTTCCGCCAATGTCAGAACAGGACGAACGTGATTTACTTCAAACACCAGTGGGACTCCACGAACCCCCTGAAGTGCTGGAAGCCAGGAGACAAGCTCTCCAAAGGCAGCAGTAACATCTATTCATAACTCGGGAAAACATCCTAAAAACCCAAGATGACATTAAGTTGCAGCAGGAAGAAATTCAGGAGTACGAGAAAAGGAATAGATCGGGCATAAAACCTACACGGTTACCCGGAATCGCAAGAACGGAAGTATTGCCACCAAAGGAACGGTTCCAAAACCCTTCCTGGCAAAAGCAAGTAAATGGCATTGATGCCAAGAGCGAACATGCAAACAAAACCGCAGCAGAAAACGCGGAAGCCGCGTTCGCCATCCTCAATGATGATCTGTACTCCTACAACGAAAAGCTTCAAGGGGTGTATGTTTTCTTAGTAAAGGCATTGCAACAGCAACAGCGAGGGAAAGCAAGATCAGGAAAGTTGCATGACGACTCGGCCCTATGCAAAACAGCTACATGCGCCGCTGGAGCACCCGGACCTGGCGAACCTGGAGATTCGGGCAATTCCAAAGAGAAGAAAGAAGATCCGAGAAAGGACAAGAAAATTCCAGATCATAAGGATGCAGCGTCCAGGACAGGATCCCATCCGCCGAAAGGTGGAATTAATCCCCGAAATCGGGAGGAACAAAACCGGAAAGACGGCAAAGCAATACCGCCTCCGAGACGCCATGCTGAAAAAGCCGGAAGATACGACATTCCTCACAGGCGTGAGAGATCCCGTACTTCTCCTAGGAACAAAGAAAGGCCAATGAGTAGAACTCCACCTTATTCCAAAGGACATGACAACGGACGAAATCTTATATTTACTAATTCGAGGCACCGTAAAAAGCGCCACATTAATTCTAGAAGTAAAAGAATTTCCGTCCATCCGATAATTTTGTAACGTGTCCCCGTCCGTTGGATTAGTCTTGAGGCGTGGCAGAGCTGCCTTCCGCACATGAGTCGTCCCCATCTTGGTCTCTTCTTATTCCCCTTCAACAGAACATGGCAATAAGAAAATCCGACCGGCATCTCCCCTCTAAGATTTGGTAACAAAAGTTACATCGTTCCGATTTACTCAGCGAGTTCATGGTAGAGAAGCGACCCCTGCCTCCACATGCCCTCTCCACCGTGTTATGCAGATATTGCGGCTCCGCAGCTCCACGGAAGCAACAACTGTACCTGTAGATGGGATGTCGGAGTGGATTAGGAGGGCAGAGGCAGCTTGGATTAAGGAGGGGAACAACTGGGCTGGCGATGTGATGAGTTAGTCTTCTTCTCCGGCACTATCACGGGAATCAGCTGCACTTGCCGCTTTCTGCCGGCAGCCGCGGCCATCAAGGGAGTCCACCCCTGTAGCCTAAGGAATAGTAGAAGTATCAGCCAATTACTGAGTACATGTATGTAATCTATAGGTCTAACTCCATAATTTGTATCTGAGTATAGTCGTGGTATTCTCAATTACACATTCGTAGTAGGTAGATGGAGAACTACTGAGATGCTGAATTCGTGCACCCCTTTTAGTATTTTGATGACTCCAGTCTGATTTAGTACTGGCGGACGCCGGATTCCGCGTCTTTCTCACCATTGATAAATAGGAACGTCGGGGACTACAGGATCATTGCTGTCGTATGCCGAGCCGGCATCGTGCATGCGGAGGATGAATTTCCGGTCTGACTTCCCTTAGATGACGCTTGGTAGAAATCTTCATGGATTCTGAATAATGTTCTGGAGTATGCAGTTCTTTTAGCGTCTAGGGATGAGCTCTGTAACGGGTTTCGCTAATCTCTTGGTAAACAACATGATCTTCTCTTTCCTCTCACGCACCAGATCTTTGTGAAGATATTCAGCATTAGGTATCAAACCTTATCATGCATTGAGATTTTACTGCCAACAAAAGGAACCGATCAGTATCACACATTTGTAATGATTGGACTGGTGACCCATACAGGCATATACTATGCACCAATTATTTCTTGATGGAGTTAAAATCATACTAATCGTATTTGCAGGCTACATCCTATAGTATAATTCTTGCAGGGATGAAAACAATGCATGAATTCAGTTTATGAGGATGATGTGGCTTTAACATCAGTAGGTTATGCTTATTTGTTCCTCATGCTTTCCAGCCACTCCGATTCTCCATATCTGTGCGCTAATGTTTTTATGCAGACTGCAATTTTCTAATTTTGGTAGAACTCATTTGCGCTATCTAAATCTCCGTTTTTTCAGTCCCCTTCTCCGATAAGACTAATATCATGTATTGGTTTGGTCTCCTCAGAACGGTCATACCATTTCAGCAGATGTCTATTTTTTGTTTATAGTAAGAGGAGTCATCTTCATTCTTTTTCTGAGGATGTGCTCACAGTATGCCTTCATCTGCGGTTGTCCTGACAAGGTGTAATCGTCTGCAGTTGCCGCCCCTGCCTTGACTGCCATCGCTTATGGTTTCTTCTGGAAAAAGTTTCACAAATATCAGGTAACCAATGCGATCTTCTCTTTCATGTCTGATCAATGTGCTGATTCAATCTGGAAATGTGAGATCACAAATTCTAATAAGGATGATAGAATTGAACTATAATAGGATTGGTTATAATTAATAGAGAATATAAACGGTAATTATAGAAGTTCAATTCTAATTAAGCTGTCCCATTTGTGTTGTTCCCGTTGGCATGCATATGTTGTTTTTTGCATGTGAAAATCAAAACTCAGAAACACATGATGTACACCATCGATTCTAGCTGTTCTACAGGATTGGACAACTAATTTCAGTACCAGACCATCTACAATGGAGCGGCAGCGTAGATCCTTTGTACACTGAACTGTCCAGCTTTAGTTAAGAGGTAGAAAAGAATGCATTTCCTGACCCAACAGTACATATGCTTTGGGAAGCGGGAAGCTCTACCATTACATTTTTTTTATCCTAGAATTTTATAATGTTGTGATTTACTGGGAAGCTCTACCAGTAACAAGCAAAATGTGTTGGGAAGCGGGACTAAGTTACAAGCAAAATGTGCATACGCACCACGCATAGCAATATCAGTAGTTATACTGGATATGTAGTTCTCATGGCGAAGCGTCACTGGTAGAAAATAGGCCTTTAGTCCCGGTTCGCAATGGCCATTAATCCCGGCCGCGCAACCGGGACTAAATAGGCGCGACTAAAGGCCTCCCCCCTTTAGTCGTCCCCTCTTACGAACCGCGGCTAAAGCCCCGTCCACGTGGGTGGGTGGCGTGCGCCGGGAGCGGGGGACCTTTAGTCCCGGTTGGCCACACGAAGCGGGACTACATACTTTTTCGTTATTTCTTTAATTCATTTGGGGTTTCTAATTATTTTTCACTCCCATTTTTTCACTCCAATTTTTCACTCCCTTTTTTTTCAGAATTTTTATTATTTGCTTAGTGTCTAACTACAATTATCTCTAGTCAAATTTCTTACTCGTGGTCAAACTTCCCGCTCGGTCACCCATCCTCCTACTACTCTAGCACTAGCACTAGCACGCTTAACTTCCGAGTTCTATCCCGTCCCGCATCCAAGTGTTTCGCGCGCACGTATGTGATACTAATATCATATCAATCCTATTAACATGTTGGTCGATGCCACATTTCTTTATTGTCTGAATTTCAAATAAATCTTTTAATAAACAAAAGTAATGATGTAATTAATAATTTTGAATAAATAAATAAACATTAACTTTTTAATTTGTATTATTTCTAAAAAATATTCAGAAAAATAAAACTAATTCATTTTAAAATCTTAAAAATACTATTAATATATCAAAATATTCAGAAAAATAAAACTAATTCATTTTAAAATCTTAAAAACACTATTAATATATCAAAATATTCAGAAAAATAAAACTAATTCATTTTAAAATCTTAAAAATACAAATAATATCTCACAATATTCAGAAAATAAAACTAATACATTTTAAAATCTTAAAATTACAAATAATATATCAAAATATTCAGAAAAATAAAACTAATACATTTTAAAATCTTAAAAATACAAATAATATATCAAAAAATTCATGAAAATAAAACTAATTCATTTTCCCGTTTCCTAAATGCAAAATAAAATCTGATAAAATTCATGAACCAAACCATATGAAATCTAAACCATATAAAATTTGCAGATCCAAGTTCAACAACCAAATGAAAATACCATCCATATAAAATTCTTGATGTGTTTTTGTTTGTTTTCTTGATGTGTTTTTGTTTGTTTGTTTTGAAATGTGTGTTTGACATAATATAGCTACGAATTAATATAGAAATAATATCCATTACATAATAATATATATCCATTACATACTAATATATCCATTACATGCATATATCGAACGCAAAATGCGGTACACAAACACCATCTACTCGAGCTCCGTCGAGTAGATGCGGAACAACTCGTAGGAAACGTATGCATGTATGGCTTAGATTAATTTAGAAACGGTAGTTTTCCTGTTTTGTTTTCTTGATGTGTTATTGTTTGTTTTCTTGATGTGTTTTTGTTTGTTTGTTTTGAAATGTGTGTTTGACATAATATAGAAATAATATAGCTACGAATTAATATAGAAATAATATCCATTACATACTAATATATATCCATTACATGCATATATCGAACGCAAGATGCGGTACAAACACCATCTACTCGAGCTCTGTCGAGTAGATGCGGAACAACTCGTAGGAAACGTATGCATCTATGGCTGCATAGTTGAGGTTGATCCGGTCCAGTGGGGTCTTCCCCCAACGCATGTGATTCTTGGAGGGGAAACCAGACTTCTTGGTTTTATAGTCGGCGTGGATGAAGGCGGTTGCCATCGAAGCCATCCCGATCTTGTGACCGCACAAATCATCAAAATGGATAAGATCCTGAAGATCAATGTAGTGATCTTCAGGTATCACAATACCCAATCGCATCAACTTCTGCCGGTCTTGAGTGATGTCAACACTGCAGAAGTCGTACCCCTTGTTGACAAGAAAATCAACAAGGGCCGTAGAATCCTTTGAACTACTGCAACAACAAAAATAGAACGTGTTAGATATGTTGCAACACATATATTCTTCCAATGCAACAAACAAATCGAAAATGCAACACTATCCTACAAGAGAGATCGATTGTACGTGTGAGTTACCTTGCCCATTGGAAGACCAACACCATCTCCTGGAAGGCAATTTGGATGACGGCAACATCCCGTTGATCCGCCGTATACTCTAAATCAAGCCCGAAGAACCTATTGTGTTCATCGGCTTCTTCATAGAGATTGCTCAAATACGTAAGAAGATCGGGGAGCCTGTCGCACATATTGGTGTACGCCACATCGAGAGTCCTGCGGCATGGTGTGGCCACACGTTGAGTGTTCCAAACTTGAGCCATGGGTGCTTGGTGGAGGAAGATCAAAGAGAGGAGAAGAAACAGAGAAGAGAGGAGAAACAGAGACTCTCGAGTGCGCGCACTGTAGCAATGGCCTCTGCCTCTCGCTCGCGAAATAAAACCGCCGCGCGGGAGGCGAGCAGTTTGTATCTTTAGTCCCGGGTGGCCACGCCAACCGGGACTAAAGGCAGGGAGGCCAGCAGACTGGATCATTAGTCGCGGGTGGCCATGCCAACCGGAATTAAAGCCCTCCACGCGCCTCCACGCGCTTCCCAACCCACGACGCATGACCTTCTGTCGCGGGTCTCCTCCCGACCCGGGACTAAAACCCCTTTAGTCACGGTGCACAAAGTTTGGGGACTGATGGGGGCGTATGGAAGGCCTTTTTCCTACCAGTGCGTATTGATCCATATTGTTTTTCAGTCTTTTTTTCCAAACAAAAACCATGGAGGAGCTCTTTCTTGCCCGTTCAATGTGAAAGAAACATCAAACTTCCTCTAATATGTGTGAATGATTTTTGTTACTTTCAGTTTTGCGAGACTGTATTTCTCCAACTCATCAAAAGAATATGTAACTACTGCTGCAGGTCTGCTTTATCAGGGATGGTGCCATGAACCATTTCAGGGTACTTTTGTATGGCACAAAATGATGATTCTATGTGGGTGCTGATGATAGCTTGCAGCCCAGACCAAAAGTTGGTATTTATTTATTTACCTCCTTTTCTAATTTCATGTTTTCTTCAAAACTGAACAGTAATAACACGAATACAATCATAAGGTGTGCTTTCGTGATCCTCCATGAGTTGATATTTTATTAATGAATAGAAAGATCCAACTGACAGAAAAAAAAACGTGAATGTTTCTTCGTTTTCTTCCCATATTCAAAATCCTACTGCACACAACAACACATCTATACTCTATTTTGTAGCGTCCTAAACTCAATATACTATTTGCTCTTTTCACTATTTTAAGATTTACTCAATGATGTCCACAATTCTGAAGTAAGAAGATATAATAATGATTCATTTGTTGTTCAATCTATAAGGTACCAACCTTGGTACCCAATCCTATTTTCTCTGGGTGAATTTTATGTTCATCAACAAAAGCGATCGCCACACGTAGTTTCTAGATCGAATGTAACTACCTTTTTGTTATTAGTTGTGCTAATGTGAAGTAGAAAAGCCATTCAATTGTCTTTGCTATAAATACTTAATAGAGGAACAATTTTAATCGATTTCAAGATTTTCCATAGCACGAAGTGTTTTCACTATTGTCGTTTTCCTTCAATGGTGTGAATACTGTTAAAGCTTTATAGACGTTAAGGTGCTAAAATAAGATATGGTTGTTGATAATTTCCAGTGCACAAATCCTTCCTTTGTATTTTCATGGTATTTCTTACCAATAATAAAGAGACTAACATAAAGTGAAGGTATTTAAAATTTTATAATTAGTACACTGTATCACATATTAGTGACACATAAACAAAATCATATAATTAGATAGTACTCAATTTATTACTACATTAATAATAGCTTGGATTATACCTTGGTTTATGTGGTGATGTTAAAAAACTAGCTCGTGCGTACACACGGGTTGATGACTAGTAGAGATAATCCCGGAAAAGTGCATTCGCGCAACAATGGAAAAGAAAGTAGCAGATCCCCTTCCGTCCATTCAGTCGGCAGATATTCCGTTCACGCTGATAAAGCGAAAAGAGATGATCTATACTTTGGACCTAAGTGTTTCACTGACAAGATCCGGAGGATAACTCTACATTCTGGCTTTGCCAAAGTTGGTCCAACATATCAAAAATACACCGGTAGTACAAACCCGGATACGTGGCTCTCAGACTATTACACAGCCGTCCAGATTAACAAAGGAAAGAACCTAGAGGCGGTAAAATTCCTCCCCCTAATATTACTGGATGGAGCCAGAGATTGGATTAACGGTCTTCCGTCAAGAACCGTAGATAGTTGTGATGATATGGCTAGAGTTTTCACTCAGCACTTTCGGAAACATACAAACGCCCCAAGAGTATCAACCAGCTAAACCGCTGCGTCCAGTTTGAAGATGAGCTGTATGTCAACTTTATCTCAAGATGGACCGCAATGAAAAACAGCTGCTCTGGAGTAAGTGATGTACAGGCAATGCATGCTTTCATCAATGGTTTAAAACCCGGCCTCGTACCGTTCATGGTTGGTTCAAAGAAGCACAAAGACCTCGAATCTATGCTTACCACCGCCAATGAGCACGCAGCGGCTGAACATCAGAGCGAGAGGTGGAAATATTGATGTTTTGGCTCAGGCCAAAAAGGCGCCTCGTTTTGAGAAAAAAGCTACTCCAGAAGCACAGCCAAAGCCCAAAGAAGTTAATTTAGCCTTTGGAAAGGATAATGGCAGTAAATGGAAGGGAAGAAACACAGAATCTATCTCCTACTCAAAGGAAGAGTGGGAAAAGATTAAGTCGGAAAACTGTGTCCACCATTCGCAATTTGGGAAACCTACCCATACCCACGCGCAATGCCGGCTTAATAAGCATATGAAAGGCAGTGCAGGATCCGGGAAGAAGGGAAAAAACTCCAAGAGGAAGTTCTCCAAGAAAAAGCCAGAAGCTGAAAAAGAAGACAGTGAATCGGACACTGACGAAAAAATCCAGGAACAATAGAGAAAAGGCGAACCAAAATTCCTGAGAGTTGATGGAGAATGCAACCTAACTTTCCTCACACTCCCTCTGCAAAGGTGGCAAAAAGAACACTTCGAGAAATAAACGCGGTTGTTCCACCAACCCCCAAATTCTTGAAGAACTCGAACACGCCAATTACCTGGGATCAGTCTGATCATCCCGGAAATATCCCAGAACCCGGCACACAAGCTCTTATTGTAAGCTCTATTGTTCAAAACACTAGGCTAAAAAGATTGCTGATGGATGGAGGATCCAGCATCAATATAATGTGCCTGGATACACTCCGAGACCCAACTCAATCATAGCAACATACGTTTCCACGGCATCGTACCTGGCAGACAAGCACAATCCCTAGGAGAAATTTCCCTAGATGTAACCTTTGGAGAAAAAGAGTATTTCCGACAGGAAAAAATCTCTTTTGAGGTTGTGTCGTTCGAAAGTGTATACCATGCAATACTCAGACGTCCAGATTTCGCCAAATTCATGGCAAGATCATGTTATATTTATAACAAGCAGAAGATGCCAGGTCCAAAGGGAGGAGTAATTACCATATCAGGAGACTTCAGACTGGCAAACGAGCTGGAAAAAGGAAACGCCCTTTGCGCATAAAAAGTGATAGCAAAGGAGGAATTAAAAGAGCTAGCAAAAAAAGTATCGCGGACAGAAATTCCGGCAGTAAAAGAAAGCCGGAAGCCGGCAGACAGTTTTGAATCTTCCGAGAATACCAAACAGGTTATCCTAGATCCCAAAGATCCGACAAAATTTGTCGTAGTGGGGACCAGGATGACCGACAAATAGGAAAGCGCGCTCATCAAGTTCCTCCGTGAGAACTGGGATATTTTTGCCTGGTGTCCTGCGGACATGCCAGGTGTACCCAGGGAGCTTGTTGAGCATCAACTCAAAGTGATTTGATGATCAAAACCGGTCAAACAAGGTCTCTGTCGATTTGACAGAAGAAGGCGGAAGGCTATTGGCAAGGAAATTATCCGGCTTTTGGCAGCAGAATTTATCCGGGAAGTTATACACACTGATTGGTCTGCGAACCCAGTATTAGTCCCGAAGAAATATAGTAATGTTCTTAGGATGTGTATAGATTACACCGGCCTGAACAAACTGTGTCCAAAAGATAGGTTCACATTACCGCGAATCGATCAAATAATAGATGCCACTGCTGGCACTGAGCTCTTATGCTTTTTGGATGCTTATTCCGGGTACCATCAAATACGTATGAGGGAAGAGGATCAAATCAAAACTTCCTTCATAACCCCGTATGGAACATACTATTACGTAACCATGTCTTTTGGCCTGAAGAACGCAGGTGCAACTTACCAGCGTTGCATGCAACGTTGTTTGCATAGTCAGATTGGCAAAAATGTTCACTTTTACGTGGACGACATTGACGTCGTTTCCAAGGAAAAAGATACACTCCTTAAAAATCTACGAGAAACTTTCGAAAATTTACGCACTTACAAGATGAAGTTGAATCCATTAAAGTGTGTATCCGGGGTTCCCTCAGGAAAATTTCTGGGTTTTATCATTTTTCACAGAGGAATAGAAGTAAACCAAGAGAAGATCAAAGCAATCTTAAACATCTCAAAGCCTACGTGCCTAAAAGATGTACAAAGATTGACGGGTTTTGCCGTAGTCAGCAGGTTTATAAGCCGGCTAGGAGACAAAGCTCTGCCATTATACAAATTGTTGAAGAAATCCGACAAATTTGTATGGACAGAATAGGTGGACAAAGCATTAACCCAGTTAAAAGAAACCTTGATGAAAGCTCTGATTTTGGCATCACCAAAAGACAAAGAACCCATGTTACTGTATCTTACAACAACAAACAGGGTTATTAGCGATGTGATAGTTGCGGAAAGACGGAAAGAAGAGCAAACCATACCAGATCAACATCCAGTGTATTATGTTAGTGAAGTATTTTCCGAGTCCAAACAAAGGTATCCACACTATCAAAAACTGGCATATGGCGTGTTTTTTGCATCTCGAAAACTCCGCCATTATTTCCAAGGACATTCCATAACAGTGGTATGTAAAGCACCACTAGGGGATATAATCAACAATGCGGACGCAACAGGCCGAGTAGCGAAATGGGGCATCGAGTTAGTTGTGTTCGACATTAAGTACCAACCCCGCACGGCAATTAAATCCCAGGTGTTGGTAGATTTCATCGCTGATTGGACAGAAGCAATGGAAAATACACCAATGCCAGAGTCGGAATACTGGATCATGCACTTTGACGGATCCAAGATGAAAGAAGGCGTTGGAGCTGGTGTAGTGCTAAAATCACCAAAGGGAGATACTATGGAGTATGTACTACAAATACACTTCAACGCTAGTAATAACGTGGCAGAATACGAAGCTCTGCTTCATGGCTTGCACATTGCAAAAGAAATAGGTGTCAAACGCATACTATGCTATGGTGACTCAGATTTGGTACAACATCAGCTCAACCAAACATGGGACGCCAAAAGCCCCATCATGGCCGAATATCGGAGAACGGTGGACGAGTTTGCCATTTGCTTCCTGTGATTTGAAGTACTTCATATCAAAAGGGAAGAAAACTGGAACGCGGATGCACTAGCCCGCATGGGCTCGGAAAGAGTGAAAATCCTACCACCAAGTGTGTTTGTCCAACGTTTGCATGAACCATCAATAAAAGGTGGAGATGTTCATTATTCTCTCGTTTCTGAGTCAATCGAAGTCTTCTTAACCGGATTGGACAATTCCATATTTAAACTTCTTAGTGGATCAGAAGTTCCCGGATGGAGCATACGAGGTCTTGCAAAGACAAATAAAATGTCGATGCAAAGGATACACGGTAATTAATGGTTGCCTGTATAAACGCAACACTATCGAAATTTTTCAGCGATGTATTTCGCCAGAAGAAGGCCGAGAAGTACTGCAAGAAATCCATGCAGGAGATTGCGGACATCATGCTCAATCAAAAAGCATAGTTAAAAAATCACTCCGTGCAGGGTTTTTCTGGCTAACAGCCAAGACAGACACCGAACACATAGTAAATACATGTGCCAGATGTCAGTATTACGCCAAGCAGACGAATATGCCAGCCCAAGCACTCAAGACTATCCCTATTACATGGCCATTTGCGGTCTGGGGCTAGATATGATGGGACCATTCACAACTGAAAGCAGTGGACTTACACATCTACTCGTTGCAGTAGATAAGTATACCAAGTGGGTGGAGGTGAAACCCATCAAATAACTTGACGGTGTGACTGCCAGAAATTTCATCATTGACGTAGTCATGAGATACGGCGTTCCACACAGCATAATTACCGACAATGGGACAAAATTCTCAATTGGAGAGTTCGCAAAATATTGCCGACAAATGGAAATACGCCTAGATCTTGCATCTGAAGCACACCTACAATCCAACGGGCAGGTTGAAAGAATGAATAGCTCAATCCTGCAGGGAATACGCCCAAGACTCGAATCTCCTCTTCATAGAGCAGCTGGAGCATGGGTGGAAGAATTACCTTCCGTGATTTGGAGTATTAGAACGACGCCAAATAGATCAACAGGGCAAACTCCATTTTTTCTGGTCTATGGCGCAGAAGCAGTGCTTCCAACGGACATGCTCTATGATAGCCCAAGAGTGCAGGCTTACGATGACTCGGATGCCGAAAGTGCACGACAGGATGCCGTCGATCTTTTAGAAGAAGAACGAGAACTTGTACTTCAAAGATCCGCCATTTATTAGCAAGGATTACAATGCTACCATAGTCGGAAAATCAGGCATCGTTCTTTCGAAGAAGGTGACCTAGTGCTAAGATTGGTGCAAGAAAGGAAGCACAAGTTAGCCCCAGTCTGGGAGGGACCATTTTTCATCAGTAAAGCTATGAAAAATGGATCATACTATCTTGTAGATATTCAGGATATGGAGGATGATCCCAAAACACCGAATCGCAAAAGAAAGAGAAAGATAGATGTCGAACTAGGAGAGACGAAAAGACCCTAGAGCATCCAACAGTTACGTCCCTTCTACACTTAGTTCAATTTCTACGTAAACATCTTTGAAATCATGACATAAAGTTGTCGGAATTCATACATCCATGTTTTTCCATGTTTATTATAGTATAAAGCATAAATCGTTCTTATCTATTTCCCAATGATCTTCCAAAATACTCAATGTTAACCCGAATTGTGCCTGCGTGCTCGGAGTTAAAAAACTGAATGATTTTTCGGCCTAAGAAGGCTTAAGGAAACCCAGATTGTGCCTGCGTGCCCGAGTTTCATACAAACTTCCTTACTTTTTTCTCTAAGTATTATCTCATTGTTTTTATGTCAGGTCACTGGAATTAGTAAGTAAAAATGCCCTTAGTACGATCAATGTTTCCGAGTTTCGACTGATTGGTTATACCCAATCACTTGGCATGAAGATTATGTGCTACCGAGCCATTTCAAACACTAAGCACAGTTAAGGCATATAAACCAGAGAACTTAGAAGATAAAGGAATTAAAACCCGGAAAACTTGCAAAGACTTATAAATTAAACTGCAAAAGCGGAGTACTTGTTTATACAAAAGAATAGATAGCATTACAATGAGTGTTATATTGTAAGAATAGTAATGCTTCTATTTTCCTATCTTCTACCCAGGACCTAAGCAGCTTTTTCGGGATCCGAGTCATCTTCCTCGCTGCTGGATTCCTCCGGAGTTGTCGGGATTTCCTCCTCGGGGTATAAGGTGGAGATGTTCACCATGTTGGCAATCTTGGTAGCGTGGCCTTTGATTTCATCAAAGATGCTGGCCCTCTGTGCATCTGTGTATCCTTGAGGGATACCCGATGCCACGTGCCAAGATTTGTCAGTGGTATAGTGCATACGCATGAGCCTAAGGGCCATGCGCGCACCACCGCCAGCCGCGGAACGGAACCAAGACTCCTTGCGGTTTGCCACCTCCACGATCGCCTCTGGAAGCTTGATAACTTCCGGGAACTCCCCTGATTTGTCGGGAATGTACTTATTAATAAGTAACATCCCCGCAGCCTTGAGCGCGGTGAGGAATTTCCCGAAAGCCCGGATTCTTTCGATCCGGGTAAGCTGGGGGCTACCTTCTGTTTCAATTAACAGACAAATGTTAGGAAAAACAAAAGAAGGTAAACAAGGAAAAAATCCAGTAAAAGTAAAAACACTTACCGAGAATCCGGTCCATCTCCGTGCTTTCCTCCAGGCGCTGGTTCAGGGCATTCTCCAGGTCCCTGATTGTGGCTCTGTCCTTCTCGGCCTGGTTGGAGGCCTTAGACTCGGCAATACCAACAACTAGTTGGCTGGCCTCCAGGTCCTTCTGGAGCTTCACAGTAAGCTTGTGAAGATCCAGGTTTTCTCGCTGGAGGCTCTCGGCATTGCTGGCATCTTCAGCAATTTGTTTGGCTTTCGCCAAAAAAGCTGAAAAGCAAGTAAAGGAAGATTTAAAAACTCGGAAAATTACTTAGAAAGAATTCTGTCACAAAGGCCTACTCAACTCCACAAAGACCTCGCCCTATTCTCCGATGAACCCTACCACAAAGGCGTAGTCCACCTTCCACTATTGATCCCCTTTGAGGCGGGAATCGAGTCCTTTACAAACAACTTGGGGCACACACCCACAACCAAATTGGGGGCTCCCAACAATCTTGAATCACCAACAAGTAGCAGGATGCCTAGGTTCTCCACAAGAGGAAACCCTAGGCTAGATCCCTCAAGCTAGAGAGGGGGAAATGAAGAACGGCTCGGTGAAGATGTAGATCGGGGCCTTCTCCTTCAATCCTCCAAGTATCAACACGTTTGGGTGGAGGGATTGCGACAAATCTAACTTTGGAGGCTCAATAAATGCTTGTCTTCCATGCTGGAGCGAGCAACCTTTTGGGGAAGAAGGGGATGGGTTATTTATAGCCTCCTCCCAAAACTAGCCGTTTGACTCTTTTTCGTGCCTAGCGGTACTACCGCTGGGTCCAGCGGTACTACCGCTACCTGGCAACGTGAGCGGGACTTGGGAGTCCCAGACACAGGGCGCGAGCGATACCACCGCCAAAGTACCGTGGTACTCCAGCAACGGTACTACCGCGAGTGCACACCGGTACTACCGCTGGCCACTACTTCGAATTAAATTGAAGTGTCTGGCGGTAGTACTATGGCACTACCTCCCTAGTACCGTAAACGTTACGATGAGAAAACCCTTTCTAGCGGTACAAGGCCCGGTACTAGGGACGGTACTACCGTTGAGCAAGGTTTTGCTCCTAGATCAATATAACCACAGTGGTACTACCGAGCCAGTACCGCTGAAGTACCGCTGGATGCAGTAGCCATTTTCACTCTGGCAGTACTTCTGGCTGTACTGGGCGCGGTACTACCGCTGGCGAGACCGGTACTACCGCTGGACCATGTTGATCGTGGTGGCTTTGTCTTGGAATTCTCTTCACCTTTTTCCGTCTAGTTGATATTTCCTGAAATACTTTGACGCACTGTTAGATACTTAGTAGTGTTGTTATTAACTCCAAAACCTAAGAGAGATCAAAGATGCAAATGCACTTTCACCCTCTCCGGGCAACAGACTTCTGTTTCTTCCGGCCTTTTGGCTTCAGTGTTGTTGGAGCCAGGCTAGAAAGAGAAAATCCGATAAAGTTGGAATTCCGAGAAAATAAAATAACTCCTGCGACAAAAAGTAGAGAAAAAGAAAACCCAGATGATTTACTTGGAAGTAGCGACGGGAATTCCTTCAAGTTCCACCACTTCTTCAGCAGTCGATGGCTTCTTGCTTTTCCGTCCGCCAGAAAAGTTGGCACGCATCGCATCCAGTTCGGCATCGGTCGCAAGATCCTTGTCGGTGAGATCGGCGAACTATGGAAAAAAGCGCAAAATCCGACTAAGTTAGGAATCTGAGAAAGATAAAAATCCGAGAAACTCCCCAAAGAGGAAAAATATTACCTTTGGAGCCGGATTTCCTTCGTGGTACATCTCTCGGCTTTATTCATATTGGTCGCGAGTAGCGACCAAATGATTAACCCGTTTGTTGAAGTCCCTCTTGGAGAACGCTTTGTCTGTTCCCCTCATTGTATCCTCCGGGCCCTTCTATTCACACAGAAGCTGGGTTCCGCGATAAGCCAAAGGCTGGATGCGTCTCCCGAATCAACACAGAACTGTGTCGGTACCTGTGAGAGGAGGAGTGGAGGAGACGAGTTTTGCGATGCGCCGTTTGATTTTCATCAAATCATCCGACAAAGACTGAACTGCGTCCACTGCCCAGTTGTCTTGAGGAGTGACAACGCAGTTGACAAAAGGTGGAATTCCCGTTTCCTTTCCAGGAAACGGGACATCTTGATGGTAGAATAAGGAACCCATACAAAACTTGAAGGATTCCGAGGTTTTGATCTTGGGGAACCAGTCCTCCCTAAACCTACGGAGGGTGAAGGAAATGGTTCCGCAAGTCGGGAGTGCGCCCTCAGAAGGGTTTCGCTTAACCCCGAAGCAGTATTGCCAGAAATCTAGCCTATACTCTAAACCTAGATACCCTTCAAAGAGGGCCTGGAACCCGGCTAAATAGAGAATGGAATTGGGAGGAAGATTGTGGGGTCGAATGTTATAGTGGTTGAGGAACTAGAGGAAAAAGGCATAAGGTGGAAAACCCATACCTCCGCAAATGTGCGAGGTAAGGAGAACCCTTTCAACGGCTTTTGGCGTGGGCTCGGAGTCGTCCTCCTTGTGCCGCCACTTCCCCTTCAGAACCAGTCCCTCCTTCTCCATTGTCGGAAGGAGGGAAGGAACCAAGTTGCAACGGCTCCAATTCCCGGACATTTCGCCTTCTTCCTCTGCTCCAGCGGCGGCCGCGGCGGCGAGTTCCTGACCAACGAGGGTGAGCTTCTCTTCTGCTGTCTCGACAGTGAAGGGAGGAGACGGCGCGGAGATGATGCCACGTTTTCGGCCGCGAGAGGTGGATCCTCGCGGGCCAAGCCACCGGAAGTTTCCTCCGGCGCGTTCGCGGCGGCACGGCTCGGAGAATCGAGCTGAGGATCGATATCGTTGACGATATCGTCGATGTCGTGGGTGATGGTGTTTTCCTCCGCGACGCGCGGTGAATCGTCGGTAGCCATTCTTGGGCGGCGCGGGGAAGATTCGGAACCTCCGATGGTGGTTTTCCGCGGACGGTGTGAGACGCACGGGCTCTGTTCACACTTGAAGCTTTGCCTCGAGAGCAATGGCGCTTGGAGGATAGAAGATGGAGTGAGAGTGGAAGGGCGACCGGAGGGCCCGAGGGAGGCTATTTATAGCCGGAAAAACATTGAGATGTGCCACAACGGCTCTTTTGACCGTTAGATCTTCGACGCGTGTCACGCATCGGAAAATCCGGGAAATGAGGGGACGGGTGATAATTGCTATCTCCTCGTTTCCCGCGAGAATCTGTCAGAGATACGTTTCAGGGTTTCACATTGAACCCAAACGTCCCTGACGTTAGCACGATTTTATCGCTGATGTCAGGAAGTTCCTTCTCCACGAAGGCTCGTGGAAGAAAAGGGCGGATTCTGAGAAAATCCGAGTTTCGCGTTAAGCAAGATTTGGGAAAAAGAAGAATCGAGACAGAGCGCCATCATTTCTCCAAAAAGAATACAAATTGATGAAAGATGGCAGCATGGAGTATCAATCCTTCTTGAGGCCTACTATCGGATATATACCGATTAGGGGTATATCCGGCATTGTCCTAGGGCCTACTATTGGTAATGGATCACAGTCCATTAGGCGGCCCAGTAAGCTGACGCACAGAAGCCGGATTCTAGAAGAACCCGGACCATGGCCCACGTGGTGCAGCTTGGAGTAGAAGGCGGATTCCTGCTTTCCAAGTTAGAAAGTTACCGTAGTCTTCTAGGTTTCCTTTCTGTAAGCCCTAAACCGGCTATCTATATAGAGCCGGGCGGGAGAGAAGAAAGATACAGACAATTAGCTAGAAGCTACTCGCCGAGAAGTTGATCCTCGCCGAGTTAGCGAAACCCTACTCACATTGTACTTTGTATATTTCAGGCTTCAGCCCCGATTTAGTGAGATTGTAGGAGTAGGAAGGCCGCCTAGTTGCGACGTACCGAACTTGGGTAAATTTGGTGTGCCTGGTTGTCATACTACCACGTCCCCCCACGTCTCTACCCGTAGGCTCATGGAACGCCCGTCTATGAACACTACTGCGATGTCTCGACAGGCACGGAAAGAAAGAATCAAATGTTCTCAAATGAAGAAGCATCAAAATTAAGACCATAAACCTCCTCAACAATGCATTGTATTTAATCTATAAGTTTGAGATGTCCCTCTCTCAACACTTTTAGGTTTACTATTGTTATCAAATGGGTTTTCAGGAACAATCCAATCAAAATTCTTTTCCAAGGCTTCATGCATTCCTACGAGTTTGAAATGTATTGGTATTCTGATTTCCTCCCTGTTTTTAGTTTTGGTCTTGTCTAGTTTTTCAAGAGCACCGATAACATCTAGAAATGAGCCTAGCATCTTAAAACGATCAAAGACTTTCCTAACTTCTATAGGAACATCACCAAATCCTTTAAGCAAAGTTTCCAAAATAAAATCTCTTTTTTCAATAACCTTAACGTCGTTTAGGTTAAGAAACATTTGTTGCATTATGGGGTTTAGGTTAACAAACATAGCCTCTAACATGTGAACCAAGGAAGCTGTAATAGTTTCATAACTTGGAGAAAGTTCTACTGTGGATCTATCCTCAAAATCTTCATGCTTACTAACATGATTAAAGAATTCTTCAATGTTATCCTTTCCAATTATAGAACCACTACCTATTGATAAATCTTTTAGGGTAAACTTAAGGAGTAACATGATGAACTAAAAGAAGGGTAGCAAAAATAACAACTATAATAGGGACTAATTTTTTTGTGTTTTTGATATAAATAAGCAAACAAGACAAAATAAAATAAACCAAGCAAAACAAAAAAAAGTAAAAAAGATTGGAGGTGAGAGACTCCCCTTGCAGAAATCCTCTTCCTCCCGGCAACGGCGCCAGAAAGAGCTTGATAGCTGTGACGTGAGCCTGTTGGGAGACCCCAAGCGCAAGGTATGAAGATCACATCGGAAAATTTTCCCTCAGAAAGAAACCAAGGTTTAATCGACCAGTAGGAGAAGGAAATCACTTCTGAAAGTTGTTGACAGCTGATGTTGGCAAGGCACACTACCAGGCTTAGCACCAACGTGGAATCTGCACACAAGACAACAAAGATACTTTGCCCAAACAAAACAGTGAGGTTGTCAATGTCACCGGTTTTGCTGAAAACAAAGGATTAGACGTATAGTGTGGAAAATTGTATTTGTTTGCAGTGAAAGAAATGAGAACAATGATGGTAGTAAAAAGAAGAGTGTAAGCGGTAGGTTGTATTATCAGTGAAAAGAATGGACCGGGGTCCACACTTCATTAGTGGTGTCTCTCCATAAAAGATAGATAACATGTTGGGTAAATAAATTACAGCTGGGCAATTGACTGAAATAAAGGATGCATCGTAGTGCATATGCAAGACATGATGATTACTATTAGATTCATGTGGGCATTACAACATGATACATAGACCGTAATCCAACTACATCTATAACGAGTAATCCACCCTCAGAACGTAATCCAAGCAGACTTTGGGTATTAAGTAGCAAACAACATATTATTACATTAAGTAAAATGTGTAATGTAAACATATCCTTTGACAAAGCATTGTTGTTTTCTCCAATGGTAACAACACATCCGCCATCCGTCACATTTGTCATTCGAGCACACATGAAAGAGAGGCATGAACCCTCGAGCGTAAATACTCTCTCTTTGAGTTACAATTGGCTAGAGCATCTACTAGTAACGGAGAGCATGCAAGATCACAAATAACATAAACATGATAGATCTATAATCAACTTGACATAGCATTCAATATTTATCGGATCCCACCAAACACAACATGTAGCATTAAAGATAGGTGGTCTTGATCATGTTAGGCAGCTCACAAGATCTAAACATGTGGTGGCATAAAGAGGAGAATACAACCATCTAGCTACTGCTATGTACCCGTAGTCCAAGTATGAACTACTCACGCATCACTCCGGAGGCAGACATGGTGATGTAGAGCCCTCCGATGATGATTTCCCCTCTCGGAAGGGTGCCGGAGAGAGCTTCAGAACCCTCTAAAACTAGGGTTGATGATGACGGCGGCTATGGAACTTTTCGTGGATGGAGGCTTGGGTATTTAGGGTTTTCCCGAGGAGTATATATAGGAGAAAGGGAATGTCAGTGGGAGCCCGAGGGGCCCACACAACGTGGTGGCGCAGCCAGGGGGTTGTCGATTAGTCATCTCAATAAGTCCCTCGGATGAACCGGTAGGGTTTCGATTAAGAGAACGTATGGACGCTGGCGTCGGCTAACAGGGGGCACGATTTACCCAGGTTCGGGGACCCTCGTTGAGGTAAAACCGTTATTACTTCTCTTTCGATCTGTATTATGAATAGATTGGTTACAATTGGGTTGCTCAAGTCGAGAATACGATCTCGAGCTCAAAGCTTTGGTGGCGAGAAGTTGATTGGATCCCCTCCCCCGGTGGTTCTCCTGACCTTATATAGGTGGCCAGGTCTCAAACTGTACCCAGGGGGTTACAAACCCTAGCTTTAGGTCGGTTACATGTTTCCTTCTTGACCTGCAAGGCTTTGCGGGTGGGCTTCGATTGGGCCTTCTAGAACTGTAGGTGGCACCTCTCTCTGGGCTTAGGTCTTCGGCCTTGGACCGGGTAGCTTCACCCGATAGGTCCAGGATTCATCCCCACGTCAGTAGCCCCCGAGCGGTTACTCGACTGAGAATTTGTCGGGTGGACACTCAAAGTTTGCTTTGATTTCCTTCCATTGATCGTTTAAATCACTTGATCTGGAGGGTGCATACCTGTGCGCGATGCGCTTCTGTACTCGAGCATCGAGTGATAAATGTGCCTGTGTACCGGCTGTTTTTGCAGAAGGATGTGGCTCAGTCGTTTGGCTCTCCCGAAAGTTCAGGGCCAATGAATTGCATCTAGGGAAAAACGGTTCTGGCCTACACAGATTCGAGACCTCCGACTCGAACCTGGCGAGGTGATCGTTGCGAATGGGCCGTGGAGGTCTTACCGAGTCGAACTTAACCTATAGGGGTACCCGGTGCGTCCGCTAGGATTTTTCTTCGTGTTTTTGACACGGAAATTTACCGGAGGACGCAGCTTGAGTGCGATTCCAGGCCCACAAGAGAGATCTTTGGGTCTTACCTTCATACTCGAAAGAATACGGCAACCGGATGTGCCTAGTCGGCTGAACGATCCAGGGTAGGGATGTGTAAATACATCGTGTGATAGAGTAGCGGGAGCCGCATACTCGCGATTTTACCTTTAATCATCTTCTTGAGAATCCTCGAGTGAAGAAATCTTCTTTGTTTGTTGTTGTTATGTGAAAGAGATTTCGCGTTGTCATAAATTTGTCTTTGTCGTGCCCATACGAAAGAGGCTTCGTGTCAGGGTGCTTTATGCGAAAGAAATTTTGCGTCTTGATATGCCCATACGAAAGAGATTTCGTGTCAGGAAGCTTATGCGAAAGAAATTTCGCGTCTTCATATGCTCGTACGAAAGAAATTTCGTGTCAGGGAGTTTATGTGAAAGAAATTTCGCGTCTCCGTATGCCCATACGAAAGAAATTTCGTGTCAGGGAGCTTATGCGAAAGAAATTCCGCGTCTTGATGAGGTATGCAGTGATGTCGTTGCGCACTCGTTTGTCGTGACTCCTCCCAATGGGATGTGACGGAGCGGAGAAGAGCGTGCGGGCCCATCTTGTCAGTTTTTGACCGGAGACGATAGGTCGCGTCCGGTTTTCCCGCTGGCCACGCGCTGTAAATGCGCACGATCTTTTGTAAAGATCGTGCCAGGGTAACTGTTTACCGCTGCTTCGTTTCTACTTCACGCGTGGCAGCCGCGATGGACACCACGTCGCCAGATCTACGGCTTAGATCAGCCTGGTTTGTTTATATATATTGACCTCTAGGCAGAGGGGTACACTTCCTAGCCTTCTAGTCATCTTCTTCCTCCTTGCGCACATCTCTTCCTCTGCAAGTACCAAAGAAAACTCCAATGGAGGGGGGAAAGAAACGTAGCGCCGCCGCGTCATCCTCGAAGGATGTGGCAGGTCCCCCCCCCCCCCCCCCCCCGTGAAGACGGGCGATTGGTGCGCTGCAATCACCCCCAAGAAGAGCATCACTGAGATGCAGCGAGAGGGACTGCTCCCGCCTGAAGCTGACAAGCGTGTGAGCTTGTCCAAGAAGGAGGAGGTTCCCAACCCGCACGCCAACGAACGCATGTTCTTCTCCGAGCACGTATCCTGCGGTCTGTCTCTTCCCCTCCATCCTTTCCTTCTTGGGCTGTTGTATGTTTACGGCATACATCTGCACGATCTCCCTCCGAACGCGATTCAGCACACATCGTGCTTTATCGTCCTCTCTGAGTGCTTCTTGGGAATCCGCCCGCACTGGGGCCTCTGGAAGGCTATCTTCAAGGTGCGGATCTTCCGGGAGAAGGCGCGGCCAGGCGAGAAGTTGGGGGAGCCGTTGCGCACCAGAGGCTTTGGGATTCAGGCGAGGATGGACATCTCCTACATGGAGATGTATTTCGTCGACTCGGCGCAAGGGTGGCGGAAGAAGTTGTTCTACGTCACCGATAATAGCGCGAGTGGAGCCACTGAATTCCATCCATTCGCCCCTTTGAAGAGGCGAAACTCCTGGCTGCACTCGCTTACTGCTGAGGAAGGTAGGATTGTTACTCCTCTACGCGCAAAGGTGGCAAGCTTCCATGACAAGACGTCGGGGACTCCGCTGAATGGGATACACCTATCGGGTGTGTTTCTTTGTCGAAGGATTCAACCTCTTCAGGAGAGGCCAAGCGCCATGTGGGAGTACCAGGGCGTCAAGGATATGAGTCATATTTGCAAAGACATTCTCTCGAATGCCGAGTTTGAGAAGAAAATCACGGCCATCACCAAACTGAAGAAAGGGGAGGTTTGCCCGGCATGTCCTCTCGAGCCATTCGATGCGGGGCACCCTCCGACTGAGATGAGATTTTTGAGTTTTTCATTCTCTACTTTTGTTCTTCTGCGCCGTAATTTCTTTCGATTGATATGTTCGTTTCTTCCTTTGTAGAATGAGGACGTGGCGACATGCTACCTGCCAATGTCTTCATATGAAGTGTCGGATCTTCTGGCGACTAACATGGAAGCCCCCCATGAGACTAGCATTGCGGAAGCTGACTCAAGCTCCGAGCGTGACTTTATGGATGATGAAGAAGAGTCGGGTAGCGACCAACTCCAGCGCCGCAAGCGTCGTAGGAACGAGGAGGATGAGGTCACTTCAAAGGGTAGCTCCTTGGGTGACGAGGCCGCGAAGAATACTGAGCCCCTTCGGGTGGCTCCTCTCAACGTGCTTCCTCCCACGGGCCACAAGTCGAAGGTTCCCACCGCCTGGAACGTGGACGTTCTAGACGATGATGATGAGGATGCGTATGTTTTTTGCGCTCCATTCTTTAGTCGCAAATCTTCTTCCCTCTCTTCCCATTCTAGGTCTTTATCTGAATCTGTCTTTAACAGCAGTCTTACGACCATCAGCCCAGGCTGTTTTGCTTCTTCGATTCCTTCTATGAAGAGAGAAGAAGCAGTCGCGGATGAAGCTCCGGCCACTGAGGCTGCCCGAAGATCTCCAAGTCCCGCAAGAGCAGCCGAAACTCCGGAGCATGGGCTGCCCAGCTTCACGGGTGGAGCGTCTGCGAGTAAGGAGGTTTCGGGCAGCTCGGCAGACCCTCTTTCTACTGCTCAGGGCAAAGTAAGTCCACTTGTCTTCTCGTATCTTGCTTTGCTTGTTTCAAGTTTTTATCGGGTGCACGGCAGTGCTCCCGATGGGAGTAGCCCCCGAGTCTGTGGTTAATTGCTTGCAGTTGGCCACTGACTCAATTCGAAATCTTCTTCTCCTTTTTCTTCGTCATCCTTGAATTCTATCGGGTGCACGGCAGTGCTCCTGATGGGAGTAGCCCCCGAGGCTATACTCGACTGTGTATATTCGTGTGTAGGCTCAAGAGACATATCTTTGACTTGAATTTTTGCCTCGGGTTTTTGTAGGCTCTCCTTGACTCCCTCGCCGCTTTCGGGCGTCGAGTGCATTCGGCTGAAGCGGATTGCGTTTTCCTTAGGGTGGATCATGACCGGCTCGTCCAGGACGGCCGCTCCCTTCAAAGTAAGTTAGTACACCTTTCTTGTCTTTAATGTTTCTTTTGATTGTAATGGTTGCTCCAGCCGCATTCTTTGTAGTGCAGACGAAGTCACCCGCCTGAAGGCTGAGAAAGCTGAAACTGTCACTCGGGTGAAGGCCCTTGAGACAGAGCTGGAGTCCTCCCGAAATGAGTTGGAGTCCACCCGCAAGCGCTCAGTCGATCTTTAGGGGAACCTCGCGGAAGCTCAAGGAGTGCTGAAGCAGCTAGAAGAGGCGGGTGCTAAGCACGACAACGATCTTGTCGGCCTCATCCGTCCTTTGACTCAGAAGCTTGCGGGTAAGCTGTGTTTCGCCGTTCTTCTACAGCGGTTTGAACTTATCCTGTTTTCCTGGAGATTTATTCTGTATTTGTCTCAGACGCCCTTGGGGTTGGACTGGAGTCGCCTGGAAGCCAGTGACTGGATGCCCTCATGGATACTTGTACCTAGCTTCAGGAGCACGCGAGTAGAATCTGCTCCCTCGTTGGTGATGCCACCCGGGTGTTGACGCGATTCCACGAGCGCCTGCTGGTGGACGTGGCGGTTCCGCCTACGCTGGATGGTCTCCTGAAGGAATTCCTGGGTGATGAAGATCTTCTCTAGGAGTATTTGGTCCCTCAGTCCGAGTGCGAGGCAAGGATGGCTATCCAGTTTGCCTTGGCGCATGGAGTCTCGGGTGACCTGGAGAAGGTGTACTCGGACATTCCTCGTGAATCTACTGGCAAGAAGGTAGGACTCTGTCCTTTTGGCGCTCATGCTGAAGTCCTCGCGAAGATGCTTTCTGGTGTTCTTTCTTGTTCTAGTCTCAAGGGACAGCCTTCCGCGAGTGGAACTACTTCTGCAGCCCCGTAGGATAGTTTTTTGTTTTCTTGTGCTCTTTGATGTAATGAACCTTGGGATGTATTCCTGTACTTTATGTTGCGTAATCGAAGTATTTTCTGAAAGCGTCAGCGTTTGATTCTTGCGCCTTAGTTTGTATTCTCCCTCTTGGGAGTATCCCCCGATCACCCGAGGAATGGGTCTTGTGATGTTTCTGAACCTTCTTTGTTCTCTTCTAGGTAGTGGATCCCAGCGTAGAGTCTTCGAGTGGAACTTCTTCGCAGGTTAATTCCTTGGTTGCTGCTGCCAGCACATTTGCTTCAATCCGTGACCGTGTCGCGGATGGCGATCGTAACCTGAAAGCTCTCGGGGTGTGGCTGATGTTGCCAAGTTGAAGCAGAAACTTGCGGCGGAGCGTGAGCAGTTGGTGATGGAAGAACTGTCGGCTGTTGCGAAGGGCATGCTCTGTAAGTTTGCCAGCCCCCGAGTACTTCTCTGCTTTCTTCCTTCTTCTTCTTATTTTTTGACTTGTTTGTTGCTTTTGTAGTTGTTGAACCTGACGGATTTTGTGAAACCCATTGGGTGGACAATCACATTGCTCACGAATCAGGTAGCTCAAAACCTCACGCGAGCAACTTCTGGTCAGACCGCAGCCGAGGTTTTGTTATGGCCACCCTGAAGTACCGGGCGAGTCAGGCGCAGATACTCGTCGAGTCTTGTCGCGAGGCTCTGTCTTTTGTCCATCGAGTGTTTTATCCCTTGGATGTTGTTCCAGAAGACTTGAGTGGTTTGCTAAAGATTTTCCGTCGAGTAGGGGAAGTTCGAGAGTGTGTGCGTCAACAACTTATCAGTGGATCTCAAGTAGCCCTTGCCTTCGTTCGACTGTGGCATCCTGAGGTTAACTTTAGCTCGGTGGCACGGCTTCCTGACTCGAGAGGTCCTCCGGTGGATCTTTCTCCTCTTTATGCGGCCGTGCGCCCTGCAGCGGAGAAGATTGTTCGACTGACCTCCGAGGAAATTGATCAATTACTTGCAGATGAGGCTGCTCGCCATTAGTTGTAATTTTAAGATGTAAATATCTTGTATTTTGTTGTAAGGTGTTTGAAGGAGTAAGCCTTGTGACCTTGTATATTTCACACGATATATTTAAGGTATTTATAATGTGTGCACCTTGTTGTACCTTGTGTTTTTTTACCGAGTTGCAGCATTCGAAAGAATGTGATGATGCTAGTTAGGCGTAGCCCCCATGTGTTTGGGGTGCGTACCTGCGTTTTAGCATGTAAGGGGAAAAACACGATAACTATGGTTGAGAAACCATGTGTTTATTGATATGGTTGAGAAGCCATGTGTTTGATCGGGCTACAAAGTGGCTGGTACAGCCTTATTCCTTGCGAGTAGAATAATCCTAGGGGTAGAACTTGCGGAGGTACGCCACATTCCACGGGTTGGAGTAGATACCGCTGGTCTCGGGTTCTTCAAGCGATAGGCGCCCCCTGGGATAACTTCATGTATGATGAAAGGTCCTTCCCATGGTGGCTCGAGCTTGTGTCCTTCTTTTTGTTTGAGTCGCAGTACCAGGTATCCTACCACGAAGGATCTGTGGCGTATGCGGCGACTGTGGTAGTTGCGCAGCGATTGCTAGTAGACTGTGGATCTTGCGAGTGCAATGTCCCTGATCTCGTCTAGTGCATCCATGTCCTCCGCGAGTGCCTTGTTTGAGGTTTCTTCGTTGTATGCAACGACTCGTGGGGCACTGAATTTTACATCTTCGGGTAGGACAGCTTCAGCTCCGTATACCATGAAAAATGGCGTGTAGTTTGTCGACCGATTTGTTGTTGTGTGTAGGCTCCATAGCACTGATGGTAGTTCTTCGGCCCAGTGCCCTGCTGCTGGGTGCAGTCGATCAAGCAGTTGCTTCTTTAGGCCAGTCGAAACTAATCCATTGGATCGTTCGACTTGGCCATTAGTTTGTGGGTGAGCTACCGAGGCGAAGCTGAGGGTGATTCCTTTTTCCTCGCAGAAGTCCTATGTTTCCTTGGTTGTGAAGTTACTTCCGTTATCCGTGATGATGTTTTGTGGTATGCCAAATCTGCTACGAGCAGGTGGGTGTATCCTCCAGGTGTTGACTTGCGCAGCCGTCCTACCATATCTAGCCGCCATTGAGCAAAGGGTCAGGCGATAGGGATCATGTGGAGTTCTGTGGCTAGGGCGTGTGGCTTGGGCGCGAACCTCTGGCAGGCATTGCATCTGTCGACTAGATGTTTGGCGTCTGTGGCTGCCGTGAGCCAGTAGAATCCTTCCCTGAAAGCTTTGCTATGTTTGCCCTCCAACTGGCGTGGTGCCCGCAATATCCTTGGTGTATGTCTCGGAGCAGCTCCTTGCCATCTTCGGGTGCTATGCATCTCTTCAATACTCCTGATATGCTTTGCTTGTATAGCTCTCCGTTGATCACCCGAAAGGATTTGCTGCATCGTACTATTTGTCGGGCCTCGCAAATGTCTGCTAGGAGCTGTTTGTTGGACAAGTAGTCGAGGTATTTCTGCGTCCAGACTGGCTCGACCAGAAAAACTTGCCTTGAGATATTATGGATGAGCTCGATGATAGAAATTTGCGGGCTGGTGTCCGTTTCCACTGTTGCGGGTTTTCCCGCTGGCTTTTTGAATTTGACTGTTCCCTTGATCATTCTTTCGAAGTAGATTCCTGGCGGTATGGGGGCGTTTGTGGACCCCATTTTTGCCAGCTTGTTTGCCTCCTAATTTCTTGATCGCGCGATGTTCTTCAGTTCGCACCCTTTGAAACTTCCTTCGAGTAGATTGTACATGTCACGATAGGCGACCATGTTATCCGCAATAGCATCGCACTCCTTCGTCGTCTGCTGCACGATGAGATTTGAATCCCCATATATCATCAATCGGGTGGCTCCGCAGGCGATCGCCATTTTCATGCCGTGGAGGAGGACCTCGTATTTTGCGTCGTTGTTGGATGCTCGATCACCAGGTGAGAATTCCAATCGCAAGAAATATTGCAGCTTATCACCCCTCAGAGAGATGAGAATAACCCCGGTTCCGACTCCTTCATTTCTTTTCGACCCGTCGAAATACATGATCCAGTTGCTCGTGTATTCTTGGGGTCCTGTTGTTTGCAGCTTCGTCGACTCTCTTAGGAACTCCACGACGACCTGGGATTTTACAGAGTTGCGCCCTGTGTATATTATGTCCCAGGCGCCTAGCTCGATGCTCCACTTCGTGATTCTTCCGGATGCCATGGGGTTGATCATGATAGTACCGAGTGATGCGTCGTTTAGCATCATGGCGGTATGTTCCTGGAAGTAATGCTTGAGCGTTCGCGCTGTGAGCACTACGCCGTACGCGAGCTTCTGATAGTGAGGATATCGCTGTTTGCACGGCGAAAGCACCTCGCTGATGTAATATATTGGTCGTTGAACGCCGTATGCCTTTCAATCCTCTGGCCGCTCGACGACAATAACCGTCTTGATGACTTGGTTTGTTGCGGCTAGGTAGAGGTACAAGGGTTCTTTCTCCTGTGGCGTTGCCAAGACGCGCTTGCTCCACAGTACTCGTTTCAGGTCGATGAACGCCTTTTTTGCTTCGGGTGTCCACTCGGACTTATCTGTTTTCTTCAGAAGCTTGTAGAAGGGTAACGCTTGCTCGCCTAATTTTGCAATGAATCTGCTCAGAGCGGCTAGTCTTCCCGCGAGCTGCTCTACGCCGCGAAGATTTGGCTGGCTCTTTCATTGTCAAGATTGCTTGAATATTCTCCGGATTGCCTTCGGTTCCTCGGGCGGACACAAGATACCCGAGAAGTTGTCCTGCAGGAACGCCAAAGACGCATTTTGTCTGGTTGAGCTTGATCCTGTATGCGTTGAGAGAGTCGAATGTCTCCCTGATGTCCTCGAGGAGCGTGTCCTCCACTCGAGTTTTTATGACGATGTCGTCAACGTACACTTGTACGTTCTTGCCAATGAGCTTGGCGAGGCATTTTTGCATGCAGCGCTGATATGTTGCGCCTGTGTTTTTCAGCCCGAAGGGCATTGTCGTGTAGCAGTAAACACCATGAGGTGTGATGAACGATGTTTTCTCCTCGTCCTCCTTTTTCATCCTGATCTGATTATAGCCCGAGTAGGCGTCCAAGAAGGAGAGTCGTTGACAGCCTGCAGTGGAGTCCACGATCTGGTCGATCTATGGCAAGGGGAAGTTATCCTTGGGGCAGTGTTTGTTCAACGACGTGTATTCGATGCACACGCGAAGGATGTTAGTGTTTTTCTTTGGGACCAGCACCGGGTTTGCTAACCAGATGGATATTTTTATTTCTATAATGAATTTTGCGGCGAGCAGTCTATTCACCTTTTCTCCGAGTACCTTCTGCTTTGGCTCGTAAAATCGTCGGGTCGTTTGCTTGATAGGTTTGGCATCTTTGAATACTTCAAGTGAGTGCTCGGTGAATTCCCTGGGTATCCCTGACATATCTGAAGGCTGTCATGCGAAGATTTCCCAGTACTCACGGAGGAGTTCGACGAGCGCGCTTTCCTATACGGACGATAGGGTGGTGGACACCATCGCCGTCTTCGTGGATTCTGCCGGGTGCACTTGATGCTTTCAGGTGTCGCGTTTTGCACTAAACTCGAGTTCTGGGGCGTTCTTTTTGGTGAGTGGCATCACGGAGTGATCCGTGGTCTTTGCCAATTCTTCGAGCTCTTCGTGCATCCCGAAAGATTTCGCAATCTCGTTGTACTCAATATCGCACTTGTCTGACTTTTGAAAGTCGCCATCTATGGTGATGGTGTCGTATTTCCCTGGAAGTTTGAGCTTCAGGTAGGCGTAGTGGGGTACTGCCATGAATCTCGCGAACGATGTTCGGCCGAGAATGGCGTGGTACTGTGAGGGTCAGTCGACTACCTCGAAGTCGAGGAATTCTCTCCTGTAGTTTCTTGGGTTTCCGAGCACCACCTCCAAGTTGATTGTTCCGAGTGGTCGAACTGCTTTTCCCGGTACTATCCCGTGGAAGGATGTTTCTGACTCTGCGAGTCCGTTCAGGTTTTTGTTCATCTTGCCGAGTGTGTCCGCGTATATGATGTTGATTCCGCTGCCACCATCCATAAACACGCGGGCAAGGTCGTAGTTGCCTATCTGCGCCTGAATGACAAGCGCGGCGTGCCCTGGTCGATATACCCGACGAGGGTGGTCTTCTTTGGAGAAGGTTATCGACTGATCTGCCATCTTCAGATATTCGGGTGTGGATAGTGGGGTTTGTACTGCCATGATCACTTGGTGCGTATTTGTCTTCTGCACTCTTCGAGACGGGCTGGCCTTCTGGATCATTCCTAGGAGTCCCTGTGGCTGCGGGTACAAGTTACCTCACTGGTTTGCGGCGGGTGGCGCTGGTAGCGCGGCTAACGCCGCGTTTTGATGTCCTGGTGGAGGTAGGGGTTGCGGCGGGTGGAATCCTCCTCCTGGGAGTTGCGGGTATCCCTGGCTGACTGTGGTTCTGTTCTTCTTCGTGTAGGCCTCGTGGATGTCCTGAAACTTTCGGCAATCCTTGAGGAGATGGGTCGCCTTGGTCTTGCCTGTGCGCTTATCTGTGAATAGATGTAGCATGCAATAACCGTCAAGGTCCTCCTCGGGAGTTTTATCATCTGGCATTGGCTTCCAGTCGCGATTTCCACGAGGCCCGATGTCACGATATCTTGTGAACTCTGCCACCACCAGTTCTTCTCGGTCGTCGTGGTCGTAGTGCTTCCTCTTTTTCTTTCGACCGCGGCGATCATCCTCAGGCGCTGGTGAAGATGCTTTCTCATTGCGCACGGAGTCTTCGCCGTTAGCCCATCCGTCAGCTATTGCCATCAGCTCCCCGGTGGTTTTAGGCGCGGCTCACCCTAGATCTTCTCTGAAGGCAGATCGTCGAGCTCCTTTGGTGAAAGCTTCGACTGCGACTTCCTCTGATATGTTTCCCGCCGTATTTTTTAGCGTGGTCCATCGCTGAATGTACTCGCGAGTAGACTCACCACTCTTCTGCTTACAAGCCCGCAGCTCCTCAATAGACGCGGGTCTTTTGTATGTTGCTTTGATGTTTTTGCGCAAGTCGTAGGTTAGATCGTCCCATGATCCGTGGCACGCTCTCGGTCTTCCTTCAAGCCAGCTGCGCGCGGCGCCTACAAGGTGTAAGTTCAAATACTGCCGTTGTCTTGTTCCCACGTTGGCATTCTACTGCCGTGAGGTAATCTGATAGCCAGGATTTGGGCTCCAGCGAGCCGTCGTACTTCGAGACCTCCGTAGTAAGCTTGAATCTTTTGGGCATTGGTGCCTCGCGGATGTCGCAAGTTAAGCACAACGCACCGCAGGCCTCTTCGTCGAAAGAGGTGGATAGTGACCGTGCGTGGTTCCTGATCGCTCGGGCCTTGTTGATCTTGTTTTGCGTGATGTCAGATCACGCGTCGTATTCAGGCCGGTCGCGATTATCCTCCTTCCACGGCTACCTGCGGTGTTGCGAGCGGCTGCTATGATGCCGTGAACTACGATCACGATCTCTCGGGCTATCGTTGCTGCTACTCGGGCTATCGTCGCGGCGTCGGGCTTCTTTCCCTCGGGCGCGACGAGGTGATTCCTTCCTTCTAGGCGACGTGCTCCCGCGTCGGCGGGGTGTTTCCTTGTCCATCCGATGGGTCTTTTCAGTTTCTTGCACTGTCGCGTGCCTGCGACCCTAGGCGGTGATTCTTGCGGCTGCCATGCCTAGCCCCTTCTGGACTTGTCGATATTGCTCTGCGCGAGGATCATTCTCCCCCGGTTGGGTCGCCTGCAGGTATGTGGCTGTTGTTAAGACCGCGGCGGCGGGAGTCGTCGGGTGCACGTTGTCGTCGTCGTCGACGTGCATGAGGGATGTCTCGAGTGTTTTGCTGATCCCGCTAAGGGATTCGCGATCCATAACTGCGGTCTTCGAGACGTATCTTTTCTTTGGGGGATTCTTCCCTATCGAGTGAGTTTTGGAGAGTGTTGCACGGCGCAAACTTGATTCATCTGCCAATTTCTTCCGCTCGTCCAGATTCTTGCGGGCCTCGTTGATCAATTGTGCTGCTTTCACTAGATGATAGTAGTATGCAGTTAGAACTTTTTTGCGGGCTCCTTCTTCAATCGGCTAGCCTAGATGTATAGTTGTCTTTGCTTTGAGCCAGGCAGCTCGTGACACTTTGATGTGCTCTCACTCTTTCAGTCTGTCTTTAGTTTCCTCGGGTGGATCAGCTGATCCTGCCAGGTAGACCTGGGCCAGATATGGCTAGCGAGTCCTAGGCGTAGGTCGACAACTTTCACTGGTCCGAGAGGGTTCCTCAGCCGCGGTAGTGTGGAAGTTGCGGATGTTGCGGCGGATGGATCCACCACTGGATGCTAGGTCGCGACCGGCGTTGTCAGGCGGCGAGTCGAAGGTCGCCGGGCTCGAGACAGACTCGGAGTCCGATTCGCCGAGATCGATCTGCTCGGGGAAGTGTAGGATTCCTGATCTGTTGGCGTGGAAGTGGAGGCTCCCGAACGTCAGGCTGACGCTCTTCTCCAATCCGTTGTACGTCGGTCGTGATTCTGGCGAGTGGGGCGCGGCGATGATCAACCCGAAGCGGATCGGTTCCGCTGAAGTCGATGTTCCGGGGCTCCAGCTAAAGGTTGGTGATGATGAGGCCGAAGACGCCGTAGATCCAGCGCCGCCGTTCCCACAGATGGCGCCAATTGTCGATTAGTCATCTCAACAAGTCACTCAGATGAACCGGTAGGGTTTCGATTAAGAGAACGTATGGACGCTGGTGACGATCGTCGGCTAACAGGGGGCCCGATTTACCCAGGTTCGGGGCCCTCGTTGAGGTAAAACCCTTACTTCAGCTCTTTCGATCTGTATTATGAATAGATCGGTTACAATGGGCGTGCTCAAGTCGAGAGTACGATCTCGAGCTCAAGGCTTTGGTGGCGAGAAGTTGATTAGATCCCCTCCCCCGGTGGTTCTCCTGGCCTTATATAGGTGGTCAGGTCTCAAACCGTACGGGTTACAAACCGTAGCTTTAGGTCGGTTACATGTTTCCTTATTGACCCGCAAGGCTTTGCAGGTGGGCTTCGATTGGGCATTCTAGAATTTTAGGTGGCACCTCTCTCTGGTCTTAGGTCTTGGGCCTTGGACCGGGTAGCTTCACCCGATAGGTCCTGGATTCATCCCCACGTCAGGGGGGGCGCCCTATGGTGTGGCCGCCTAGTGGCCCCCCTCCGGGTCTCTCCGGACTCCGTGTACGTGACAGAAAATAGGCACTTTGGATATTGTTTCGTCCAATTTCGAGAATATTTCCAGAACAACTTTTCTGAAACAAAAAACAGCAGAAAACAGGAACTGGCATTTTGGCATCTTGTAATAGGTTATTCCCAGGAAATCCATAAAAATTCTATAAAGTGTATAGAAAATATATAGCAATTGGCATGAAAACAACATGGAACATCATAAATTATAGATACATTTGAGACGTATCAGGTATGTGCTCCTAAAAAGTTTCCACTTATTAAAGTGTCAAGTATATATTTATACCAATTGATGACTGATAACCCACAAGTATAGGGGATCGCAACAGTCTTCGAGGGAAGTAAAACCCAAATTTATTGATTTGACACAAGGGGAGCCAAAGAATATTTATAAGCCTTAACAACTGAGTTGTCAATTCAGCTGCACCTGAAAGTAGACTTGCTCGCAACAATTTATCAGTGGTAACAGTTTTGTAGCAGCAGCAGTAGTGAAATAGCAGCAGGAGTAAAATAGTAACAATAGTAGCAATCGTGAAAACAACATGATGTAAATAACATAGGCATATAGGGTGGATGAGCGGGCATTTCTTGGATAACATAGTTCATATAATAATAATAACATGGGCATTGCAGATAATAATAATAAAGCATCCAAGTTCTAGGAAAACCATAAGCATGTGTTCCAATATAGTCATACGTGCTCACAATGAGAAATTTGCACAACATCTTTTGTCCTACCAGCCCGTGGCAGCGGGGCCTCTAGGAAAACGAGTGGTAATTAAGGTGCTCCTTTTAATAAAGCACCAGAGCAAAGCATTAACACTCCATGAACACATGTGATCCTCACATCACAGTCATCCCCTCCGGTTGTCCCAATTTCTGTCACTTTTAAGCCTCGGGTTCCGGACAACAATGTGTGTAAACAACTTGCAAGTATAATCAATAAACATAATTATACTCATGAAACAATAACATGTTCGGATCTGAGATCATGGCACTCGGGCCCAAAGTGACAAGCATTAAGAATAACAAGTTGCAACAATGGTGTATAGCACTAACAACGAATACTAGGCAATATGCCCTAAAAATCTGGCATTATTACATGAACGATATCATCCAATCCCTTCCATCCCTCTCAGCCTACAGAGAAGTTTACTCACACATGGACGGGAGAATAATGGATGGTTGATGGAGAAGGAGTGGCGGTGTCGATGGCGATGATCTCCTTCGAATCCCCGTCCCGGCAGGGTGCCAGAACAGGAACTTCTAATCCCCGAATTGGGTTTCGAGGAAGCGGCGACGCTCGGGTGTGTTTCTCTAGAATATGACGAACTCCCTCGCGTTTTAGGTTTACAGGGCATAAGTAGTCGAAAGGCGAGCCCGAGGGGTGCCTGGGGGCACCACAACACCAGGCGGTGCAGCCAAGGGGGGGCAGGAGTGGTGTGGCCCCCTCCTGGCCCCTCTCCGTGTCTCATTCTTGCTCTGGGGATCTTCGGGTGTTTTAAGGTCTTCGGGATCTTTTCTGGGCATTTTCCATAAAGTTGATTTTTCTGCACAAAAACGAGACACCAAAGTAATTCTGCTGAAAACAACATCAGTCCATGTTAGTTGTATCCAAAACTCACAAGTTTAGAAGTAAACAATAGCAAAAGTGTTCGGAAAAGGAGATATGTTTTGGACGTATCAACTCTCCCCAAGCTTAGTTTATTGCTTGTCCTCAAGCAATTCAGTGACAACTGAGTGCGACAAAAGAACTTTTACGAACACATGCGTTTCATATGATGTAAATATACTCACAATATGATCAGGTGCTTAGGCAATTCATAATTAGATGTATGTAAGATAAAAGTCACCTAGCAGCTATGCAAACCACGAAGAGATACCAACAAACTATTAATAAAGAACATAAAGTATATCAATCTGCGGGATTGCAATGCTCATAATAGGGTATGATAAAGTGTACTCGCTTGGCCTTAATCGTGGAGCAAAACCTAAATTCTAGTGCATCAAAGTTATACCACAATCAACCGTGTTTAGGGACAAGCACATTACACTAAGAATGACAGTCATGCTCTCAAGAAGGTGCATAAAGCGAGAAGGTGAAGACTCGACATAAAAGTAAAAGAAAGTCTCTTCGTAGAGGGAAGCAGGGATTAACTCATGTGCTAGAGCTTTTTATTTTATTAAACAGAGGTATTGAAAACCTTTTTTTAGAGAGATGTAGGCTTATGTCAACGAATGGTAAACATACAATACAGTACGTCATAAGCCAACTAGACTTGACAAGAGCGGCTCCCATTGAAGGACGTAACTGGTGTAGAAGGTCATCTCTCTTTCTCTTTTGTTTACACATTTATGCTCTGACTGATAAATAAGGGGCAAAAATAGTGAAGATAATTTGTTGTATTAATTTGGGGCTGGGCACCCCGCTGCCAGCTCTTCTATCAATTGGATAAGCGAATGAAGCCATTAGTCCAGGGTGTGAAATCCAATCAACAAGTGAGATAAAGATCTTCTATTTACGTCCTCATGAGCTAAAATAGGGGCACAAAACAGGAATAATTTTTCGAATGTTTTAAAGATAGCACATGAGAAATTTACTCGGAGTGAAGGTTAAATACCACATATATATAGGTAGGTATGGTGGAAACATTTGGCAAACTTTGGTTTTTGGGAGTTGGATGCACGAGTAGAGCACATACTCAGTACAAGTAGAGGCTAGCAATAGACGAGAACGACAATCAAGAGAGCAACAACTGTCATAATCAAGCTTGCGACAAAACAAAATTAACAGCGGCATAAAAGTGATACAAATACTCTGAGACAAAATAAATCATCGAGGCTTAATTGACCTTTTGTTTTCAGTCTTATGCATGCATGAGCATGTGCCAAGTCGATTCAAGTGAAACAATCAGAGGGAGATACCACAATGTCATACCCTTCTATGAATAAAACAATGCGAGCAAATATCTATACGACATGCTATCTTATATTAACTAGATGACTGCCCCGCGCGTTGCGGCGGGAATTACTGGCACAATTTTGATTACACAGCTTTAAACATGTGAGCAGTACAGAATGATAGCCTCACGAAAAATTTGGTGTACATCAATTTTTGTTTCACCAGAAAGAAAACGGTGACTCCATCGGTCGCGTATTAAATCGAACTGTAAAAGGATCCATGAAGTATGATTGCAAAATTATCACTGGCAAATATGTTGTCTGATATTATGTCGATCCATTTTGGCAAATTGTATGTTGGTGTTCCATCGAGCAAAGAAAATGTCACTGGCAATAAAAAGTTTAAATAATCATTCTGATCGGCAGCCAAGTCTTGCAACATTTCCATTGCAGCACTTTTAGACTATCTTTTTGTAACTAATATAAAACATGTGAAGTGATGAAGAGATGGATGCCAAGTTTAGAAAAGGACAGGGGCCAAGGGACCTGATTGATAGTTACCGCTGCACTGAATCTTGGGGTTGGATTCATCTCGATTGCTTTGCTTTACCTTTTCCCTGTGGTCACCGCCTAATTAAACTTCCAGTCGCAGCACCTGTACGGATTTTGACTTGAGGACAGCGGAAGCAGCAGAGCTGGGAGACAATGAACGGCGCGTCAATTTCTGAGGCGTTATACAGCATCCTGATAACGATCTGTAAGCTCATATAATTTATACTATACACAGCGCGAGTAGATGCGGTCGTTGATCGGGACTGAGCTTCAGAGCACATACAATCCAGTTTAGGAAATTGTCTGGGGCTTGAGCGTTCCAATCCAATTTGCCCACTGTTGCGAAGATGAGGACCGGGCTTGAGCGACCAGACTTTAGAATCAATGGTAATCAAATCAAATCAGTGGGGGCTTGTGTGGGTAAACAGATAATCCAATGATCGAAAATCCAATTAAAACGTGTAGCAGGTCTCGAGCTGGAGCAACCTAACAGATTGACAAATATGAGTGAGAGAAGGTGGAGGAGAATTTCTAGCAGACAGCTACCAGAGTGGAGTACGGGTAGAGATGGACGCGACGAGGCGGCCACGCTGGAAACCGATTGAAACGGTGGGAGCTTTTTAAAGATGGATGTGGCACCGTATCAGTTCAGCCTAACCGTTTCTTTTGTAATTAAAAGGCAATCATGGCTGCTGAGTGCTGGGCAGGATGTGGCGGTCTTATGAGCATTTGTAGTAGGAAGGCAATAGGTTGCAGTGGCCATAAATGGCAGCTCGCGGGTGGACACCACGATAAGGGAAGACGATCAAGCGTGGGTATAACGGTGACGTGGGGCTCTTTTACAGTACAACTTACTTGTCTTCATGGGGCACTAGTATATAACGATCTCTGCCCTTAATTGTGTGGGCAAGTTTAGGGAACTTATTATTGTTAGGGGGTAATTGAATTTGTTCAATACAAACGATTAACCGAAGGAAACATAGCCTACTATCGGACGCTATTCCCGCACGCGCCGCCAGGACCTATGTGACGCCGTCGTTGCTGCTATTCCTGCCGCCGTAGGCCTTCCTTGCACACGCCCCCGTCGCACGCGCCGCCAGGCCCTGCTCTATTGGACACTATTCCTGCACGCGCCGCTATTTGTATGTAGGTATGATATTAACAGATTCTTTCTTCTTCACAGTGGAACCCGTACTGCTGATCAAATGGATTAGAGGGCCATGACTTCAAGGTAACAGAGACTATTCTATATTAGTGGGCCATTGAGCAGATTTTGTACCCTTGATCCTGAAGATATTGTAATGTCCACCTTCTGCTTTTGTGTGGCAGTCCGGGATTATTAGATAGCATGCACAAGCACAATACTTCTGGACAGTATGTACAGCCAGACCACCATCTATATGTGCATTTCTCTTGTAGACTTCAGTCGTGATAAATTTTGTTTCATATATGCTCGTGAGGGTCATGCCCGTGCATTTATACATATTATTTTTCATACACTGGACATCAAGATTTTTTTGGTATAGCATTTAGAAATTCTTAAAATGTAGTATATATTGAATACAAACTCCAAATATCGACAGTCCTGAAACAAACTCCAAATATCAAAATAGAAAAGAAATATTTTTCCCAGCTGAAAGCTTCTCCATGATGTTCGCGGTAGCAAGATGTACTGATACTATGTACAGTTAGAATTTAAATTACTTAGATTAAATTTCCTTTGTTTCCAAATGAGCTTAGGTTTTGGGCATCCTCACCTGTAGCAGTAGTCTGTTCGTTGCCTGTGGCTGTAGAATAAGGTACTGGAACATCACAGCTGCCACTTCACGGCAGCATCAAGCTCTGGTCTGCCTGCCCCTGTATTCAGAACTGAAGTGGACAGTGATTCATGGCCAAGTCAAAATAGAAAGCATATATATGAAGTGTCCGCATACTAATTGATTACATTCGAGGCAACACCATCGAGCCAAATTTCATAAAGACTTAGTTTATTCCCAAATCGACAGCACAAACACACCCAAAACTGAAGCTAAATATGAAACCCCTCAGAGACTCGTCGCTGCTACTTTGCTCCTGATGCGGATGCATGGACATATGAAAATAAGGAAGCACGTGAAAGTGGAATTACACGGAAGCGACACAATTATTATTCGTCTCAATTGACCCTTGAGATGGAGAAGGCTTTATTTGTTCAGATATTATAGCATCAATGTTGTTGATCTTGATGAAGTATCTTCGTTTCTGATTTGTACGTAGTAAATAGCATGCATTTTAATCTGAAGCCATGGCGTGCCTTGTGGGCGTCCAAAGTGTGAATATTATAAGTGACTGATCTGTCATTTTACAATTTGACAACGCAGGTGTGGTGCATGGTAATTCGAAGCAGAATGTAAATACAAGACTGCAAAGTGAAAATTATTGTTCAACCCAAATACAAGACTACATAGTGGAATTATTATTCGAGCTAAATACAAGACTACCATTAACCAGAAAAGTGCACAATATTTTCTATGTTTGGAGTTATCTTCTGGAAGTATCTTGTCGTGTGACATATCATGAGCTCTTTGCTTCTCCTTGTAAATAGACATTTACATAGATATGGAGTCTTCTAATTGTATAATTTTTTTATCCTTCTTATTCACCCGTTCGACCGATGAAGCCAGTACATTTTGTAGACTATTGGTTGAAGCCGACATATCCTTAGATATGGACTCAAGTGTTTTTTCTAATTATAAAATTTGTTGTTCCTTCTCATTCACAGGTTCGGCCGATGAAGCCAGTACATCTTGTAGACAATTGGTTGAATCCGTTGTGCAGTATTTGATCATCTGTTCGGCATAGTTGTTGAGAAGGTCCTCCCGTGTTGACCAGACGTGTTGTGCTCGCAGCGAGTTCGACGGAGCTCCGTTTTAGAAATAGTAGTAGAACTTTGTCAACTCAGGAGCTGGGGTGGCAAGCGAAGTGGGTCCAGATGAAGAAATCACCGCTGAATTGAGCTCTTGTGATAATTAACAGAGAACTGTCAAAAGGGTTTACTCGAAAAAAATGCAGGTGGCCTATAAAAAGACCTGATACCCAGGAAGGTAGACAATACTACATTCTATGGAAATTGCCATGTCCCAAACTAAATATGAGACAGAGGCTTCAAATAACTAAATATTCTGCACAATACGATCAATCCAGTATTCCGGTTGCCATGATAAAAGGACCAAAACTTCTTGAAGCTGAATCAAGTGAAAATACATAATAACTACTTAATTTTGCAGATTACTAAATGACATAGTACTGGTTTATTAAGATGTCGCATACACAATGCGTTCCAGAGGATATGCAAGAATTGCTACTGGAAATATTTCATGCATTCATGAGTGTGTCACTTGTAAATCTAGTTCTGAAAATCACTCAATGGTACCTTTGATTACGTTGGTTCCTGAAATCATGTAGCCCTCAAACTTCATGATAATTCCTTGTCGCTGAACCATGTATGGAGTGGTGGCATTCCAAAACATGTGTGCATTGTTTTTTGTGACTATAGATGGGCCAGAATTTTACAATTTTTGCAATCTAAGAATGCCATTTCAGAAGGTAAAATCGAAAATAATCCTAACTGAGAAGCAACCTGTCGGACTCATGGAACTTTCTTTCAGTATGAATCAACGGTACCAAAGACATTAACAGATCAGTATGAAAACCTAGGTAAAGCAATCTCACATCCTCACTCGGAGTTTGAGCACAAGAGCAGGGAAGGACTAGTTCGTTTGTCACTGACCTCCACTGGACGCCAAAGGGCAGGACGAAACCGCATCCTCCGTGCCATCGGCGGTGTCTCACCCTCTTCGACCACGCGCTGAGGGGCTGCCCTCTTCCAATGCAGCGCCCGCCGCGACGCCTCTGCTTGTGCGGCGGCGCTTGTAGGGGAGGTGCGGCGGCGATCGGGGTGGAGCTGTTCCGGACCTCTTTCCACAGCGGGCGGCTCCTGTCCCTCCCGAAGGCGGCTGCCGTGGTGGTACCCTCCTCTTGCCGCGCGGCTCCCCTCACCCATTCCTGGCCACCCGGTCGCCGCAAGATCAACCTAGTCGCTGGCGGCGGCGGACTAGAAGAGGGAAGTGGAGTGGACTTGCTGGCGATGGCGGTGGAGTGTAGTCACCAACGGGAAACGAGTGGGGATGGGATCGGGATGGACCGGCTCGGTGTACAAATTTTGATTTCCCCCTGTTGAATCTGGAAATTGTTTTCTGGGACATTCTTTCTTCCTCTCCCGAGTTTACCCTTGGTAGAAAAAATACTTACGGCTCGGTGCACAAGTATTGATCCATGTCAGCCATTAGATCTATGGACTTGGACGGCTGCTTTTACTCCGTCCTTACCGTAAAAGAGCCCTGACGTGGACCGAAGAGCAAGCGAGTGAATCTTCTGATGGGCTTCTGGTCAAGCCCAGGGCACGTACAAAGAACGAAAGAAGGGAGTGAGTCGGCAAGTAAAAAAAGTACGTGCGAGCGAAGCGTGGGCACATAAACAGGGTGACGTGGACGCATGAGAGGGCTGAAAAATCAGGTAATGGGTGTTTCCTATTTAGATATAGAATATAAGATGGAACTAAACATGAGAGAACATGAACTACTAAGCATCAATTAAATAACATACACCTTACACGAACAAACTAAGCTTGTGCACATGGATGAGTATATGTACAAAAATGAAAACAAATAGAGTTCATACCAGCCTCTCACCATAATTTCAATTGTCGTAAATCATCATTACTGCTCTTCACTCGTGTGGATTGAATAATATAGAATGATAACCAAGCTCCAATGGAGACACGGAAGACCGATGAACTCTGCAACAAACTTTACAAAAGCAAAGAAGAGCAACAAATATTTTTGAGTTTTCGAATTTAAAACAAGAACAAAAGAAACAAGCAAACAAAGCAAAATATTTTTGGATTTTTGAATATTAAACCGAAACGAGAAAGTAAAGCAAACCAACAAAAGAAACTAAAGAAGCAAATAAAGAGAAACATCAGAAATATTTTTGGTCTTTTTGTGTTTTGGAAATCAATAACAAAACAAATAAAACAAATAGAAGCGAAAACAAACGAAAGAAACGAAAATATGGATATACAAGGAATCGACAGAAAATGATATATAGATGAGCCTGTCATATCTGTATACCTCCCCCAAGCTTAGGCTTTTGGCCTAAGTGGAGATCAATCGTGACGAGGGAAGTATCCCCATTGTGGTAGGTCGTACCTAGCATGGTCGTACTCACGCGCCCATAAAGAAGATGAAGCAGCAGGCGCGTAATCATAACCGAGATGCTGGTATGGAAACCCCAAAGTGTCGAAGGGCTGGAGAAAATCACTATCGTCCCCCTCTCCAGCATCCTTCACACGATGGGGTTGCTGCTTGATGTATGCTTCCAGCTCATTCTCTAAAAGTGACCATCATTGCCTGTAATTAAGGTTAAACAGAAGAGGTGCAGACAAAAGTACTACTCTATCAGATTTAGTCACTCTCCATCTTGATTGTTTGGAGAAAGTTATTCCATAAGATAAATTGTTCAGCTGAGCATGGGTAGAGAGAAACTTATGTTGAATCGTGGAAACAATGTCCAGCCTCTCTAAAGGGAACTGAAGGTCTAGAGGGTGTGGTTCCACACCATGCAAATCCAGCAAACGAGAGCCAATAAGACCTCCATAGATTCCGTCACTCTCGCGGTTAAGTGAGAGACGGTAAACAATTAAAGCACCAAAGTTATAAGACATATCATGTCTTAAAGCATCTAAGATAAAAGCCAGACCATAAACAGATAGTTTGTTGGCAGTTTTTCTAACTAGCACACATTTGAAAATAAAATAAACAAAGTATCGAATTGGTGGGAGTTGAATTTCTCGAATTTTACCACTCTCCCCTGTGAAGCTTCTGCCTTGGCAAATTTCCTCATATAACTCCAGCAATGGTTTGTGCTTCCCTCTTATCTTCTCACATGAACCCCATTGTGGCACCTTGATAGCTGCACAAAAATCGTCGAAAGGCAAGTCTACAACTTTATTATAAAGTTTGTAATGGACCATAGGGTTAGGCAAAGACCAACTAAAGCGAAAGTCATGCACCATAGACATGGTTAGTTTAATATGCTGGGTAGGTTCATCCTCAATGAAACGGTCCAATCCTGCATTTTGCACAAGAGTATAGAAATCCTGCATAATTCCTGTAACACGCATGAATTCCTCACATGGATAGATCGATGGAAACACTCTTTCTTCACGGTGTACAAGCACGACCTCATGCAAATCCAACTCATGCTGGATTAGTTGATACAAATTGTGCTCCATCTCTAAAATTTTCAAAAATCATCACAAAAATTGATTTAAAAAAACTATAAGGTGGAAACTACTATAGAGACTTGTAGGAGAGCTAAACATGCATCAAAAATAAATTATTTACACATAAATGAAGCATGCAAACTCACATAAGTTGTCACCTACAGTACCAAAATACTCAACAAATACTACCAAATAAAATTCTACTTGGATAATCGGAGGAGTCACATACCAGAGAGCAAATGCACCAAAATTCAGCAACAATAGTGGGCTGAGCAAAGAGATCGAAAAATCTCGAGGAAGAACATCAAGAGCTCGGGTTCCAGGAAGTGTTTTGAGTTTGCGGGGTGAGAGAGGAATCTTTAGCAGGGGATAGAGAGTAAGTGGAGGGCCAGGGGCCCACACCATGCCCATGCGCCACCAGGGGGTTGTCCGCGCCACCCTATGTTGTGCCTGACTGGTGGGTCCCCCCGGGGTCTCCCAGGTGGCTCTCTGCCTCATTTTTGACGTAAAAATCTTATATTTACTTTGGAGACTCCCTAGGAGCTCCCACATTAATCCTACAATCAAACTAACATTAACCATTGGATGATTTGTAGATTATTATAATAACCGTTAGATTATTAATGGGATATCCTGATCCGATCCGATCGCTGCCAAGGCTTTTAGCCAGCTGTATCCTCCTCGGTCACGCATCCCTGTGCGACTCCTAGCAAATAAATCTCCCCATTGGCCTCCACGCCCCTCATGTTTATGAGGTTCATGCATGGAGCTATGCGTGCTGCTGAATTCACTGCAACTTTTAATGGACAAGGTAGTACCATGCTGAGAAGCTGCTTGGAGCTCCTATCGCCGGTGATGTAAGTCTGCACTCAATCGATTTCTCTACATCTTTGACTCGCATATATCAATTCTTAGGCAGATTAATTAGTTGTCAGCACGTTTGTTTTATATGTGCTCCTTCTTCGTGTGCAATGTTGCGATCAATCATGTATAGGAAAAATTAGAAAAACCGGCTGAAGGTGGTGTAGGCCACGTCTTAGCTAAGATGGGTAGGGTTAATTATTGCCGCATGCAGATCTATGTCTTGTTCTTTGTCACGTCTAGGGTGCTTTTTTCTTAATTATGTACGACCGGCTGCTACATGCCATATATGTATATCCAAGGTATAATTCATCAGTACATATACATATTATTATTTATATAATTATATGAGCTATTAATACCATTGAGAAAATAGTATTCAAGTATAGGGGTGCTCCCGAATTTTAGTAATTCATTTGTAAACATATAATGCTAGAAAATTTGGACCAAAAAATATAAACGAGTACATGTCAAATTTTTTATGTGCTCACGAAGTCGGTTCACAAAAATTTGGTTGTAAAACAGCTTTTTATAATTTGTTTTCTTTTTTACACAGACCATAAAAATCTTCTGTTTTGCCACAAAACAATGCGCGTCTTTTGGACATTCAAATTTTTTTTTTTTGGTGGCTGACATGTGCTCCGACTCCGACATGCCAAATTGAATTTCCGTCATGTATATTTTCACATATATAATATTCACAAGTAAGTTTGTTTACTCCTTTATGTTTTAACCAATGGGTAAGAAAACTTCGTAAGTAAACCAAGTTCGATGCTAAAATTTACTTAGCGCACTTAAAGGAAAGACTAGAAAGATATACGTGCACACACCCTAGCGAACTCAGAAATTATGTATTAAACCAAAAATGCATGTTCATATCATCATTTAAATCCTAATGGTTTGGCATGATAAAGGCTAAATTTCAGATATCATTATTTTTTTATGGTTGTATGATATTTTCATGGATGCATAGACAAATATAGTGACCCATGTTGTGTACATCGATTCAATGTGAAAATATTTAAACAGATTTCACATTAAACTTTATGAAATATAGTTTCTCATATTCTTTGACATCTATTTTAAAATAATTTTGGATTACAAATTATTTAAATTATAAATTATGATACATGTATGGAGTATGATATGAACTAAAATATGCTGCTTTTACTTTACAACTAGCAGGGTGGCCCTCGCAAATGCGAGGGCATTGTATTTAGTGTCCTAAAGTAACTGACAAATAAATTATGATTTTATATAACATATGTTGGCAATGATAAAGATCTAGAATCAACACAAATATTATGAAAAAAATATATCTCCTCCAGGTGGAAACATCCTAATCAAGTAGTGACCTAAAATCTAAATTACAATATTAACGACGTGGAAACATACTTATATTTGTGCATGAATTATTATATTAATGACCAGATATTAAATTAGTTTTTAGTCTACATTGCGATATTGAGTTATTATGAAATTATGAAATCATATCATTAGCAACAAAAATATGTTTCTTGTGGATAAAAATATCGACATACCATGTGAGAAGTGCATGCGCATATTTAGAAAATATTACTAACTTAAGGTCAAGAATAATTGTTTTAATCTCGGGGGATAAAAGGTTGTCCCTTATTTTGCCATGAAAATATTAAGAAATTTAATTCTACTCTCTCTCTCTCTCTCTCTCTCTCTCTCTCTCTCTCTCTCTCTCTCTCTCTCTCTCTCTCTCTCTCTCTCTCTAGTTCATATGTTTTTAGATGTGTGGCTTTGTGTTTTTGTTGAAGAACATGTGTGACCTTTTAGATATTACCAAACTGAAAATCCGATTCAACGTTTTTTGACTACTTTTCCTATGTAGCATGACAATGACAACGTGCTTGGGATAGTTTTCCTGCATCACTTTTGTGCTCCATTTTATACATGATGGGAATGCCATTTTTCTAGCAGATTTTAAATAATTATCTAAGAAAAAAATTCAGATAAGTGTGTTTGACGTCATAATTATGAAAATATCTGAAGTCATTATCCACATTTTATTTCTTAAGTTTAAACAGAAAGAAAATTTTCCTTTTAAGATGATCGTATTCAGTCGAAAATATAATAATAGAAATCACACCATCTCATAGGTAAAATATCTAGTAATTTTCTACAATGTTTTTATCATTTTACGAACAAAAATGATTCATGTCTCTCTTTCAGACACTTCAGACAAAATTTATTAATGAATTATCTAACAAAAACATTGATTCTTTTTTGTTGACCTAGTGGTGTGATGGTTTCCTGTGCAAGCACATGCATAATTGTTGCCTCTGTGTCCATCCATATATTGCACACTATATATCTTCTATATAGCAGTCTTGCTAAATGGTTATAGACAATTGTGCATGATGCGACCTTGATCTCGGATACATCACCTTTCCAACCATTCCAACTGCCTAGGAGCGGAAATTGTGCATGATGCGACCGAGTCATTTTTTCATGGATTTTTCTTTATTTTCGTGGTCGAGTTTCTTCGGTTATGATTTGTAATGTATATATATATTATTTGAGAAAAGATTATAACGTAGTAACATACAAGTGTATTTCCTCCGGCTCTAATGAAAATATCCCATCCCTGCGTTAATGAATCATGAGAACAAATTATCATCGTATGTCCAACTTAAACCCACCTGTTAGCACTAAGAAATTGATTGAGAACAACGGCTGATTTTGGCGCTTAGAAAAATATGTTATATCAATTAATTTAAGAACACATGGAAAGATAAGACTAAGATGACGTAGTAGACTTTGTCTTTTGACAACAATGTACTATTACAAAATAGAGAATGTATCGACGTGCTATAAGCCATGTATAGTTTAAATTAAGTTATTGCAACTAAAATCATATGCGCGACACGGGCCGCTAATCAAGAAATCAACGCATCAAGATATGTAGTCTAAATGATGCATGGATGTTTGTACGATCGTGCACATAGCCCAGGTATTTATCAATCGATTAGCTAACTATACAACCGGCCAGAACATACAGATAAATTATTTACAGTCCTATAAAGAATTAAATATACTATAATGCATGGATGAGAGCACACAATGGATAATTTGGGAATTAGGTAGTATCTACCTTGTGTAGATCGCTGGAGAGCGCTAGGATTTAATTGGCTCCTGGAAGGAGAGACGGCCATGGGCACATGTGCCTTCGTACGGTGTCCGACCTTTTTCTCGTTGATGCAGAGCAGCAGACCCTACTACTAATACCTTTCGGAAATTAGGGTAAGAAATTGATTGATTGGGTACGTGACTGGGAGTTGATCATTCGTACCTATATGGCTAGGTTCCTTTGTATGTATTGAACATAATACTAATTCTATTCTCCGTCACGGAAATTATGGTAAGAAATTGATTGATTGGATACGTGACTGGGAAATTATGGCCAGGTTCCTTTGTATGTATTGTAACATAATCTAACGGTTCAGTTTGCTTATTTAATAAGGGTCGGTCAGATCGAAGGGCTGGGATTTTCTTGATGATGTGGCTTAACGTGTGGCTCTATTAGACTTCTGTATATTGCTTTTAGTATATAATAGATTTATAACTTATAAATATATATTCTTAATTAATCTTTAAAACATATTTATTAAAAATTTCATTTAGTGCTATAGTATTTTCTTTAAATTTCATCATGTAAAATTAAAGATTTGTAATTACCTTTAAATATATGCAAGCACAATTATTTTATTTTCTCACTAATTTTAACGTCAAAGTTATAATTAAGTTAATAAGTTTTGCTTAAGTCGAACCAAGTCTAAATTGATGAACAAAATGGCTATCGGGATATAAATATCATCCTGTGCGAATGCACGGGTTAGCGACCAGTTATTATAGTTTTTCTGGAATTTTTGGAGAAACTTTATTTTCAAAGTTTTTTCAGAATTTAATAATTAATTTAAAACCGGAAAAATAAAATGTGAAAAGGTGGAAAACAAAACCAAAACCAGAACTATAGAGGTTCTAAGACACTCCAATAAGCAAATAACCAAAGAAAACAAGGTGGAATTGGTGAAAACAAAGTTATGGATGGTGAAAACATGCATAACCACAATATTCAAGATGAAAACATGACTATGGATGATGGGAAACATAATTGTACTAAAGTAGCAAGATGATAACAGAAGTAAACATGGTGAAAACATAATGGGGAAGGTGAAAACATTGTCCTCTTCATTCAAAATCACTTTGTTAACAAGGTTGATCAAGTCTTGTTACCAGAATAATTTTTATATGAAGCGAAACTTCTCTTAACACTAAATAATTATGTTACCTCAACCTTGATAGACATATTCCCAATCATAATAATTTCATATTCTTTTGGTGGTACTGGAATGGGACAATAAAATTCTCCAATCTTAATGGTCTCAATATTTTCAATTAGATTTAGACCGTATCTTCTATCAGTCTTCTTGGGAAAATAAACAGTATGCTCTTTATCATTAACATTGAAAGTTACTTTTCCTTGGTTGCAATCAATAACAGCCCCTGCAATGTTAAGAAAAGGTATCCCAAGAATAATAGACATATTATCATCTTCAACCATTTCCAACACAACAAAGTCAGTTAATATCAAACAACTAGTAGCCACTTGAACAAGAACATTCTCACATATACCAACATGAATAACAGTAGATTTATCAGCCATTTGCAAAGATATATCGGTAGATATCAATTTTTCAAGAGAGAGTCTCTTATAAAGAGAGAAAGACATAACACTAACTCCTGATCCCAAGTCACATAGAGCAGTTATAACATAATTATTTTTAATGGAACAAGGAATAGTAGGAATACCAGGGTCTCCAAGCTTCTTTGGAACCTTACCATTAAAAGGGTAATTAGAAAGCATAGTGGAAATTTCCTCATTAGGAATTTTCCTTTTTTTAGACAATATATTTCATATATTTTGAATAATGAGGCAGTTTAATAGCATCAGTCAAAGGAATTTGCAAAAACAGAGGTTTTCCACTCACAGAATTTATTATAATGTTCGTCTTCCTTTTATCTGTGTTTCTTATTAGGAAAAGGCATTTCTTTTTGTACCCAAGGTTCTCTTTCTTTAACATGTTTATTAGCAACGAAATCCTCTTTAGTATACTTCACAGTTTTAGTTTTCTTTTCAGGTTGAGCTACAGTTTCTTCTTTATCAGAAGCATCACTTTTATCATTACCACTTTCAGTTTTAGCGTCAGAAATAGATATACTATTATGATCTTTAGCAGGTTCAGGAGATTCTATAGTTTTATGTCTCTTCTTCTTTTTCTTAGAAGGAGAAACTAGTAGGTTGTTGAGAATCTTGTTCAATTCTTTTAGGATGTCCTTCAGGATACAAGGGATCCTGAGTAGAAACACCACTTCCAGTAATTATTTCACAAACATGTTTTTCTCTAGAAGCATTAGCTAGCATATCTTTTTGCACTTTAGTGAGTTGATCAATTTGATTTTGAACCATATGAAAATGTTTAACAAGCATTTTAACATCATTAGAGTTTCTCTCAATAATACCATGCAAATTATCAATAGCTCTAGAGTTTTCCATAAGATGATTTTGCACTCTCATATTAATGTTGTCTTGCTTAACAACATAATTATCAAATTCATCTAAGCATTGATCAGGTGGTTTAGAGTAGGGAATACTCTATTATCAAAGTACTGGAGATAGTGTACCTCAACTGTTGATGGATGAGGAGATCTAGGTAACAGATTGTTAAACCAAGTTTTACCTTCATGTTTTAATGAGAAAGGGAAAATCTTGGTAACAAAATAAGTACGCAGCTTAGTCATCAAAAAATAAAACTACTCAAAGATGAAATCTCATCTATGTGTTCCATAGCACTTTTACTTTCAGTTCCACAAAAAGGTTCCTTCTCAACAATAGATATATATAAATCTAGAGAAATCATAATCCTTTTCTCTAATGTATATGGGAGATGTAGAAAATTTATCATCATGAGAAGATTTATTTAACAGCATGTGTTGCAAGAAGACTCTTAAGAGAACTTGCCAGTACTAGCCCGAGCTTATTTAATAAAGTCATCATTAAGTTCAATGTAGGTATCATCAAGATCATCAATAAACTTAGGTGAATTAACATGTTACTAGCATTTCCAATAGGAATTTCAGCATTTTCAATTTGTTTGAATTTAGCAATAGTAGCATCTCGGAAAGGACCTAGTGAACCGTATCATCAAGCACAAAAAAGCATCATAAGTATCAGAAACATTTTCGGACTCAGCAGAAGTAACAGTGTGTATAGCATGTGGTGGTGTAAGAAGCTTACCCATAACAGATGGTGAATCAAGAGCAACAGAGGTGTTCAGAGCTGTACCTCTCCTTGTAGTGGATGGTAATATAGGAACTTTTCCATTACGAGTCTTAGCCATGATGAATGGCTTGCAGCGAACAATATCACGTTCAAGTGAGCAAATAAATAAAGCTATGCTCCCCGGCAACGGCGCCAGAAAATAGTCTTGATAACCCACAAGTACAGGGATCACAACAGTCTTCGAGGGAAGTAAAACCCAAATTTATTGATTCGACACAAGGGGAGCCAGATAATATTTATAAGCCTTAACAACTGAGTTGTCATTCAGCTGCACCTGAAAGTAGACTTTGTCGCAAGAATTTATCAGTGGTAACAGTTTTATAGCAGTAGCAGTAGAAAAATAACGGTTGTAAAAACAATAGTAGCATCGTGCAAAAACAGCAGTAGCAATCGTGAAAACAGAAGGATGGAAATACCGTAGGCATAGAGGATGGATGAACGGGCGTTGCATGGATAACATAGTTCATATAATAATAATAACATGGGCATTGCAGATAATAATAATAATAATAAAGCATCCAAGTTCTAGACAAACCATAAGCATGTGTTCCAATATAGTCATATGTGCTCGCAATGAGAAACTTACACAATATCTTTTGTCCTACGAGCCCGTGGCAACGGGGCCTCTAGGGAAAGTACTGGTAATTAAGGTGCTCCTTTTAATAAAGCACCAGAGCAAAGCATTAACACTCCATGAACACATGTGATCCTCACATCACATCCATCCCCTCCGGTTGTCCCAATTTCTGTCACTTTGGGGCCTCGGGTTCCGGACAACAATGTGTCTAAACAACCTGCAAGTATAATCAATAAACATAATTATACTCATGAAACAATAACATGTTCAGATATGAGATCATGGCACTCCGTCCCAAAGTGACAAGCATTAAGAGTAACAAGTTGCCAAGGGGGAGCCACCGGGCGGTGCGGCCAAGGGGGGCACGCTGATAGGTCATAAACGTATCCTTAATTTCTGATGTTCCATGTTGTTTTAATGTTATTTCCTACATGTTTTCCATACACTTTATGTCATTTTTATCGATTTCAAGGACTAATCTATTGACAAGATGCCACAGAGCCAGTTCCATGTTTTCTGCTATTTTTAGTTTCAGAAAAGTTGTTCTGGAAATATTCGCGGAATTGTAAAATTCGAAGCCCGGAAGTCTTAGAATTCCCGAAGGTTCCACGGAGTCCCAAAGAGTCCCGGAGAGGGACAGAGGGGGGCCACACCAAAGAGATCCCCCCCCGGCCGCGCCTGGGGGTGGTGTCGGCCCTCGGGCATCCACCGCCATCGCCCTTTCGCCTATATATTTCCCCCCGATACATCAACCCTAAAAAGATCCCACTTTTTCCCGAGAAACACCCGAGGTCGGCGTCGTCGTCATCCCAAGATCGGGAGGGTTCTAGAGCTCTCCCCGGCACCCTGTCGGGAGGGAAATTCATCACCGGAGGGGCCTACACCACCATGCCTTCCTCCGAAGTGATGCGTGAGTAGTTCATCCCTTCACTACGGGTCCATAGCAGTAGCTAGATGGTTGTCTTCTCCACTTTATGCCTCATGTTTAGATCTCGTGAGTTGCCCTACATGATCAAGATCATCTTTATGTAATGCTAGATGTTGTATTTGCTGGGATCTGATGAATGTTGAATGATATGTCTTCTGATTATCAATCTATCATGTTATCTTCATGCATATGTTATTTATGATCTTGCATGCTCTCCGTTATTAATAGATGCTCTGGCCAAGTAGATGCTAGTAAATCCAAGAGGGAGTATTTATGCTCGATAGTGGGTTCATGCCTCCTTTGCAGCTATGCTCGAGTGAAAGAAACATGACGGAGGGAGGATGTATTGTTGCCATTAGAGAGAAAATAACGATGTTTACTTCGTTTACATTGTTTACATTACACACTTTGTTTACTGCAATTATCTGTTGCTTGCAACTTAATACCCAACGTTTGTTCGGATGATATTCGGAGCTGGATTATTAGTCATATACGCAGTTGGATGACGGTTTATGTATCTTGTTGTAATTCCCGCATGAATCACATAGTAATCTTTATGTCTTGCATATGAACAACAGCACATCCTTCATTTTTGTCAATTGCCCAACTGTAATTTGTTAACCACACATGTTATTTATCTTTTACGGAGAGACACCACTAGTGAACTGTGGACCCCGGTCCATTTTCTCACACTGATATTACACACACTGCTTCCACTGTTTTCACACTATTGCTATTGCTTTCATACTGTTCTTCTATTGTTTTCACACCATACGTTTAACCTCTTTGTGTTCAGCAAAACCGGTGAGATTGAAAACCTCACTGCTTCGTTGGGGCAAAGTGATTTGATTGTATTGTGTAGGTTCCACGTTGCTGCTGAACCGGTAGTGCGCCCTGCCACCTCAACTGCATCAACCTTAAGAGATTGTTGGTCCTCCTACTGGTTGATTCAACCTTGATTTCTTTTCTGAGGGAAAACTTGTTGATGCACTCTTCACAACCTTTCTCTTAGGGTTTACCAACGTCATCCATCACGCGCCCAGGGGTGGTGTGGCACCCTCTTGCCCCCTCTCCGGGTCTCCTTCTGGCTTCGGGTATCTATGGGTGTTTTATGGTCTTTGGGATCTTTTCTGGGCATTTTCCCGAATGTTGATTTTTCTGCACAAAAAACAAGACACCAAAGTAATTCAGCTGAAAACAGCGTCAGTCCGTGTTTGTTGTATCCAAAACTCACAAGTTTAGAAGTAAACAGTAGCAAAAGTGTTCGGGAAAGGAGATAAGTTTTGGACGTATCACTGACACCCACATAAAAGTTTCTAGGAAGAACAGTGGTGGCTTGCTTTTTAGTGGATCTATTTTGAGCATCATTAGTTCTATACCAAGCATCTTTTAAACTTGCCAACCTCTTTGTTTGAAGGTGAGGACCTCAGCCTTGGGAGACATAGCAAAAGGTGTAGAGCTAAACATACTAACAAAATAAACTAACACCACAAATAAAAGAGTAGAAACTAGAGAACTGATTTTTTTTGGGTTTTTAATAAAGAGAAAACAAGACTAAACAAAAGTAAACTAAGCAAGACCAAAACAAAAAAAATAGAGTGGAAGTGTGAGAATCCCCTTGCAGCAAGCTAGAATTCCTCGGTGACGGCACCTCGGTGACGGCACCTGAAAAGGTACTTGATGATGACGTGATCACACGCTCGTTGGGAGACCCCAAGCGGAAGGTATGATGCAGTCTAGAGTAAGTTTTCCCCTGGTATAGAACCAGATTTTATCAAACTAGGCTCGGCCTAGGGGGCGCATGGCACCCTCCTGGTGGCCCCCTAGCTCCCTTTCGGTTCCCTTTGGGACTCCGTCTTTGTACCGGGTAGAAAATACCTTCCGTGAATCTTTAGCCATTTCTGAGAATATATCCTCGGAAAGGTTTGAAAATCTAGGGAAGTCATTTTTTACCGAAATGAAGACATAGTCCAAAGGAGAATCAGAGGGGAGCTAGGGGGCCACTAGGATGGTGCCAGACGCACCCTCCCTAGGCCGCGCCTAGTGGTCCAATGGCTGCCCTGGCCACAGCCTCAAGCCGCCTCTTTGCCTATAAATTGTCTTTGGCACTAAAATCTACAGGGACGGAGTTATTTTCCACGAAACGTATAGAGAGGCTCCGTCACCTCGAAAGTCCAATCTAGGCTTATGGAGTCCTTCTCCGGCACCCTGCCAGAGGGGGCAATCGTCACCGAGGCCTCTACATCGCCATGATCGCCTCCAGACATATGCGTGAGTAGTTCATCTTGGGACTATGGGTCCATAGAAGTAGCTAGATGGTTGTTCTCTCTCCTATGTCTCCATGTTTAGAGTCTTGTGAGCTTCCTCACATGATCGAGACCACCTTTATATAATTGCGCATGTTGTGTTTGCTGGGATCCGATGAACCATGAGATTATGATTATTTTGTTCATACCAATCTGAGATGTTTCACTTATATTTGTAGAGAGTTTTAATATTTTCTTACAATGCTCTCTTGTTTTTATTATTACGTTGGCCCCGTAGTTGTTTTCACTTCCAAGAGAGGGTTTATATGCTAGATAGTGAGTTCATGCTTCCTTGTTTCCTGCGCTCGAGTGGCAGAAACGTGCGGGGGGGGGATGTGTTGTTGCCACTAGGGAGAAAACAGCGGTGCTCTTGTCTGCGGATAGGAACCACTGCTTACATTACATATTGTTTTTAATGCATTTTTCTATTGCACACATAGCAATCACTTTATTGCTGCAACTTAATACCAAGAGATTTGCTGGATAGCTTTCTTGAGGTCGACTTTTAAATATGGATGCATGTTGGATAGCAGTCCATATACCTTGACGTAATGCCTACAATGTTAGAACACGTGAACTTTATCTCGTCATAATAGTATTGTTATACATTCATGATTTGTCAATTGCCGAGTTGTAATTTGTTCACCCAACATGTTTGTTTTCTTTGGAGATACACCACTAGTTAATCTATGGCCCCCGGTCCTATTTTCCTCATAAGTACAACCTTCGTTTAAGAAATTTTTATCATTGTTTCCTTGCTGTACCGTTTTTACTTTAATTACTTCTCAAGAATCTATACGTTTAATTCTCCTGTTTTCAGCAAGACCGTAAGATTGACAACCTTCCGGAAAGTTGCGGCAAGAGAAAGTTTGTGCTTTTGTGCAAGTTCCACGCTTGGTCAACATCGGTAAAAAGATCCATTGATACAACCAACCTTCTTTAAGACTACGAGGTCCTACTGGTTCGATAAACTCTGGTTCCATACTGGGGGAAATTTACACTAGACTACATCATACCTTCCAATTGGGTTCTCCCAACGAGTGTGTGATAACATCAGCATCAGGCCGCGCCTGGCACCCCCCTGAGGGCCCCATGGCCCCCTCCGTCTCTTGTTTGGACTCTAATTTAATTCTAGGTAAAAACGATATACGTGGATTTTCATCCCTTTCCGAAAATATTTCTTTAAGATTTTTTCTGAAATAGAAAAACAGGAGAAAAAACAACTAGCATGGGGCATCTCGTTAATAGGTTAGTTAATGAAAACATCCGAAAAACAAAGAATAACATGTGAAAACATGTAGAAAACATAAGGGCATTGGATAGAAAACAAAGCATGAAGTATCATAGGCATATCACGAATAAACTCAATGATTAAAAGAGAAATTTTCATCTCAATATTACCGTAACAAGCCACAATAATTCATGGATCAGCAAATATCAAACCAGGAGTTCAATCTAGATGAAGGTATTCTCAACCCTAATCTTATTACAATGGATCTTTCTCTCCCTATGGAATGGTGATGGAATGGATGTGTGTGACGCCCCGAGATCGGGCACTATGCAGATTTCAGCATTCCCGCCAAATCCGCATAATAACCGATTCCAGGTTGCCATTTATGATAACATTACAATAGTTCACGAATAATCCACAATTACAACAGAAACAGATAGATACAAGATGACTCAAACGAGCCAGGGTTACAACTGATACATTACAAAGATCCAAATAACAGCGGAAGAAAACAACATAGCGTCCGGCTACGGACAAGATCCAAATTGGACTAAGAGTCCTGAAGATAACCGAAGGCGTCCAATCCCTGCCCAGGCCAAGCCGGAGGGATTCCCAAGCTAACGTCGTCAGACTTCAAACCTGTTGACTGCAAGTTGGAATTTGCAGCCACGAAAGAGATTCGTGGGTCAGTACGGTTAGGTACTGGCAAGGGGGAGAAAGCCCATACTCACAAGAATACCGGCGTAGCCAATCATCACAAGATACAAATACTTTAGGATCAATGGAGAAGAAGGGGTTATTGCAAATAAGCGACAAAAGGCTGCGCTAACCAACTACAGAGATTCTATTACTTCTGACTATCAGAAAGGGGATAAGATCGAGGATTGTAACCAACTGAAAGTAAATCCAAACAAACCCATCCTGGACCTCGCCCCTTTAGCCAAAGAAGCAATCCGAGGATAACTCACACAGTTGTATTAAGATGAATCAAGTTTTTGTTTGAATAAGCCTATTACTAGTCAAGTTGTTAATCAGTGGGTATATCATGGTTGATCATTATGTTTAAGTTGTCCTGAGTACTTGTTAGCCAGTACTTTCACCAAGTAATCCATAACCGCGGAAAACACGGCTTCTCGAGAAGATTTACCCTGCAGGGGTGCGCCATAGTAACCACACTCATGAATATCCCGCCAGATGGAATGCCCCACCAAGCGGGGCACTCAACACAATCCAACCCTTCTTCGCATCAAGCCCAAAGAACCTTGGGCGCACGGCTAATCGAGCCCAGAAGAAAATGGACCCTCATAGCACTCTAAGAACGTGTCCCCCTATATGCCGACTACGAAAGTTCCACCCGGGTACCAAGGGCTCGCAAGATCATGCATGCAGCAAATGGAAAACCCGAACTAAATGAGGCGATTTGGACGAGATGCGAATCGGGTCAAACTGAGGGGGAGCCATACTCCCCAAATGCGGGGGTAGTGCGCTCATCATGGATCAGTAGACAAGACCCTTTTCCTATTAGGGTCGACACTAGCAGGCCTCAAAACCACAAAGGGCCTCCTGCCGGTGCCTTATCATCAAATTATTATTATTACCATTAGCAATTAACAGGTTTGATTGATTAACATCGAGCCCCCAGAACATAATTAAGTAATAACAGAAAAGTAACGGGTAACAGACTCGAGCAAAACAACCCTAAGCAAGATCGTAAGACACGGGCTCAAGCAAAGGTTATAGGAGTGGAGGTGAGGCAATATCAGGGTTAAAGGATTCATGTGATAGGTTCGTAACAGAAACAACTACTACTAAGGCTAGCAGAAAAGAATCAACGGAAAGAATCGGTAACAAGTGATGAAAGGCAGCCATATGGCATGCAAGTGAGTATACTTGCCTGAGATCCCGCAAGGTAGCAGAACTTGTCGTTGCTCACATCATCTCAACGTCCTATCCGGGAAGAAGCAACGAACCTCGAACAAACACCGGATGCAACAATTACTACTACGACAAAAGATCCAGCATGATCAAGATATGGATGCATGACAAGTTTAAAGATGCATCAAGGTAAACTAGTTGACGAGATAAACAAATTTAAATGGACCCATATGCAATTGAGTTGCATATGAACAGCCCATGAATTATGGTTGAAACAATTGTTTTCCAACTGATTAACAGGTGAAAGTGGATTAGCATGATGCATGCAAAAGGGAAACAGCAAAATAACAATATTAGAAATACTTTAAGATAGGGTGTAGCAATTTAGAATTTTATTATTAACTTAGGGAATTTTGGGTGCCTTAAAGGGAACACACAAGTATTTGTTGTTTTCAACCATTTAAAATGTTCAAAACAAATAACAAAGTTGATATTTGAAAAGAACATCAAATTTTAGTTGGATTACATGTTTCACATTTTGAAATTGGACTTAGGATTATTTAATTATGAATTAAACAAGAATTAAACAAGTTTTAATTGAATTAAACAAGATTCATATTGTTTAGGCAATTTAAATTATTCAAACCAGAAAACAAAGTTTATATTTGAATAGGGTATTCAAAATGGTATGAAAAACATATTTTATTTGAATTATTTGGAATTAAGAATAATTAGTTAGGAATTATTACAAATGGCATTTGAATTATTTGAATTTGAAGTTAATTTGTATTTTGAAAATTCAAAACAGAACACAAATAAGTTATTTGGAAAGTTTAGGAAATTTGGATCAGATTACATATATAACTTTTATTTGTTGGATTAACAGATTAAAAGTTATTGAATTTTGAAGTTTAATGCTTAATCTGTTATTTAAAAGAAACAGAAAACAAATTTACTTTTGTTACGGGGGTGGCACCTACACACGGCCTCTGCTGCGTGGGCCAGCGCCAACGTGGCACAGCGCACGCCAGCGTGGCAACCAGGCCCGCTGACGAGTGGGCCACTGACGCGGGCACAGGAGAGCAAAAAAGGGGGGGTTTTTCTCTGCGCGCACGCGGTATCGAACCCGCGACCAAATCCTTGTGCGAGCGGTGCAGTACCACTGCGGTACGAAGGCGTGTTTGATAGTATACGCTAGGGATTCAGGTTAAGGTTCAGAAACACGAGTGTGCTCCGAAACTGACGAACAGACGATTGTTCGACTGACAGAAAACGAACGCCGTCGTTGATCACCGTGGTGCTGCGCCGTGGAAGCGTGGATGCGTGCAGAGGCTGGTGCTAGCGCGTGCTGTGCGTGAGTGTGCTCGAGGGAAGCAGTGAGAGAGAGGATGGGATGTGGTGGCTGCTCACCGTGGTTGGTCGACGGTGACGAAGGTTGCTGACGACGACGTGACGGGAGCGACGGCGGAGGCGTCGTGGACGGCGGCGGCGATTGCGGGCGTCTCCGGGCTCCCTCCGGTGTCGAACGGAGAGAGGGATCGGTGGCGACTCGATCCACACCGCTGGACCACGACGAGGTGTACCACGGCGACGGCGGCGAGCGAATCTTAAGAGGTGGCACCCTCGGTGGCCGGAGGCGAAGTCGATGACGGCGGCGGGGAAGGAGATGCGCAACGGCTCCGTGCAGGTGTCGGAAAGAAGGAGGAGTCGGTGGCGAGTCCGTTTTTGGGCTTGGCTAGGTGAGTGGAGGCGCGAGACGGCGGCGGCTCGCCGGAATTCAGAAAAAGGCGCCGGGAGAGAGGTAGTGAGGTTCAGAGAGGACAGAGGCGCCAGGAGAGAGGAAATGGCGGCGCCTCGAAGGGAGAGAGTGACCTAGGAGTTAGGGCAGGGTAGGGAGGGCCCTAGGGCTACTTATAGCCGCGGAGAGGGAGGGCGGCCGCCGGAGTCGCGCGGGAGGATACGGTGGCGCTCGGAGATGCAGCCGTACTGCGGGACGAAGAAGGAACAGAAGGCGCGCACGAATCTTGACGCCACGAAGCGGTATGCAGGCCGCTGCGCGCGGGGTTAGATGGTTAGTGGGCTGGGCCGGGGTTAGGATAGGTTAGCTGCCGCACGGTTGGTTTTCCTTTTATTCTTTTCTGTTTTTTTTTTTTTTTTTTTTGCTGAAACAGTTTTTGGAATAAGTTGTTAAGGTTTTGATGAAGAAAAATTCCAAGAAAAATTAGTTAAGCTTTTTAAGTAATTAGAAACCACATTGTAAGCTTGGATTTCAGAAATTAAATTTTAAAATAGTAGTTTGTGTTTGAACCCGAAATAGAAGGATTTTGATATTAATAAAACCTTATTTCAACAACACTTTTTAATAGGGTTATCCCTAGTTTTAAAATGGTTTTTAAGAGGGCAAAAAGATAGTGATGAACCTTAAGGTTTCAAAGGGTACTAATTTGAAAATTTGGTTTGAATTGGAAATGAGTTGGAATAAGTACTTGAATTAATGGTTTGAAGTTGGAAATTTTTGAGCAAGGGTGAAAATTTAAATTGTTTTGAAATTTCAGTTGATGCAAACATGGTGCAATGCAATGAGATGCATATGATGCAAACAAAACAAACAGGTAACACCACAGGTGTTACAGACGACACCACTAACAAGGGATTGCGCCCTCGCAATCCACCTGCTAACCCGGGGGGGGAAAGAAGTTCGACTATCGATTCTTCGTGCTTCCAGTTGATCTCCTCGACCACTAACAAGGGCTTCTCGACACCACTAACAAGAGATTCTTGCTCGGAGTGACGACGATGTTCTTCCACCAGGAATCTTCCGATGATCAAACCTATTAGGTTAAAGGCTCAGAAAACGTCCACCCACGTAGGATCCTAACACTTTGAAAGATTGAGTACGAGAGTGGACTCCAAAACAAATAGGATGGGAGGGAAAATAGAATAGGGATAAGGAGAAAACAAGAATCCTATTGAGATGTTTTTCCAAAATAGTTTAGCAGAAATAGTTTTTGACACTCTAGAAACAACGACCGTTAGCGAGGTTATCCTACAGGCTTTGCGGACCCGTTGCTTCGATAACCATTCGTATCGAAACAATCTCGGGAATCGGAACCAAGGCTCTGATACCATTTGTGACGCCCCGAGATCGGGCACTATGCAGATTTCAGCATTCCCGCCAAATCCGCATAACCGATTCCAGGTTGCCATTTATGATAACATTACAATAGTTCACGAATAATCCACAATTACAACAGAAACAGATAGATACAAGATGACTCAAACGAGCCAGGGTTACAACTGATACATTACAAAGATCCAAATAACAGCGGAAGAAAACAACATAGCGTCGGCTACGGACAAGATCCAAATTGGACTAAGAGTCCTGAAGATAACCGAAGGCATCCAATCCCTGCCCAGGCCAAGCCGGAGGGATTCCCAAGCTAACGTCGTCAGACTTCAAACCTGTTGACTGCAAGTTGGAATTTGCAGCCACGAAAGAGATTCGTGGGTCAGTACGGTTAGGTACTGGCAAGGGGGAGAAAGCCCATACTCACAAGAATACCGGCGTAGCCAATCATCACAAGATACAAATACTTTAGGATCAATGGAGAAGAAGGGGTTATTGCAAATAAGCGACAAAAGGCTGCGCTAACCAACTACAGAGATTCTATTACTTCTGACTATCAGAAAGGGGATAAGATCGAGGATTGTAACCAACTGAAAGTAAATCCAAACAAACCCATCCTGGACCTCGCCCCTTTAGCCAAAGAAGCAATCCGAGGATAACTCACACAGTTGTATTAAGATGAATCAAGTTTTTGTGTGAATAAGCCTATTACTAGTCAAGTTGTTAATCAGTGGGTATATCATGGTTGATCATTATGTTTAAGTTGTCCTGAGTACTTGTTAGCCAGTACTTTCACCAAGTAATCCATAACCGCGGAAAACACGGCTTCTCGAGAAGATTTACCCTGCAGGGGTGCACCATAGTAACCACACTCATGAATATCCCGCCAGATGGAATGCCTCCCACCAAGCGGGGCACTCAACACAATCCAACCCTTCTTCGCATCAAGCCCAAAGAACCTTGGGCGCACGGCTAATCGAGCCCAGAAGAAAATGGACCCTCATAGCACTCTAAGAACGTGTCCCCCTATATGCCGACTACGAAAGTTCCACCCGGGTACCAAGGGCTCGCAAGATCATGCATGCAGCAAATGGAAAACCCGAACTAAATGAGGCGATTTGGACGAGATGCGAATCGGGTCAAACTGAGGGGGAGCCCATACTCCCCAAATGCGGGTAGTGCGCTCATCATGGATCAGTAGACAAGACCCTTTTCCTATTAGGGTCGACACTAGCAGGCCTCAAAACCACAAAGGGCCTCCTGCCGGTGCCTTATCATCAAATTATTATTATTACCATTAGCAATTAACAGGTTTGATTGATTAACATCGAGCCCCCAGAACATAATTAAGTAATAACAGAAAAGTAACGGGTAACAGACTCGAGCAAAACAACCCTAAGCAAGATCGTAAGACACGGGCTCAAGCAAAGGTTATAGGAGTGGAGGTGAGGCAATATCAGGGTTAAAGGATTCATGTGATAGGTTCGTAACAGAAACAACTACTACTAAGGCTAGCAGAAAAGAATCAACGGAAAGAATCGGTAACAAGTGATGAAAGGCAGCCATATGGCATGCAAGTGAGTATACTTGCCTGAGATCCCGCAAGGTAGCAGAACTTGTCGTTGCTCACATCATCTCAACGTCCTATCCGGGAAGAAGCAACGAACCTCGAACAAACCCGGATGCAACAATTACTACTACGACAAAAGATCCAGCATGATCAAGATATGGATGCATGACAAGTTTAAAGATGCATCAAGGTAAACTAGTTGACGAGATAAACAAATTTAAATGGACCCATATGCAATTGAGTTGCATATGAACAGCCCATGAATTATGGTTGAAACAATTGTTTTCCAACTGATTAACAGGTGAAAGTGGATTAGCATGATGCATGCAAAAGGGAAACAGCAAAATAACAATATTAGAAATACTTTAAGATAGGGTGTAGCAATTTAGAATTTTATTATTAACTTAGGGAATTTTGGGTGCCTTAAAGGGAACACACAAGTATTTGTTGTTTTCAACCATTTAAAATGTTCAAACAAATAACAAAGTTGATATTTGAAAAGAACATCAAATTTTAGTTGGATTACATGTTTCACATTTTGAAATTGGACTTAGGATTATTTAATTATGAATTAAAAGAATTAAACAAGTTTTAATTGAATTAAACAAGATTCATATTGTTTAGGCAATTTAAATTATTCAAACCAGAAAACAAAGTTTATATTTGAATAGGGTATTCAAAATGGTATGAAAAACATATTTTATTTGAATTATTTGGAATTAAGAATAATTAGTTAGGAATTACAAATGGCATTTGAATTATTTGAATTTGAAGTTAATTTGTATTTTGAAAATTCAAAACAGAACACAAATAAGTTATTTGGAAAGTTTAGGAAATTTGGATCAGATTACATATATAACTTTTATTTGTTGGATTAACAGATTAAAAGTTATTGAATTTTGAAGTTTAATGCTTAATCTGTTATTTAAAAGAAACAGAAAACAAATTTACTTTTGTTACGGGGGTGGCACCTACACACGGCCTCTGCTGCGTGGGCCAGCGCCAACGTGGCACAGCGCACGCCAGCGTGGCAACCAGGCCCGCTGACGAGTGGGCCACTGACGCGGGCACAGGAGAGCAAAAAAGGGGGGGTTTTTCTCTGCGCGCACGCGGTATCGAACCCGCGACCAAATCCTTGTGCGAGCGGGTGCAGTACCACTGCGGTACGAAGGCGTGTTTGATAGTATACGCTAGGGATTCAGGTTAAGGTTCAGAAACACGAGTGTGCTCTGACGAAACTGACGAACAGACGATTGTTCGACTGACAGAAAACGAACGCCGTCGTTGATCACCGTGGTGCTGCGCCGTGGAAGCGTGGATGCGTGCAGAGGCTGGTGCTAGACGCGTGCTGTGCGTGAGTGTGCTCGAGGGAAGCAGTGAGAGAGAGGATGGGATGTGGTGGCTGCTCACCGTGGTTGGTCGACGGTGACGAAGGTTGCTGACGACGACGTGACGGGAGCGACGGCGGAGGCGTCGTGGACGGCGGCGGCGATTGCGGGCGTCTCCGGGCTCCCTCCGGTGTCGAACGGAGAGGGATCGGTGGCGACTCGATCCACACCGCTGGACCACGACGAGGTGTACCACGGCGACGGCGGCGAGCGAATCTTCAGAGGTGGCACCCTCGGTGGCCGGAGGCGAAGTCGATGACGGCGGCGGGGAAGGAGATGCGCAACGGCTCCGTGCAGGTGTCGGAAAGAAGGAGGAGTCGGTGGCGAGTCCGTTTTTGGGCTTGGCTAGGTGAGTGGAGGCGCGAGACGGCGGCGGCTCGCCGGAATTCAGAAAAAGGCGCCGGGAGAGAGGTAGTGAGGTTCAGAGAGGACAGAGGCGCCAGGAGAGAGGAAATGGCGGCGCCTCGAAGGGAGAGAGTGACCTAGGAGTTAGGGCAGGGTAGGGAGGGCCCTAGGGCTACTTATAGCCGCGGAGAGGGAGGGCGGCCGCCGGAGTCGCGCGGGAGGATACGGTGGCGCTCGGAGATGCAGCCGTACTGCGGGACGAAGAAGGAACAGAAGGCGCGCATGAATCTTGACGCCACGAAGCGGTATGCAGGCCGCTGCGCGCGGGGTTAGATGGTTAGTGGGCTGGGCCGGGGTTAGGATAGGTTAGCTGCCGCACGGTTGGTTTTCCTTTTATTCTTTTCTGTTTTATATTTTTTTTTTTTTTGCTGAAACAGTTTTTGGAATAAGTTGTTAAGGTTTTGATGAAGAAAAATTCCAAGAAAAATTAGTTAAGCTTTTTAAGTAATTAGAAACCACATTGTAAGCTTGGATTTCAGAAATTAAATTTTAAAATAGTAGTTTGTGTTTGAACCCGAAATAGAAGGATTTTGATATTAATAAAACCTTATTTCAACAACACTTTTTAATAGGGTTATCCCTAGTTTTAAAATGGTTTTTAAGAGGGCAAAAAGATAGTGATGAACCTTAAGGTTTCAAAGGGTACTAATTTGAAAATTTGGTTTGAATTGGAAATGAGTTGGAATAAGTACTTGAATTAATGGTTTGAAGTTGGAAATTTTTGAGCAAGGGTGAAAATTTAAATTGTTTTGAAATTTCAGTTGATGCAAACATGGTGCAATGCAATGAGATGCATATGATGCAAACAAAACAAACAGGTAACACCACAGGTGTTACAATGTGGTTGTTGAGGAGGGTGATCACCGGAAGGATCTGGCAGAAGGTCACCCTCCTGGATCTCTTCTTCCTCTCTTTTGGTTGTTCTAGTGTGTGGCTTGTGTTTTCCGTGTCTCTACTCTCTTTCTGCTACATATGTATGTTCTCTGCATGTCGTGTATTTACGAAAGTTTCACATTTTAATGGGCTGAAGACGGAGACGCTTGGTACGGTGGCTGGTATGGTTGACCGTTGATGGCTAGGTTGAGACTCCAAGTGAGAGTGTGTAGCTAGTGGCAAGCCTTCTTCCCCACGAGGGTGACTCGAGGGTTTATATCGAACTCTTGGGGAGCCAGTATTTCAGCAGTTGTCTTCCAAGCTTCCTCCAGGATCCTGCAAACAAGTAGAGAATTTTGTGCCCTCAACCTCACCAAGTGGTTGTCAAGCACAAGGTGTGATACTTCTAAATTGCAATGCAAAACTGAAAGTAAATGTGCAATAATTAAATATACTACTAAATGCAAATGAGAAAATAAATATGTAATGGATTGTTTTTGTATTTTTGTGATGCAAGTGGTGATGGAGATAATGTAAATTCGAATAGGAGATGCAAGTAAAGTAAAGTGCAAGTAAAGTAAATTGCAGCAAAGTAACTAGAGTGTTTTCTTATAATCAAAATAGGACCGGGGTTCATGGTTTCACACTTGCATTCTCTCAAATAAAGTGGTAGACGGTGGACATAAAGAATTACATGTGAGATTAGAATAACATGTTTAACATTGAGTACTTTCATATGGGCATCACGTCCTAGCATAGAGATCTCTACGGTCATATTGATCCCTCTTATACTCCACCAAGATGCGAAATAAATCATAACACCTCGATAATTAAGGAAAAACCAGAGTATAGCTTTAAGCAATGTGACATGAAGTTGAAGTAAGAACTTGCTAGATCTAGTCAAGGAGATTGATTAGTGTCACTTCAAATCCCCGGTAACAAGGTACTCCTTTTTATCCCTAGTGAGGTAACTAAGAAAGGTTTAACAAAACCTAAGTGGATCGCTGAACTTCTGTCACTTTCACAGCACTAGCCACCCCCCGTTACTCCAACTAATGCACCCATCACCCCACACACGCTCTCAAGAACTAGATTGATCAAAGCTAGCAAATAAGAACGGGGTACATAAGATACATCTACTCAAATAACTCAAGAGAAACAATTGCAATCTCAGATTCAATAACTCATAGAAAAGATCCACCACATAGGAATTAAAACGGTGCCCGTAATCATGTGAGGCAGCTCATACGGATCTAATTAGTGAAGCACATGGAGAGAGAGATACAAGTGCTACTTCCAAAAACCCATAGACCTGGGGTGGACTACTCCCTCTTCATGGAGATGTCGATGGAGATGACGTTAGAGGGGTAGGAGTTCACACCGGCGGCGCCCCGCCGGAGTTTCCCCCTCCAATCTGGAACTTTTGGTCTCTGTTTCGGTGTTTCGGTGTTTCAGCGGCGCTCCTCTCCGTAAGGGTACGGGGGACCCTTTTTATAGTCGGTTTTAGGTAAAGACGGAGTCGGTAAGTCGAAGATGGAAGGAATTGGCGCCACAGGGGCCAAAAGGGGGCCTCTCACGCGGCCAAGGAATCTGGACGCATGGAGGGTCCTCTTTTGGGCCTCCTTGCCCAATTCTCGTGGATCCTTCGCCTGCAAGTCTTCTCCTTCCAAGAAAATGTCCCCCGCAGATTTTCAGGTGATTTCGCGGAAGTTTGCCCCCTGAAACGTCAAAAATATAGAAAACGGGGTTTCTGACAGGCAGGGTTAATTCCATAAAAGTTGGGGGACTTTGTAATTTAACCCCAAAATACTATAAAACGTTGAATTATACCCTTATATGATGCAATATGTAATAGAAAACCATGTGAAAATATGCAAAGTTCATCTATGCATTTTACATGCATCAACATCCCCAAGCTTAACCCATGCTCGTCCTCGAGTATGAAGGTGATAAAACTAAGATGGGTTTTTCATATTGAAACAATCATGGGATATCAAGGAGGATTATTCATGCTACATATAATCAAATGATTAATACTAGAAATGAGTAGCAATATACAATTCATGTTGTAAGAAATATCAAATATGCAAGAAAAGATGCTTCATGAAAGTTCACAAAGCGTATAATGAAATAAAAGCACTATGGACCAAATGCATACACAAAATGAAAAATAATCCTATATTGGTCAAAGAATAGCATAATGGAGAATAGAAAATATAGTGGACACTTTGGAGAAAATTGAGTAGAGGTAAAACATGATCAAGTCTTATTTAGCCTCTAAATTATTCAACTAAAATTACTAATTGAAATGTGGTATCCATTGATCTAGGACTCTCATTGCCCCTTTATCACTAGCATCTTAAAATTGTGATTATTGAAGTAATGAGAATGACACGGTGGTTGAAAGCCTCATGCCCCGTGAGTGTGAAAACCTACTCCATGATTACTCAACTTAAGATTCCTAATAAGCTTTGTACAATCATATAAGTATTAATGACATCATAGAGAACCGCAAAGAGGTACCTCTTGCCCCATGACATGGAAACAAGCCCATGTTACAATGACAAGATGAACAAACGGAGTAGACTCATCATCCTTTTTATTTTCATTCACTATTATGCATAGCTTCTTATTTTATTATAGGATGTGTTGTAGAGTCACTCAAGCTGTAAGTAAATTTCCACCATGATCAATCATGGCTTGGGTTAGCGGCCCAATGCGTTTCTCTAGTCATATAGATACTTACTCATCAAAACTTACTATTCCTCTATTTCATTTCGGCATGGCAGGAGTCCAAAGACAAAAGTACATGATATCAACCAAATGTAATTTTTTTTGTGCAAAGTTGAAAGCTTTCCGGTGATACACGTTTATAGCTAGCTCCCAACCACACACTTGTCAAACACAAAACTTGTGGCTCCCATTATTGGGTCATGTTTATTAGATGCATAAAAAGTAAAGTGTGCCTTCAAAAGTTCGTGAGAGTCCTATCCCAAGTTCAACCCATGACAATTAATAAAGTGAATATCTTAATTTAGAACATAAATAACACAATAACATGGTGAACATACTCGGAATAGCAATGAAGATAATGGGAAGATATGGTGGACTCACTGGAAATACTTGGCTAAAGGAGTTGTTGAAAAATTTTTTTTTTAAATTTTTGGCTAGCAAGAGGGAGAGTTGACCGATACTATGCATGCATATGTCCATAGAACTACTCATTTCATGACAAACTAAATAAACCAGCAATTAACATCAAGGACATGAATAAGAGATAGCTCAAGAGAACATTATTGCAAATTTCTACACATAAAAAGCCTATAAATCATGCAAACATATGTAGCTCTTCAAATCAACCATGGAATCCCTATTCCAAGTCATAATACTAGCATCTAATACATTCCAACCCCAAACTCGAGTAGCTCAATCTCATATAAAATGATGGTGGTCTTATCAAAACAAAAATAAAAACAAAAACTAGACGCTTCAAGTCTCTACGATAAATGATTTGCTTAGAAAAACAGAAAGTAGACGTGTGCTAACCAAAAGAGTGTAGCTCCAGTGAGGTGTTCATCATCCCAAGCTTATGGCTTTCACCATTCTTGGATGTCTTGAGGTGCAGCTCCTCTATTCCCTGTGAAAAAACTTCACAAAACATGTTTCTCCCATTCTTTTTCTGTGGGGTGAGATTAGCAAGGACAAACAAATCCCATGCTTGCTGTGCAAAATTCCAAACCAAATGCTCCAGTAGATAGAGAATAAGGTTCATTATGTTGTATGTTCACTCTCTTGCTTGAAAGAATCATGGAAATTCGATTCCCAAGCCCAAAGAGTGCATAAAACAAAAGAAGGAAGAATCTGTCCAGAAAAGCAGCAGCATCCAAACGAACGTTTTTCCCTAAGCTAGACTCGTCAAAACATTAAGCCAATTTTTGTGCTCATAGAGGACGAAACGTTGCAGAACATACTAAAAAATTAGCTCAATCCGACATACCAATAAAAAACGTAAAAGCATACGGTGAGCAGACTCGTACTGAAACAGAAATTTCATGCACTAGGATAGCAACTTATAAGTCCAAATGGTTTTGACTTGACTCTTTATTGAAAACTCCAGAATTAAAACAAAAAAACTAATCTCTTGAGACAGCAAGAGGACACTAGGAAAATACAAACAAAAACAACCGGGTTGCCTCCCGCAAAGCGCTTTCTTTACAGCCATATAGCTAGCACTAGTGGAAACAGGGGCTTTAGTCCCGGTTCGTAGGCCCCCTTTTGTCCCGGTTGTGCAACCGGGACGGGGCATCCGGGACAAATACCCCTCCCCATTGGTCCCGGTTGTGGCAGGACCCGGGACAAATGGGACTGACCACGTGGCCCGAGCGCTGGAACCTGGCCAGGGCTATTAGTCCCGGTTCTGAATACGACCCGGGATGCATGCCCCTTCTGCCGCGGCAGGGCTTTTGCCCTTTTCTCTGCCGCGGAAGGGCTTTACAATTTCCGTTTTTTTGGTCCCCGAGACCTCCTGGCGGCCCCTCCCCGGACCTCGAGAAGAGAGGAGCCTCGGTGTACCCTCCACCGAGCCCCCGGATCGCACGAGTGAATAAGTATATAAAGCAGAATAAGAAACACTTATATTACAGAAGCAAAGTATATCGATCATATTACATGACCGATGGAGTGTATTACAAAATCAAACTTAGTTCCAACCGGAGGCATGGTACTCTCCATGTACGTTTATGACCTCTGCATCTAAGAAGCCCGCAATTTCCTCCTGAATTGCTCGTATGCGGTCCCTAGGTAGAAGACCGTCCCGAAGCCGTTCGATCTAATATAAAGAAGAGTGGTCACTAAAATATATGAAGCTAAGTAACTAAAATAGATAGTAATAAGAACAATTGACGATTAACGTACATGAAGTTGTTTTAAATTTCTACCCTTGGGAGATGTGGTCTGACGAATGAACTCGCAAACGTAGTATCCCACAAGTTATTCCCGTCTTGTTGCAAGCACTATACGAGAAGATTGTTTCAATCAAAATAATAATCAACCAGGCATGATAATGGAGATGGGCACGGATCTAGATAGTACTTACTTGCACAACATCAAATGTAAGTTGTTTTTCCCATTCACCGGGAGACTTCCTTATGAACCTCTTCCAAACCCTACCCGAGAAAGAAAAAGAATAAAAAGAGTTAGTAATTACTTGATATCCGAAAATGAAACAAAGTAGTCGATATATTGCAATATATAAATACTGAAATTAATAAAGATTGAAATTACCGCTGGATCATTTCCTGCATGTCAGCCCACATTGAGAGGGGTTTACGTTTTGAGTCCATTACAATTACTTTTCCTTTGTCAATTTGGAAGATTAGCAGAATATAGTGGAAGCTGCGCACGCAGAACTCATCAATTATACAATGAACATCGAGTAAGGAAAAACAGAATGTTTACAACAGAGTAACACACTTACTTGAAGTTGTAAGGAAATAGTATTTCCCGTCGGTGTTGGTTAAATATTATTGCCCTCAGAATATTATTTTCTGTATCCTTGGGAGATTGCCGAAGAGTCTTTCATAAATAATATTTGGATCAATGAACCCAATATCATAGATTCCATCTCTTTTGCATTCGAGAATCTTCATTCTGCAATTATAATATATGAGTGTACTATATATATATATATATATATATATATATATATATATATATATGAAATATATGCAATTGAATGAGGTGAGCTAGAGAAATAAGTGTTTACAGACAATAGGCACTAAGGATAGATTTGTCGAGGGCCTGCTGCTGGTATAACTGAAACAATTCCTCAAATTGAATCATAACAATTCCATTTCCAGTTCCATAGTGCTCGTCCTTAACGCTGAGACATAGCCAGTCCTCAGATTCATTAGCGGCTTGCATATACCAATTATGCACTCTTCGCATTTTCGTTGGTAGATTCTTTATCTCCTCGGGTTTGACAAGAGGCTGCCGGACTCGTATTTGTACGCACATTCAGCTGCGGGGAAGTAGTTCACTGTTTGCATATACTCAGCAATGGACAAACCCGCATCAGCTGCCTTGTCTGCGTACAGTGTTATAAACTCCGGATCAATATCCTCATCAGCATATTAGTGCTCGGCCCCACCTGGGTATTGGAAATCACTTTGAGCGGGGACGTGGATTGTTTTTTCTGCTCTCCGAGTTGAGAAACTGATTTCCCCTTTTTCCCGCTTGCGCTACTACTCTTCGTTGACCGCACCATTTCCTGGTGTGACTTCAGAATAGAGCGGTCATAGTCAGATGACAGACTCGGCTCGGGTTGATGAAGAGTCTTCACCATTTTCCAAGCTCGTTCTATCTCTTCTTCGGTCTCAGGGAAATCTGGCTTTTGCTTCTCCTTCCGCTTTGATTTCCACGCATCGTATTCGTCCTTTGCGATTTTCTGGGTTTCCTCGGGAGTATAGTCGTAAGGTAACTTGGGTACCTCTTTTGGTACCTTCGGGAGGGGTGACCGTTGACGTTTCGGTGATTTTTTACGTTTCGGCAGAAACTTAGTGGGCGGAGAGAGGGCTGACGCGGCGGCGTAGGCGACGCGCTGGAGACGTGCACGGCGTAGGCGACCGCGCCGGAGACGGCATGCGTTGCGAAGACGACCGCGCTGGAGACTTTTGCGCTGGAGAAATGCGAGAATTCGATGGCTTTGCCGTCTGATTTGTGAGCACAATGCATTCCTTTAGCCATAGAACGGTCGAGTTCTTGGCTTCTCCGAGTTCAGTCAACTCTTCGTCTTCACCTTCAGGAAAATCAAGCTTTACCCGCTCGAATCCGTTGGCAACTTCATCGACCCCAACAACAGCGTAGCCCCGTGGAACCGGGAGACAATGGTGAGTTGGTTCGTTGCCAATCGGTAAGACATATCCGGCCGCCGCCTTGATGGTTATATTGACGACCTTCACGTGGAGCTCACAGGATGTCATTTCCGTGATCTCGTCCACCGGGTAAATCATCGGTGGTGCATCATCATCCGGTAGCTGCGTGGACGCAACGCTGCTTTTGCGATGAGAATGTGCGGCGTCGGGAGCCTTTAGCTTTCAACTTCTAGCATGTGTACTGATGCGCCGGTAGACACTATCTGCTGGCTAAGTGTGTTAATTTGGTCTTGCTGCTTCTTTGCTACATCCTGTGTTAGCTTTACCATTTCTTCAAGTTGACGCCTCCAGTTTGCCTGATTCTCTGCTTCAGCTGCCTCCTTGTCCTTTTTACGTTGACGGCTTCTATCTGGGTATAACTTTTTGGTGGAGTCGAACGCAACACTCCACGGGGAGTGCCATTTGTGCCTCGTGTACGCCCTCCGTGTTCCTTATTCCCTAGGGCTCGTGTGAGCTCGTCGTTCTCTCTATCTGGCACGAACTTCCCATCTTTAACGTCCTTTATTGCGTCTCTCAGCTTCTCTATGGGTAGAGGATGACTCTTTTTATGCCTTAGGTTATATATTGCTTTTCCTTCGGCGTCCAACCTGCCCCCATGCCCGTAGAACCATGACCTTGTCCGCTCGACCCACAAGAACGGCTCGGGAGTGATCCCCTGCTGAATCAGGTTGTTCTCCCATGTCTCCCACTTGGGACTAGAACCCTTGTAGCCACCTTGCCCCATAACATGGTGATATACCTTTTTGCCGGCGTTTTTCTCATTTGTTTTTGTCCTTTCCAGTTCATTCTCTGCCAGCTTGTACTTCACGAAGTCTGGCCATACGGGTTTATTTTCTCATACCCTTGAGTGAAATCAGGAGTCTTGTTCTTCTTAACATAATCAAGGTTCAATCTTTTCTTCCAGTTTTTGAATTGCTCGGTCATCTTTTTCAGGGTCCACGCTTTGACCTTTTCCCGTATCTCATGTTTCATTTTAGTAACATCGGCCTCAGTCACATCCGCTTCATTCTCGTCCACCTCCGGCACGGGTAAGTTGAAATTAGCCAAAATCTTTGAGAAAGATGATCTTTGGCTATTTTGCCGACATATGAAATTCCTTTTTCCGCGGATCTTTTGGCTCATTCCACTCATTAACAGTGATCGGGATGTGATCTCTAACTAGCACTCCGCATTGCTTCACAAATTTTTGGGCAACATCAGCGGGAAGCTCGGGTGTGCCGTCTGCTGTGATCGTGTCGATCCTGTATCTTTCTGTATCTTTCAACTTCTTTGTTGCGCCTCGTTTAGTCTTTTTTCCGGTTGATATATTTGAACCGGATGGCTAAAAATATAAAGACTGTTAATACATGTATATAGACAACGGATGCTTCATTAATTAACATATATATATATATGCACCTCGGAACCGGTGTTTGTAATTTGTATGGTTCCACCGGAGCCGTCGGCTGCTCCCATATCGGAGCCGTTGGCTTCTCCCTCATCGGAGTCGTCTCCCTGGGTGTGCACCGGATCTCCTCACCGGAGTCGTTCATCCACTGGCTCACATCGGGCTCTACGTCGGGCCCGCGGATTAAACCCTCGATCATATTTTCGGCATCTTCGTCTCTTGGCTCCATACTATACAAAAAGAGTAAGTATATATTTCAGATCCAATTCATTAAAATTGCACATGCATAATAATATTTAAACATACGATAACATTTCTAGCATTCTTAAATTTCTAAGAGCATGTCTAACGGACCCCTTATGTTTTCGCCCCCTAAGAGCATGTCTAACAGACCCCTTATGTTTTCGCCCCCTAAAACGCGTGTACAGGGTTTTGGACATTTTCATGCATAGCCTGGTTAGTTACTATAAAAATCTTTTTTTTGGGGTTTCCTCAAGTTGTCCGAGTATTTTCACTGCCTCATTCTCTTTTGTTCTTCACCTGTTCCTGCGTGCTACAGGTCATACCAGAGTGGTTTCTGAACTATTTTGGAGGAAAGATACCAGGAACTGTCAAATTACAAGCCCCTAATGGTATTGCATTTGATGTTGGAGTTATGGAGAACATGAACAGAACAATCCTCAAGTATGGTCCACCCATACTTGAGGATTGTTCTGTTCATGTTCTCCATAACTCTCCAACATCAAATGCAATACCATTAGGGGCTTGTAATTTGACAGTTCCTGGTATCTTTTCCAAAATAGTTCAGAAACCACTCTGGTATGACCTGTATAGCAGGCAGGAACAGGTGAAAAACAAAAGAGAATGAGGCAGTGAAAATACTCGGCAAACTTGAGGAAACCCCAAAAAAGAAGATTTTAGTAACTCACCAGGCTATGCATGAAATTGCCATTAATCTGTCTTATGAACCTAAGCTTGCTTTGGCAGCATTCGCAAGGATTGCTCATATTGGATACATCATGTGCGATGGATCATATATTATGCCAATTAGAATTATTCACTGCGTATGTAGTGATATCCGGAAAGCATCCCTAATGCCCGTGTTAGAGGAGAGCAAAGCAACACTAAAACGAAGAAACAGATATTGCTGCTGTATGAATGTGTTGAAGAAGCAAAGACGGGACCAAAGGTTACCAGCAAATTTGGTAACCTTTGGTCCTGTCTTTGCTTCTTCAACACATTCATACAGCAGCAATATCTGTTTTCTTCATTTTAGTGTTGATTTGCTCTCTTCTAACAGGGGCATCAGGGATGCCTCTTCATATCTGAATTTTAATGCTGTTGTTATTTCTAGACAAAGTAAACTCTGTCCATACTCTCAAAAGATCTTCAGCGCCCTAGCTGCACGAGCTAGAGGGTTGGCCCTCTATATCCCCTCCCGACCCGCACATGTAGGGGTCGACGGGCCGCCCCCTACCCAAACTTGTAAAAAATCGTTCGGGGTGGTCCATTTACGGGGTCTGCTAGATGGCCGGTATAGCCCAAACCCGTATATCAGCGGTTATTATACGGGTTTTGGGCCATATATATAGGGGGTCTGTTAGACATGCTCTAACATTCTTAAATTTTTTATATCAATTCTAAACAAATTTAAAGTAAATAAGTCTAAACTAAAATTTCTAACATTCATAAACTAAAATTTCTAACATTTGTAAACTAATAATTCTAACAATAATAAAAAACAGTAATTAAGTAAAAAAAAGGAAGAAAAACAAAAAAGGCCCCAGATTAGGGCGAGATGGAGGCAGGCCTTTTACCTCCTCTTGGGGCAGCGGCGGGCCGGCGGCGCGGGGCAGCGGCGGCGCGGGGGCGGTGGAGGATGGCGCGGGGCAGCGACGGGATCGAGGGGCGGCGCGGGGCAGCGACGGGATCCAGGGGCGGCGCGGGGGCAGCGGCGCGGGGCAGCGACGGGACCTAGAGGGCGGCGCGCGGCCGAGGCGAACGGGAGAGGGCGCTAGGGGGGTGGGTGCGCTCGACGGAGTCGGGAGCGGCGCCACAGAGGAGGATGCCGACGGGGCGAGGGGGGCGGCGCGGATGCCGACGGGGTGAGGGGCGGCGCGGGGGGAGGGAAAAAATGGGCAGCCTGGTGGCGTCGATTTGGTCCCTGCGCGCGGTCTGGAACTGAAAGGAGCGGTGACGTGTTTATATCCTATGACCCTTTCGTCCCGGTTGGTGGCAACAACCGGGACGAAAGACCCTTCCGCCCCGGTTGGTGGCAACAACCGGGACGAAAGACCCTTCCGTCCCGGTTGGTGGCAACAACCGGGACGAAAGGCCCGGCTGGTCGCCCGCGCCAGAACCAGTGGGCCGTCGCGCCAATTGTTTTAGCGCCAAATTTTGAATATCTTAAATATGTAAGTGAATAACTTCTACATACTTTCAAATTACGAAAAAATTACAACATTAAAATTGTTTGAAATTGCGTAAATAATTCAAATCCGTTTTCTGTTTACCTAAATAATTATTCTAACTATTCAAACTATTTACTATTTCACTATTTACACTTAATTTAAATATAAATATCTTATATTGTTTTAAAATTAATAATAATTACATTAAACAGAGAACAGTCCGATCAAACGAAAATCTGAATGTATATATAGAAGTCTACTCCAAAAAAAAAAGTGGTTATTGGCAAATATGGAAGTTGTTTTATCTAGCAGATGAATAATAATTTTTGTTTTTCATCTTGCGGGACGCCGCGGAAGCCGGTGGTGATGTTCCCGTGCACATTACTACCCGAGCTCAAAGTGAACACTGACCCAAGCATGCATGGATGAATGTGTTAAAGGGGGAAGAATGTGTTAAACACTGACCCAAATGCACGGCAGGACGTATGATGTCGAATCCGGATGTTTTGTATTTGCTCGATGAACTGAATATATGATGTATCAAACCTTAAAGGGGGTGTAGAACAAAACAAACGGTATCGCCATCACACAGCCCAACCGTGGCTACTGGGTGCATATATGCATACCAAATGCACGGTTGGACGTATGATGGCGAATCCGGATGTTTTGTATTTGAGAGATGAACTGACCAGTGTATGAAGCTGGGCTATATATAGGGTCCTCTGGCTCAAAAAGTGTTGAGCTAGGGTTTTGATCCAACGGTTAAGAAACACCTCATCCAACGGCTCACAGCAGCTCGAAAGAAACACACCGTAGCCCTGATCGAACGGCTCACAACAGCTCGAAAAAACACACCCGGATCCAACGACTCACGAGCGCTTGAAAGAAACACACGATCCGTGTGATTCTATCTGATTGGTCCAAACGAAACCCTAATTCCCATTTAGTCCCGGTTGGTTTCCCCAACCGGGACTAAAGGGATGATCCGTTTCCCAATGAAACCCTAACCCATTTAGTCCCGGTTGGTGTCCTCAACCGGGACTAAAGGGATCGATGTTTTCTTCTCGCTATATATGTATGCATTGCCACACCATTGGCATAAACACATACAAACTCACCACTCTCTCATGGCTTCTACCGTACCCACTCTAACATTCATCCAGGCGGAGGCACTTTCCGCCTCGAACTACCCCTGCCCGTGCGGCTACAACGTTCCCGCCGGTTGGATGCTGAGCGCCGGAGGAGTGCCGGTCCCTCCTCTTCCTCAAGGTGTGGCGCGTCGGGCGGCCATCACGAACCACTACTACCACGAGCTCACGCCGGAGCAGCGGAGGAATCCCAGTTGGCATCCCGATAACCAGCATACTTGGGATGCCTTCTTCATCAATCGGCGTGAGAGGGCGCTCGCCAGGTATGAGGAGGACGGTCTGCCTCCTGGGAACTTTCACGAGGCCGGTCGTCGGCTATGGTGGTCCGGCCGGACTCTACAGAGCGTCATGGACTACATCAGGGCCGGCGATATCCCCCGCCTGCGCTACCCTCAGGCCCAGTCCTAGAGTCGTGATCCTCCGAGGGAGTGCAGAGCACCGTCAGACGATAGTGACGACGACGGCGGCGGCGACTATGACGACTACGAGTACATGTACTATAGGCCTAGGCAGGAGTATGACTAGTAGATCGATGCACTTTTGCCATTATGTACTGCCTTGTTTATTTAGATCTATGCTCTCCGTTTAGATTTAGATCCAATCTTGCCATTATGTGTACTGTGCCTTGTTTATCTATCGAAATGCATGTCCCCCTCCTAATGTGAATGCATACTTTGCGGCGTCGATGCCTGACCTCATGTGGCCGCCGGCATGTGCGAGTCGCAGAGCGGCAATAGGAAGATGGACTGGCGCTTCGTTTCTGAAATGTGTGGGCGGTCGACCTTCAAAAAGAGGAGGGTAGAGAGTGGTTGGACATTAACGCAGCCGCCTAATGTGAATGCTGTTTTTTGTTGGGAGTTGTGCAACGGAGACGAATATCGTGGCCGGACATTAAGCGCAGCTTCTTCTACCACCAGCAGAGGTCTTCTACTTAGGTTTAGCTTGTATTTCTGATTTTGGAGAGAAAATATCTTCAACCAATATTACAAATGCGTTTGGAAATTGGTTGAATGGGGTGGATAAAAAGACTATTTGTGGGTCTGTGGCTAGGTATTGGTCCCGGTTCGTGCCACAAACCGGGACCAATGCCCATGCGCGTGCCACGTGGCCTGTCGCTAGGTATTGGTCCCGGGTCGTGCCACAAACCGGGACCAATGCCTCCCCACGAACCGGGACAGATGCCCCCAGGTGGTTTCTGCTGCCTCGGGCAACCGAACCGGGACCAATGCATAGCATTTGTCCCGGGTTTTTGTGCGACCGGGACAGATGCCCCCTGGCCCCCTGGAGGAAAGGGGTTGTTTCCACTAGTGTAGGCTTTACTTACTTGATAATCAAGAGGGATAAAGCTCATGAGGGAGCTTGTTCTTCAGCGTGCCCCTCTTCCTTGGGAAGTGCTCCATGCTTTTCTTGTGAGGGGAATGAAACTTGACATTCCCTTCCTTGGAGTCTATGATTGCACCTGTAGTACGAACAAAAGGTCTACCCAAAATAATAGGACTAGGGGATTTATCCCCCATATCCATAATAATGAAATCAACGGGTACGAAAGTCATGTGCAATTCAATCATAACATCTTTTACTTGTCCTACATCATTTTTAGTAGAGTTATCAGCAAGGAAAAATTCACTTGAGCACTTTTCTAAATTTTCTAGTTCTAGCAATTCATATAATTCTTTAGAGAGTACCGATACACTAGAACCTAGATCTAACATAGCATGGTGAATTTCTTTTCCAATTGAAACTAGCACCTTGGGGATCCATGCATCCCCAAGCTTAGGAGGTATCATGGCCTCATTCTTGTACCTAGCAATTTTTTCTTGCAAGACATGATTAGCAATATAATATCCAAAGCCAGGTTGATTAACATTTATAGTGGGATCACTAGCAAATTTTTGTAGAGTAGCAATAAGTTCTTGCAAGATACTTTTTTCTAAATCAAGCAATGGATCCTTAATTTTAGTAAGCATCATAATTTCCTCTACTTTTCCTTTTCTATTATGCATATTAAAAATCTCATAGCGATCATCAAGAATATCCTCGGGTACTTCAGCCTTTTTTAAGCTCTCTTTAATTTTAACCTCTAAGAGCAAACTTTCAAGCAAAACATGGGTATTTGCAGCATTAGTACTAGTAAAAGATCCCCACATTCATTATCTAAAAAGGCTCTAGAAGTTTCAGAAAGTCCCTTATAAAACATATGCATAAGTATCCAATCTCTAAAGCCATGCCCTATTCCATATGCTCTACTTCTAAATCTCTCCCATGCTTGTATCATTGATTCATCTTTTTCTTGTTTAAAGGTAATGAGCAATTGTTTAACATTGTAATTCTTTTCAGCATGACAAACCTTTCAATAAATGCAGCCCTTAAGTTGAACCAAGTAGTAAAATTGCTAGGAGGCCATCTTAATATCCAATCTAATGCTTTGCCTCCTACTGAGTAGGGAAAGAGTTTAACTTTAGTAGTGTTGATGTTTGCATGATTCAAGTTCAAAGTTTTACATCTTTCTTCAAATTTCTTAAGATGGAACAAAGGGTCTTCTTTAGGCTTTCCATAGAAACGAGATTCATAAATCATTTTAATAACACTAGGATCTACCTCTAATTTTTCAACGGGAATATTTAGCTCATGAGGGAAATTCCTAACACTGAATGGCCAATAAGTTCTCTGCTCCATTTTCCAAGTTTTTATGTAGTTTTTAATTTTTTATGCAAAACAAAAGTAAAGTATCTAAGCAAATTCGAAATACTGAAATAATCTAGATAACTAAATGCAAAACTAAAATGCAAACTAAAATAAAATATGCAAGACAAAACAAAAACAAGAACAAAAACAAAACAAAAACAAAAACAAGACAAGAAACAAAACAATCTACTTGAAAGAAGGTGGAGATAGAAAAGGACGGTACTCACGTAGGCGCAACCTCCCCAAGCTTAGGTGTTTGCAAACCTTGTTGGTGATGAAGACTTCTTGTGAGATCCCTTGGACAACTCCTTCACCTATGGCTCCCCGGCAACGGCGCCAGAAAAACGCTTGATGGCTAGGTTGAGACTCCAAGTGCAGAGTGTGTAGCTAGTGGCAAGCCTTCTTCCCCACGAGGGTGACTCGAGGGTTTATATCAAACTCTTGGGGAGCCAGTATTTCAGCAGTTGTCTTCCAAGCTTCCTCCAGGATCCTACAAACAAGTAGAGAATTTTGTGCCCTCAACCTCACCAAGTGGTTGTCAAGCACAAGGTGTGAGACTTCTAAATTGCAATGCAAAACTGAAAGTAAATGTTCAATAATTAAATCTACTACTAAATGCAAATGAGAAAATAAATATGCAATGAATTGTTTTTGTATTTTTGTGATGTAAGTGGTGATGGAGATAATGTAAATTCGAATTGGAGATGCAAGTAAAGTAAAGTGCAAGTAAAGTAAATTGCAGCAAAGTAACTAGAGTGTTTTCTTATAATCAAAATAGGACCGGGTTCATGGTTTCACACTTGCATTCTCTCAAATAAAGTGGTAGACGGTGGACATAAAGAATTACATGTGAGATTACAATAATGTGTTTAACATTGAGTACTTTCATATGGGCATCACGTCCTAGCATAGAGTTCTCTACGGTCATATTGATCCCTCTTATACTCCACCAAGATGCGAAATAAATCATAACACCTCGATAATTAAGGAAAAACCAGAGTATAGCTTTAAGCAATGTGACATGAAGTTGAAGTAAGAACTTGCTAGATCTAGTCATGGAGATTGATTAGTGTCACTTCAAATCCCCGGTAACAAGGTACTCCTTTTTATCCCTAGTGAGGTAACTAAGAAAGGTTTAACAAAACCTAAGTGGATCGCTGAACTTCTGTCACTTTCACAGCACTAGCCACCCCCCGTTATTCCAACTAATGCACCCATCACCCCACACACGATCTCAAGAACTAGATTGATCAAAGCTAGCAAATAAGAACGGGGTACATAAGATACATCTACTCAAATAACTCAAGAGAAACAATTGCAATCTCAGATTCAATAACTCATAGAAAAGTTCCACCACATAGGAATTACAACGGTGCCCGTAATCATGTGAGGCAGCTCATACGGATCTAATTAGTGAAGCACATAGAGAGAGAGAGATACAAGTGCTACTTCCACAAACCCATAGCCCTGGGGTGGACTACTCCCTCTTCATGGAGATGTCGATGGAGATGACGTTGGAGGGGTAGGAGATCACACCGGCGGCGCCCCGCCGGAGTTTTCCCCCTCCAATCTGGAACTTCTGGTCTCTGTTTCGGTGTTTCGGCGGCGCTTCTCTCCATAAGGGTACAGGGGACCCTTTTTATAGTCGGTTTTAGGTCAAGACGGAGTCGGTAAGTCGAAGATGGAAGGAATTGAGGCCACATGGGCCAAAAGGGGGCCTCTCACGCGGCCAAGGAATCTGGCCGCGTGGAGGGTCCTCTTTTGGGCCTCCTTACCCAATTCTCGTGGATCCTTGCCCGCAAGTCTTCTCCTTCCAAGAAAATGACCCCCGCAGATTTTCAGGTGATTTCGCGGAAGTTTGCCCCCTGAAACTTCAAAAATATAGAAAACGGGGTTTCTGACAGGCAGGGTTAATTCCATAAAAGTTGGGGGACTTTGTAATTTAACCCCAAAATACTTAAAACATTGAATTATACTCTTATATGATGCAATATGTAATAGAAAACCATGTGAAAATATGCAAAATTCATCTATGCATTTTACATGCATCAACCGTACCATTGGGAAAAGCTCCAATTTTATTATTCCCAGACTTGCTTGTTTTGCTCCAATCATGATCAATATGTTTTATTTCTTTACTTGTTTAGATAAATTATGAAAATCTCATCGATAAATAAAACATCTCCAAACATAGTGGTGTTTGGGTGAATGTTAGAGAAAAAACCAATAAAAACCAAATATAAAATGAGGAACTGTTAAGAAAACATCGTGTATAAAATGGAACCATCAACACCTCGCACGAAGGACATGGTCACATTCACAAGTTTCAACTCACATTATCACAAGATCACGATGTGCACGCCACAGCAATAGGCTCACAAAATAATAAGCAACCAGCAATAAGATGCAAATTTCTGGCCTTCCCTAAATACCGCGGAGACAGTTGAGTGTAATATCACTAAGGTTTTCCTTTTTTTTCTACATGGACTTTTGATACGTCATAAACGTATCCCTAATTTCTGATGTTCCATGTTGTTTTCATGTTATTTCCCACATTTTTGTTATACACTTTATGTCATTTTTATCGATTTTCCGGACTAACCTATTGACAAGATGCCACAGAGCCAGTTCCATGTTTTCTACTGTTTTTAGTTTTAGAAAAGTTGTTATGGAAATATTCTCGGAATTGGAAAATTCGAAGCCTAGAAGTCTTAGAATTCCCTGAAGGTTCCATGGAGTCCCGAAGAGACCCGGAGGGGAGCCTCAGGAGGCCCACACCATAGGGCGGAGCGGCCCTCCTTGGTCGTGCCAGGGGGTGGTGTGGGGCCCCAGGCCTCCACCGCCTTTGCCCTTTCGCCTATTTAACCCCCCCGAGGCATAAACACTAGATATATTCCACTTCTCTCCGAAACACACCCGATGTTGCCATCATCGTCATCCCGAGATCGGGAGGGTTCTGGAGCTCTCCCCGGCACCATGTCGGGAGGGAAATTCATCACCGGAGGGGTCTACACCACCATTCCCTCCTCCGAAGTAATGCGTGAGTAGTTCATCCCTGGACTACAGGTCCATAGCAGTATCTAGATGGTTGTTCTCTCCACTTTGTACATCATGTTTAGATCTTGTGAGTTGTCTAACATTATCAAGATCATCTTTACGTAATGCTACATGTTGTGTTTGCTGGGATCCGATGAATGTTGAATGTTATGTCTTTTGATTATCAATATATCATGTTATCTTCATGCATATGTTATTTATGATCTTGCATGCTCTCTGTTGTTAGTAGATGCTCTGGCCGTAGATGCTAGTAACTCCAAGAGGGAGTATTTATGCTCGATAGTGGGTTCATGTCTCCTTTGCATCTATGCTCGAGTGACAGAAACGTGACAGATGGAGGATGTGATGTTGCCATTAGGGAGAAAACAACAATGCTTTTATCTAATGATGATGTTATTGTTTACATTACACACTTTGCTTACTGCAATTATCTGTTGCTTGCAACTTAATACCCAACGTTTGTTCGGATGATATTCAGAGGGTGGATTATTAGTCATAGATGCAGTTGGATAACAGTCTATGTATTTTGTTGTAATGCCCGCATGAATCACGTAGTAATATTTATGTCTTGCATATGCACTATGGCGCAACCTTCATTTCTGTCAATTGTCCATCTGTAATTTGTTCACCACACATGTTATTTATCTTTCACGGAGAGACACCACTAGTGAACTGTGGACCCCGGTCCTTCTTTTTCCTCATATTGATAAAAACCTAATGCTTTCATACTGTTACTACTGTTTTCCTACTTTTTTCCATACCATACGTTTAACCTCTTTGTGTTCAGCAAAACCGATGACATTGACAACCTCACTGCTTCGTTGGGGCAAAGTGATTTGATTGTGTTGTGTAGGTTCCATGTTGCTTCTAAACCGGTAGTGCGTCCTGCCATCTCAATTGCTTCAACCTTCTGAAGTTACTACTTCTACCTACTGGTTGATTCAACCTTGGTTTCTTTCTGAGAGAAACTTGCTAATGTGCTCTTCATACCTTCCTCTTGGGGTCTCCCAACGAATGTGTGTATCACGCGCATCAATCTAATTTTCTGGCGCCGTTGCCGGGGAGGAAGAGAATTTCTGCAAGGGGAGTCTCTCACTTCCAATCTCTTTACTTTGTTTTAGTTTTGCTTATTTTATTTTATTTTGTCTTGTTTGCTTCTCTTTATCAAAAACACAAAAAAATAGTTCTTATTCTAGCTGTAGTTTTATTCCTGTTTTTAATCTTGTTAAAATGACTACTCCTAAGAACACTAATTTGTGTGACTTTACTAGCACCAACAACAATGATTTCATTAGCACACCTATTGCTCCAACTGCTCCTACTGCTGATTTTTTATGAGATTAAGCCTGCTTTGCTAAACCTTGTTATGAGAGAGCAATTTTCTCGTGTTAGTACTGATGATGCTGCTGCCCATCTTAATAATTTTGTTGAACTATGTGAGATGCAAAAATATAAAGATGTAGATGGAGATATTATTAAACTGAAATTGTTTCCTTTCTCTTTGAGAGGAAGAGCTAAAGAATGGTTGTTATCTTTGCCTAGAAATAGTATTGATTCTTGGACTAAGTGTAAAGATGCTTTCATTGGAAAATATTATCCTTCTCTAAGATTATTTCTTTAAGAAGTAACATTCTGAATTTTAAGAAACTTGATAATGAGCATGTTGCTAAAGCTTAGGAAAGAATGAAACCTTTAGTGAAGAATTGTCCCACTCATGGACTGACTACTTCGATGATCATCCAAACATTTTATGCATGACTGAATTTTTCTTCAAGAAACCTTCTGGATTCAGCTGCTGGAGGAACCTTTATATCCATGACTTTGGGGGCAGCAACAAAGCTTCTTGATAATATTATGGTAAATTATTCTGAATGGCATACTGAGAGAGCTACAACTGGTACGAAGGTAAATTCTGTAGAAGAAACCTCTTCTTTGAGTGATAGATTTAATGCTATTATGTCTATGCTTGTTAATGGCCATGCTCCTATTGATTCAAATAATGTTTCCTTAGACTCTTTGGTTGCTCAAGAAGAGCATTTTGATGTGAACTTCATTAAAAATAATAATTTAAACAACAATGTTTATAGAAATAATTTTGGTACCAACAATTATAGGCCATATCCACCTAATAATAGCAATGCTTATGGTAACTCCTATAACAGCAACAAAACTGTACCCTTTGATTTTGAGAACATGCTTAAGAATTTTATCAGTACACAAACCGCTTTCAATAAATCTGTTGAGGAAAATTTTGGCAAAATTAATGTTATTACTTCTAAAGTTGATAGCCTCGCTTTGTCGACATACATCTCCTAGAAGAATAATACCGTTAAGGTAGTTTTTATTGTCTATATCAGAAAGGGAACGCATAAATTTGGATCTTACAAAGAAGTTTCTAAACATGGCTACCTATAGCACTAGAATTAGGAAGGTGCTTGTGAGCAGATATTCGAGGGAATTTGTTCTTACAAAGAAGTTTGGCAAGGCGTTCACACTTGACAAAAAGTTCCCGTTTGCGGCAAAAGAAGAAAGAAAAACAAAATCGATTCCCCCGCCCCCGCCCCGTTTTGGCGCGAAACGAGCCTGATTTCCCCGCCAAAGCACTTCCTTTTCTCCCCCCACACTCCAGTCCCGTCCTCCACACCCCAAACCCTGCCAACCCAGCTCCCGACCCTGCCCCAGGCGCAACAACTGTCATAATCAAGCTTGCGACAAAACAAAATTAACAGCGGCATAAAAGTGATACAAATACTCTGAGACAAAATAAATCATCGAGGCTTAATTGACCTTTTGTTTTCAATCTTATGCATGCATGAGCATGTGCCAAGTCGATTCAAGTGAAACAATCAGAGGGAGATACCACAATGTCATACCCTTCTATGAATAAAACAATGCGAGCAAATATCTATACGACATGCTATCTTATATTAACTAGATGACTGCCCCGCGCGTTGCGGCGTGAATTACTGGCACAATTTTGATTACACAGCTTTAAACATGTGAGCAGTACAGAATGATAGCCTCACGAAAAATTTGGTGTACATCAATTTTTGTTTCACCAGAAAGAAAACGGTGACTCCATCGGTCGCGTATTAAATCGAACTGTAAAAGGATCCATGAAGTATGATTGCAAAATTATCACTGGCAAATATGTTGTCTGATATTATGTCGATCCATTTTGGCAAATTGTATGTTGGTGTTCCATCGAGCAAAGAAAATGTCACTGGCAATAAAAAGTTTAAATAATCATTCTGATCGGCAGCCAAGTCTTGCAACATTTCCATTGCAGCACTTTTAGACTATCTTTTTGTAACTAATATAAAACATGTGAAGTGATGAAGAGATGGATGCCAAGTTTAGAAAAGGACAGGGGCCAAGGGACCTGATTGATAGTTACCGCTGCACTGAATCTTGGGGTTGGATTCATCTCGATTGCTTTGCTTCACCTTTTCCCTGTGGTCACCGCTTAATTAAACTTCCAGTCGCAGCACCTGTACGGATTTTGACTTGAGGACAGCGGAAGCAGCAGAGCTGGGAGACAATGAACGGCGCGTCAATTTCTGAGGCGTTATACAGCATCCTGATAACGATCTGTAAGCTCATATAATTTATACTGTACACAGCGCGAGTAGATGCGGTCGTTGATCGGGACTGAGCTTCAGAGCACATACAATCCAGTTTAGGAAATTGTCTGGGGCTTGAGCGTTCCAATCCAATTTTCCCACTGTTGCGAAGATGAGGACCGGGCTTGAGCGACCAGACTTTAGAATCAATGGTAATCAAATCAAATCAGTGGGGACTTGTGTGGGTAAACAGATAATCCAATGATCGAAAATCCAATTAAAACGTGTAGCAGGTCTCGAGCTGGAGCAACCTAACAGATTGACAAATATGAGTGAGAGAAGGTGGAGGAGAATTTCTAGCAGACAGCTACCAGAGTGGAGTACGGGTAGAGATGGACGCGACGAGGCGGCCACGCTGGAAACCGATTGAAACGGTGGGAGCTTTTTAAAGATGGATGTGGCACCGTATCAGTTCAGCCTAACCGTTTCTTTTGTAATTAAAAGGCAATCATGGCTGCTGAGTGCTGGGCAGGATGTGGCGGTCTTATGAGCATTTGTAGTAGGAAGGCAGTAGGTTGCAGTGGCCATAAATGGCAGCTCGCGGGTGGACACCACGATAAGGGAAGACGATCAAGCGTGGGCATAACGGTGACGTGGGGCTCTTTTACAGTACAACTTACTTGTCTTCATGGGGCACTAGTATATAACGATCTCTGCCCTTAATTGTGTGGGCAAGTTTAGGGAACTTATTATTGTTAGGGGGTAATTGAATTTGTTCAATACAAACGATTAACCGAAGGAAACATAGCCTACTATCGGACGCTATTCCCGCACGCGCCGCCAGGACCTATGTGACGCCGTCGTTGCTGCTATTCCTGCCGCCGTAGGCCTTCCTTGCACACGCCCCCGTCGCACGCGCCGCCAGGCCCTGCTCTATTGGACACTATTCCTGCACGCGCCGCTATTTGTATGTAGGTATGATATTAACAGATTCTTTCTTCTTCACAGTGGAACCCGTACTGCTGATCAAATGGATTAGAGGGCCATGACTTCAAGGTAACAGAGACTATTCTATATTAGTGGGCCATTGAGCAGAATTTGTACCCTTGATACTGAAGATATTGTAATGTCTACCTTCTGCTTTTGTGTGGCAGTCCGGGATTATTAGATAGCATGCACAAGCACAATACTTTTGGACAGTATGTACAGCCAGACCACCATCTATATGTGCATTTCTCTTGTAGACTTCAGTCGTGATAAATTTTGTTTCATATATGCTCGTGAGGGTCATGCCCGTGCATTTATACATATTATTTTTCATACACTGGACATCAAGATTTTTTGGTAGCATTTAGAAATTCTTAAAATGTAGTATATATTGAATACAAACTCCAAATATCGACAGTCCTGAAACAAACTCCAAATATCAAAATAGAAAAGAAATATTTTTCCCAGCTGAAAGCTTCTCCATGATGTTCTCGGTAGCAAGCTGTACTGATACTATGTACAGTTAGAATTTAAATTACTTAGATTAAATTTCCTTTGTTTCCAAATGAGCTTAGGTTTTGGGCATCCTCACCTGTAGCAGTAGTCTGTTCGTTGCCTGTGGCTGTAGAATAAGGTACTGGAACATCACAGCTGCCACTTCACGGCAGCATCAAGCTCTGGTCTGCATGCCCCTGTATTCAGAACTGAAGTGGACAGTGATTCATGGCCAAGTCAAAATAGAAAGCATATATATGAAGTGTCCGCATACTAATCGATTACATTCGAGGCAACACCATCGAGCCAAATTTCATAAAGACTTAGTTTATTCCCAAATCGACAGCACAAACACACAAAACTGAAGCTAAATATGAAACCCCTCAGAGACTCGTCGCTGCTACTTTGCTCCTGATGCGGATGCATGGACATATGAAAATAAGGAAGCACGTGAAAGTGGAATTACACGGAAGCGACACAATTCTTATTCGTCTCAATTGACCCTTGAGATGGAGAAGGCTTTATTTGTTCAGATATTATAGCATCAATGTTGTTGATCTTGATGAAGTATCTTCGTTTCTGATTTGTACGTAGTAAATAGCATGCATTTTAATCTGAAGCCATGGCGTGCCTTGTGGGCGTCCAAAGTGTGAATATTATAAGTGACTGATCTGTCATTTTACAATTTGACAACGCAGGTGTGGTGCATGGTAATTCGAAGCAGAATGTAAATACAAGACTGCAAAGTGAAAATTATTGTTCAACCCAAATACAAGACTACATAGTGGGAATTATTATTCGAGCTAAATACAAGACTACCATTAACCAGAAAAGTGCACAATATTTTCTATGTTTGGAGTTATCTTCTGGAAGTACCTTGTCGTGTGACATATCATGAGCTCTTTGCTTCTCCTTGTAAATAGACATTTACATAAATATGGAGTCTTCTAATTGTATAATTTTTTTATCCTTCTTATTCACCCGTTCGACCGATGAAGCCAGTACATTTTGTAGACTATTGGTTGAAGCCGACATTTCCTTAGATATGGACTCAAGTGTTTTTTCTAATTATAAAATTTGTTATTCCTTCTCATTCACAGGTTCGGCCGATGAAGCCAGTACATCTTGTAGACAATTGGTTGAATCCGTTGTGCAGTATTTGATCATCTGTTCGGCATAGTTGTTGAGAAGGTCCTCCCGTGTTGACCAGACGTGATGTGCTCGCAGTGAGTTCGACGGAGCTCCGTTTTAGAAATAGTAGTAGAACTTTGTCAACTCCAGGAGCTGGGGTGGCAAGCGAAGTGGGTCCAGATGAAGAAATCACCGCTGAATTGAGCTCTTGTGATAATTAACAGAGAACTGTCAAAAGGGTTTACCGAAAAATGCAGGTGGCCTATATGAAAGACCTGATACCCAGGAAGGTAGACAATACTACATTCTATGGAAATTGCCATGTCCCAAACTAAATGAGACAGAGGCTTCAAATAACTAAATATTCTGCACAATACGATCAATCCAGTATTCCGGTTGCCATGATAAAAGGACCAAAACTTCTTGAAGCTGAATCAAGTGAAAATACATAATAACTACTTAATTTTGCAGATTACTAAGTGACATAGTACTGGTTTATTAAGATGTCGCATACACAATGCGTTCCAGAGGATATGCAAGAATTGCTACTGGAAATATTTCATGCATTCATGAGTGTGTCACTTGTAAATCTAGTTCTGAAAATCACTCAATGGTACCTTTGATTACGTTGGTTCCTGAAATCATGTAGCCCTCAAACTTCATGATAATTCCTTGTCGCTGAAACATGTACGGAGTGGTGGCATTCCAAAACATGTGTGCATTGTTTTTTGTGACTATAGATGGGCCAGAATTTTACAATTTTTGCAATCTAGGAATGCCATTTCAGAAGGTAAAATCGAAAATAATCCTAACTGAGAAGCAACCTGTCGGACTCATGGAACTTTCTTTCAGTATGAATCAACGGTACCAAAGACATTAACAGATCAGTATGAAAACCTAGGTAAAGCAATCTCACATCCTCACTCGGAGTTTGAGCACAAGAGCAGGGAAGGACTAGTTCGTTTGTCACTGACCTCCACTGGACGCCAAAGGGCAGGACGAAACCGCATCCTCCGTGCCATCGGCGGTGTCTCACCCTCTTCGACCACGCGCTGAGGGGCTGCCCTCTTCCAATGCAGCGCCCGCCGCGACGCCTCTGCTTGTGCGGCGGCGCTTGTAGGGGAGGTGCGGCGGCGATCGGGGTGGAGCTGTTCCGGACCTCTTTCCACAGCGGGCGGCTCCTGTCCCCCGAAGGCGGCTGCCGTGGTGGTACCCTCTCTTGCCGCGCGGCTCCCCTCACCATTCCTGGCCACCCGGTCGCCGCAAGATCAAACCTAGTCGCTGGCGGCGGCGGACTAGAAGAGGAAGTGGAGTGGACTTGCTGGCGATGGCGGTGGAGTGTAGTCACCAACGGGAAACGAGTGGGGATGGGATCGGGATGGACCGGCTCGGTGTACAAATTTTGATTTCCCCTGTTGAATCTGGAAATTATTTTCTGGGACATTCTTTCTTCCTCTCCCGAGTTTACCCTTGGTAGAAAAAATACTTACGGCTCGGTGCACAAGTATTGATCCATGTCAGCCATTAGATCTATGGACTTGGACGGCTGCTTTTACTCCGTCCTTACCGTAAAAGAGCCCTGACGTGGACCGAAGAGCAAGCGAGTGAATCTTCTGATGGGCTTCTGGTCAAGCCCAGGGCACGTACAAAGAACGAAAGAAGGGAGTGAGTCGGCAAGTAAAAAAAGTACGTGCGAGCGAAGCGTGGGCACATAAACAGGGTGACATGGACGCATGAGAGGCTGAAAAATCAGGTAATGGGTGTTTCCTATTTAGATATAGAATATAAGATGGAACTAAACATGAGAGAACATGAACTACTAAGCATCAATCAAATAACATACACCTTACACGAACAAACTAAGATTGTTCACATGGATGAGTATATGTACAAAATGAAAACAATAGAGTTCATACCAGCCTCTCACCATAATTTCAATTGTCGTAAATCATCATTACTGCTCTTCACTCGTGTGGATTGATATAGAATGATAACCAAGCTCCAATGGAGACACGGAAGACGATGAACTCTGCAACAAACTTTACAAAAGCAAAGAAGAGCAATAAATATTTTTGAGTTTTCGAATTTAAAACAAGAACAAAAGAAACAAGCAAACAAAGCAAATATTTTTGGATTTTTGAATATTAAACCGAAACGAAAAGTAAAGCAAACCAACAAAAGAAACTAAAGAAGCAAATAAAGAGAAACATCAGAAATATTTTTGGTCTTTTTGTGTTTTGGAAATCAACAACAAAACAAATAAAACAAAAAGAAGCGAAACAAACGAAAGAAACGAAAATATGGATATACAAGGAATCGACAGAAAATGATATATAGATGAGCCTGTCATATCTGTATACCTCCCCAAGCTTAGGCTTTTGGCCTAAGTGGAGATCAATCGTGACGGGGGAAGATCCCCATTGTGGTAGGTCGTACCTAGCATGGTCGTACTCAGGCGCCCATAAAGAAGATGAAGCAGCAGCGTAATCATAACCGAGATGCTGGTATGGAAACCCCAAAGTGTCGAAGGGCTGGAGAAAATCACTATCGTCCTCTCCAGCATCCTTCACACGATGGGGTTGCTGCTTGATGTATGCTTCCAGCTCATTCTCTAAAAGTGACCATCATTGCCTGTAATTAGGGTTAAACAGAAGAGGTGCAGACAAAAGTACTACTCTATCAGATTTAGTCACTCTCCATCTTGATTGTTTGGAGAAAGTTATTCCATAAGATAAATTGTTCAGCTGAGCATGGGTAGAGAGAAACTTATGTTGAATCGTGGAAACAATGTCCAGCCTCTAAAGGGAACTGAAGGTCTGGTGAGGTTCCACACCATGAAATCTAGCAAAGAGAGCCTAAGACCTCCATAGATTCCGTCACTCTCGCGGTTAAGTGAGAGACGGTAAACAATTAAAGCACCAAAGTTATAAGACATATCATGTCTTAAAGCATCTAAGATAAAAGCCAGACCATAAACAGATAGTTTGTTGGCAGTTTTTCTAACTAGCACACATTTGGAAATAAAATAAACAAAGTATCGAATTGGTGGGAGTTGAATTTCTCGAATTTTACCACTCTCCCCTGTGAAGCTTCTGCCTTGGCAAATTTCCTCATATAACTCCAGCAATGGTTTGTGCTTCCCTCTTATCTTCTCACATGAACCCCATTGTGGCACCTTGATAGCTGCACAAAAATCGTCGAAAGGCAAGTCTACAACTTTATTATAAAGTTTGTAATGGACCATAGGGTTAGGCAAAGACCAACTAAAGCGAAAGTCATGCACCATAGACATGGTTAGTTTAATATGCTGGGTAGGTTCATCCTCAATCAAACGGTCCAATCCTGCATTTTGCACAAGAGTATAGAAATCCTGCATAATTCCTGTAACACGCATGAATTCCTCACATGGATAGATCGATGGAAACACTCTTTCTTCACGGTGTACAAGCACGACCTCATGCAAATCCAACTCATGCTGGATTAGTTGATACAAATTGTGCTCCATCTCTAAAATTTTCAAAAGTCATCACGAAAATTGATTTAAAAAAACTATAAGGTGGAAACTACTATAGAGACTTGTAGGAGAGCTAAACATGCATCAAAAATAAATTATTTACACATAAATGAAGCATGCAAACTCACATAAGTTGTCACCTACAGTACCAAAATACTCAACAAATACTATACCAAATAAAATTCTACTTGGATAATCGGAGGACTTACATACCAGAGAGCAAATGCACCAAAATTCAGCAACAATAGTGGGCTGAGCAAAGAGATCGAAAAATCTCGAGGAAGAACATCAAGAGCTCGGGTTCCAGGAAGTGTTTTGAGTTTGCGGGGTGAGAGAGGAATCTTTAGCAGGGGATAGAGAGTAAGTGGAGGTCCAGGGGGCCCACACCATGCCCATGCGCCACCAGGGGGTTGTCCGCGCCACCCTATGTTGTGCCTGACTGGTGGGTCCCCCCGGGGTCTCCCAGGTGGCTCTCTGCCTCATTTTTGACGTAAAAATCTTATATTTACTAATTGGAGACTCCCTAGGAGCTCCCACATTAATGCTACAATCAAACTAACATTAACCATTGGATGATTTGTAGATTATTATAATAACTGTTAGATTATTAATGGGATATCCTGATCCGATCCGATCGCTGCCAAGGCTTTTAGCCAGCCGTATCCTCCTCGGTCACGCATCCCTGTGCGACTCCTAGCAAATAAATCTCCCCATTGGCCTCCACGCCCCTCATGTTTATGAGGTTCATGCATGGAGCTATGCGTGCTGCTGAATTCACTGCAACTTTTAATGGACAAGGTAGTACCATGCTGAGAAGCTGCTTGGAGCTCCTATCGCCGGTGATGTAAGTCTGCACTCAATCGATTTCTCTACATCTTTGACTCGCATATATCAATTCTTAGGCAGATTAATTAGTTGTCAGCACGATTGTTGTCTTATATGTGCTCCTTCTTCGTGTGCAATGTTGCGATCAATCATGTATAGGAAAAATTAGAAAAACCGGCTGAAGGTGGTGTAGGCCACGTCTTAGCTAAGATGGGTAGGGTTAATTATTGCCGCATGCAGATCTATGTCTTGTTCTTTGTCACGTCTAGGGTGCTTTTTTCTTAATTATGTACGAACCGGCTGCTACATGCCATATATATGTATATCCAAGGTATAATTCATCAGTACATATACATACATTATTATTTATATAATTATATGAGCTATTAATACCATTGAGAAAATAGTATTCAAGTATAGGGGTGTTCCCGAATTTTAGTAATTCATTTGTAAACATATTCAATATGCTAGAAAATTTGGACCAAAAAATATAACGAGTACATGTCAAATTTTTTATGTGCTCACGAAGTCGGTTCACAAAAATTTGGTTGTAAAACAGCTTTTTATAATTTGTTTTCTTTTTTACACAGACCATAAAAATCTTCTGTTTTGCCACAAAACAATGCGCGTCTTTTGGACATTCAATTTTTTTTTTTGGTGGCTGACATGTGCTCCGACTCCGACATGCCAAATTGAATTTCCGTCATGTATATTTTCACATATATAATATTCACAAGTAAGTTTGTTTACTCCTTTATGTTTTAACCAATGGGTAAGAAAACTTCGTAAGTAAACCAAGTTTGATGCTAAAATTTACTTAGCGCACTTAAAGGAAAGACTAGAAAGATATACGTGCACACACCCTAGCGAACTCACAAATTATGTATTAAACCAAAAATGCATGTTCATATCATCATTTAAATCCTAATGGTTTGGCATGATAAAGGCTAAATTTCAGATATCATTATTTTTTTATGGTTGTATGATATTTTCATGGATGCATAGACAAATATAGTGACCCATGTTGTGTACATCGATTCAATGTGAAAATATTTAAACAGATTTCACATTAAACTTTATGAAATATAGTTTCTCATATTCTTTGCCATCTATTTTAAAATAATTTTGGATTACAAATTATTTAAATTATAAATTATGATACATGTATGGAGTATGATATGAACTAAAATATGCTGCTTTTACTTTTCAACTAGCAGGGTGGCCCTCGCAAATGCGAGGGCATTGTATTTAGTGTCCTAAAGTAACTGACAAATAAATTGTGATTTTATATAACATATGTTGGCAATGATAAAGATCTAGAATCAACACAAATATTATGCAAAAAATATATCTCCTCCAGGTGGAAACATCCTAATCAAGTAGTGACGTAAAATCTAAATTACAATATTAACGACGTGGAAACATACTTATATTTGTGCATGAATTATTATATTAATGACCAGATATTAAATTAGTTTTTAGTCTACATTGTGATATTGAGTTATTATGAAATTATGAAATCATATCATTAGCAACAAAAATATGTTTCTTGTGGATAAAAATATCGACATACCATGTGAGAAGTGCATGCGCATATTTAGAAAATATTACTAACTTAAGGTCAAGAATAATTGTTTTAATCTCAGGGGATAAAAGGTTATCCCTTATTTTGCCATGAAAATATTAAGAAATTTAATTCTACTCTCTCTCTCTCTCTCTTTCTCTCTCTAGTTCATATGTTTTTAGATGTGTGGCTTTGTGTTTTTGTTGAAGAACATGTGACCTTTTAGATATTACCAAACTGAAAATCCGATTCAACGTTAATAAAAGTTTGACTACTTTTCCTATGTAGCATGACAATGACAACGTGCTTGGGATAGTTTTCCTGCATCACTTTTGTGCTCCATTTTATACATGATGGGAATGCCATTTTTCTAGCAGATTTTAAATAATTATCTAAGAAAAAATTTCAGATAAGTGTGTTTGACGTCATAATTATGAAAATATCTGAAGTCATTATCCACATTTTATTTCTTAAGTTTAAACAGAAAGAAAATTTTCCTTTTAAAATGATCGTATTCAGTGGAAAATATAATAATAGAAATCACACCATCTCATAGGTAAAATATCTAGTAATTTTCTACAATGTTTTTATCATTTTACGAACAAAAATGATTCATGTCTCTCTTTCAGACACTTCAGACAAAATTTATTAATGAATTATCTAACAAAAACATTGATTCTTTTTTGTTGACCTAGTGGTGTGATGGTTTCCTGTGCAAGCACATGCATAATTGTTGCCTCTGTGTCCATCCATATATTGCACACTATATATCTTCTATATAGCAGTCTTGCTAAATGGTTATAGACAATTGTGCATGATGCGACCTTGATCTCGGATACATCACCTTTCCAACCATTCCAACTGCCTAGGAGCGGAAATTGTGCATGATGCGACCGAGTCATTTTTTCATGGATTTTTCTTTATTTTCATGGTCGAGTTTCTTCGGTTATGATTTGTAATGTATATATATATATTATTTGAGAAAAGATTATCACGTAGTAACATACAAGTGTATTTCCTCCGGCTCTAATGAAAATATCCCATCCCTGCGTTAACGAATCATGAGAACAAATTATCATCGTATGTCCAACTTAAACCCACCTGTTAGCACTAAGAAATTGATTGAGAACAACGGCTGATTTTGGCGCTTAGAAAAATATGTTATATCAATTAATTTAAGAACACATGGAAAGATAAGACTAAGATGACGTAGTAGACTTTGTCTTTTGACAACAATGTACTATTACAAAATAGAGAATGTATCGACGTGCTATAAGCCATGTATAGTTTAAATTAAGTTATTGCAACTAAAATCATATGCGCGACACGGGCCGCTAATCAAGAAATCAACGCATCAAGATATGTAGTCTAAATGATGCATGGATGTTTGTACGATCGTGCACATAGCCCAGGTATTTATCAACCGATTAGCTAACTATACAACCGGCCAGAACATACAGATAAATTATTTACAGTCCTATAAAGAATTAAATATACTATAATGCATGGATGAGAGCACACAATGGATAATTTGGGAATTAGGTAGTATCTACCTTGTGTAGATCGCTGGAGAGCGCTAGGATTTAATTGGCTCCTGGAAGCAGAGACGGCCATGGGCACATGTGCCTTCGTACGGTGTCCGACCTTTTTCTCGTTGATGCAGAGCAGCAGACCCTACTACTAGTACCTTTCGGAAATTAGGGTAAGAAATTGATTGATTGGGTACGTGACTGGGAGTTGATCATTCGTACCTATATGGCTAGGTTCCTTTGTATGTATTGAACATAATACTAATTCTATTCTCCGTCACGGAAATTATGGTAAGAAATTGATTGATTGGATACGTGACTGGGAAATTATGGCCAGGTTCCTTTGTATGTATTGTAACAAATCTAACGGTTCAGTTTGCTTATTTAATAAGGGTCGGTCAGATCGAAGGGCTGGGATTTTCTTGATGTGGCTTAACGTAGTGGCTCTATTAGACTTCTGTTTATTGCATTTAGTATATAGATTTATAACTTATAAATATATAATATTCTTAATTAATCTTTAAAACATATTTATTAAAAATTTCATTTAGTGCTATAGTATTTTCTTTAAATTTCATCATGTAAAATTAAAGATTTGTAATTACCTTTAAATATATGCAAGCACAATTTTTTTGTTTTCTCACTAATTTTAACGTCAAAGTTATAATTAAGTTAATAAGTTTTGCTTAAGTCGAACCAAGTCTAAATTGATGAACAAAATGGCTATCGGGATATAAATATCCTGTGCGAATGCACGGGTTAGCGACCAGTTATTATAGTTTTTCTGGAATTTTTGGAGAAACTTTATTTTCAAAGTTTTTTCAGAATTTAATAATTAATTTAAAACCGGAAAAACAAAATGTGAAAAGGTGGAAAACAAAACCAAAACCAGAACTATAGAGGTTCTAAGACACTCCAATAAGCAAATAACCAAAGAAAACAAGGTGGAATTGGTGAAAACAAAGTTATGGATGGTGAAAACATGCATAACCACAATATTCAAGATGAAAACATGACTATGGATGATGGGAAACATAATTGTACTAAAGTAGCAAGATGATAACAGAAGTAAACATGGTGAAAACATAATGGGGAAGGTGAAAACATTGTCCTCTTCATTCAAAATCACTTTGTTAACAAGGTTGATCAAGTCTTGTTACCAGAATAATTTTATATGAAGCGAAACTTCTCTTAACACTAAATAATTATGTTACCTCAACCTTGACATATTCCCAATCATAATAATTTCATATTCTTTTGGTGGTACTGGAATGGGACAATAAAATTCTCCAATCTTAATGGTCTCAATTTTCAATTAGATTTAGACCGTATCTTCTATCAGTCTTCTTGGGAAAATAAACAGTATGCTCTTTATCATTAACATTGAAAGTTACTTTTCCTTGGTTGCAATCAATAACAGCCCCTGCAATGTTAAGAAAAGGTATCCCAAGAATAATAGACATATTATCATCTTCAACCATTTCCAACACAACAAAGTCAGTTAATATCAAACAACTAGTAGCCACTTGAACAAGAACATTCTCACATATACCAACATGAATAACAGTAGATTTATCAGCCATTTGCAAGATATATCGGTAGATATCAATTTTTCAAGAGAGAGTCTCTTATAAAGAGAGAAAGACATAACACTAACTCCTGATCCCAAGTCACATAGAGCAGTTTATAACATTATTTTTAATGGAACAAGGAATAGTAGGAATACCAGGGTCTCCAAGCTTCTTTGGAACCTTACCATTAAAAGGGTAATTAGAAAGCATAGTGGAAATTTCCTCATTAGGAATTTTCCTTTTTTTTAGACAATATATTTCATATATTTTGAATAAAGAGGCAGTTTAATAGCATCAGTCAAAGGAATTTGCAAAAACAGAGGTTTCATCCACTCACAGAATTATTATAATGTTCGTCTTCCTTTTTATCTGTGTTTCTTTATTAGGAAAAGGCATTTCTTTTGTACCCAAGGTTCTCTTTCTTTAACATGTTTATTAGCAACGAAATCCTCTTTTAGTATACTTCACAGTTTTAGTTTTCTTTTCAGGTTGAGCTACAGTTTCTTCTTTATCAGAAGCATCTTTTATCATTACCACTTTCAGTTTTAGCGTCAGAAATAGATATACTATTATGATCTTTAGCAGGTTCAGGAGATTCTATAATAGTTTTATGTCTCTTCTTCTTTTTCTTAGAAGGAGAACTAGTAGGTTGTTGAGAATCTTGTTCAATTCTTTTAGGATGTCCTTCAGGATACAAGGGATCCTGAGTAGAAACACCACTTCCAGTAATTATTTCACAAACATGTTTTCTCTAGAAGCATTAGCTAGCATATCTTTTTGCACTTTAGTGAGTTGATCAATTTGATTTTGAACCATATGAAAATGTTTAACAAGCATTTTAACATAATTAGAGTTTCTCTCAATACCATGCAAATTATCAATAGCTCTAGAGTTTTCCATAAGATGATTGCACTCTCATATTAATGTTGTCTTGCTTAACAACATAATTATCAAATTCATCTAAGCATTGATCAGGTGGTTTAGAGTAGGGAATACTCTATTATCAAAGTACTGGAGATAGTGTACCTCAACTGTTGATGGATGAGGAGATCTAGGTAACGATTGTTAAACCAAGTTTTTACCTTCATGTTTTAATGAGAAAGGGAAAATCTTGGTAACAAAATAAGTACGCAGTTAGTATCATCAAAAAATAAACTACTCAAAGATGAAATCTCATCTATGTGTTCCATAGCACTTTTACTTTCAGTTCCACAAAAAGGTTCCTTCTCAACAATAGATATATAATATAAATCTAGAGAGAAATCATAATCCTTGTCTCTAATGTATGGGAGATGTAGAAAATTTATCATCATGAGAAGATTTATTTAACAGCATGTGTTGCAAGAAGACTCTTAAGAGAACTTGCACCAGTACTAGCCCGAGCTTATTTAATAAAGTCATCATTAAGTTCAATGTAGGTATCATCAAGATCATCAATAAAACTTAGGTGAATTAACATGTGTACTAGCATTTCCAATAGGAATTTCAGCATTTTCAATTTGTTTGAATTTAGCAATAGTAGCATCTCGGAAAGGACCTAGTGAACCGGTATCATCAAGCACAAAAAAAGCATCATCATAAGTATCAGAAACATTTTCGGACTCAGCAGAAGTAACAGTGTATAGCATGTGGTGGTGTAAGAAGCTTACCCATAACGATGGTGAATCAAGAGCAACAGAGGTGTTCAGAGCTGTACCTCTCCTTGTAGTGGATGGTAATATAGGAACTTTTCCATTACGAGTCTTACCCATGATGAATGGCTTGCAGCGAACAATATCACGTTCAAGTGAGCAAATAAATAAAGCTATGCTCCCCGGCAACGGCGCCAGAAAATAGTCTTGATAACCCACAAGTACAGGGATCACAACAGTCTTCGAGGGAAGTAAAACCCAAATTTATTGATTCGACATAAGGGGAACCAGATAATATTTATAAGCCTTAACAACTGAGTTGTCATTCAGCTGCACCTGAAAGTAGACTTTCTCGCAAGAATTTATCAGTGGTAACAGTTTTATAGCAGTAGCAGTAGAAAAATAACAACGGTTGTAAAATAGTAACAATAGTAGCAATCGTGAAAAACAGCAGTAGCAATCGTGAAAACAGAAGGATGGAAATACCGTAGGCATAGAGGGTGGATGAACGGGCGTTGCATGGATAACATAGTTCATATAATAATAATAATAACATGGGCATTGCAGATAATAATAATAATAATAAAGCATCCAAGTTCTAGACAAACCATAAGCATGTGTTCCAATATAGTCATATGTGCTCGCAATGAGAAACTTACACAATATCTTTTGTCCTACGAGCCCATGGCAACGGGGCCTCTAGGGAAACTACTGGTAATTAAGGTGCTCCTTTTAATAAAGCACCAGAGCAAAGCATTAACACTCCATGAACACATGTGATCCTCACATCACATCCATCCCCTCCGGTTGTCCCAATTTCTGTCACTTTGGGGCCTCGGGTTCCGGACAACAATGTGTCTAAACAACCTGCAAGTATAATCAATAAACATAATTATACTCATGAACAATAACATGTTCAGATCTGAGATCATGGCACTCCGTCCCAAAGTGACAAGCATTAAGAGTAACAAGTTGCCAAGGGGGAGCCACCGGGCGGTGCGGCCAAGGGGGGCACGCTGATAGGTCATAAACGTATCCTTAATTTCTGATGTTCCATGTTGTTTTCATGTTATTTCCTACATGTTTTCCATACACTTTATGTCATTTTTATCGATTTCAAGGACTAATCTATTGACAAGATGTCACAAAGCCAGTTCCATGTTTTCTACTATTTTTAGTTTCAGAAAAGTTGTTTCTGGAATATTCGCGGATTTGTAAAATTCGAAGCCCGGAAGTCTTAGAATTCCCGAAGGTTCCACGGAGTCCCAAAGAGTCCCGGAGGGGACAGAGGGGGGCCACACCAAAGAGACCCCCCCGGCCGCGCCTGGGGGTGGTGTAGGCCCCTCGGGCATCCGCCATCGCCCTTTCGCCTATATATTTCCCCCCGATACATCAACCCTAAAAAGATCCCACTTTTTCCCGAGAAACACCCGAGGTCGGCGTCGTCGTCATCCCGAGATCGGGAGGGTTCTAGAGCTCTCCCCGGCACCCTGCCGGGAGGGAAATTCATCACCGGAGGGGCCTACACCACCATGCCTTCCTCCGAAGTGATGCGTGAGTAGTTCATCCCTTCACTACGGGTCCATAGCAGTAGCTAGATGGTTGTCTTCTCCACTTTATGCCTCATGTTTAGATCCCGTGAGTTGCCCTACATGATCAAGATCATCTTTATGTAATGCTAGATGTTGTATTTGCTGGGATCTGATGAATGTTGATATGTCTTCTGATTATCAATCTATCATGTTATCTTCATGCATATGTTATTTATGATCTTGCATGCTCTCCGTTATTAGTAGATGCTCTGGCCAAGTAGATGCTAGTAAATCCAAGAGGGAGTATTTATGCTCGATAGTGGGTTCATGCCTCCTTTGCAGCTATGCTCGAGTGAAAGAAACATGACGAGGGAGGATGTATTGTTGCCATTAGAGAGAAAATAACGATGTTTACTTCGTTTACATTGTTTACATTACACACTTTGTTTACTGCAATTATCTGTTGCTTGCAACTTAATACCCAACGTTTGTTCGGATGATATTCGGAGTTGGATTATTAGTCATATACGCAGTTGGATGACGGTTTATGTATCTTGTTGTAATTCCCGCATGAATCATAGTAATCTTTATGTCTTGCATATGAACAACAGCACATCCTTCATTTTTGTCAATTGCCCAACTGTAATTTGTTAACACATGTTATTTATCTTTTACGGAGAGACACCACTAGTGAACTGTGGACCCCGGTCCATTTTCTCACACTGATATTACACACACTGCTTCCACTGTTTTCACACTATTGCTATTGCTTTCATACTGTTCTTCTATTGTTTTCACACCATACGTTTAACCTCTTTGTGTTCAGCAAAACCGGTGAGATTGAAAACCTCACTGCTTCGTTGGGGCAAAGTGATTTGATTGTATTGTGTAGGTTCCACGTTGCTGCTGAACCGGTAGTGCGCCCTGCCACCTCAACTGCATCAACCTTAAGAGATTGTTGGTCCTCCTACTGGTTGATTCAACCTTGATTTCTTTTCTGAGGGAAAACTTGTTGCTTCACTCTTCACAACCTTTCTCTTAGGGTTTACCAACGTCAGCCATCACGCGCCCAGGGGTGGTGTGGCACCCTCTTGCCCCCTCTCCGGGTCTCCTTCTGGCTTCGGGGATCTATGGGTGTTTTATGGTCTTCGGGATCTTTTCTGGGCATTTTCCCGAATGTTGATTTTTCTGCACAAAAAACAAGACACCAAAGTAATTCAGCTGAAAACAGCGTTAGTCCGTGTTTGTTGTATCCAAAACTCACAAGTTTAGAAGTAAACAGTAGCAAAAGTGTTCGGGAAAGGAGATAAGTTTTGGACGTATCACTGACACCCACATAAAAGTTTCTAGGAAGAACAGTGGTGGCTTTCTTTTTAGTGGATCTATTTTGAGCATCATTAGTTCTATACCAAGCATCTTTTAAACTTCCCAACCTCTTTGTTTGAAGGTGAGGACCTCAGCCTTGGGAGACATAGCAAAAGGTGTAGAGCTAAACATACTAACAAAATAAACTAACACCACAAATAAAAGATTAGAAACTAGAGAACTGATTTTTTTGGGTTTTTAATAAAGAGAAAACAAGACTAAACAAAAGTAAACTAAGCAAGACCAAAACAAAAAAAAAATAGAGTGGAAGTGTGAGAATCCCCTTGCAGCAAGCTAGAATTCCTCGGTGACGGCACCTGAAAAGGTACTTGATGATGACGTGATCACACGCTCGTTGGGAGACCCCAAGCGGAAGGTATGATGCAGTCTAGAGTAAGTTTTCCCCTGGTATAGAACCAGATTTTATCAAACTAGGCTCGGCCTAGGGGGCGCATGGCACCCTCCTGGTGGCCCCCTAGCTCCCTTTCGGTTCCCTTTGGGACTCCGTCTTTGTACCGGGTAGAAAATACCTTCCGTGAATCTTTAGCCATTTCTGAGAATATCCTCGGAAAGGTTTGAAAATCTAGGGAAGTCATTTTTTCCCGAAATGAAGACATAGTCCAAAGGAGAATCAGAGGGGAGCTAGGGGGCACTAGGATGGTGCCAGACGCACCCTCCCTAGGCCGCGCCTAGTGGTCCAATGGCTGCCCTGGCCACAGCCTCAAGCCGCCTCTTTGCCTATAAATTGTCTTTGGCACTAAAACCTACAGGGACGGAGTTATTTCCCACGAAACGTATAGAGAGGCTCCGTCACCTCGAAAGTCCAATCTAGGCTTATGGAGTCCTTCTCCGGCACCCTGCCAGAGGGGGCAATCGTCACCGAGGCCTCTACATCGCCATGATCGCCTCCAGACATATGCGTGAGTAGTTCATCTTGGGACTATGGGTCCATAGAAGTAGCTAGATGGTTGTTCTCTCTCCTATGTCTCCATGTTTAGAGTCTTGTGAGCTTCCTCACATGATCGAGACCACCTTTATATAATTGCGCATGTTGTGTTTGCTGGGATCCGATGAACCATGAGATTATGATTATTTTGTTCATACCAATCTGAGATGTTTCACTTATATTTGTAGAGAGTTTTAATATTTTCTTACAATGCTCTCTTGTTTTTATGATTACCTTGGCCCCGTAGTTGTTTTCACTTCCAAGAGAGGGTTTATATGCTAGATAGTGAGTTCATGCTTCCTTGTTTCCTGCGCTCGAGTGGCAGAAACGTGCGGGGGGGGGGGGTGGGGGATGTGTTGTTGCCACTAGGGAGAAAACAGCGGTGCTCTTGTCTGCGGATAGGAATCACTGCTTACATTACATATTGTTTTTAATGCATTTTTCTATTGCACATAGCAATCACTTTATTGCTGCAACTTAATACCAAGAGATTTGCTGGATAGCTTTCTTGAGGTCGACTTTTAAATATGGATGCATGTTGGATAGCAGTCCATATACCTTGACGTAATGCCTACAATGTTAGAACACGTGAACTTTATCTCGTCATAATAGTATTGTTATACATTCATGATTTGTCAATTGCCGAGTTGTAATTTGTTCACCAACATGTTTGTTTTCTTTGGAGATACACCACTAGTTAATCTATGGCCCCCGGTCCTATTTTCCTCATAAGTACAACCTTCGTTTAAGAAATTTTTATCATTGTTTCCTTGCTGTACCGTTTTTACTTTAATTACTTCTCAAGAATCTACGTTTAATTTCTCCTGTTTTCAGCAAGACCGTAAGATTGACAACCTTCCGGAAAGTTGCGGCAAGAGAAAGTTTGTGCTTTTGTGCAAGTTCCACGCTTGGTCAACATCGGTAAAAAGATCCATTGATACAACCAACCTTCTTTAAGACTACGAGGTCCTACTGGTTCGATAAACTCTGGTTCCATACTGGGGGAAATTTACACTAGACTACATCATACCTTCCAATTGGGTTCTCCCAACGAGTGTGTGATAACATCAGCATCAGGCCGCGCCTGGCACCCCCTGAGGGCCCATGGCCCCCTCCGTCTCTTGTTTGGACTCTAATTTAATTCTAGGTAAAAACGATATACGTGGATTTTCATCCCTTTCCGAAAATATTTCTTTAAGATTTTTTCTGAAATAGAAAAACAGGAGAAAAAACAACTAGCATGGGGCATCTCGTTAATAGGTTAGTTAATGAAAACATCCGAAAAACAAAGAATAACATGTGGAAACATGTAGAAAACATAAGGGCATTGGATAGAAAACAAAGCATGAAGTATCATAGGCATATCACGAATAAACTCAATGATTAAAAGAGAAATTTTCATCTCAATATTACCGTAACAAGCCACAATAATTCATGGATCAGCAAATATCAAACCAGGAGTTCAATCTAGATGAAGGTATTCTCAACCCTAATCTTATTACAATGGATCTTTCTCTCCCTATGGAATGGTGATGGAATGGATGTGGTTGTTGAGGAGGGTGATCACCGGAAGGATCTGGCAGAAGGTCACCCTCCTGGATCTCTTCTTCCTCTCTTTTGGTTGTTCTAGTGTGTGGCTTGTGTTTTCCGTGTCTCTACTCTCTTTCTGCTACATATGTATGTTCTCTGCATGTCGTGTATTTACGAAAGTTTCACATTTTAATGGGCTGAAGACGGAGACGCTTGGTACGGTGGCTGGTATGGTTGACCGTTGATGGCTAGGTTGAGACTCCAAGTGAGAGTGTGTAGCTAGTGGCAAGCCTTCTTCCCCACGAGGGTGACTCGAGGGTTTATATCGAACTCTTGGGGAGCCAGTATTTCAGCAGTTGTCTTCCAAGCTTCCTCCAGGATCCTGCAAACAAGTAGAGAATTTTGTGCCCTCAACCTCACCAAGTGGTTGTCAAGCACAAGGTGTGATACTTCTAAATTGCAATGCAAAACTGAAAGTAAATGTGCAATAATTAAATATACTACTAAATGCAAATGAGAAAATAAATATGTAATGGATTGTTTTTGTATTTTTGTGATGCAAGTGGTGATGGAGATAATGTAAATTCGAATAGGAGATGCAAGTAAAGTAAAGTGCAAGTAAAGTAAATTGCAGCAAAGTAACTAGAGTGTTTTTTATAATCAAAATAGGACCGGGGTTCATGGTTTCACACTTGCATTCTCTCAATAAAGTGGTAGACGGTGGACATAAGAATTACATGTGAGATTAGAATAACATGTTTAACATTGAGTACTTTCATATGGGCATCACGTCCTAGCATAGAGATCTCTACGGTCATATTGATCCCTCTTATACTCCACCAAGATGCGAAATAAATCATAACACCTCGATAATTAAGGAAAAACCAGAGTATAGCTTTAAGCAATGTGACATGAAGTTGAAGTAAGAACTTGCTAGATCTAGTCAAGGAGATTGATTAGTGTCACTTCAAATCCCCGGTAACAAGGTACTCCTTTTATCCCTAGTGAGGTAACTAAGAAAGGTTAACAAAACCTAAGTGGATCGCTGAACTTCTGTCACTTTCACAGCACTAGCCACCCCCCGTTACTCCAACTAATGCACCCATCACCCCACACACGCTCTCAAGAACTAGATTGATCAAAGCTAGCAAATAAGAACGGGGTACATAAGATACATCTACTCAAATAACTCAAGAGAAACAATTGCAATCTCAGATTCAATAACTCATAGAAAAGATCCACCACATAGGAATTAAAACGGTGCCCGTAATCATGTGAGGCAGCTCATACGGATCTAATTAGTGAAGCACATGGAGAGAGAGATACAAGTGCTACTTCCACAAACCCATAGACCTGGGGTGGACTACTCCCTCTTCATGGAGATGTCGATGGAGATGACGTTAGAGGGGTAGGAGTTCACACCGGCGGCGCCCCGCCGGAGTTTCCCCCCTCCAATCTGGAACGTCTGGTCTCTGTTTCGGTGTTTCGGTGTTTCAGCGGCGCTCCTCTCCGTAAAGGTACGGGGGACCCTTTTTATAGTCGGTTTTAGGTAAAGACGGAGTCGGTAAGTCGAAGATGGAAGGAATTGGGGCCACAGGGGCCAAAAGGGGGCCTCTCACGCGGCCAAGGAATCTGGACGCGTGGAGGGTCCTCTTTTGGGCCTCCTTGCCCAATTCTCGTGGATCCTTCGCCCGCAAGTCTTCTCCTTCCAAGAAAATGTCCCCCGCAGATTTTCAGGTGATTTCGCGGAAGTTTGCCCCCTGAAACGTCAAAAATATAGAAAACGGGGTTTCTGACAGGCAGGGTTAATTCCATAAAAGTTGGGGGACTTTGTAATTTAAAAATACTATAAAACATTGAATTATACCCTTATATGATGCAATATGTAATAGAAACCCATGTGAAAATATGCAAAGTTCATCTATGCATTTTACATGCATCAACATCCCCAAGCTTAACCCATGCTCGTCCTCGAGTATGAAGGTGATAAAACTAAGATGGGTTTTTCATATTGAAACAATCATGGGATATCAAGGAGGATTATTCATGCTACATATAATCAAATGATTAATACTAGAAATGAGTAGCAATATACAATTCATGTTGTAAGAAATATCAAATATGCAAGCAAAGATGCTTCATGAAAGTTCAAAACGCGTATAATGAAATAAAAGCACTATGGACCAAATGCATACACAAAATGAAAAATAAAATCCTATATTGGTCAAAGAATAGCATAATGGAGAATAGAAAATATAGTGGACACTTTGGAGAAAATTGAGTAGAGGTAAAACATGATCAAGTCTTATTTAGCCTCTAAATTATTCAACTAAATTACTAATTGAAATGTGGTATCCATTGATCTAGGACTCTCATTGCCCTTTTATCACTAGCATCTTAAAATTGTGATTATTGAAGTAATGAGAATGACACGGTGGTTGAAAGCCTCATGCCCCGTGAGTGTGAAAACCTACTCCATGATTACTCAACTTAAGATTCCTAATAAGCTTTGTACAATCATAATAAGTATTAATGACATCATAGAGAACCGCAAAGAGGTACCTCTTGCCCCATGACATGGAAACAAGCCCATGTTACAATGACAAGATGAACAAAACGGAGTAGACTATCATCCTTTTATTTTCATTCACTATTATGCATAGCTTCTTATTTTATTATAGGATGTGTTGTAGAGTCACTCAAGCTGTAAGTAAATTTCCACCATGATCAATCATGGCTTGGGTTATCGGCCCAATGCGTTTCTCTAGTCATATAGATACTTACTCATCAAACTTACTATTCCTCTATTTCATTTCGGCATGGCAGGAGTCCAAAAACAAAAGTACATGATATCAACCAAATGTAATTTTTTTTGTGCAATGTTGAAAGCTTTCCGGTGATACACGTTTATAGCTAGCTCCCAACCACACACTTGTCAAACGCAAAACTTGTGGCTCCCATTATTGGGTCATGTTTATTAGATGCATAAAAAGTAAAGTGTGCCTTCAAAGTTCGTGAGAGTCCTATCCCAAGTTCAACCATGACAATTAATAAAGTGAATATCTTAATTTAGAACATAAATAACACAATAACATGGTGAACATACTCGGAATAGCAATGAAGATAATGGGAAGATATGGCGGACTCACTGGAAATACTTGGCTAAGGAGTGTTGGAAACAAGTTTTTACTTGTTGGAATTTTTAAATTTTTGGCTAGCAAGAGGGAGATAGTTGACCAGATACTATGCATGCATATGTCCATAGAACTACTCATTTCATGACAAACTAAATAAACCAGCAATTAACATCAAGGACATGAATAAGAGATAGCTCAAGAGAACATTATTGCAAATTTCTACACATAAAAAGCCTATAAATCATGCAAACATATGTAGCTCTTCAAATCAACCATGGCATCCCTATTCCTAGTCATAATACTAGCATCTAATACATTCCAACCCCAAACTCCAGTAGCTCAATCTCATATAAAATGATGGTGGTCTTATCAAAACAAAAATAAAAAAACTAGACGCTTCAAGTCTCTACGATAAATGCTTTGCTTAGAAAACAGAAAGTAGACGTGTGCTAACCAAAAGAGTGTAGCTCCAGTGAGGTGTTCATCACATCCCCAAGCTTATGGCTTTCACCATTCTTGGATGTCTTGAGGCGCAGCTCCTCTATTCCCTGTGAAAAAACTTCACAAAACATGTTTCTCCCATTCTTTTTCTGTGGGGTGAGATTAGCAAGGACAAACAAATCCCATGCTTGCTGTGCAATTCCAAACCAAATGCTCCAGTAGATAGAAATAAGGTTAATTATGTTGTATGTTCACTCTCTTGCTTGAAAGAATCATGGAAATTCGATTCCAAGCCCAAAGAGTGCATAAACAAGAAGGCAGAATCTGTCCAGAAAAGCAGCAGCATCCAAACGAACGTTTTTTCCGCTAGACTCGTCAAAACATTAAGCCAATTTTTGTGCTCATAGAGGACGAAAAGTTGCAGAACATACTAAAAAATTAGCTCAATCCGACATACCAATAAAAAACGTAAAATCATACGGCGAGCAGACTCGTACTGAAACAGAAATTTCATGCACTAGGATAGCAACTTATAAGTCCAAATGGTTTTGACTTGACTCTTTATTGAAAACTCCAGAATTAAAACAAAAAAACTAATCTCTTGAGACAGCAAGAGGACACTAGGAAAATACAAACAAAAACAACCGGGTTGCCTCCGCAAAGCGCTTTCTTTTAGCCATATAGCTAGGCTTTACTTACTTGATAATCAAGAGGGATAAAGCTCATGAGGGGAGCTTGTTCTTCAGCGTGCCCCTCTTCCTTGGGAAGTGCTCCATGCTTTTCTTGTGAGGGGACTGAAACTTGACATTCCCTTCCTTGGAGTCTATGATTGCACCTGTAGTACGAACAAAAGGTCTACCCAAAATAATAGGACTAGGGGATTTATCCCCCATATCCATAATAATGAAATCAACGGGTACGAAAGTCATGTGCAATTCAATCATAACATCTTTTACTTGTCCTACATCATTTTTAGTAGAGTTATCAGCAAGGAAAAATTAACTTGAGCACTTTTCTAAATTTTCTAGTTCTAGCAATTCATATAATTCTTTAGAGAGTACCGATACACTAGAACCTAGATCTAACATAGCATGGTGAATTTCTTTTCCAATTGAAACTAGCACCTTGGGGATCCATGCATCCCCAAGCTTAGGAGGTATCATGGCCTCATTCTTGTACTAGCAATTTTTTCTTGCAAGACATGATTTAGCAATATAAGATCCAAAGCCAGGTTGATTAACATTTATAGTGGGATCACTAGCAAATTTTTGTAGAGTAGCAATAAGTTCTTGCAAGATACTTTTTTCTAAATCAAGCAATGGATCCTTAATTTCAGTAAGCATCATAATTTCTTCTACTTTTCCTTTTCTATTATGCATATTAAAAATCTCATAGCGATCATCAAGAATATCCTCGGGTACTTCAGCCTTTTTTAAGCTCTCTTTAATTTTAACCTCTAAGAGCAAACTTTCAAGCAAAACATGGGTATTTGCAGCATTAGTACTAGTAAAAGATCCCCCACATTCATTATCTAAAAAGGCTCTAGAAGTTTCAGAAAGTCCCTTATAAAACATATGCATAAGTATCCAATCTCTAAAGCCATGCCCTATTCCATATGCTACTTCTAATCTCTCCCATGCTTGTATCACTGATTCATCTTTTTCTTGTTTAAAGGTAATGAGCAATTGTTTAACATTGTAATTCTTTTCAGCATGACAAACCTTTCAATAAATGCAGCCCTTAAGTTGAACCAAGTAGTAAAATTGCTAGGAGGCCATCTTAATATCCAATCTAATGCTTTGCCTCCTACTGAGTAGGGAAAGAGTTTAACTTTAGTAGTGTTGATGTTTGCATGATTCAAGTTCAAAGTTTTACATCTTTCTTCAAATTTCTTAAGATGGAACAAAGGGTCTTCTTTAGGCTTTCCATAGAAACGAGATTCATAAATCATTTTAATAACACTAGGATCTACCTCTAATTTTTCAACGGGAATATTTAGCTCTTGAGGGAAATTCCTAACACTGAATGGCCAATAAGTTCTCTGCTCCATTTTCCAAGTTTTTATGTAGTTTTTAATTTTTTATGCAAAACAAAAGTAAAGTAACTAAGCAAATTCGAAATACTAAAATAATCTAGATAACTAAATGCAAAACTAAAATGCAAACTAAAATAAAATATGCAAGACAAAACAAAAACAAGAACAAAAACAAAACAAAAACAAAACAAAAACAAAAACAAGACAAGAAACAAAACAATCTACTTGAAAGAAGGTGGAGATAGAAAAGGACGGTACTCACGTAGGCGCAACCTCCCCAAGCTTAGGTGTTTGCAAACCTTGTTGGTGATGAAGACTTCTTGTGAGATCCCTTGGACAACTCCTTCACGTATGGCTCCCCGGCAAAGGCGCCAGAAAAACGCTTGATGGCTAGGTTGAGACTCCAAGTGCAGAGTGTAGCTAGTGGCAAGCCTTCTTCCACGAGGGTGACTCGAGGGGGTTTATATCAAACTCTTGGGGAGCCAGTATTTCAGCAGTTGTCTTCCAAGCTTCCTCCAGGATCCTGCAAACAAGTAGAGAATTTTGTGCCCTCAACCTCACCAAGTGGTTGTCAAGCACAAGGTGTGAGACTTCTAAATTTCAATGCAAAACTGAAAGTAAATGTGCAATAATTAAATCTACTACTAAATGCAAATGAGAAAATAAATATGCAATGAATTGTTTTTGTATTTTTGTGATGTAAGTGGTGATGGAGATAATGTAAATTCGAATTGGAGATGCAAGTAAAGTAAAGTGCAAGTAAAGTAAATTGCAGCAAAGTAACTAGAGTGTTTTCTTATAATCAAAATAGGACCGGGGTTCATGGTTTCACACTTGAATTCTCTCAAATAAAGTGGTAGACGGTGGACATAAAGAATTACATGTGAGATTACAATAACATGTTTAACATTGAGTACTTTCATATGGGCATCACGTCCTAGCATAGAGATCTCTACGGTCATATTGATCCCTCTTATACTCCACCAAGATGCGAAATAAATCATAACACCTCGATAATTAAGGAAAAACCAGAGTATAGCTTTAAGCAATGTGACATGAAGTTGAAGTAAGAACTTGCTAGATCTAGTCATGGAGATTGATTAGTGTCCCTTCAAATCCCCGGTAACAAGGTACTCCTTTTTATCCCTAGTGAGGTAACTAAGAAAGGTTTAACAAAACCTAAGTGGATCGCTGAACTTCTGTCACTTTCACAGCAGCCACCCCCCGTTACTCCAACTAATGCACCCATCACCCCACACGATCTCAAAAACTAGATTGATCAAAGCTAGCAAATAAGAAGGGTACATAAGATACATCTACTCAAATAACTCAAGAGAAACAATTGCAATCAGATTCAATAACTCATAGAAAAGATCCACCACATAGGAATTACAACGGTGCCCGTAATCATGTGAGGCAGCTCATACGGATCTAATTAGTGAAGCACATAGAGAGAGATACAAGTGCTACTTCCACAAACCCATAGCCCTGGGGTGGACTACTCCCTCTTCATGGAGATGTCGATGGAGATGACGTTGGAGGGGTAGGAGATCACACCGGCGGCGCCCCGCCGGAGTTTTCCCCCTCCAATCTGGAACTTCTGGTCTCTGTTTCGGTGTTTCGGCGGCGCTTCTCTCCGTAAGGGTACAGGGGACCCTTTTTATAGTCGGTTTTAGGTCAAGAAGTCGGTAAGTCGAAGATGGAAGGAATTGGGGCCACATGGGCCAAAAGGGGGCCTCTCACGCGGCCAAGGAATCTGGCCGCGTGGAGGGTCCTCTTTTGGGCCTCCTTACCCAATTCTCGTGGATCCTTGCCCGCAAGTCTTCTCCTTCCAAGAAATGACCCCGCAGATTTTCAGGTGATTTCGGAAGTTTGCCCCCTGAAACATCAAAAATATAGAAAACGGGGTTTTGACAGGCAGGGTTAATTCCATAAAAGTTGGGGACTTTGTAATTTAACCCCAAATACTATAAAACATTGAATTATACTCTTATATGATGCAATATGTAATAGAAAACCATGTGAAAATATGCAAAATTCATCTATGCATTTTACATGCATCAACCGTACCATTGGGAAGCTCCAATTTTTTTCTTCCCAGACTTGCTTGTTTTGCTCCAATCATGATCAATATGTTTTATTTCTTTACTTGTTTAGATAAATTATGAAACTCATCGATAAATAAAACATCTCCAAACATAGTGGTGTTTGGGTGAATGTTAGAGAAAAAACCAATAAAACCAAATATAAAATGAGGAACTGTTAAGAAAACATCGTGTATAAAATGGAACCATCAACACCTCGCACGAAGGACATGGTCACATCACAAGTTTCAACTCACATTATCACAAGATCACGATGTGCACGCCACAGCAATAGGCTCAGAAAATAATAAGCAACCAGCAATAAGATGCAAATTTCTGGCCTTCCCTAAATACCGCGGAGACAGTTGAGTGTAATGTCACTAAGGTTTTCCTTTTTTTTCTACATGGCCTTTTGATACGTCATAAAACGTATCCCTAATTTCTGATGTTCCATGTTGTTTTCATGTTATTTCCCACATTTTTGTTATACACTTTATGTCATTTTTATCGATTTTCCGGACTAACCTATTGACAAGATGCCACAGAGCCAGTTCCATGTTTTCTACTGTTTTTAGTTTTAGAAAAGTTGTTATGGAAATATTCTCGGAATTGGAAAATTCGAAGCCTAGAAGTCTTAGAATTCCCTGAAGGTTCCATGGAGTCCCGAAGAGACCCGGAGGGGAGCCTCAGGAGGCCCACACCATAGGGCGGAGCGGCCCTCCTTGGTCGTGCCAGGGGGTGGTGTGGGGCCCCAGGCCTCCCGCCTTTGCCCTTTCGCCTATTAACCCCCCGAGGCATAAACACTAGATATATTCCACTTCTCTCCGAAACACACCCGATGTTGCCATCATCGTCATCCCGAGATCGGGAGGGTTCTGGAGCTCTCCCCGGCACCATGTCGGGAGGGAAATTCATCACCGGAGGGGTCTACACCACCATTCACTCCTCCGAAGTAATGCAAGAGTAGTTCATCCCTGGACTACGGGTCCATAGCAGTATCTAGATGGTTGTTCTCTCCACTTTGTACATCATGTTTAGATCTTGTGAGTTGTCTAACATTATCAAGATCATCTTTACGTAATGCTACATGTTGTGTTTGCTGGGATCCGATGAATGTTGAATGTTATGTCTTTTGATTATCAATATATCATGTTATCTTCATGCATATGTTATTTATGATCTTGCATGCTCTCCGTTGTTAGTAGATGCTCTGGCCGTAGATGCTAGTAACTCCAAGAGGGAGTATTTATGCTCGATAGTGGGTTCATGTCTCCTTTGCATCTGTGCTCGAGTGACAGAAACGTGACAGATGGAGGATGTGTGTTGCCATTAGGGAGAAAAACAACAATGCTTTTATCTAATGATGATGTTATTGTTTACATTACACACTTTGCTTACTGCAATTATCTGTTGCTTGCAACTTAATACCCAACGTTTGTTCGGATGATATTCAGAGGGTGGATTATTAGTCATAGATGCAGTTGGATAACAGTCTATGTATTTTGTTGTAATGCCCGCATGAATCACGTAGTAATTTATGTCTTGCATATGCACTATGGTGCAACCTTCATTTCTGTCAATTGTCCATCTGTAATTTGTTCACCACACATGTTATTTATCTTTCACGGAGAGACACCACTAGTGAACTGTGGACCCCGGTCCTTCTTTTTCCTCATACTGATAAAAACCTAATGCTTTCATACTGTTTACTACTGTTTTCCTACTTTTTTCCATACCATACGTTTAACCTCTTTGTGTTCAGCAAAATCGATGACATTGACAACCTCACTGCTTCGTTGGGGCAAAGTGATTTGATTGTGTTGTGTAGGTTCCATGTTGCTTCTAAACCGGTAGTGCGTCGTGCCATCTCAATTGCTTCAACCTTCTGAAGTTACTACTTCTACCTACTGGTTGATTCAACCTTGGTTTCTTTCTGAGAGAAACTTGCTAATGTGCTCTTCATACCTTCCTCTTGGGGTCTCCCAACGAATGTGTGTATCACGCGCATCAATCTAATTTTCTGGCGCCGTTGCCGGGGAGGAAGAGAATTTCTGCAAGGGGAGTCTCTCACTTCCAATCTCTTTACTTTGTTTTAGTTTTGCTTATTTTATTTTTATTTTGTCTTGTTTGCTTCTCTTTATCAAAAACACAAAAAAAAGTTCTTATTCTAGCTGTAGTTTTATTCCTGTTTTTAATCTTGTTAAAATGACTACTCCTAAGAACACTAATTTGTGTGACTTTACTAGCACCAACAACAATGATTTCATTAGCACACCTATTGCTCCAACTGCTCCTACTGCTGATTTTTTATGAGATTAAGCCTGCTTTGCTAAACCTTGTTATGAGAGAGCAATTTTCTCGTGTTAGTACTGATGATGCTGCTGCCCATCTTAATAATTTTGTTGAACTATGTGAGATGCAAAAATATAAAGATGTAGATGGAGATATTATTAAACTGAAATTGTTTCCTTTCTCTTTGAGAGGAAGAGCTAAAGAATGGTTGTTATCTTTGCCTAGAAATAGTATTGATTCTTGGACTAAGTGTAAAGATGCTTTCATTGGAAATATTATCCTTCTCTAAGATTATTTCTTTAAGAAGTAACATTCTGAATTTTAAGAAACTTGATAATGAGCATGTTGCTAAAGCTTAGGAAAGAATGAAACCTTTAGTGAAGAATTGTCCCACTCATGGACTGACTACTTCGATGATCATCCAACATTTTATGCATGACTGAATTTTTCTTCAAGAAACCTTCTGGATTCAGCTGCTGGAGGAACCTTTATATCCATGACTTTGGGGGCAGCAAAGCTTCTTGATAATATTATGGTAAATTATTCTGAATGGCATACTGAGAGAGCTACAACTGGTACGAAGGTAAATTCTGTAGAAGAAACCTCTTCTTTGAGTGATAGATTTATGCTATTATGTCTATGCTTGTTAATGGCCATGCTCCTATTGATTCAAATAATGTTTCCTTAGCCTCTTTGGTTGCTCAAGAAGAGCATTTTGATGTGAACTTCATTAAAAATAATAATTTAAACAACAATGTTTTAGAAATAATTTTGGTACCAACAATTATAGGCCATATCCACCTAATAATAGCAATGCTTATGGTAACTCCTATAACAGCAACAAAACTGTACCCTTTGATTTTGAGAAATGCTTAAGAATTTTATCAGTACACAAACCGCTTTCAATAAATCTGTTGAGGAAAATTTTGGCAAAATTGATGTTATTACTTCTAAAGTTGATAGCCTCGCTTTGTCGACATACATCTCCTAGAAGAATAATACCGTTAAGGTAGTTTTTATTGTCTATATCAGAAAGGGAACGCATAAATTTGGATCTTACAAAGAAGTTTCTAAACATGGCTACCTATAGCACTAGAATTAGGAAGGTGCTTGTGAGCAGATATTCGAGGGAATTTGTTCTTACAAAGAAGTTTGGCAAGGCGTTCACACTTGACAAAAAGTTCCCGTTTGCGGCAAAAGAAGAAAGAAAAACAAAATCGATTCCCCCGCCCCCGCCCCGTTTTGGCGCGAAACGAGCCTGATTTCCCCGCCAAAGCACTTCCTTTTCTCCCCCCACACTCGCGTCCCGTCCTCCACACCCCAAACCCTGCCAACCCAGCTCCCGACCCTGCCCCAGGCGCAACAACTGTCATAATCAAGCTTGCGACAAAACAAAATTAACAGCGGCATAAAAGTGATACAAATACTCTGAGGCAAAATAAATCATCGAGGCTTAATTGACCTTTTGTTTTCAGTCTTATGCATGCATGAGCATGTGCCAAGTCGATTCAAGTGAAACAATCAGAGGGAGATACCACAATGTCATACCCTTCTATGAATAAAACAATGCGAGCAAATATCTATACGACATGCTATCTTATATTAACTAGATGACTGCCCGCGCGTTGCGGCGGGAATTACTGGCACAATTTTGATTACACAGCTTTAAACATGTGAGCAGTACAGAATGATAGCCTCACGAAAAATTTGGTGTACATCAATTTTTGTTTCACCAGAAAGAAAACGGTGACTCCATCGGTCGCGTATTAAATCGAACTGTAAAAGGATCCATGAAGTATGATTGCAAAATTATCACTGGCAAATATGTTGTCTGATATTATGTCGATCCATTTTGGCAAATTGTATGTTGGTGTTCCATCGAGCAAAGAAAATGTCACTGGCAATAAAAAGTTTAAATAATCATTCTGATCGGCAGCCAAGTCTTGCAACATTTCCATTGCAGCACTTTTAGACTATCTTTTTGTAACTAATATAAAACATGTGAAGTGATGAAGAGATGGATGCCTAGTTTAGAAAAGGACAGGGGGCAAGGGACCTGATTGATAGTTACCGCTGCACTGAATCTTGGGGTTGGATTCATCTCGATTGCTTTGCTTCACCTTTTCCCTGTGGTCACCGCTTAATTAAACTTCCAGTCGCAGCACCTGTACGGATTTTGACTTGAGGACAGCGGAAGCAGCAGAGCTGGGAGACAATGAACGGCGCGTCAATTTCTGAGGCGTTATACAGCATCCTGATAACGATCTGTAAGCTCATATAATTTATACTGTACACACAGCGCGAGTAGATGCGGTCGTTGATCGGGACTGAGCTTCAGAGCACATACAATCCAGTTTAGGAAATTGTCTGGGGCTTGAGCGTTCCAATCCAATTTGCCCACTGTTGCGAAGATGAGGACCGGGCTTGAGCGACCAGACTTTAGAATCAATGGTAATCAAATCAAATCAGTGGGGGCTTGTGTGGGTAAACAGATAATCCAATGATCGAAAATCCAATTAAAACGTGTAGCAGGTCTCGAGCTGGAGCAACCTAACAGATTGACAAAATGAGTGAGAGAAGGTGGAGGAGAATTTCTAGCAGACAGCTACCAGAGTGGAGTACGGGTAGAGATGGACGCGACGAGGCGGCCACGCTGGAAACCGATTGAAACGGTGGGAGCTTTTTAAAGATGGATGTGGCACCGTATCAGTTCAGCCTAACCGTTTCTTTTGTAATTAAAAGGCAATCATGGCTGCTGAGTGCTGGGCAGGATGTGGCGGTCTTATGAGCATTTGTAGTAGGAAGGCAATAGGTTGCAGTGGCCATAAATGGCAGCTCGCGGGTGGACACCACGATAAGGGAAGACGATCAAGCGTGGGTATAACGGTGACGTGGGGCTCTTTTGCAGTACAACTTACTTGTCTTCATGGGGCACTAGTATATAACGATCTCTGCCCTTAATTGTGGGCAAGTTTAGGGAACTTATTATTGTTGGGGGTAATTGAATTTGTTCAATACAAACGATTAACCGAAGGAACTAGCCTATCGGACGCTATTCCCGCACGCGCCGCCAGGACCTATGTGACGCCGTCGTTGCTGCTATTCCTGCCGCCGTAGGCCTTCCTTGCACACGCCCCCGTCGCACGCGCCGCCAGGCCCTGCTCTATTGGACACTATTCCTGCACGCGCCGCTATTTGTATGTAGGTATGATATTAACAGATTCTTTCTTCTTCACAGTGGAACCCGTACTGCTGATCAAATGGATTAGAGGGCCATGACTTCAAGGTAACAGAGACTATTCTATATTAGTGGGCCATTGAGCAGATTTTGTACCCTTGATCCTGAAGATATTGTAATGTCCACCTTCTGCTTTTGTGTGGCAGTCCGGGATTATTAGATAGCATGCACAAGCACAATACTTCTGGACAGTATGTACAGCCAGACCACCATCTATATGTGCATTTCTCTTGTAGACTTCAGTTGTGATAAATTTTGTTCATATATGCTCGTGAGGGTCATGCCGTGCATTTTACATATTATTTTTTCATACACTGGACATCAAGATTTTTTTGGTATAGCATTTAGAAATTCTTAAAATGTAGTATATATTGAATACAAACTCCAAATATCGACAGTCCTGAAACAAACTCCAAATATCAAAATAGAAAAGAAATATTTTTCCCAGCTGAAAGCTTCTCCATGATGTTCGCGGTAGCAAGCTGTACTGATACTATGTACAGTTAGAATTTAAATTATTTAGATTAAATTTCCTTTGTTTCCAAATGAGCTTTAGGTTTTGGGCATCCTCACCTGTAGCAGTAGTCTGTTCGTTGCCTGTGGCTGTAGAATAAGGTACTGGAACATCACAGCTGCCACTTCACGGCAGCATCAAGCTCTGGTCTGCCCCTGTATTCAGAACTGAAGTGGACAGTGATTCATGGCCAAGTCAAAATAGAAAGCATATATATGAAGTGTCCGCATACTAATCGATTACATTCGAGGCAACACCATCGAGCCAAATTTCATAAAGACTTTAGTTTATTCCCAAATCGACAGCACAAACACACCCAAAACTGAAGCTAAATATGAAACCCCTCAGAGACTCGTCGCTGCTACTTTGCTCCTGATGCGGATGCATGGACATATGAAAATAAGGAAGCACGTGAAAGTGGAATTACACGGAAGCGACACAATTCTTATTCGTCTCAATTGACCCTTGAGATGGAGAAGGCTTTATTTGTTCAGATATTATAGCATCAATGTTGTTGATCTTGATGAAGTATCTTCGTTTCTGATTTGTACGTAGTAAATAGCATGCATTTTAATCTGAAGCCATGGCGTGCCTTGTGGGCGTCCAAAGTGTGAATATTATAAGTGACTGATCTGTCATTTTACAATTTGACAACGCAGGTGTGGTGCATGGTAATTCGAAGCAGAATGTAAATACAAGACTGCAAAGTGAAAATTATTGTTCAACCCAAATACAAGACTACATAGTGGGAATTATTATTCGAGCTAAATACAAGACTACCATTAACCAGAAAAGTGCACAATATTTTCTATATTTGGAGTTATCTTCTGGAAGTATCTTGTCGTGTGACATATCATGAGCTCTTTGCTTCTCCTTGTAAATAGACATTTACATAGATATGGAGTCTTCTAATTGTATAATTTTTTTATCCTTCTTATTCACCCGTTCGACCGATGAAGCCAGTACATTTTGTAGACTATTGGTTGAAGCCGACATTTCCTTAGATATGGACTCAAGTGTTTTTTCTAATTATAAAATTTGTTGTTCCTTCTCATTCACAGGTTCGGCCGATGAAGCCAGTACATCTTGTAGACAATTGGTTGAATCCGTTGTGCAGTATTTGATCATCTGTTCGCCATAGTTGTTGAGAAGGTCCTCCCGTGTTGACCAGACGTGATGTGCTCGCAGCGAGTTCGACGGAGCTCCGTTTTAGAAATAGTAGTAGAACTTTGTCAACTCCAGGAGCTGGGGTGGCAAGCGAAGTGGGTCCAGATGAAGAAATCACCGCTGAATTGAGCTCTTGTGATAATTAACAGAGAACTGTCAAAAGGGTTTACTCGAAAAAAATGCAGGTGGCCTATATGAAAGACCTGATACCCAGGAAGGTAGACAATACTACATTCTATGGAAATTGCCATGTCCCAAACTAAATATGAGACAGAGGCTTCAAATAACTAAATATTCTGCACAATACGATCAATCCAGTATTCCGGTTGCCATGATAAAAGGACCAAAACTTCTTGAAGCTGAATCAAGTGAAAATACATAATAACTACTTAATTTTGCAGATTACTAAGTGACATAGTACTGGTTTATTAAGATGTCGCATACACAATGCGTTCCAGAGGATATGCAAGAATTGCTACTGGAAATATTTCATGCATTCATGAGTGTGTCACTTGTAAATCTAGTTCTGAAAATCACTCAATGGTACCTTTGATTACGTTGGTTCTTGAAATCATGTAGCCCTCAAACTTCATGATAATTCCTTGTCGCTGAAACATGTACGGAGTGGTGGCATTCCAAAACATGTGTGCATTGTTTTTTGTGACTATAGATGGGCCAGAATTTTACAATTTTTGCAATCTAAGAATGCCATTTCAGAAGGTAAAATCGAAAATAATCCTAACTGAAGCAACCTGTCGGACTCATGGAACTTTCTTTTTAGTATGAATCAACGGTACCAAAGACATTAACAGATCAGTATGAAAACCTAGGTAAAGCAATCTCACATCCTCACTCGGAGTTTGAGCACAAGAGCAGGGAAGGACTAGTTCGTTTTGTCACTGACCTCCTGGACGCCAAAGGGCAGGACGAAACCGCATCCTCCGTGCCATCGGCGGTGTCTCACCCTCTTCGACCACGCGCTGAGGGGCTGCCCTCTTCCAATGCAGCGCCCGCCGCGACGCCTCTGCTTGTGCGGCGGCGCTTGTAGGGGGTGCAGCGGCGATCGGGGTGGAGCTGTTCCGGACCTCTTTCCACAGCGGGCGGCTCCTGTCCCTCCCGAAGGCGGCTGCCGTGGTGGTACCCTCCTCTTGCCGCGCGGCTCCCCTCACCCATTCCTGGCCACCCGGTCGCCGCAAGATCAACCTAGTCGCTGGCGGCGGCGGACTAGAAGAGGGAAGTGGAGTGGACTTGCTGGCGATGGCGGTGGAGTGTAGTCACCAACGGGAAACGAGTGGGGATGGGATCGGGATGGACCGGCTCGGTGTACAAATTTTGATTTCCCCCTGTTGAATCTGGAAATTGTTTTCTGGGACATTCTTTCTTCCTCTCCCGAGTTTACCCTTGGTAGAAAAAATACTTACGGCTCGGTGCACAAGTATTGATCCATGTCAGCCATTAGATCTATGGACTTGGACGGCTGCTTTTACTCCGTCCTTACCGTAAAAGAGCCCTGACGTGGACCGAAGAGCAAGCGAGTGAATCTTCTGATGGGCTTCTGGTCAAGCCCAGGGCACGTACAAAGAACGAAAGAAGGGAGTGAGTCGGCAAGTAAAAAAAGTACGTGCGAGCGAAGCGTGGGCACATAAACAGGGTGACGTGGACGCATGAGAGGGCTGAAAAATCAGGTAATGGGTGTTTCCTATTTAGATATAGAATATAAGATGGAACTAAACATGAGAGAACATGAACTACTAAGCATCAATTAAATAACATACACCTTACACGAACAAACTAAGCTTGTTCACATGGATGAGTATATGTACAAAAATGAAAACAAATAGAGTTCATACCAGCCTCTCACCATAATTTCAATTGTCGTAAATCATCATTACTGCTCTTCACTCGTGTGGATTGAATAATATAGAATGATAACCAAGCTCCAATGGAGACACGGAAGACCGATGAACTCTGCAACAAACTTTACAAAAGCAAAGAAGAGCAACAAATATTTTTGAGTTTTCGAATTTAAAACAAGAACAAAAGAAACAAGCAAACAAAGCAAATATTTTTGGATTTTTGAATATTAAACCGAAACGAGAAAGTAAAGCAAACCAACAAAAGAAACTAAAGAAGCAAATAAAGAGAAACATCAGAAATATTTTTGGTCTTTTTGTGTTTTGGAAATCAATAACAAAACAAATAAAACAAAAAGAAGCGAAAACAAACGAAAGAAACGAAAATATGGATATACAAGGAATCGACAGAAAATGATATATAGATGAGCCTGTCATATCTTTATACCTCCCCCAAGCTTAGGCTTTTGGCCTAAGTGGAGATCAATCGTGACGGGGGAAGTATCCCCATTGTGGTAGGTCGTACCTAGCATGGTCGTACTCAGGCGCCCATAAAGAAGATGAAGCAGCAGGCGCGTAATCATAACCGAGATGCTGGTATGGAAACCCCAAAGTGTCGAAGGGCTGGAGAAAATCACTATCGTCCCCCTCTCCAGCATCCTTCACACGATGGGGTTGCTGCTTGATGTATGCTTCCAGCTCATTCTCTAAAAGTGACCATCATTGCCTGTAATTAGGGTTAAACAGAAGAGGTGCAGACAAAAGTACTACTCTATCAGATTTAGTCACTCTCCATCTTGATTGTTTGGAGAAAGTTATTCCATAAGATAAATTGTTCAGCTGAGCATGGGTAGAGAGAAACTTATGTTGAATCGTGGAAACAATGTCCAGCCTCTCTAAAGGGAACTGAAGGTCTAGAGGGTGTGGTTCCACACCATGAAAATCTAGCAAACGAGAGCCAATAAGACCTCCATAGATTCCGTCACTCTCGCGGTTAAGTGAGAGACGGTAAACAATTAAAGCACCAAAGTTATAAGACATATCATGTCTTAAAGCATCTAAGATAAAAGCCAGACCATAAACAGATAGTTTGTTGGCAGTTTTTCTAACTAGCACACATTTGGAAATAAAATAAACAAAGTATCGAATTGGTGGGAGTTCAATTTCTCGAATTTTACCACTCTCCCCTGTGAATCTTTTGCCTTGGCAAATTTCCTCATATAACTCCAGCAATGGTTTGTGCTTCCCTCTTATCTTCTCACATGAACCCCATTGTGGCACCTTGATAGCTGCACAAAAATCGTCGAAAGGCAAGTCTACAACTTTATTATAAAGTTTGTAATGGACCATAGGGTTAGGCAAAGACCAACTAAAGCGAAAGTCATGCACCATAGACATGGTTAGTTTAATATGCTGGGTAGGTTCATCCTCAATGAAACGGTCCAATCCTGCATTTTGCACAAGAGTATAGAAATCCTGCATAATTCCTGTAACACGCATGAATTCCTCACATGGATAGATCGGTGGAAACACTCTTTCTTCATGGTGTACAAGCACGACCTCATGCAAATCCAACTCATGCTGGTTTAGTTGATACAAATTGTGCTCCATCTCTAAAATTTTCAAAAATCATCACGAAAATTGATTTAAAAAACTATAAGGTGGAAACTACTATAGAGACTTGTAGGAGAGCTAAACATGCATCAAAAATAAATTATTTACACATAAATGAAGCATGCAAACTCACATAAGTTGTCACCTACAGTACCAAAATACTGAACAAATACTATACCAAATAAAATTCTACTTGGATAATCGGAGGAGTCACATACCAGAGAGCAAATGCACCAAAATTCAGCAACAATAGTGGGCTGAGCAAAGAGATCGAAAAATCTCGAGGAAGAACATCAAGAGCTCGGGTTCCAGGAAGTGTTTTGAGTTTGCGGGGTGAGAGAGGAATCTTTAGCAGGGGATAGAGAGTAAGTGGAGGGCCAGGGGGCCCACACCATGCCCATGCGCCACCAGGGGGTTGTCCGCGCCACCCTATGTTGTGCCTGACTGGTGGGTCCCCCCGGGGTCTCCCAGGTGGCTCTCTGCCTCATTTTTGACGTAAAAATCTTATATTTACTAATTGGAGACTCCCTAGGAGCTCCCACATTAATCCTACAATCAAACTAACATTAACCATTGGATGATTTGTAGATTATTATAATAACCGTTAGATTATTAATGGGATATCCTGATCCGATCCGATCGCTGCCAAGGCTTTTAGCCAGCCGTATCCTCCTCGGTCACGCATCCCTGTGCGACTCCTAGCAAATAAATCTCCCCATTGGCCTCCACGCCCCTCATGTTTATGAGGTTCATGCATGGAGCTATGCGTGCTGCTGAATTCACTGCAACTTTTAATGGACAAGGTAGTACCATGCTGAGAAGCTGCTTGGAGCTCCTATCGCCGGTGATGTAAGTCTGCACTCAATCGATTTCTCTACATCTTTGACTCGCATATATCAATTCTTAGGCAGATTAATTAGTTGTCAGCACGATTGTTGTCTTATATGTGCTCCTTCTTCATGTGCAATGTTGCGATCAATCATGTATAGGAAAATTAGAAAAACCGGCTGAAGGTGGTGTAGGCCACGTCTTAGCTAAGATGGGAAGGGTTAATTATTGCCGCATGCAGATCTATGTCTTGTTCTTTGTCACGTCTAGGGTGCTTTTTTCTTAATTATGTACGAACCGGCTGCTACATGCCATTATGTATATCCAAGGTATAATTCATCAGTACATATACATACATTATTTATATAATTATATGAGCTATTAATACCATTGAGAAAATAGTATTCAAGTATAGGGTGCTCCCGAATTTTAGTAATTCATTTGTAAACATATTCAATATGCTAGAAAATTTGGACCAAAAAATATAACGAGTACATGTCAATTTTTTATGTGCTCACGAAGTCGGTTCACAAATTTGGTTGTAAAACAGCTTTTTATAATTTGTTTTCTTTTTTACACAGACCATAAAATCTTCTGTTTTGCCACAAAACAATGCGCGTCTTTTGGACATTCAAATTTTTTTTTTTGGTGCTGACATGTGCTCCGACTCCGACATGCCAAATTGAATTTCCGTCATGTATATTTTCACATATATAATTATTCACAAGTAAGTTTGTTTACTCCTTTATGTTTTAACCAATGGGTAAGAAAACTTCGTAAGTAAACCAAGTTCGATGCTAAAATTTACTTAGCGCACTTAAAGGAAAGACTAGAAAGATATACGTGCACACACCCTAGCGAACTCACAAATTATGTATTAAACCAAAATGCATGTTCATATCATCATTTAAATCCTAATGGTTTGGCATGATAAAGGCTAAATTTCAGATATCATTATTTTTTGATGGTTGTATGATATTTTCATGGATGCATAGACAAATATAGTGACCCATGTTGTGTACATCGATTCAATGTGAAATATATTAAACAGATTTCACATTAAACTTTATGAAATAGTTTCTCATATTCTTTGCCATCTATTTTAAAATAATTTTGGATTACAAATTATTTAAATTATAAATTATGATACATGTATGGAGTATGATATGAACTAAAATATGCTTTTACTTTACAACTAGCAGGGTGGCAATGCGAGGGCATTGTATTTAGTGTCCTAAAGTAACTGACAAATAAATTATTTTATATAACATATGTTGGCAATGATAAAGATCTAGAATCAACACAATATTATGCAAAAAATATCTCCTCCAGGTGGAAACATCCTAATCAAGTAGTGACGTAAAATCTAAATTACAATATTAACGACGTGGAAACATACTTATATTTGTGCATGAATTATTATATTAATGACCAGATATTAAATTAGTTTTTAGTCTACATTGCGATATTGAGTTATTATGAAATTATGAAATCATATCATTAGCAACAAAATATGTTTCTTGTGGATAAAAATATCGACATACCATGTGAGAAGTGCATGCGCTATTTAGAAAATATTACTAACTTAAGGTCAAGAATAATTGTTTTAATCTCGGGGGATAAAAGGTTATCCCTTATTTTGCCATGAAAATATTAAGAAATTTAATTCTACTCTCTCTCTCTCTCTCTCTCTCTCTCTTTCTCTCTCTAGTTCATATGTTTTTAGATGTGTGGCTTTGTGTTTTTGTTGAAGAACATGTGACCTTTTAGATATTACCAAACTGAAAATCCGATTCAACGTTAATAAAAGTTTGACTACTTTTCCTATGTATCATGACAATGACAACGTGCTTGGGATAGTTTTCCTGCATCACTTTTGTGCTCCATTTTATACATGATGGGAATGCCATTTTTCTAGCAGATTTTAAATAATTATCTAAGAAAAAATTTCAGATAAGTGTGTTTGACGTCATAATTATGAAAATATCTGAAGTCATTATCCACATTTTATTTCTTAAGTTTAAACAGAAAGAAAATTTTCCTTTTAAAATGATCGTATTCAGTGGAAAATATAATAATAGAAATCACACCGTCTCATAGGTAAAATATCTAGTAATTTTCTACAATGTTTTTATCATTTTACGAACAAAAATGATTCATGTCTCTCTTTCAGACACTTCAGACAAAATTTATTAATGAATTATCTAACAAAAACATTGATTCTTTTTTGTTGACCTAGTGGTGTGATGGTTTCCTGTGCAAGCACATGCATAATTGTTGCCTCTGTGTCCATCCATATATTGCACACTATATATCTTCTATATAGCAGTCTTGCTAAATGGTTATAGACAATTGTGCATGATGCGACCTTGATCTCGGATACATCACCTTTCCAACCATTCCAACTGCCTAGGAGCGGAAATTGTGCATGATGCGACCGAGTCATTTTTTCATGGATTTTTCTTTATTTTCGTGGTCGAGTTTCTTCGGTTATGATTTGTAATGTATATATATATTATTTGAGAAAAGATTATCACGTAGTAACATACAAGTGTATTTCCTCCGGCTCTAATGAAAATATCCCATCCCTGCGTTAATGAATCATGAGAACAAATTATCATCGTATGTCCAACTTAAACCCACCTGTTAGCACTAAGAAATTGATTGAGAACAACGCTGATTTTGGCGCTTAGAAAAATATGTTATATCAATTAATTTAAGAACACATGGAAAGATAAGACTAAGATGACGTAGTAGACTTTGTCTTTTGACAACAATGTACTATTACAAAATAGAGAATGTATCGACGTGCTATAAGCCATGTATAGTTTAAATTAAGTTATTGCAACTAAAATCATATGCGCGACACGGGCCGCTAATCAAGAAATCAACGCATCAAGATATGTAGTCTAAATGATGCATGGATGTTTGTACGATCGTGCACATAGCCCAGGTATTTATCAATCGATTAGCTAACTATACAACCGGCCAGAACATACAGATAAATTATTTACAGTCCTATAAAGAATTAAATATACTATAATGCATGGATGAGAGCACACAATGGATAATTTGGGAATTAGGTAGTATCTACCTTGTGTAGATCGCTGGAGAGCGCTAGGATTTAATTGGCTCCTGGAAGCAGAGACGGCCATGGGCACATGTGCCTTCGTACGGTGTCCGACCTTTTTCTCGTTGATGCAGAGCAGCAGACCCTACTACTAATACCTTTCGGAAATTAGGGTAAGAAATTGATTGATTGGGTACGTGACTGGGAGTTGATCATTCGTACCTATATGGCTAGGTTCCTTTGTATGTATTGAACATAATACTAATTCTATTCTCCGTCACGGAAATTATGGTAAGAAATTGATTGATTGGATACGTGACTGGGAAATTATGGCCAGGTTCCTTTGTATGTATTGTAACATAAATCTAACGGTTCAGTTTGCTTATTTAATAAGGGTCGGTCAGATCGAAGGGCTGGGATTTTCTTGATGATGTGGCTTAACGTGGTGGCTCTATTAGACTTCTGTATATTGCTTTTAGTATATAATAGATTTATAACTTATAAATATATAATATTCTTAATTAATCTTTAAAACATATTTATTAAAAATTTCATTTAGTGCTATAGTATTTTCTTTAAATTTCATCATGTAAAATTAAAGATTTGTAATTACCTTTAAATATATGCAAGCACAATTTTTTTGTTTTCTCACTAATTTTAACGTCAAAGTTATAATTAAGTTAATAAGTTTTGCTTAAGTCGAACCAAGTCTAAATTGATGAACAAAATGGCTATCGGGATATAAATATCATCCTGTGCGAATGCACGGGTTAGCGACCAGTTATTATAGTTTTTCTGGAATTTTTGGAGAAACTTTATTTTCAAAGTTTTTTCAGAATTTAATAATTAATTTAAAACCAGAAAAACAAAATGTGGAAAGGTGGAAAACAAAACCAAAACCAGAACTATAGAGGTTCTAAGACACTCCAATAAGCAAATAACCAAAGAAAACAAGGTGGAATTGGTGAAAACAAAGTTATGGATGGTGAAAACATGCATAACCACAATATTCAAGATGAAAACATGACTATGGATGATGGGAAACATAATTGTACTAAAGTAGCAAGATGATAAAGAAGTAAACATGGTGAAAACATAATGGGGAAGGTGAAAACATTGTCCTCTTCATTCAAAATCACTTTGTTAACAAGGTTGATCAAGTCTTGTTACCAGAATAATTTTTATATGAAGCGAAACTTCTCTTAACACTAAATAATTATGTTACCTCAACCTTGATAGACATATTCCCAATCATAATAATTTCATATTCTTTTGGTGGTACTGGAATGGGACAATAAAATTCTCCAATCTTAATGGTCTCGATATTTTCAATTAGATTTAGACCGTATCTTCTATCAGTCTTCTTGGGAAAATAAACAGTATGCTCTTTATCATTAACATTGAAAGTTACTTTTCCTTGGTTGCAATCAATAACAGCCCCTGCAATGTTAAGAAAAGGTATCCCAAGAATAATAGACATATTATCATCTTCAACCATTTCCAACACAACAAAGTCAGTTAATATCAAACAACTATTAGCCACTTGAACAAGAACATTCTCACATATACCAACATGAATAACAGTAGATTTATCAGCCATTTGCAAAGATATATCGGTAGATATCAATTTTTCAAGAGAGAGTCTCTTATAAAGAGAGAAAGACATAACACTAACTCCTGATCCCAAGTCACATAGAGCAGTTATAACATAATTATTTTTAATGGAACAAGGAATAGTAGGAATACCAGGGTCTCCAAGCTTCTTTGGAACCTTACCATTAAAAGGGTAATTAGAAAGCATAGTGGAAATTTCCTCATTAGGAATTTTCCTTTTTTTAGACAATATATTTCATATATTTTGAATAATGAGGCAGTTTAATAGCATCAGTCAAAGGAATTTGCAAAAACAGAGGTTTCATCCACTCACAGAATTTATTATAATGTTCGTCTTCCTTTTATCTGTGTTTCTTATTAGGAAAAGGCATTTCTTTTTGTACCCAAGGTTCTCTTTCTTTAACATGTTTATTAGCAACGAAATCCTCTTTAGTATACTTCACATTTTTAGTTTTCTTTTCAGGTTGAGCTACAGTTTCTTCTTTATCAGAAGCATCACTTTTATCATTACCACTTTCAGTTTTAGCGTCAGAAATAGATATACTATTATGATCTTTAGCAGGTTCAGGAGATTCTATAATAGTTTTATGTCTCTTCTTCTTTTTCTTAGAAGGAGAACTAGTAGGTTGTTGAGAATCTTGTTCAATTCTTTTAGGATGTCCTTCAGGATACAAGGGATCCTGAGTAGAAACACCACTTCCAGTAATTATTTCACAAACATGTTTTTCTCTAGAAGCATTAGCTAGCATATCTTTTTGCACTTTAGTGAGTTGATCAATTTGATTTTGAACCATATGAAAATGTTTAACAAGCATTTTAACATCATTAGAGTTTCTCTCAATAATACCATGCAAATTATCAATAGCTCTAGAGTTTTCCATAAGATGATTTTGCACTCTCATATTAATGTTGTCTTGCTTAACAACATAATTATCAAATTCATCTAAGCATTGATCAGGTGGTTTAGAGTAGGGAATACTCTATTATCAAAGTACTGGAGATAGTGTACCTCAACTGTTGATGGATGAGGAGATCTAGGTAACAGATTGTTAAACCAAGTTTTACCTTCATGTTTTAATGAGAAAGGGAAAATCTTGGTAACAAAATAAGTACGCAGCTTAGTATCATCAAAAAATAAACTACTCAAAGATGAAATCTCATCTATGTGTTCCATAGCACTTTTACTTTCAGTTCCACAAAAAGGTTCCTTCTCAACAATAGATATATAATATAAATCTAGAGAGAAATCATAATCCTTGTCTCTAATGTATATGGGAGATGTAGAAAATTTATCATCATGAGAAGATTTATTTAACAGCATGTGTTGCAAGAAGACTCTTAAGAGAACTTGCACCAGTACTAGCCCGAGCTTATTTAATAAAGTCATCATTAAGTTCAATGTAGGTATCATCAAGATCATCAATAAACTTAGGTGAATTAACATGTGTACTAGCATTTCCAATAGGAATTTCAGCATTTTCAATTTGTTTGAATTTAGCAATAGTAGCATCTCGGAAAGGACCTAGTGAACCGGTATCATCAAGCACAAAAAAAGCATCATCATAAGTATCAGAAACATTTTCGGACTCAGCAGAAGTAACAGTGTGTATAGCATGTGGTGGTGTAAGAAGCTTACCCATAACAGATGGTGAATCAAGAGCAACAGAGGTGTTCAGAGCTGTACCTCTCCTTGTAGTGGATGGTAATATAGGAACTTTTCCATTACGAGTCTTACCCATGATGAATGGCTTGCAGCGAACAATATCACGTTCAAGTGAGCAAATAAATAAAGCTATGCTCCCCGGCAACGGCGCCAGAAAATAGTCTTGATAACCCACAAGTACAGGGATCACAACAGTCTTCGAGGGAAGTAAAACCCAAATTTATTGATTCGACACAAGGGGAACCGGATAATATTTATAAGCCTTAACAACTGAGTTGTCATTCAGCTGCACCTGAAAGTAGACTTTCTCGCAAGAATTTATCAGTGATAACAGTTTTATAGCAGTAGCAGTAGAAAAATAACAACGGTTGTAAAATAGTAACAATAGTAGCAATCGTGAAAAACAGCAGTAGCAATCGTGAAAACAGAAGGATGGAAATACCGTAGGCATAGAGGGTGGATGAACGGGCGTTGCATGGATAACATAGTTCATATAATAATAATAACATGGGCATTGCAGATAATAATAATAAAGCATCCAAGTTCTAGACAAACCATAAGCATGTGTTCCAATATAGTCATATGTGCTCGCAATGAGAAACTTACACAATATCTTTTGTCCTACGAGCCCGTGGCAACGGGGCCTCTAGGGAAACTACTGGTAATTAAGGTGCTCCTTTTAATAAAGCACCAGAGCAAAGCATTAACACTCCATGAACACATGTGATCCTCACATCACATCCATCCCCTCCGGTTGTCCCAATTTCTGTCACTTTGGGGCCTCGGGTTCCGGACAACAATGTGTCTAAACAACCTGCAAGTATAATCAATAAACATAATTATACTCATGAAACAATAACATGTTCAGATCTGAGATCATGGCACTCCGTCCCAAAGTGACAAGCATTAAGAGTAACAAGTTGCCAAGGGGGAGCCACCGGGCGGTGCGGCCAAGGGGGGCACGCTGATAGGTCATAAACGTATCCTTAATTTCTGATGTTCCATGTTTTTTTCATGTTATTTCCTACATGTTTTCCATACACTTTATGTCATTTTTATCGATTTCAAGGACTAATCTATTGACAAGATGCCACAGAGCCAGTTCCATGTTTTCTGCTATTTTTAGTTTCAGAAAAGTTGTTCTGGAAATATTCGCGGAATTGTAAAATTCGAAGCCCGGAAGTCTTAGAATTCCCGAAGGTTCCACGGAGTCCCAAAGAGTCCCGGAGAGGGACAGAGGGGGGCCACACCAAAGAGACCCCCCCCCCCCGGCCGCGCCTGGGGGTGGTGTCGGCCCCTCGGGCATCCACCGCCATCGCCCTTTCGCCTATATATTTCCCCCCGATACATCAACCCTAAAAAGATCCCACTTTTTCCCGAGAAACACCCGAGGTCGGCGTCGTCGTCATCCCGAGATCGGGAGGGTTCTAGAGCTCTCCCCGGCACCCTGCCGGGAGGGAAATTCATCACCGGAGGGGCCTACACCACCATGCCTTCCTCCGAAGTGATGCGTGAGTAGTTCATCCCTTCACTACGGGTCCATAGCAGTAGCTAGATGGTTGTCTTCTCCACTTTATGCCTAATGTTTAGATCTCGTGAGTTGCCCTACATGATCAAGATCATCTTTATGTAATGCTAGATGTTGTATTTGCTGGGATCTGATGAATGTTGAATGATATGTCTTCTGATTATCAATCTATCATGTTATCTTCATGCATATGTTATTTATGATCTTGCATGCTCTCCGTTATTAGTAGATGCTCTGGCCAAGTAGATGCTAGTAAATCCAAGAGGGAGTATTTATGCTCGATAGTGGGTTCATGCCTCCTTTGCAGCTATGCTCGAGTGAAAGAAACATGACGGAGGGAGGATGTATTGTTGCCATTAGAGAGAAAATAACGATGTTTACTTCGTTTACATTGTTTACATTACACACTTTGTTTACTGCAATTATATGTTGCTTGCAACTTAATACCCAACGTTTGTTCGGATGATATTCGGAGCTGGATTATTAGTCATATACGAAGTTGGATGACGGTTTATGTATCTTGTTGTAATTCCCGCATGAATCACATAGTAATCTTTATGTCTTGCATATGAACAACAGCACATCCTTCATTTTTGTCAATTGCCCAACTGTAATTTGTTAACCACACATGTTATTTATCTTTTACGGAGAGACACCACTAGTGAACTGTGGACCCCGGTCCATTTTCTCACACTGATATTACACACACTGCTTCCACTGTTTTCACACTATTGCTATTGCTTTCATACTGTTCTTCTATTGTTTTCACACCATACGTTTAACCTCTTTGTGTTCAGCAAAACCGGTGAGATTGAAAACCTCACTGCTTCGTTGGGGCAAAGTGATTTGATTGTATTGTGTAGGTTCCACGTTGCTGCTGAACCGGTAGTGCGCCCTGCCACCTCAACTGCATCAACCTTAAGAGATTGTTGGTCCTCCTACTGGTTGATTCAACCTTGATTTCTTTTCTGATGGAAAACTTGTTGCTGCACTCTTCACAACCTTTCTCTTAGGGTTTACCAACGTCATCCATCACGCGCCCAGGGGTGGTGTGGCACCCTCTTGCCCCCTCTCCGGGGCTCCTTCTGGCTCCGGGGATCTATGGGTGTTTTATGGTCTTCGGGATCTTTTCTGGGCATTTTCCCGAATGTTGATTTTTCTGCACAAAAAACAAGACACCAAAGTAATTCAGCTGAAAACAGCGTCAGTCCGTGTTTGTTGTATCCAAAACTCACAAGTTTAGAAGTAAACAGTAGCAAAAGTGTTCGGGAAAGGAGATAAGTTTTGGACGTATCACTGACACCCACATAAAAGTTTCTAGGAAGAACAGTGGTGGCTTGCTTTTTAGTGGATCTATTTTGAGCATCATTAGTTCTATACCAAGCATCTTTTAAACTTCCCAACCTCTTTGTTTGAAGGTGAGGACCTCAGCCTTGGGAGACATAGCAAAAGGTGTAGAGCTAAACATACTAACAAAATAAACTAACACCACAAATAAAAGAGTAGAAACTAGAGAACTGATTTTTTTGGGGTTTTTAATAAAGAGAAAACAAGACTAAACAAAAGTAAACTAAGCAAGACCAAAACAAAAAAAAAATAGAGTGGAAGTGTGAGAATCCCCTTGCAGCAAGCTAGAATTCCTCGGTGACGGCACCTGAAAAGGTACTTGATGATGACGTGATCACACGCTCGTTGGGAGACCCCAAGCGGAAGGTATGATGCAGTCTAGAGTAAGTTTTCCCGTGGTATAGAACCAGATTTTATCAAACTAGGCTCGGCCTAGGGGGCGCATGGCACCCTCCTGGTGGCCCCCTAGCTCCCTTTCGGTTCCCTTTGGGACTCCGTCTTTGTACCGGGTAGAAAATACCTTCCGTGAATCTTTAGCCATTTCTGAGAATATATCCTCGGAAAGGTTTGAAAATCTAGGGAAGTCATTTTTTCCCGAAATGAAGACATAGTCCAAAGGAGAATCAGAGGGGAGCTAGGGGGCCACTAGGATGGTGCCAGACGCACCCTCCCTAGGCCGCGCCTAGTGGTCCAATGGCTGCCTGGCCACAGCCTCAAGCCGCCTCTTTGCCTATAAATTGTCTTTGGCACTAAAACCTACAGGGACGGAGTTATTTCCACGAAACGTATAGAGAGGCTCCGTCACCTCGAAAGTCCAATCTAGGCTTATGGAGTCCTTCTCCGGCACCCTGCCAGAGGGGGCAATCGTCACCGAGGCCTCTACATCGCCATGATCGCCTCCAGACATATGCGTGAGTAGTTCATCTTGGGACTATGGGTCCATAGAAGTAGCTAGATGGTTGTTCTCTCTCCTATGTCTCCATGTTTAGAGTCTTGTGAGCTTCCTCACATGATCGAGACCACCTTTATATAATTGCACATGTTGTGTTGGCTGGGATCCGATGAACCATGAGATTATGATTATTTTGTTCATACCAATCTGAGATGTTTCACTTATATTTGTAGAGAGTTTTAATATTTTCTTACAATGCTCTCTTGTTTTTATGATTACCTTGGTCCCGTAGTTGTTTTCACTTCCAAGAGAGGGTTTATATGCTAGATAGTGAGTTCATGCTTCCTTGTTTCCTGCGCTCGAGTGGCAGAAACGTGCGGGGGGGGTGGGGGGTGGGGGATGTGTTGTTGCCACTAGGGAGAAAACAGCGGCGCTCTTGTCTGCGGATAGGAATCACTGCTTACATTACATATTGTTTTTAATGCATTTTTATATTGCACACATAGCAATCACTTTATTGCTGCAACTTAATACCAAGAGATTTGCTGGATAGCTTTCTTGAGGCCGACTTTTAAATATGGATGCATGTTGGATAGCAGTCCATATACCTTGACGTAATGCCTACAATGTTAGAACACGTGAACTTTATCTCGTCATAATAGTATTGTTATACATTCATGATTTGTCAATTGCCGAGTTGTAATTTGTTCACCCAACATGTTTGTTTTCTTTGGAGATACACCACTAGTTAATCTATGGGCCCCGGTCCTATTTTCCTCATAAGTACAACCTTCGTTTAAGAAATTTTTATCATTGTTTCCTTGCTGTACCGTTTTTACTTTAATTACTTCTCAAGAATCTATACGTTTAATTCTCCTGTTTTCAGCAAGACCGTAATATTGACAGCCTTCCGGAAAGTTGCGGCAAGAGAAAGTTTGTGCTTTTGTGCAAGTTCCACGCTTGGTCAACATCGGTAAAAAGATCCATTGATACAACCAACCTTCTTTAAGACTACGAGGTCCTACTGGTTCGATAAACTCTGGTTCCATACTGGGGGAAATTTACACTAGACTACATCATACCTTCCAATTGGGTTCTCCCAACGAGTGTGTGATAACATCAGCATCAGGCCGCGCCTGGCACCCCCCTGAGGGCCCCATGGCCCCCCTCCGTCTCTTCTTTGGACTCTATTTTCATTCTAGGTAAAAACGATATACGTGGATTTTCATCCCTTTCCGAAAATATTTCTTTAAGATTTTTTCTGAAATAGAAAAACAGGAGAAAAAACAACTAGCATGGGGCATCTCGTTAATAGGTTAGTTAATGAAACATCCGAAAAACAAAGAATAACATGTGAAAACATGTAGAAACATAAGGGCATTGGATAGAAAACAAAGCATGAAGTATCATAGGCATATCACGAATAAACTCAATGATTAAAAGAGAAATTTTCATCTCAATATTACCGTAACAAGCCACAATAATTCATGGATCAGCAAATATCAAACCAGGAGTTCAATCTAGATGAAGGTATTCTCAACCCTAATCTTATTACAATGGATCTTTCTCTCCCTATGGAATGGTGATGGAATGGATGTGGTTGTTGAGGAGGGTGATCACCGGAAGGATCTGGCAGAAGGTCACCCTCCTGGATCTCTTCTTCCTCTCTTTTGGTTGTTCTAGTGTGTGGCTTGTGTTTTCCGTGTCTCTACTCTCTTTCTGCTACATATGTATGTTCTCTGCATGTCGTGTATTTACGAAAGTTTCACATTTTAATGGGCTGAAGACGGAGACGCTTGGTACGGTGGCTGGTATGGTTGACCGTTGATGGCTAGGTTGAGACTCCAAGTGCAGAGTGTGTAGCTAGTGGCAAGCCTTCTTCCTAAATCTGAGATTGGTTTCATATCCGAACCATACCTCAACCAGACCTGAAGAGCTATCTACGTGAGCCCAACCCCAACCGTACCCACTTTATATCATTTTTAGCCAAACCAAAACTTAACCCACCACGTTTTCCACTGAAACCAATTTAAAACCATCACATAACCATGGGTTTAAACCCGTTTGGGCTTGTTTGACTGTTCGGATGCAAAACTGGGCAGTAAACGCCAAGGGAGCTTTCCCTGCACACAAGGGATACGTTCCACCATGGAAAATACATAAGACACAAACTCTTTTTTTCTTCCAGAAGTTTAGGATTACATCTGAAGAATAAAATAAGAAAATTCGAAATACACAATTAATTTAGAAGATAAGAAGATATAAGATGCATACAATTAGTCTTATATGTGTCAGACGAACACGGCATCAAGGAGAAACCGTATGCTACTTATGGTTTAAAATTGAACGTGGTAATTATATTTACAAGTCGAGCAAGAAAAAAAATATTTTTTCCATAAGGAAACATCACAAGTGGGTGATTTAATTAACTATCAATAAGGAAATGAGAATATCTTCCGCGGTCAACTTCCTGAGCATTTCAATTGACTGGACCTGCATAGCAAAAAATATTGAAATTTTCAGTTAACGGGCACATGGGAGGAACTAAGATCAATTAGCAGAGATGGAAGTTGGATCCTGTAAAGTATTATAATCAACTACACCATTTGAATACAGTTAGAAATGGCCGGACAATACCGTATTGGTAATCCCAGTAAAGCCATATGCAATCTTTCCTCACCATACAAAAATAATATAACAAATTAGAATACATTCGCAAGTTAAATTTTCTTTTGGTTTACTTTGCCATGCAATTCCGTACCGTAACATCTTGTTCAGACCCAACTCAACACTGGTAATGGTACTAAACTTAGGTGACAATAATCACCTACATAATACAGCACTGTTGCTAATGCAACAAGCAGAAACACTACATCAGTTCTGATTTTCTGAAGGTGTCTTTGCTACATTTTCTATGATGGTATGAAGGTTAATGGTTAAATCAACTTAAAGACATGCACAAGAATGTTACAGGTAGAGCAAGATGACCTGAAGATGGAGACATAGATAGGGAGCTTCACCATGAACACCAGCCGCAGTTGGTTGAAGAGCATCACATACGGTTTAAAGACATATCACCATGAACACCAGCTTCAGTAGATTGTTGCCACCCAGCTAGCTCCGTAGTTACTGTCCAGATCCTGTATATGAAAGAAAAAATTAATTTAAAGACATATCAACACTTCTAACTACCGGGTTTATATATCATATGTAATAAAGCCAAAATGTACAGCAGTTAACTCACCCTCCTTTGGTATGAATAACCAATCTTTAGCACAAACAAGAGCTTGTAGCATCTCAGGGTTCAAAGAACTTCTAGTGTCCCCAAGTATCCTCCCACCACAACTAAAGGCTGCTTCGGATGCCACTGTGCTCAAAGGAATTGCGAGAAAGTCACGGGCCATAGATGCCAATATAGGAAACTTTTCAGCATGCCTCTTCCACCAAGCCAAGACATCAAAGTCAGCACCATCCTCCTCACATGCTTCTTCCAAGTATACATCAAGCTCAGACTTCTGAACACGTGACCTCCGACGAGACTTGTACTGGGTAAACTCTTCTTCCAACTGTCTTTTCCCTGCAATAGGTGATCCAATAGTGGTATTGCCTTGACTAGAAGGTGTCGAGTGTGAGGTGCTTGTCGCGGCAAGTAGTTCATATTCTTTTACATACTTTCTCACCCATGCTAATGCAATCTCCACTTGTTTTGTAATCTGCTCCTCATTGGTAGAGACCTTGCAATAGAAGAAATCCAAGTAATCTTCTTTCCTTCTAGGATCTAGAAATGTAGCAATGACAAGTGCAAAGTTGAACTCGATGTCCTTGCTTTTTCTACGAGGGTTAGGCTCTGCATTCTCCTTCTCCTCAGGATCCCAATACTTATCAAGCTTTGATTGCATCGCTGCCGCCAATTCCTTCAAAACATCAGAGGTCTGCCAACCCGAATCTTTAAGTGCATGGCGAATACAAAGCACAACTGGCAGAAACTTATGTGCAGTTGGCTTCCTATGAGCTGAAACAGTTAAGGTGAGCTCTTCAAATGCTTTCAGAAATTCACAAATAGCTTCTGCCTTCTTCCATTCTTGCACACTTGGAGAAACTTCCATCTTTCGATTGGCATAACTGTTGAGGACAGATTTGTATATCAATGCTTCTACAAGCATTTTCCATGTTGAGTTCCACCTAGTTGGTGTATCAACAGAGATACCATGTTTTGAAGGCAAACCCATCCCACTTGCAATCGTATTGAAATCTTGAAGTCTTGATATAGAAGAGTCAATATGCTTGAGCAGCTCACGTATCTTGTCAATGGCTCCATGAATTATTCTCATTCCATCCTGAACCAAGAGATTAAGAATGTGTGCACAACATCGGACATGCAAATGCTGACCTTCCAGCAGCAGCTCATGTTTGTGATACTTTATTAGCTCCTCACATGCACTGGTATTGTTGCTCGCATTATCTAGTGTCAAAGTAAACAACTTGCCCCTTATTCCCCATTCCGTTAGGCAGCGCACAATTTCTTCTTCTATTGCGTAGCCTGTATGGGGATACTTCAATTCTGCGAAACTAATGATTCTTTGCTTGTAAATGAATTCTGCATTTATATAATGGGCAGTGATGGACATGTAACCCAAGCTCTGTGACGAAGTCCACATGTCAGATGTTAAGCAAATGCGAGAATCCAAATTTTGTAGCTCAGCTTCGATATCTTTTTTCATCCCCTTGTACATCTTCATTGCATCATCGCGAATTGTGTGACGGCCCACAAGTTGAAATGCTGGTTGCATTGAGTCAATCCAAGGCTGAAGATAGGGATCTTCAAACTTCAGAAAGGGGATCTCAGCGTGGATGCAAAACTTGATCATCAACTCACGGCAAACTGTCGGATCAAACACAAAGATACCCTGAGATGGTTTTGTTTTCACAGTCGATAGAAACCTCTTCCTGCAATCATCATCAATTGATCGACAAGTCTCTGCGATATGAGTTCTCAAACTTGTTGTTCCAAACTTGGTGTGAAGCTTCCCTCTACAGTATTTGCACACAGCCTTGAAATCACCATCTACGGGAACCAGATCTTTTTCATAATGCTGCCAAACCTTAGACCTTCTAGTACGTGGTACTCCAGTTGAATCCACTTCCATTGAATCAGCACTCGCTGAACCTTCTGATGTAGACATGTCTCCTCAAATTTAAGAGCACACTGCAAGGGAAAACACATATGGAAAATAACTGTTAGAGAATGCTAGAATAGATTGTGATCATATCTTAACTTTTTGAGAAATGAGAAGCATATTACTAAACCGAACATAATCTTTTAGAATAAAACAGAACATATGCGACTAACTATAAAACATTCTGTAGTATTTGTGTTCCATCCAAACTCAGTTTTTTTAGACCATCTAAACTCAGCTTTATCAGTAGAATCAATGGCCTGACCCTTTCACCAGGCTTATTACCGGTATAATCCAGTGAAAATGACCAAATGACAAGGGCCGATGATTAGCATTTCGATCAGATTCAAATACTTGGCCACATTTGAACACAGAGAACAAGGTTTTATTATTTATTTGACAGTACATTGTAGAGGGAGTCCCCAAAGGAGTATAATTTTAACATGGTTTTCTGTAAGTCAGCCTGTCAGAAAAATTCAGGAGTTTGTTATGAATCCTTTGGCAGCCTGTTATTTTTGACATGCTGACTATAATAAACCTCGATAAAGATGGAGACAGCTCTCAGCGTGGGCAAATACTTTTTGTCTACATCTCCATCAGCCCACAGGAACAGCAGGCTGCTACAGGATTCAGAACAATACAGAAGGTGCACCGAATAAAATTGGAGAAATAGCCTCCAGGACCTACTCATACTGTTTCATTGGTTCGTTGCAACCATTGTTTAGGCAAACCATTAGAACTACATGAACAAAGTAAAGCATCATGTTCAGGTACAGGGGCTTATACAAGATATGTGCTAGAAAGAGATGCATATATTCTATCATGTACCCCAAGAGCTAGATGAGACGGCCATTCAAGAATACAGTTGCATCAGCAAACTATCAAGAGGTAGAGAAATAAGGAAAACAATATATATATAGCAGATATGCTCAAACTCAAGCAAACTGCAACTACACGAGTATGTGACCAACGGACCCAACGCTGCGGGAGTGCCTGAGCTCCTTGAACTCTGTCTCCATCTGGCTATGGTCCCCTGACATAAGCCTCTCATCCCAGACCAAGCCTGATGAACCAGACCTCCTAAATGTCAGTGAAGATCTCTGCAGCCCAGACATCTTCTCTGCCTCTGGGTTTGTCTCTAGGTGGTTTTATGGCTGTGCAATGAGGGCTGAGGGAGCAGGACAGCGATATGTTCTAGCTAAGTAGCATGCATATCCACAGGTTGGAAAATACAGAAATAATGCTGGGATTGAGGTGAAAAATGTTAGAAAAATGTCGAAATTTCCTTAACAAGCACCATTTTGTTACAAAAATGTGCAAGTATTGAGGTGAAAATTGGTACATCTCGCCAACCCCAGAAAGATTGGATCAGTTCTGTGGAACATGCTCGTCATCCTACGCTTCCATTTCTTACAGGTGCACCCAAAAAAAACATACAGATATGCTCGCACAAAAGCAGCCAATGCAGACAGAATCGATGGCGCTGGTACCCTTTACCGAAACTTGCAGAAATTATACTGTACTAGCACAACGAAAACGATAATGTAAGAACTCTGCTCACCGGATGGGAAGCGCCGCCTCCAACGCGCCGAGACCCGCGAGTCCCGCGAGTTCCGCCTCGAGCTCTGGCCGCCGGGTGGCGGGAAGAAGCACAGCGGCGCTAGAGGATGGGGCCCCGCGAGGACGTCGACGCCGCCGGGGCTACTGCAGTTTTCTTCGAGTTGTCGCGGCGGCGGTGGGCATTCTTGGCGGCGAAGAACCTGGAGCCGTTGAAGGAAACTTTCTGGAAACGAGGCGGCTCGCGTCGTGGGGGCGGATACGGCTAGTTGTGAGAGGCGGCGGGGGCGAGGACGGCGAGCCGCAAGAGGTGGCCGCGGCGGCGGATGCAGGAACGAGGAAGAAAGCGACCGATGCGACCTAGATCAGGTTAGGAACCGGTTGAGCACCCACGGGTTGAACTTGTTGGGGCTGGAATGGTTTGAGCCCATACCTCACCGCACCCAACTTTTTTTTCCATAAAACTGAACTGAACCAAAACTTTTACAGACTCGGCCCATTACCACCCAAACCAAAGAAGTCCATATACCAAACCAAACCGTTACACCCGGTTACGCAATAACCAATCTCAGATTTACTTCTTCCCCACGAGGGTGACTCGAGGGTTTATATCAAACTCTTGGGGAGCCAGTATTTCAGCAGTTGTCTTCCAAGCTTCCTCCAGGATCCTGCAAACAAGTAGAGAATTTTGTGCCCTCAACCTCACCAAGTGGTTGTCAAGCACAAGGTGTGATACTTCTAAATTGCAATGCAAAACTGAAAGTAAATGTGCAATAATTAAATCTACTACTAAATGCAAATGAGAAAATAAATATGTAATGGATTGTTTTTGTATTTTTGTGATGCAAGTGGTGATGGAGATAATGTAAATTCGAATAGGAGATGCAAGTAAAGTAAAGTGCAAGTAAAGTAAATTGCAGCAAAGTAACTAGAGTGTTTTCTTATAATCAAAATAGGACCGGGGTTCATGGTTTCACACTTGCATTCTCTCAAATAAAGTGGTAGACGGTGGACATAAAGAATTACATGTGAGATTAGAATAACATGTTTAACATTGAGTACTTTCATATGGGCATCACGTCCTAGCATAGAGATCTCTACGGTCATATTGATCCCTCTTATACTCCACCAAGATGCGAAATAAATCATAACACCTCGATAATTAAGGAAAAACCAGAGTATAGCTTTAAGCAATGTGACATGAAGTTGAAGTAAGAAGTTGCTAGATCTAGTCAAGGAGATTGATTAGTGTCACTTCAAATCCCCGGTAACAAGGTACTCCTTTTTATCCCTAGTGAGGTAACTAAGAAAGGTTTAACAAAACCTAAGTGGATCGCTGAACTTCTGTCACTTTCACAGCACTAGCCACCCCCCGTTACTCCAACTAATGCACCCATCACCCCACACACGCTCTCAAGAACTAGATTGATCAAAGCTAGCAAATAAGAACGGGGTACATAAGATACATCTACTCAAATAACTCAATAGAAACAATTGCAATCTCAGATTCAATAACTCATAGAAAAGATCCACCACATAGGAATTACAACGGTGCCTGTAATCATGTGAGGCAGCTCATACGGATCTAATTAGTGAAGCACATGGAGAGAGAGATACAAGTGCTACTTCCACAAACCCATAGACCTGGGGTGGACTACTCCCTCTTCATGGAGATGTCGATGGAGATGACGTTAGAGGGGTAGGAGTTCACACCGGCGGCGCCCCGTCGGAGTTTCCCCCCTCCAATCTGGAACTTCTGGTCTCTGTTTCGGTGTTTCGGTGTTTCAGCGGCGCTCCTCTCCGTAAGGGTACGGGGGACCCTTTTTATAGTCGGTTTTAGGTAAAGACGGAGTCGGTAAGTCGAAGATGGAAGGAATTGGGGCCACATGGGCCAAAAGGGGGCCTCTCACGCGGCCAAGGAATCTGGACGCGTGGAGGGTCCTCTTTTGGGCCTCCTTGCCCAATTCTCGTGGATCCTTCGCCCGCAAGTCTTCTCCTTCCAAGAAAATGTCCCCCGCGGATTTTCAGGTGATTTCGCGGAAGTTTGCCCCCTGAAACGTCAAAAGTATAGAAAACGGGGTTTCTGACAGGCAGGGTTAATTCCATAAAAGTTGGGGGACTTTGTAATTTAACCCCAAAATACTATAAAACATTGAATTATACCCTTATATGATGCAATATGTAATAGAAAACCATGTGAAAATATGCAAAGTTCATCTATGCATTTAAATGCATCAACATCCCCAAGCTTAACCCATGCTCGTCCTCGAGTATGAAGGTGATAAAACTAAGATGGGTTTTTCATATTGAAACAATCATGGGATATCAAGGAGGATTATTCATGCTACATATAATCAAATGATTAATACTAGAAATGAGTAGCAATATACAATTCATGTTGTAAGAAATATCAAATATGCAACCAAAGATGCTTCATGAAAGTTCACAAAGCGTATAATGAAATAAAAGCACTATGACCAAATGCATACACAAAATGAAATAAAATCCTATATTGGTCAAAGAATAGCATAATGGAGAATAGAAAATATAGTGGACACTTTGGAGAAATTGAGTAGAGGTAAAACATGATCAAGTCTTATTTAGCTCTAAATTATTCAACTAAAATACTAATTGAAATGTGGTATCCATTGATCTAGGACTCTCATTGCCCCTTTATCACTAGCATCTTAAAATTGTGATTATTGAAGTAATGAGAATGACACGGTGGTTGAAAGCCTCATGCCCCGTGAGTGTGAAAACCTACTCCATGATTACTCAACTTAAGATTCCTAATAAGCTTTGTACAATCATAATAAGTATTTAATGACATCATAGAGAACCGCAAAGAGGCACCTCTTGCCCCATGACATGGAAACAAGCCCATGTTACAATGACAAGATGAACAAACGGAGTAGGCATCATCCTTTTTATTTTCATTCACTATTATGCATAGCTTCTTATTTTATTATAGGATGTGTTGTAGAGTCACTCAAGCTGTAAGTAAATTTCCACCATGATCAATCATGGCTTGGGTTAGCGGCCCAATGCGTTTCTCTAGTCATATAGATACTTACTCATCAAAACTTACTATTCCTCTATTTCATTTCGGCATGGCAGGAGTCCAAAAACAAAAGTACATGATATCAACCAAATGTAATTTTTTTTGTGCAATGTTGAAAGCTTTCCGGTGATACACGTTTATAGCTAGCTCGAACCACACACTTGTCAAACGCAAAACTTGTGGCTCCCATTATTGGGTCATGTTTATTAGATGCATAAAAAGTAAAGTGTGCCTTCAAAAGTTCGTGAGAGTCCTATCAAGTTCAACCCATGACAATTAATAAAGTGAATATCTTAATTTAGAACATAAATAACACAATAACATGGTGAAACATACTTGGAATAGCAATGAAGATAATGGGAAGATATGGTGGACTCACTGGAAATACTTGGCTAAGGAGTGTTGGAAACAAGTTTTTACTTGTTGGAATTTTAAATTTTTGGCTAGCAAGAGGGAGATAGTTGACCAGATACTATGCATGCATATGTCCATAGAACTACTCATTTCATGACAAACTAAATAAACCAGCAATTAACATCAAGGACATGAATAAGAGATAGCTCAAGAGAACATTATTGCAAATTTCTACACATAAAAAGCCTATAAATCATGCAAACTATGTAGCTCTTCAAATCAACCATGGCATCCCTATTCCAAGTCATAATACTAGATCTAATACATTCCAACCCCAAACTCGAGTAGCTCAATCTCATATAAAATGATGGTGGTCTTATCAAAACAAAAATAAAAACAAAAACTAGACGCTTCAAGTCTCTACGATAATGCTTTGCTTAGAAAAACAGAAAGTAGACGACGTGTGCTAACCAAAAGAGTGTAGCTCCAGTGAGGTGTTCATCACATCCCCAGCTTATGGCTTTCACCATTCTTGGATGTCTTGAGGCGCAGCTCCTCTATTCCCTGTGAAAAAAAACTTCACAAAACATGTTTATCCCATTCTTTTCTGTGGGGTGAGATTAGCAAGGACAACAAATCCCATGCTTGCTGTGCAAAATTCCAAACCAAATGCTCCATTAGATAGAAAATAAGGTTCATTATGTTGTATGTTCACTCTCTTGCTTGAAAGAATCATGGAAATTCGATTCCCAAGCCCAAAGAGTGCATAAAACAAAAGAAGGCAGAATCTGTCCAGAAAAGCAGCAGCATCCAAACGAACGTTTTTCCCTAAGCTAGACTCGTCAAAACATTAAGCCAATTTTTGTGATCATAGAGGACGAAAAGTTGCAGAACATACTAAACAATTAGCTCAATCCGACATACCAATAAAAAACGTAAAATCATACGGTGAGCAGACTCGTACTAAAACAGAAATTTCATGCACTAGGATAGCAACTTATAAGTCCAAATGGTTTTGACTTGAATCTTTATTGAAAACTCCAGAATTAAAACAAAAAAACTAATCTCTTGATACAGCAAGAGGACACTAGGAAAATACAAACAAAAACAACCGGGTTGCCTCCCGCAAAGCGCTTTCTTTATAGCCATATAGCTAGGCTTTACTTACTTGATAATCAAGAGGGATAAAGCTCATGAGGGAGCTTGTTCTTCAGCGTGCCCCTCTTCCTTGGGAAGTGCTCCATGCTTTTCTTGTGAGGGGACTGAAACTTGACATTCCCTTCCTTGGAGTCTATGATTGCACCTGTAGTACGAACAAAAGGTCTACCCAAAATAATAGGACTAGGGGATTTATCCCCCATATCCATAATAATGAAATCAACGGGTACGAAAGTCATGTGCAATTCAATCATAACATCTTTTACTTGTCCTACATCATTTTTAGTAGAGTTATCAGCAAGGAAAAATTCACGTGAGCACTTTTCTAAATTTTCTAGTTCTAGCAATTCATATAATTCTTTAGAGAGTACCGATACACTAGAACCTAGATCTAACATAGCATGGTGAATTTCTTTTCCAATTGAAACTGCACCTTGGGGATCCATGCATCCCCAAGCTTAGGAGGTATCATGGCCTCATTCTTGTACCTAGCAATTTTTTCTTGCAAGACATGATTAGCAATATAAGATCCAAAGCCAGGTTGATTAACATTTATAGTGGGATCACTAGCAAAATTTTTGTAGTAGCAATAAGTTCTTGCAAGATACTTTTTTCTAAATCAAGCAATGGATCCTTAATTTCAGTAAGCATCATAATTTCCTCTACTTTTTCTTTTCTATTATGCATATTAAAAATCTCATAGCGATCATCAAGAATATCCTCGGGTACCTCAGCCTTTTTTAAGCTCTCTTTAATTTTAACCTCTAAGAGCAAACTTTCAAGCAAAACATGGGTATTTGCAGCATTAGTACTAGTAAAAGATCCCCCACATTCATTATCTAAAAAGGCTCTAGAAGTTTCAGAAAGTCCCTTATAAAACATATGCATAAGTATCCAATCTCTAAAGCCATGCCCTATTCCATATGCTCTACTTCTAAATCTCTCCATGCTTGTATCATTGATTCATCTTTTTCTTGTTTAAAGGTAATGAGCAATTGTTTAACATTGTAATTCTTTTCAGCATGACAAACCTTTCAATAAATGCAGCCCTTAAGTTGAACCAAGTAGTTAAAATTGCTAGGAGCCATCTTAATATCCAATCTAATGCTTTGCCTCCTACTGAGTAGGGAAAGAGTTTAACTTTAGTAGTGTTGATGTTTGCATGATTCAAGTTCAAAGTTTTACATCTTTCTTCAAATTTCTTAGATGGAACAAGGGTCTTCTTTAGGCTTTCCATATAAACGAGATTCATAAATCATTTTAATAACACTAGGATCTACCTCTAATTTTTCAACGGGAATATTTAGCTCTTGAGGGAAATTCCTACACTGAATGGCCAATAAGTTCTCTGCTCCATTTTCCAAGTTTTTATGTAGTTTTTAATTTTTTTATGCAAAACAAAAGTAAAGTAACTAAGCAAATTCGAAATACTAAAAATAATCTAGATAACTAAATGCAAAACTAAAATGCAACTTAAAATAAATATGCAAGACAAACAAAAACAAGAACAAGAACAAAAACAAAACAAAAACAAAACAAAAACAAAAACAAGACAAGAAACAAAACAATCTACTTGAAAGAAGGTGGAGATAGAAAAGGACGGTACTCACGTAGGCGAACCTCCCCAAGCTTAGGTGTTTGCAAACCTAGTTGGTGATGAAGACTTCTTGTGAGATCCCTTGGACAACTCCTTCACCTATGGCTCCCCGGAAACGGCGCCAGAAAAACGCTTGATGGCTAGGTTGAGACTCCAAGTGCAGAGTGTGTAGTAGTGGCAAGCCTTCTTCCCCACGAGGGTGACTCGAGGGTTTATATCAAACTCTTGGGGAGCCAGTATTTCAGCAGTTGTCTTTCCAAGCTTCCTCCAGGATCCTGCAAACAAGTAGAGAATTTTGTGCCCTCAAACCTCACCAAGTGGTTGTCAAGCACAAGGTGTGAGACTTCTAAATTGCAATGCACAACTGAAAGTAAATGTGCAATAATTAAATCTACTACTAAATGCAAATGAGAAAATAAATATGCAATGAATTGTTTTTTGTATTTTTGTATGTAAGTGGTGATGGAGATAATGTAAATTCGAATTGGAGATGCAAGTAAAGTAAAGTGCAAGTAAAGTAAATTGCAGCAAAAGTAACTAGAGTGTTTTCTTATAATCAAAATAGGACCCGGGGTTCATGGTTTCACACTTGCATTCTCTCAAATAAAGTGGTAGACGGTGGACATAAAGAATTACATGTGAGATTACAATAACATGTTTAACATGAGTACTTTCATATGGGCATCACGTCCTAGCATAGAGATCTCTACGGTCATATTGATCCCGCTATACTCCACCAAGATGCGAAATAAATCATAACACCTCGATAATTAAGGAAAAACCAGAGTATAGCTTTTAAGCAATGTGACATGAAGTTGAAGTAAGAACTTGCTAGATCTAGTCATGGAGATTGATTAGTGTCACTTCAAATCCCCGGTAACAAGGTACTCCTTTTATCCCTAGTGAGGTAACTAAGAAAGGTTTAACAAAACCTAAGTGGATCGCTGAACTTCTGTCACTTTCACAGCACTAGCCACCCCCCGTTACTCCAACTAATGCACCCATCACCCCACACACGATCTCAAGAACTAGATTGATCAAAGCTAGCAAATAAGAACGGGTTACATAAGATACATCTACTCAAATAACTCAAGAGAAACAATTGCAATCTCAGATTCAATAACTCATAGAAAAGATCCACCACATAGGAATTACAACGGTGCCCGTAATCATGTGAGGCAACTCATACGGATCTAATTAGTGAAGCACATAGAGAGAGAGATACAAGTGATACTTCCACAAACCCATAGCCCTGGGGTGGACTACTCCCTCTTCATGGAGATGTCGATGGAGATGACGTTGGAGGGGTAGGAGATCACACCGCGGCGCCCCGCCGGAGTTTTCCCCCTCCAATCTGGAACTTCTGGTCTCTGTTTCGGTGTTTCGGCGGCGCTTCTCTCCGTAAGGGTACAGGGGACCCTTTTTATAGTCGGTTTTAGGTCAAGACGGAGTCGGTAAGTCGAAGATGGAAGGAATTGGGGCCACATGGGCCAAAAGGGGGCCTCTCACGCGGCCAAGGAATCTGGCCGCGTGGAGGGTCCTCTTTTGGTCCTCCTTACCCAATTCTCGTGGATCCTTGCCCGTAAGTCTTCTCCTTTCAAGAAAATGACCCCCGCAGATTTTCAGGTGATTTCGCGGAAGTTTGCCCCCTGAAACGTCAAAAGTATAGAAAACGGGGTTTCTGACAGGCAGGGTTAATTCCATAAAAGTTGGGGGACTTTGTAATTTAACCCCAAAATACTATAAAACATTGAATTATACTCTTATATGATGCAATATGTAATAGAAAACCATGTGAAAAAATGCAAAATTCATCTATGCATTTTACATGCATCAACCGTACCATTGGGAAAAGCTCCAATTTTATTCTTCCCTGACTTGCTTGTTTTGCTCCAATCATGATCAATATGTTTTATTTCTTTACTTGTTTAGATAAATTATGAAACTCTCATCGATAAATAAAACATCTCCAAACATAGTGGTGTTTGGGTGAATGTTAGAGAAAAAACCAATAAAAACCAAATATAAAATGAGGAACTGTTAAGAAAACATCGTGTATAAAATGGAACCATCAACACCTCGCACGAAGGACATGGTCACATTCACAAGTTTCAACTCACATTATCACAAGATCACGATGTGCACGCCACAGCAATAGGCTCACAAAATAATAAGCAACCAGCAATAAGATGCAAATTTCTGGCCTTCCCTAAATACCGCGGAGACAGTTAAGTGTAATGTCACTAAGGTTTTCCTTTTTTTTCTACATGGCCTTTTGATACGTCATAAACGTATCCCTAATTTCTGATGTTCCATGTTGTTTTCATGTTATTTCCCACATTTTTGTTATACACTTTATGTCATTTTTATCGATTTTCCGGACTAACCTATTGACAAGATGCCACAGAGCCAGTTCCATGTTTTCTACTGTTTTTAGTTTTAGAAAAGTTGTTATGGAAATATTCTCGGAATTGGAAAATTCGAAGCCTAGAAGTCTTAGAATTCCCTGAAGGTTCCATGGAGTCCCGAAGAGACCCGGAGGGGAGCCTCAGGAGGCCCACACCATAGGGCGGAGCGGCCCTCCTTGGTCGTGCCAGGGGGTGGTGTGGGGCCCCAGGCCTCCACCGCCTTTGCCCTTTCGCCTATTTAACCCCCCGAGGCATAAACACTAGATATATTCCACTTCTCCCTGAAACACACCCGATGTTGCCATCATCGTCATCCCGAGATCGGGAGGGTTCTGGAGCTCTCCCCGGCACCCTGCCGGGAGGGAAATTCATCACCGGAGGGGTCTACACCACCATTCACTCCTCCGAAGTAATGCGTGAGTAGTTCATCCCTGGACTACGGATCCATAGCAGTATCTAGATGGTTGTTCTCTCCACTTTGTACATCATGTTTAGATCTTGTGAGTTGTCTAACATTATCAAGATCATCTTTACGTAATGCTACATGTTGTGTTTGCTGGGATCCGATGAATGTTGAATGTTATGTCTTTTGATTATCAATATATCATGTTATTTTCATGCATATGTTATTTATGATCTTGCATGCTCTCCGTTGTTAGTAGATGCTCTGGCCGTAGATGCTAGTAACTCCAAGAGGGAGTATTTATGCTCGATAGTGGGTTCATGTCTCCTTTGCATCTGTGCTCGAGTGACAGAAACGTGACAGATGGAGGATGTGATGTTGCCATTAGGGAGAAAACAACAATGCTTTTATCTAATGATGATGTTATTGTTTACATTACACACTTTGCTTACTGCAATTATCTGTTGCTTGCAACTTAATACCCAACGTTTGTTCGGATGATATTCAGAGGGTGGATTATTAGTCATAGATGCAGTTGGATAACAGTCTATGTATTTTGTTGTAATGACCGCATGAATCACGTAGTAATATTTATGTCTTGCATATGCACTATGGCGCAACCTTCATTTCTGTCAATTGTCCATTTGTAATTTGTTCACCACACATGTTATTTATCTTTCACGGAGAGACACCACTAGTGAACTGTGGACCCCGGTCCTTCTTTTTCCTCATACTGATAAAAACCTAATGCTTTCATACTGTTACTACTGTTTTCCTACTTTTTTCCATACCATACGTTTAACCTCTTTGTGTTCAGCAAAACCGATGACATTGACAACCTCACTGCTTCGTTGGGGCAAAGTGATTTGATTGTGTTGTGTAGGTTCCATGTTGCTTCTAAACCGGTAGTGCGTCCTGCCATCTCAATTGCTTCAACCTTCTGAAGTTACTACTTCTACCTACTGGTTGATTCAACCTTGGTTTCTTTCTGAGAGAAACTTGCTAATGTGCTCTTCATACCTTCTTCTTGGGGTCTCCCAACGAATGTGTGTATCACGCGCATCAATCTAATTTTCTGGCGCCGTTGCCGGGGAGGAAGAGAATTTCTGCAAGGGGAGTCTCTCACTTCCAATCTCTTTACTTTGTTTTAGTTTTGCTTATTTTATTTTATTTTGTCTTGTTTGCTTCTCTTTATCAAAAACACAAAAAAAATAGTTCTTATTCTAGCTGTAGTTTTATTCCTGTTTTTAATCTTGTTAAAATGACTACTCCTAAGAACACTAATTTGTGTGACTTTACTAGCACCAACAACAATGATTTCATTAGCACACCTATTGCTCCAACTGCTCCTACTGCTGATTTTTATGAGATTAAGCCTGCTTTGCTAAACCTTGTTATGAGAGAGCAATTTTCTCGTGTTAGTACTGATGATGCTGCTGCCCATCTTAATAATTTTGTTGAACTATGTGAGATGCAAAAATATAAAGATGTAGATGGAGATATTATTAAACTGAAATTGTTTCCTTTCTCTTTGAGAGGAAGAGCTAAAGAATGGTTGTTATCTTTGCCTAGAAATAGTATTGATTCTTGGACTAAGTGTAAAGATGCTTTCATTGGAAAATATTATCCTTCTCTAAGATTATTTCTTTAAGAAGTAACATTCTGAATTTTAAGAAACTTGATAATGAGCATGTTGCTAAAGCTTAGGAAAGAATGAAACCTTTAGTGAAGAATTGTCCCACTCATGGACTGACTACTTCGATGATCATCCAAACATTTTATGCATGACTGAATTTTTCTTCAAGAAACCTTCTGGATTCAGCTGCTGGAGGAACCTTTATATCCATGACTTTGGGGGCAGCAGCAACAAAGCTTCTTGATAATATTATGGTAAATTATTCTGAATGGCATACTGAGAGAGCTACAACTGGTACGAAGGTAAATTCTGTAGAAGAAACCTCTTCTTTGAGTGATAGATTTAATGCTATTATGTCTATGCTTGTTAATGGCCATGCTCCTATTGATTCAAATAATGTTTCCTTAGCCTCTTTGGTTGCTCAAGAAGAGCATTTTGATGTGAACTTCATTAAAAATAATAATTTAAACAACAATGTTTATAGAAATAATTTTGGTACCAACAATTATAGGCCATATCCACCTAATAATAGCAATGCTTATGGTAACTCCTATAACAGCAACAAAACTGTACCCTTTGATTTTGAGAACATGCTTAAGAATTTTATCAGTACATAAACCGCTTTCAATAAATCTGTTGAGGAAAATTTTGGCAAAATTGATGTTATTACTTCTAAAGTTGATAGCCTCGCTTTGTCGACATACATCTCCTAGAAGAATAATACCGTTAAGGTAGTTTTTATTGTCTATATCAGAAAGGGAACGCATAAATTTGGATCTTACAAAGAAGTTTCTAAACATGGCTGCCTATCGCACTAGAATTAGGAAGGTGCTTGTGAGCAGATATTCGAGGGAATTTGTTCTTACAAAGAAGTTTGGCAAGGCGTTCACACTTGACAAAAAGTTCCCGTTTGCGGCAAAAAAAACAAAATCGATTCCCCCGCCCCCGCCCCGTTTTGGCGCGAAACGAGCCTGATTTCCCCGCCAAAGCACTTCCTTTTCTCCCCCCACACTCCCGTCCCGTCCTCCACACCCCAAACCCTGCCAACCCAGCTCCCGACCCTGCCCCAGGCGCGCACAGCCGCCACCGCCGCCATCATGCCGAGCCAGCAGATCCCGGCGGCGCCGGTCGTCGGCGGCGTCACCTCCCGCCGCCACGCCAAGCTCCTGCACCACCTCTTCGAAGGCAACGGCGGCGCCCCAGCCAACGCCCCCGTCAAGGACCTGCGCATCCGCCGCGTCGTGCCCCCGGCCTCCGCGCCGCCGCCCGACGCTTCCCCCGACTGTCCCGCCGCCGCCGCCAAGCCCGTGCCCGCCGTTCAGATTCAGGTCCAGGTCCAGTCAACCCCGCCGGAGCCCTCCGCGGCGGCGGCCGCCGAGGACCGCGAGAGGAAGCCGGTGAGTCCCCCTCTGCCCCTGATCTACTCCGTTCGCACCTCGCGCCTCTCTTCTCCCTCCCTCCTTACGACCCTCCGTCGATCTCATCTCGTTTCTGAACGAATATTCAGATACTGCCGCGGTCCAAGCTGGTGCGCGACCCGGCCTCCTTCGGCTACCGGCGGCTCCTACCCTTCCTCAACCAGATGGCGGCCAAGAACGGTACCGCCCCCACCCCCGCCCCCTTCTCATCTGCCCCGACTTCCGAATCTCATTCCGCTGTGCCGATTTAACAGGTTCAGCCATCTCAGACGGCAAGGATACGCCGTCAGAGACCAAGCTCTCCGTCTCAGCAAACAAGGAGCTCCCCAGATCCGAGGATCCCGTGGAGCCAACGTTGGCCGACGAATCTGAGGCTGCTCCTGTGGATCCCGTGGAGCCGATCGCTGCAGAGGTTGCAGGGGAACGGGAGATGAAGGATTGCCCAGACAGTTTCAGAGAAGGAGCCAAGATTCCTGTCTCCGCTGATCCCGCAGGCAGCAAGCCAGCGGTGAGTTTCTCGATCTGTCATTCCCATCTGCAACTGCACATAAGCATGGCTGGTTGCATTTCCCTGCCTGCATAGCATAGTGATAAAACCATCTGTGCTTTTCAGTGTGCTGTTACCCGCTGCGCGAGATCCAGATTTGTTCATCACCCGAGCTCGTTTAGCTACAAGAGGATGCTGCCGTTTCTCATGGAGAACGGTGAGTCGTCGACTGCTGCGCTCAGCCGATTGTCATCTTACATCACCTTCGGCTTTCTGATATTGTGCTGTTTTTGTTTTCTGTGTCAGACATCTCTTCTCAAGGAGAAGACAGGGCCAAGATCCGAAGGGTGTCCGAAGAGGAACATATAACATTCGGCGAGAACCACGTCTCAAAAGACTCTCCTGAAGAGCCCAATGGAGCTGAAGGTGAAAGAGTAGTAGTAGAAGAGATGACATCAATATCAGATGGGGATAGTGTTGGATGTGGTGGGCAGCTTCAGTCTGCTGTTGCAGAAGTTTCTCTGGATGGCAGCAGTACATCTAAGGTGCAGGAAGTCCCAGTATCTTCAGAGAAAGGCGAATTGGCATCAGACATGGCCGGTGGACAGTGTCAGACTGCTGCTGTTTCAGACGACTGCCCCAAGGAAAAAAATGTTGCTCAACTTGAAACAGCAGTAGAAGAAAGGGAAGAGGCATCACAACCAGAAGAAAAGTCTGTTCCGGTGGATTCCGTGGAGCCGCTTGTTGCGAAGGCTGCAGGAGACCAAGATATGACAGATAGCCGCGACACTGTCACAGAGCAAACCAAGCCTGTACCTGGTGATCTTGCAATCAGCAGGCCGGTGAGTTATCGGTACCATGTTTTGTATTTTTTTAACCTGTAATAAATCAAGCAATATCAATAGCATTTTCTGCATAGCAATGACATGATTTTGTGCTTCTGGTTGTTTCAGTGTCTTGCCCGCTGCCCAAGGTCGAGGCTTGTTCATCAGAGGAACTCATTTAGCTACAAGAGGATGCTGCCGTTTCTCATGGAGAACCGTAAGTCGATTGCCGCGTTCCGTTTCGCTATTAAATGTACTTCGTACACTTCAATTTTCTTATAGTGTGCTGCTGTCTGTCTTGCTATACCAGAAATCTCGTCTCAGGAATTAGACAGGGCCAAGCTTCAAAAAGTTCCAGAAGAGAAACAATTGGCATTGCTGGAGAGTCCTGTTATGGCCAGTGTACCAGAAATATCAACCGATTCTGCTGAAGAAAGCTGTAAAGCTGAAGTTGGAAGAATTGTAGAAGAAATAGCTTCAGCACCACGTGAGAATTGTCTTCTTAAGGGTGGAAATCTTCAGTCTGCTGTTGCAGAAGTCTCTCTGGGTGGCAGTACCGCTGAGATGCAGAAAGTCTCACCAGAAGTAGTGTCATCCTCGGACAAGGACGAATTAGCATCAGATGTGGACGGTGTGCTGGCTGGTGCACAGTGTCAGCTTCCTGTCTCAGAAGACATACCCAAGGAAAGCAATGCAACTGAAGCTGAAGAAACAGTAGTGGAGGAAAACACAGCAAAATCAGATGAGATTTCTGTTGATCTTCAGTCTGCTGCTTCTGAAGTACCTCCTCAGGAAGGTGATGCAGCACAGAAACCAGTATTGGCTTCAGATGGAGACGAGGCAACTGGATTAGCTTCAGACAAGGATGAATCTCTGGTGAAAGACCAGCATCAGCGATGTGACTCCAAGTTGTCGCAAGACAAGGCTGAACTTGCTGAAGTACAGCAGTGCCAGAGCTCAGAGTCAGGATGTTCTGATGGTTTTGGTAGCCCTACCAACACAGTAACGGTGGACAATGTAGCTGATCAGCATGGTGCACAAGAGACACATGATTCTGTGGCCTCTCGTGATGCCCTACTGCTTGATGTGGGAACTGTGATCTGCAAGCCTTTTGATCCCTGTTTCAAGAAACAATGCCCCTCTCCCAGGAATTTTTCCCCTGTCTCTTGCTTGAAGAAGCGATTCCTTTCTCCAAAGAAAGGGATACTGAAGACAAATGGGTGCAAGGGAATCTGCATGTGTCTTGACTGCAGCGTGTTTCGGTTGCGTGCTGATCGAGCTTTCGAGTTCTCTAGGAAGCAGATGCGAGAGGCAGATGATATAATTGGGAACTTGCTGAAGGAGGTGACGAGCCTGCGGAGTCTGGCGGAGAAATCTTCTGGCCAAGTAAGCCCTCCACTCCACTCTCAGCTTGTTGTACTCATGAAGCTAGGTACCTGCATTTTTTTTTGATACAAGGGAAGCAGAAATGATATCTCTTTGCATGTCCTACTTGTCTACAATAAATTGCTCACTTAACTGGAAAAATCAAGGCCACTTAATACTTGATATATGCAACTGTATTGAAGATCAATCCAAGCATTTTACCAGCCAATTCAGGTCTGTCACCCAGATATATATTTTGAAACTTTGCCGCAGTCTTCAGTCCATGGCTGTCTAGTGTTATCTTGGCATGGCACAACTTTTTTCTTCTTAAATGCGAACAAAAAAAAACCTCTTTTTATTTTTTCACTCCACCTGTCCTCTTGTATTGACACAATTGAGTGGATGCAAATCATGTTATTTAGCTGACTGTAGCATTAGTGCCACTTGCAATATATATCTGCTGCTGTTTGTGTGTTTAAAATTCTTGAGACTGAAAAACCATTCTTGTCTAAATAATTACAGCAGGAGCAGATAGAAAAGGCTTGCGAGAGGGCGTCGCGGGTGGAGGAGGTGGCCAGAGAGCGCCGGCAGCAGATGCAACTGGAGCTCAACGCTCACTGCAAGATCCCCGTGAGTACCAGCTGCTCCACCCAGCACCACCGGTCCTTTCCATGAAAAAGTCCACCACTGGGGTTAGCTAGCTAACTGAAGTCTTGGCTTTTGTCTGAACCCAGGGGCCAAGGGTGAAGTTTGCACAATACGTCGAGGAGAAGATGGCGGCCTCGTCGCCTCGTGGTGGCAACAACATCAGGAGGCAACCCAGCTTGTGACTGAAGGATGCTGGATGGACAGACCGACTATGGATTTCCTGCTCGTTGTGTCGTGTTTGTTGCTATGGTTGTTAAATTATATATAGAGAGTGGAATTCCACGGAAGCAAGCAAGGAAGAAAGGAGGGAGTGCTGTGATGTGTTTGCATATGTAAATCAACTTAGATTTTTTTTCCAAGTTTTGGAACTGAAACATGTCAATCTTCATCACCTGTTACTTGTGTTTTTCTCTTCTTACTGAAATCTCAATCTGCACTCAGTTTACTGATTCATCCATTGGGATCTATTTTTTTTGGGCCTGTCGAGTTTGCTGAAATCATGTTGAAGAACTTGGCAGCTGTTGTAGATCAGATAAGCTTAGACAATCATCTTGCCTAGTTTATACCAGATACATTGTCTGTAGCATAATTGAGAGCTCATTCAGTCAGATGAGCATTACAGTTGCTCATCATTCTTTCTCTTGCATCTCAATGGACTTGGATTCTTGTTTGTAGCTTTCCTGCACCACTTTTATTTTATCTCAACACGTTGTTTTTCGGCCATGAATAAAACTATTTATACGACGAGCCCAGTGGAAATACTCAATTTCCGAAAACAGAAACCGAGCCTGAAGACACATTTGGAATCTAATTCGGTGAATTCAATCACTAGTTGGGTGAGAATGAAGCATGCATGAATCCTATACTGAACTTTGAAACTTCTGCAAATTAAGCATGAATTTCATACATGAATCTACTAAAATTGTGCATGCATCTCCTATATGAAAATATGAATCTTGTGTAAATGATCACCGAAATCAACCTCTGGACAATGTAAAGTGTGAAACAGAAACAAAACTTGTAAAACCCTGAAAAAATAGGGGCCAATCTGCAAAGTAATAATGGACAGATTTGGGAGGATTGAAACTTTGCAAAAATTCTCGCACCAATCTCAAAGCAATGGACGGCACAGATAATGGTGAAATACCTATTTTGTCCGAACATATAACAATATTTACAGATCACACCTACGTGGCCCATATTGTTTAAGCGGCCCAGCCCAAGTACTCCGCAGATATACTTGCGCCGCCGCCGCCGCCGCCAGCATTTCCAGAGAGCCCAGACATGCCGCCGTTCCGGCCTTGGGCCGATCTGCCGCCGGAGCTCCTCTCCCGCATCGGCGACAGCCTCGACGACCTCAAGTGCTACGGAACCGCGCGGGGGGCCTGCACGGCGTGGCGACGCGCGCTCGCGCCGCCGTCCCCGTCGCTCCTCCTCGTCCCCGACGACGACGCCAGCCGCTGTCCCTACGCCGCCTTGCTCCCCACGCGCCGCTGCTTCGAGCTCAAGCCCATATCCTATTTCTCACGATGCATCGGCTCTAGCAACGGATGGCTCGCCCTTTTCTCCATCGGCGGCCGGAGTGTTAAACGAGTTGTATATGTTCTAGAAGGTTTCGGATAGACACATATGTTTAACTCTTACGTATGCTACAAGTTGTATTGTAGAGATAGATTACGGGTTGTTGTAAGTTGTTATAATCTTGTATGGTCGTTAGACCTCGCCCTTTGCGGCTATATATATGAGTGGATCGGTGACCTGAGAGGTACACCGGAAAACCTCAATACCATACTGTCTCTGTACGTTTTAATATGGTATCAGAGCACCTTCCTCTAACCATCATGTCGAGCGGATCTTCCTCGAGCTCGGCCCCGACCTCTGCACCTCAAGCTGCTGCGGTGATGGAGAAGCTCATGGCGGACAATTTCATGCTCTGGAAGGCGCAGGTGATGCCACCGCTGCGGGAGCGACAGCTGGTTGGCTTCCTGGATGGTACTGTCAAGATGCCATCTGAAACCCGTGATGTTGAGATCATGAACGAGAAGGGCGAGAAGGAGGTGCAGGTCGTCTCCAACCCAGCGTATCAGGCATGGGTCGCCCAGGATCAACAAGTGCTGAGTTTCCTGTTGTCCTCCCTGTCGAGGGGGGTACTGATTCAGGTGTCCACTCTGGAGCACACGGCCGACGTATGGGCGGCGCTGACGGCGATGTACTCGTCGCAGTCGAGGGCGCAGGTGATGCAGATCCGGATGCAGCTCGCCAGCACCCAGAAGAGGGATCCCTGAATACTTCGCACGCATGAGGAGCCTCGGCGATGCCATGGCAGCCGCCAGGAAGAAGATGGAGGAAGATGATCTTGCGGCGTATATTCTGGCTGGACTTGACTCAGAATGGAACCCCCTGGTCACCTCCATGACGACTAGCAGGGATACCATCTCCCTGTCGGAGCTTTACGCTCATCTGCTGAATTTTGAGACCCGGCTGGACTTTCAGAACGGCGGGCACCCTGGAGCAGGGTCAGGCTCTTTCAGCTACGGTGGCGGGCCTCCAGGAGGAGGAGGCGGTCCTAGCTCCATCTCCTCTGTGAACGTCGCATCTCGCGGCGGATGGCGCGGTGGCGCCCGTGGAGGACGTGGAGGGCGCGGAGGCGGTCGTGGCGACACCGGACGTGGTGGCGGCGGCAATAATGGTGCGAGCAACTACAAAAACAACGGCTCGCGCCCAAGCCCTCAAGATCCGTTTGATGCAAACGGAAATCCTCGCCCGTAGTGCCAAGTCTGCGGGAAATACGGCCACATCGCGCTCAAGTGTTGGAACGTTTCCAGAAGGACTACAACGGCGAGGAGAAGGTCGTCGCCTCCGCCACACACTCCTACGGGGTCGATACCAATTGGTATTTTGACACAGGAGCTACTGACCATGTCACGGGTGAGCTAGATAAGCTCACCGTCCGTGACAGGTACCACAGACATGATCAAATCCACACGGCGAGTGGAAAAGGTATGGATATCAATCATATAGGTCATTCTATTATTCATACCCCTTGTGATAAACAACTCCAATTAAACAACATCTTGCATGTTCCTGAAACAAAAAAGAGTCTCGTTTCTGTTCATAAGTTCACATCTGATAATGATGCATTTCTTGAGATTCATCCAAATAATTCTTTGTCAAGGAACAGGGCACGAGGAGAATTCTTCTTCAAGGTAGATGTCGTGGTGGACTCCACCCCCTGTCGACAAGTCCGTTGAAACAAGCCCTTGGATTCAATAAACCATCATTCTCTTGGTGGCATAGGCGTTTAGGACATCCCTCGTCTAGTGTGGTTCAGCAAATTCTTAGCAAAAATAAACTTCCTTCTTCAAAGGATGATTCATTAAGTTCAGTTTGTGATGCATGTCAAAAGGGGAAGAGTCATCAACTCCCATATCCCAAGTCAACTAGTATCTCTAGTGCTCCTTTAGAGCTCATTTTTTCAGATGTGTGGGGCCTGCTTGTGCCTCGGTTAGCAACAATAAATATTATGTAAGCTTCGTTGATGACTATAGCAAGTTTACATGGATTTACCTTCTCAAAAATAAATCTGATGTGTTTGCTCGCTTCCATGATTTTCAGCATCATGTTGAACGAGTTTTTGATCGTAAAATTCTTGCCCTCCAATCTGATTGGGGAGGAGAATATCAGAAGTTTAATTCCTTCTTCCAACGTGTAGGCATCGAGCATCACGTTTCTTGTCCTCATGCACACCAACAAAATGGGTCTGCCGAGAGAAAACATCGTCACATTGTCGAAGTAGGTTTATCTCTTCTAGCCCATGCACACATGCCACTTAAATTTTGGGATGAGGCCTTCTTGACAGCTACCTTTCTTATAAATCGTGTTCCTAGCAAGGTCATAAATAACACCACACCACTGGAACGTTTGTTCAAACGAAAACCAGAATACTCCTTTCTACGTATTTTCGGGTGTGCATGTTGGCCCAATTTGCGTCCTTATAATGATAGGAAACTTGAGTTCCGTTCTAAACGCTGTGCTTTTCTTGGCTATAGCAATTTACATAAGGGATACAAGTGCCTCGATATTTCTAGTGGTCGAGTCTATATTTCTCGAGATGTGGTGTTTGACGAACACATCTTCCCTTTTTCGGAACTCCATGCCAATGCAGGAGCACGTCTCCGTGCTGAAATCATGCTCTTGCCTTCGGACCTCCTTCCTTCATGTTTTAATCAAGGGGGTGAATTAATAGATGATTTTTTGGTTGCTAATCCTGCTAATTCTACTTCTGGAGAAATTTCTGGTACACAGGTTGGGGTACATGGAGCAGAGGACTTTCGCACGAAATCTGAGACTGATTCTCCTGCAGGATCCGCCTCGGGATCGTCCGCCCTTGCAGGATTCGCCTCGGGATCGCCCGCTGGATCCCCGACAGCATCCACCTCGGGGCCGTACACGGACCCTGCACTGGTAGAAAATAGGCATATAGTCCCGGTTCGCCAGGGCCAAAAGTCCCGACCGAGCAACCGGGACTAGCTATGCGCGACTAAAGACCCCCCCCCCCCTATAGTCTCGCCGCTTACGAACCGGGACTAAAGGCCCGGCCACGTGGGCGGGTGGCGGAGCCAGGGGGCGGAGGACCTTTAGTCCCGGTTGGCCACCTGAACCGGGACTAGACTTTATTTCGTTATTTCCATAATTCATTTGGGTTTCTAATTATTTTTCACACCAATTTTTCTCTCCCTTTTTTTCACTCCCTTTTTTCACTCCCTTTTTTTTTCTTCAGAATTTGTATTATTTGCTTACCGTCTAACTACAATTATCTCTAGTCGAATTACTTACTCATGGTCAAACTTCCCGCTCGGTCACCCATCCTCCCAATGCTCTAGCACTAGCACGCTTAACTTCCGAGTGCCATACCGTCCCGCATCCAAGTGTTTTGCACGAATGTATGTGATAGTAGTATCATATCAATCTTATTAACATGTTGGTCGATGCCACATTTCTTTATTGTTTGAATTTCAAATAAATCTTTTAATAAACAAAAGCAATGATGTAATTAATAATTTTGAATAAATAAATAAACATTAACTTTTTAATTTGTATTATTTCTAAAAATACTATTAATATATCAAAATATTCAGAAAATAAAACTAATTCATTTTTAAATCTTAAAAAATACAAATAATATATCAAAATATTCAAAAAATAAAACTAATTCATTTTTAAATCTTAGAAAATACAAATAATATATCAAAAAATTAAGAACAATAATACTAATTCATTTTAAAATCTTAAAAATACAAATAATATATGAAAAAATTAAGAAAAATAATACTAATTCATTTTTAAATCTTAGAAAATACAAATAATATATCAAAAAATTAAGAACAATAATACTAATTCATTTTAAAATCTTAAAAATACAAATAATATATGAAAAAAATAAGAAAAATAATACTAATTCATTTCAAAATCTTAAAAATACAAATAATATATCAAAAAATTAAGAACAATAATACTAATTCATTTTAAAATATTAAAAATACAAATAATATATCAAAAAATTAAGAACAATAATACTAATTCATTTTAAAATCTTAAAAATACAAATAATATATCAAAAAATTCAGAAAAATAAAACTAATTCATTTTTAAATCTTAAAAAATACAAATAATATATCAAAAAATTAAGAACAATAATACTAATTCATTTTCTTGATGTGTTTTTGTTTTTGCTAGTTTGTTTTCTTGATGTGTTTTTGTTTGTTTTCTTGATGTGTTTTTGTTTTTTGCTTGTTTGTTTTCTTGATGTGTTTTTGTTTGTTTTCTTGATGTGTTTTTGCTAGGAATTAATATAGAATACAACACAATCACACATTCATAACATAGTCTTACGATATCACACATAACACACAAACATAAGTCAATACTAATAAGATATCCATTACATATATATACTAAGATACCCATTACATGCATATATATCGAACGCCTACATCTATGGCTCCGTCGAGTAGATGCGGAACAACTCGTAGGAGACATATGCATCTATGGCTGCATACTTGACGTTTGTCATGTCCAGTGGGGTCTTCTCCCAATAGTAGTGATTGCTTCGGGGGAAACCAGACTTCATGGATTCGTAGCCCTCGTGGATGAGGGCAGTTGCCATGCGAGCCATCCCGGTCTTTGGCCCGTTTAATTGGATAAGATCCTGAAGATCAATGTAGTGATCTTCAGGTATCACAATACCCAAGCGCCTCAACTTCGGACGGTCTTGCGTAATGTCAACGCTGCAAAAGTCATATCCCCTGTTGACAAGAAAATTAACAAGGGCCAGAGAATGCTTCGAACTACTGCAACAACAAAAATATCAATGTGTTAGATATGTTGCAACACATGTATTCTTCACATGCAACAAACAAATCGAAGATGCATGCAAGATTGGACGTGTGCGTTACCTTGACCATTGGAAGATCAAAACCGACTCCTTGTACGCAATCTGGATGACGGCAAGATCCCGTTGATCCGCCGTATATTCCAGATCAAGCCCGAAGAACCGGTGTTCATCGGGAGAGGAGGAGTAGAGATTGGTCAAATAACCAAGAGCACCGGCCAGCCGATCGCAACTGTTGGTGTAGCACACGTTCAGAAGCTTGCCGCATGGTGTCTGACCACTGTATGTCTCCCAAACTTCAGCCATGGTGGTGTGCTTGGAGAAGATCGAAGAGATGGAAGACACAGAGAAGAGAGGAGGAAGAAACAGAGAGACTCCGACGCGCACTGTGGAATGGCGCCCTTCTGCCTCGCTCGCGAAATAAAAACCGCCGCGCGGGAGGCGAGCAGTTTGATCTTTAGTCCCGGTTGGCCACGCCAACCGGGACTAAAGGACCAATAGTCCCGGGCGGCCAGGTCAACCGGAATTAATGCCCTCCACGCGCCTCAACACGCTTCCCAACCCGCGACGTATGACCTTCTGTCGCGGGTCTCCTCCCGACCCGGGACTAAAGACTCATTAGTCACGGTGCGCAACGTTTGGGGACTGATGGGGGCGTATGAAAGGCCTTTTTTCTACCAGTGCTGCCTCGCCATTGGTCCAGGATGGCGCACCGAGCGATGCGCCAGGCGGGCCCTCGTCCAGTGCAGCACACGCGAGCGCGTCTGCCCCGCCCACGCGCGGCTCTGCGCTGACCACTTCAGGCGGATTGTCTGCGGCCACTCCTTCGACCGCAGCTGGGCCACACAGCGCATCTGTGCGCACGGAATCCGCCCGCACGCCACCTGGCTCTGCTACTGCGCCAGGCGAATCTGCCTCGTCCCTGTAGCCCGGATCTTCTGTGCCTCTTCGTGCTGTTACCAGGTTACAAAATAAAATTGTTAAGCCTATTAAACTGTTTGATGGGATGATTCGGTATGCAAATTTTTGTGGTACTGGTGAACCAGAGAATTTAGCAGAAGCCTTTGGCCATTCCGAGTGGAAGTATGCTATGGAAGAGGAATATCTGGCTCTCATGAGGAATGACACATGGAGTCTTGTACCAGCAAAAGAAGGCATCAATATTATTGACTGCAAATGGGTTTACAAGGTTAAGCGTAAGTCTGATGGCACCATTGATAGGCATAAAGCTCGCTTGGTAGCAAAGGGGTTTAAGAAGCGTTATGGAATTGATTACGAGGACACATTTAGTCCTGTTGTGAAAGTTGCCACTATCAGACTTGTTCTGTCCATTGCAGTGTCACGAGGATGGACGCTTCGACAGCTTGATGTTCAGAATGCGTTTTTACATGGCGTTCTAGAGGAAGAGGTATATATGAGACAACCACCTGGGTTTGAGCAAGGACAGGGATTGATATGCAAACTTCATAAAGCATTATATGGCTTGAAACAAGCACCACGAGCATGGTACTCTAGATTGAGCACTAAACTTCAACACCTTGGGTTCACTCCTTCCAAAGCTGACACCTCCTTGTTTTTCTTATCTCAACCAAGTGTCACTATGTTTCTCCTTGTTTATGTTGATGATATCATTGTGGTGAGCTCTACTTCTTTGGCAGTGGATTATCTTCTTCATCAGTTTCGAGATGATTTTGCCTTGAAAGATTTGGGCAGTTTGCATTATTTTTTGGGTATTGAGGTAAAGGAAACTCCTGAAGGTATAACTCTTTCGCAAGGGGGGTATACATTGGATTTGCTCAAGAGAGTTGGCATGAGTAATTGTAAACCGGTCACTTCACCAATGTCATCATCAGAAAAACTTTCGGCTAATGATGGTGTGCCCTTGCGAGATGAAGATATTACAAGGTACAGAAGTGTAGTTGGTGCCCTACAGTACCTTACAATGACACAGCCAGATATTTCCTATTCGGTGAATAAGGTGTGTCAATACTTACATGCACCAACTAGTGTGCATTGGATGGCAGTTAAAAGGATCATCAGATATTTGAAGCATATTATACATCTTGGTATGAGTATTCAGAGATCACCCTCTTTACTTGTTAGCGCATTTTCAGATGTGGATTGGGCAGGTTGTCCAGATGATCATCGATCTACAGGAGGGTTTGCTGTGTTCTTTGGTCCCAACTTAATATCATGGAGTGCTAGGAAACAGGCCACAGTTTCTCGATCTAGCACAGAAGCTGAGTATAAGTCTCTGGCAAATGCAACAGCAGAAATTATTTGGGTTCAATCCATTCTAGGTGAGATTGGTGTACCGCAGCCCAAGGTGGCATGTTTGTGGTGTGACAACCTTGGAGCAACTTACTTATCTGCTAATCCAGTGTTTCATGCGAGGACTAAACACATCGAGATAGACTTCCACTTTGTTAGAGAGCGTGTTGCTAGTAAGCTGCTGGATGTGAGGTTCATTCCCTCTGGAGATCAAGTGGCGGATGGCTTCACTAAACCCCTTCCGGTCAAACAACTCGAAAGTTTCAAACGACATCTGAATCCGGTGAGCTGTGTTTGAGGGGGGGTGTTAAACGAGTTGTATATGTTCTAGAAGGTTTCGGATAGACACATATGTTTAACTCTTACGTATGCTACAAGTTGTATTGTAGAGATAGATTACGGGTTGTTGTAAGTTGTTATAATCTTGTATGGTCGTTAGACCTCGCCCTTTGCGGCTATATATACGAGTGGATCGGTGACCTGAGAGGTACACCGGAAAACCCCAATACCATACTGTCTCTGTACGTTTTAATACAGAGCACGTTCTTCAACCTCTTCAACCCCATCACGGCCGCGGTGATCAATCTGCCACCGCTCGACTAGAGAGCAAATGGGCCTCCAAGTCCAAGCTCGTCTTCGCGCCCAACCCCGCCAGCGACGACTTCACCGCCGCCGCCATCTGCGGCGTCGACAGGCTCGCCTACGTCACCGCCGGGGCCAGGAGGTGGACCATCCTCGACCCCGTCCGCCTCGCCCGCGGAGATCAGCTCGCCGACGTCGTCTACCGTGAAATCAAAGGAAAGGGCAGGGTGTATTGCCTCAGTCGCTACGGAGACGTCCACGTGCTCTGCCTACCGGAGCGCCGCCGCCGGGAACCTATAATGGACGATGACGATGATGATGATAATGATGATGATGATGATGATGATGGTTCTCCTGCAGAAGGGCCAGACCTGAATGCGCCTGCCACAGTCCGACCCTTGCTGTCCGTTCCGTTCGACCCCGCCACCACTTTCGCGCCGCCATACAACAGGGTCTCCATTCTCACTAGTGCCAAGAACCTGGTGTTTTGTGAGGGTAATCTGTACCAGGTATGGAGGAACACGAGCTGTGCGATTACCGTGAATCTGCCAGGAGGCGGCCATCGTCGTGTGGCGGAGAATGAGGTGTTGGTTATGCCGTGACCGACCTGGGGGGCTACTCGGTGTTTCTCGGATGGAACAATGCGGTGTCGATCTATGCTCAAGGCGGCGCTGTTCTGGGGATCAAGGGTGACTGCGTTTACTGGATTGGCAGCAGCAGGGGCAGGGATCAGGGCATGGTCTTCGACATGGCCACGGTGAGGACTACGGTTTGCCGGCTTCCTCCTGCTGCTGGGGTTGCTCCACAAAAAGCGTTTTGCTGGTACTTTCTCAGCGACAACTGCAACAATAATGGAGGCAAAAGAGTTTATCAGACCCGTGCGAGAGTTCTTAGCGACAACTGCAACAATAATGGAGGCAAGAGAGTTTATCAGACCCGTGCGAGAGTCCGGTCTGATCGAAAAAAACAATAAGATATGGAAGAGTGATGGGTCGCCAAACTGCTCCGCGAGCCATGTAGGTGCAAGTAATGTTTTTGATGAAAGAACCTGATCTGAAGGTGCTCAACATGTAGCCAATATATACTTTTGTTCTAATTTATCAGTTCCCTAAAATAATTTGCTTCAGTCTGTTGCTGGTTTCCAGTCCATGCCATCTTTGGATTTTTTTTAATGTTGTGTAAGCTTATATATTGAGAGCTTGTCACTTGTCAGAATAGCTATTTTTATGCGAGCTCTCCCTTTCAGCAGTATTGATACTTCTTGTGCTCGGGCCTGCTTGATTGGATTGGTATTGCCCTTGTGATTGGTATCAGACCCGTGCGAGAGTGCGTAGCGACAACTGCAGAAATAATGGAGGCAAAAAAGTTTATCAGACCCGTGCGAGAGTCCGGGCTGACCGAGAGAAACAACAAGATAGTATGGAAGAGTGATGCAGTCCCCAAACCGCTCCACCAGCCATGTCGGTGCAATTTATGTTTATGGTGCCTAGAAAAGAGCCTGATCTGAAGTATGTTTTATGTTAATGTTCCACCAGGCACCACCTAACTTATGTCTATTTTTATACGTCGCCAAATGGAGAGTTATGTTTATGTTCCCTAAAATAATGTGCTTCAGTATGTTGTTGGTGGTTCGTAGGCCCTGCCATCTTTTTTATGTTTGATTATTATGCCATCGTTGTAAGCTTATATATTCCGAGCGTCCATGCTATGTTCTGGTAGTAGTAGGTAAGTCAATAACATTACAGGTGATATTTCTGTGATATGAGATACTGAAGCACATATTTGGTATATGTTTCGTACTTTTCCCGCTAGGATCGGAAATCTTAGAAATCTTATATTTTGCATATCCCTAACTTTTTTTTTTTTTACTTATTTTCATTCAAATAGCAGTGACAAAGAAACATGGCAAATATACTTACTAGTATCTTGCCCTGAAAAAAAAATTCGGATGTTTGCAATTGTATCAGGCTTGAACTGAATGACTTGAAGTAGTGTTATCTTCAGACAAGGATGAATTAGCATCAGGTGTGTCCTGGCTGGGCCTGAAATAATACTAGTGGAATCAAAGGGTACACAATGAGATGAGAACTCTGCTCTTGATGACTGCGATCTTCGGTCTACTGTTTGTGAAGTATCTCACCAGGAAGGTGATACAGATGTAATGGAAGAGGTCATGCAGAAACAAGTACTGATTTATTTCAGTCTGCAGGAGAAATCTTCTGGCCAAGTAAGTGTTTTCAGAGGCACTTAGAGCATGTCTAGCAGTGCCCTTAAAAGGGTCAACACTTAAAAATAACCGCTATTTTTACGGTTCCTGATGGAAAACACGAACTAGCAAAACCCTTAAACCCTTAAAACAGTAAAAAAAAATTAAGGGTTGACCCCTGTTTTCCCCTCCGAACCTGTACATCTGAGGGTAGGGCCGAAAAAGAGAGGGCAACCCCTACCCGGCCGCCGCGGACGCGCGGGCTGAAGCTTCAGCTTCGTCCTCACCGCGCGCGCCCGCGATTCGCCCGCCGTCGCCGCGCCCCCGCCATCGCGCCTGCGAGTCCGCCGCCGCCGCGCGATTTGCTCGCCCGCCTTCGTCGCGCCCTTGCCGACTCTGGCCGCCCCCGCCATCGCGCCCTGCTGCCCGGCCTCACCTCCGCCGCCCCCGCCGCCCTCGGGTCCGGCCGCCCCCACCGCGATTTGCTCGGCCCCTGCGCCGGTCGAGCTCCCCGACCCCGCCACGGCCGGATCCCGTGGTCGCCCACTCGCCCCCGGCCCCCGCTCGCCTCCGGCTCCTCCCGTCGCCGTTCGCTCGCCATCGGTGCTCACAGGTATGTTTTCTTTCCTTTTTTTTTGCTTGTTTTAATTTGTATTTACTCAAATATTGATTATACTTTGTATATTGCAGATGGACACCGATGATTCTACCACCGATGGTTCCGGTTGGTCGTCATCGGACGATTCGGTCATCGATGATTTGCTTCAAGACGACGATGCAGAGATGATGGTCGTCGTCCTCGCCGTGCAAGAGCTCGAGGACCGAGCGAAGCTCCTCGATCAGAGAAGGGGGTCTCAGATGGGTCGCATTTGCATCCACAGGAACCGCGGTCTCGGGCACGACCAACTAATGCAAGACTACTTCGCGGAGGTACCAACTTACCCACCTCGCCTCTTCCGGAGAAGGTACCGAATGCGCCGTAGTTTGTTTGTGAAAATTGTCACGGATTGTGAGGCCAACTCCGAGTATTTCAAGCGCCGTAGAAACGCCGCCGGCACCATGGGGTTTAGTGCATTTCAAAAGATATCAGCTGCAATGCCTTCAGTTTCAAATCCGTATTTGGAAAGCTGTATGCTTGCATTTGTTTCACACTAGGGAAGGAGAGATTAGTGTCTGTTTGCTTTGCTACCTGTTTTAAATTAATTATGCGCTTAACTGACAAATTATATTCAGGACTAGCAATTAAAACCTGACATGCAACTCAGATGCATTTCTTTGTCGAATTCAGATTGTCACCCACATATACATTTTGAAACTAATATGCTACTCGTATTCTGTTTACGAGTGCAATTTGAGCACATACTTGGGGGTTGAACTCTGATCTGCTCACTGTCAGCGTTACTACTTGTGCCTGTTAACTCAGTCGAGTGAAAGCGTGAAGCATTATCACTTGCAATATATCTTCTGCGCGGTAAAAAAAAAAACCTGGCACTTGAGAAACATCCTTATTAAAATTAAAGCACGCACAACATATGTGCTTTCTGTGCTTAAAATTCCTGTGACTGAAGAAACATTTCTTGTCTGAATTGCAGGAGCAGAGGTGGCCAGAGAGTGCCCGCGGCACACTTCAAGATTCCTGTAAGAGGTAGCTGCTCTAAATGACACCACGTTTCTGTACGAAAAAGTCTACTGGAGTTAGCTAGCTAGGTGATTAACTGAAGCTGTTTTGTGCCTGAACTCGAAATCTGGAGCCAGGCAGCCATCCATGCCTACACAACAGAAGGAAAACAGAAGTTGCATGTGCTAGCCGGCGTTGAGGTGGATGCCGATGGCGGTTATGAGGACGACGATGGTGGAGCCGCTAGTCCCAGGATCTGGCGGAGCAGCCCTGAGGTGAGCAGCACGATGAGCACCATCGCTACCAGCACCGGACTCCAGTCCCCAGACCCCATGTCAACTCTGCCCTCTCTGTGCTTCACTTCACCCAGAAAGCTATTGGCCTCTATAACTAGGAGGAAGGCGACGATGATGAAGATGACGATAGTATATGGCATAGCTTTAAAACTTAAAAATGACAGTAGTTCATAACTTGATATGCGACTGTACTGTAGACTGAGCCAAACATGACAGTTATGAATTCTGGTTTTCATTCGCATATGGATTTTGAAACTTTGCTGCAGTCCTTAGACCATGTTTAAGTAAAATTTGACCTCTTGGCATGTTGCTAGTTGTCTTCTGTTTATGCGTGCAAGTTGTGAGCATGTACTAGTAAAAAATATTTATGAATTTGGCTTTTAACACTGAACTGAAACTGGAAGATGTGAAATCTTACCTGTCCACTTTCAGGCTTCTAATTTATTTTGCCTGTTGGCTCAAGTGAGTTTATGAGAATCCTGTTTCAAAATTTTAGCTGCCTGAAGCATTACTGTCGCTTATAATATATCTGCTGTTGTTTGCACGTTCAAAACTTGGATCTAGTCTTCGTTCGTCTGTGTTCGTGTGTCTACAGTTTGGATCCTGCCGATCTACGCTTCTCTTCATCAGCGATGGTTGCTAGTCTGGTGCGCTGGTCCTTTGTGGCCGTAGCACGACGACTTCCCGACTTTCTACTTCAACAAGGTTTGCCCGGCTCTGGCAACGGAGGGGCGATGACAACGGCGCGCCTTCGGCTCGCTCCAGCGATTGTAGTCGTCGCTAGGTGGTCTACGGAGCTAGATGTAATTTATATTATTTCTGGTGTTCCTTGTACTGCCTTGACAGTTGATGAATAGATTGGAAGGTTTTATCGCAAAAAAAATAACTTCTCGTTACTGAAAAAAAAATTGTTAAATTTTTTGCAGCAGGAGCAGGTAAAAGAGGCGTACCTGAATGAGAAGAAGGTGGTCTCTCAATGCCAGAAGAATCAGTCGCAGAACCAGCAGTACCTGTCGGTGAAGAGTCCCAAGTAGCAAGCATGCATCGGAGTTGCGCAATCTCATGCGTGGTCAAAGACGCAGCTGAAGAGGTCGAGGTAGACGCGTCAACCAAGGAGGACCAATCACCAGCACGTGTGGTAGTCATGCGAGGAGGCGACGAAGAGCGGTCACAAGTGCGTGCACAAGCCACGCGAGGAGCCGACAAAAAGCGACCTGGTCCGTGTGCAGATGCCGCAAGAGTCGACGTAGAGCGGCCACAGCCGCGGGCAGAAGCCGCAAGAGTCGACGTAGAGCGGCGAGTCGACACAAACGGAGTCGACGTGGAGCGATGAGTCGGTGTAGAGCGGCCACAGCCGCGGGCAGAAGCCGCGATAGTCGACGTAGAGCGACGAGTCGACATAGACGAAATCGGCGTAGAGCGGCCACAACCACGGGTAGAAGCCGCAAGAGTCGACGTAGAGCGACGTACGAACATCGTCCGAGGAGGCGGCGAAACAGGCACCAAGGGCCGCTGAGGAGCACCAAGCAGATATGGAAGCTCGGGACAGCTATGAATGGAATTAGACATTTTCTCTTTTTTTTTTTTTTTTTTTTTTTGCAACGGATCGGTCAAAACTGGCACAACTCCTGCCAAACAGATCGAGATCGATCAATCGATCGGTAGCGACCTGAAACAAAGACCAGCAGCAGGGGCCCGAGAGGAGACAGCCAAGACACGGACGGACGCCGGTGGCGGCCGGAGACGGACGGCAGACGACGACGAGCCGGAGACGAACGGCGGCGGACGCTGGTGGCGGCCGGAGACAGAGCAGAAACGGCAACGGGGCCTGCGGAGATGGCGGGGCCGGCGATGGGGCAGACGGAGCTGGGCGGGCAGCGGCGGCCGGCGACTGGGGTCCAGGGAATGGCGGCTGCCCGGCGGCTGGGGCCTGAGACGAGGAACGGCGGCAGCCCGGAACCAGCACTGGAAGGCGGCGGGGCGACGGGAACCGGCAGCGGCCAGGCTACTGGGAACCGGCGACGGGTGCGGACGTCTGAAGACTGGATACCGGCGGCCGGACGGAGACAGCAGGGATGCGGGGAGTGACCTGCTGATGTGACGGGCGCAGCAAGATCGAGAAAATCGACCTGTACGGGCGGCGCTCCTGGAAAATTCTAACCTAATTTGATACCATGTTATGATTAGAGCAATAATCAACCTGTATTACTCTGGGCCAAACGCCACATATATATATATTACATGTACAGGGCAAATATGCAGGGAACACCCTAGCGTATATACATATATCGCTAACAGGTCGGACTCGGGCGACTGCGGCGAGGCCCTGGCTGGCGGGGGGGGGGGGCTGCTCGACGGCGGGGACCGGATGTGGGCAGCGTGGCCGGCGGTGGATCGAGCGTGGGAGGGTGTCGGGCCTAGGTCTGGGCCTAGATCTGGGCTGGAGCGGGCCCGGTCTAGGCCGCGGGTGGCTTGTGGGCGATGCGGAGACGCCGCTGCCGCCGTGCTCGCCACCCCCGGTGGCTCCTCTCCCTCGATGGGGTCCCATCGTCCGCTCAGACCGCTCGTCCAGCTCTTCCCCGACCCGTCTCCGCCCTCCCTTCTCCTTCCTCCCCGGCCACCGCTGCTGGCATAGCTCGCCGGGCTTCTCCCATGCGTGGCTGGCGGGAGGGGCTCCTGTTGGCTCGGGGCTCAATCCGGCCGACCCAGATCTGGACCCTGGGGGACCATCTGGATCCTGGGCAGGCCAAAGCTTCGTGGCGACGCCTCCTTCCATGGACGACGAGCATCTTCTCCGGCTTGGGACAACGGTGGCGGCGGTACACCTGCTGCAGTGCGGTGGCGGGACTTCACGAGCCTGTTTGGGCTCGGCCGGGCCAGTGAGGGCCTGGTTTGTCTTGCTGCTACATCCGGTCGGCTACCGCAGGTGGCGGTGGAGGCAGATCCCTCCCGTGTGTTGCTGTACTGTTGTCCGTCGCCGGAAGTGACGCTCCTCGGTTCTTTGGACCTCATGTCGTGGATCTCGGTGAGACGGCGGTGGCGAGTGCTTGGCCGTGGTGGCGTGCGTTGGTGGGTGGCAAGTGTGGTGGAGCACCCTGATGTGCCCGGGGAATGGTGTTTTGGAGGTTGGGAGAAATCCCTGCCGTCTCGGCACCGACGTGATGACGCCTGCGGGTGTCGTCCTCATTCCTGAAGGACGTCGGGTATGCTTCCTCTCCATCCCCCGATACGAACCGGGGGAAACCCTAGGCAGCAGCAGCGTCGTCGTATTCCCTCTTGATGGGCTGTTTTGGTTCGAGGTGATCATGATTGCAGGAGTGTGGTGGATTACTTCGGAGGGCGCAGCGGTCGAGGGTCATCACCGTTTGGTCGAACCGCCGGTGTCGGCATTGTTTTCTCTTTCTTTCTTCTTTTTATGTCTTTTGGGCGGGTTGTGTGCTGTTCGCCCTAGCAGTGGATTCACAGTTGTATCGGTTGGTTGCTATATTAATATAGCGGGGCGAAAGCCTGTTTCGGCCAAAATTCTATATGCAACTGTAACCTGATCAAAACATGACACTGACAAATTTAGGTTGTTACCCACTTGAAGCTTCATCATGGCTATATTTGTAACTGAAAAATCAAGGTGAGGACCAGGAACTCAAGTTAATATGAAACTGGACTGTGACAGATCCAAACATTACAGTACTGTATTCATGTTGATATGATTTTTTAACTTAGTTGCAGTCTTTACATCATGTGTTATATCAAATTTGACCTCTTAGCCTGCAAAGTTGTGAGCACGTGTTAGTAAAAAATATTTAGGCTTTTAACACTGAACTCAAACTGGGAATGTCGGAGACCTCACCTGTCCACTGTCACATTCTAATTTCTTGTACTGAGTGTATGAGGATCCCGTTTCAAATAATTTAGCTTCCTGAAGCACTACTGTCACTTGTAATATATCTGCTGTATATGTGTTTAAAATTCCTGTTACTAAAGAAGCATTTCTTGTCCAAATTGTAGCAGGAGCAGGTAGAACAGGCTTGCAAGAGTGCCTCGCGGGTGGAGGAGGCAACCACGGAGTGCCGGAAGCGGATGCTGATGGAGCTCAGTGCGCACCCAGTGAGTAGTAGTTGCTGGACCTCGCACCACGTTCTGCCATGAAAAAGTCCACCACTGGAGTTAGCTAACTGGAATTTTCGCTTGGGTCTGAACCCAGGGGCTAAGGGCTAGTAGGTTGAAAATAAGATGGCCTCGTGGCGGAAACGGTAGAAGCAACAGGAGGCAACCCAACTTGTGAAGATGCCGATTGACCGAGCGGTGAAGTAGGAATCCTGTTCGTGGTAGCAATCAATTTTTCTGAAATTGTGTTGCAGTTGCTATGGTTGATGGTGGTTAAATTATGTAGAGTCAGATTTTTTTTTTTTGACAACTATGTAGAGTGAGAGCTTGTTATTGGAGGTGGAGCATGAGCGAGACCCTTTCTCGCTCCCGCGACGCGGGGGGCGGCAGCACGGCGACCGTGGTCTCTTGTGACGACCGCCATTGCCCCCACCCTTCGCCGCTCGCAGGCCCTCCCCGTCGCTCAGCGCCTTCCGCTACTCCGGCGGTCGTCGCCCAGTCAGCCCCTCTCGCCGCCTCCTCGCCACCCACCGCTCCGGTACCTGGCGCCCACCTGCCTCCCTTTGCTGCCTCGCCGCGCCCCTCAGCTGGCCACCCACTACCCACCGTCGCCGCCTCGCCCGACCCTTTCGCCGTTGCGCTGACGGTCGTGGCGCGCCCTAGCGACTCCATCAGGCAGGGGTTCACCGCGGTTTTGGCGCCGGCCGCGCTTCGGCTGGATCCCCGCTGCCTCCCCGCGCCCTTCACCACGCCCGGCGACGCCTTCCTCCAGTTCGGGCCTAAGCAGTGGTTCACACTGCCGCCCTATGAGCCCCTTTCCCTCCCCCTATCTGCTCTCTCTTTCCCTCCCTCCGCCCGACGCCCGCTATCTGCCACGTTTCTTCCTCCTCACCGACGGGTCAATTTTCCCCTAATGGGCGCGTCGATTCGCCTCCACGGGCGCCTGCCGCCTCCCCACTTTCCTTCCTTCTCGCGGCTAAATCTCCTGCCCGGCCCTCCCCGCCCCGCCTATGCCTTCCTCCTCCTTCGCTCGACCCATCCATTCCCGTGTGTTTCCGCTCCCTCTCCTCGCAGCACTTCCGCGCGGACTGCAGGGATCCGGTGCGCTGCCGCCGGTCCGGGCACGTGAGTAAGAACTGCAGAGCCATCTTCGACTCCGCCCCCTCCGCCTTCTCCTACAATCCTAACTCTCACTCCCTCGCATCCAATCTTGTTCCTAGGTGTTCCATGGACTCCATGCTGGAGGTGATGGCCGGAGATGGCGTTGCCGCTGTGATCTCCCCACCGTCGTCGGGCGCTGCTCTGCCGCCACCGTCCTCGGGTGACTGTCTGACGCCACCGGTGGGCTCGGCAGCCGCTCCCACCCTCGAGCCTGCCTCTTCCGCAGCTAGCGAGGAGGAGGAGGACCCCGAAGAGCGCGTCCCTTGGAACTCCTCCGACTCGGGCTCGATTCCTCCCGCCTCCTCTGTTGAAGATGAACACCTGCAGGAGCCGGTGCTGCCTGTTGCCTACCTCGCTGATGAGGAGGACTTGGAGGATCCACTTCGCCCCGACTACCTCGATGTCTACTTTCCACGAGTCCACATGCCACACTTCGACAACCTCGCATTCGCCTACCTCCACCCTCCCCACGCCTCGCCAGCCATGATCATCCACCGGGCCGCGCTGGTGGGCTGCGGTCCGAACCGGGTCTCGCTCCTCTCCTCCTCCCGGGGAGCCAACCTTGCCATTTTCCTCACTCCGGAGGACCGGGAGAACGCCGTTCGCAACGGCCCCTACGTCGGCCGCGAATCCTCCGTCCACTTCGAGCGCCATGACGAGTCCGATAACCGGTTCCTCTTCGATCATGAATCTTTCGCTGCTCTCGCCATCACCGACTATCCTCATGAACATTGGTTCAGGGAACACATCCGTGTCTCCTCTGTCCCTTTCGCCAACCCTCACAACATTGACCCAATTTGCCTCACAGGGCTGGACTACACCGCCGTCCTCGTCACGGTCAAGGCAGAGACACTAACCGATATCCCATCCTCCATCAACTTCAAAAACCACTGCAGCTCCGGGACCGTGAGCCAGGTCTCCATCATCGCCTTCGAGGACGTCCACGGTTCTCCACCCTCCTCGGCGCCCAGCTCCCCTCTCGGGAACGCCGACGCCCTGATTTCGACCCATTCTTTGATGAGGTCGAGCTCGAAGGCGACATGGGATTCGGGGGCGTCCTCGCCGCCCTTGGGATGGCGCCTCCGGTGCCCGACGCTGACCCTGCTCCTTCGGGCGCTCCTGCCGCCTCTCTCCTCGACCGGGCGCTGGCTGCCGCGCCGCCCGTGCCGCTGGTCCGTGGCGTTCCACTACGTTCGAAGCCAGCTCGGGTCGAGTTCAAGCTCGGCCTTGGCTACTTTGATATCCTCGCCGTCGGCGCTCTCGGAGAGCGGGCTGCCTTCCGTGTTCCCATGCGCCGGGCGGAAGGGATGACCGGATGCCGCGGCCTCCTCGCCGTCAACCTGGCCACTGCCTCCGTGGGCGTCATCCACTCGGGGGCCACGGTTGGGCCCAACCACAGGACGGTGCTCACCGTTCACGTCCTCGCCCGCGGTGGCCCCCTGAGCCATTCCGACGATGTCCCCCTCGACGCTGCCAATGCGCTCGTCCTTGGAAGCTCGCCTGCCCCGCCTATGCTCCTGCACGCCGCCAGGGAGCACGCCCTCGCCGTCTCAGCGCGTCCTGTTCTCGGGGACGTCGCGCCCGCAGCTCCCTCCGCCTCCTCGCCGTGCCAGGGGCCCATTGAGCCTGCTCGTCGTAGGAGCTCTCGCCTGGCTGCGGTCGAACCGGCCCTCAAGCTGTCCATGCTGGACAGAGCAAATATACGCAAGGCTGCTCGCCTCGATGGCTCGGGTATTTCAAATTTTGCTCCTGCCTCCTTACCTTTCGACGACCTCTTAAGCTTGGCCATTGAATCTCTTGAGCCTCAGTCCCTGGAAGATACGGAGGAGCTCGCTGCCGCCTGCGAGCCGTACCCTGGCGTCGACCACGTCCCTGCTACCTCGGTGCCCTTTGGACGCTCATGATCGCCCGGCCCACCCCCGCCAGTCTCGGGCCGGCCTGCTACGCCCGCTCTTCTCTCCTCGACTGCAACCCACGATCTGCTTCTCTGCAGACACGCCCGTGGGCCGGACGAGCCCTGTTTGCGACTCATGGCTCCTTTTTTGAATTTCTTTCTGAGCCTGCGCGCTCTCTTTCAGTTTATTCCAACAACCTTTTGGTTGCCGCTTTGTATCTGACTATGTTATGCCCGCTAGGGTGCTGCGAATCTTTTCATTATGTTAGTTAAAATTTCACTCTATTCTTAGAACACTAGGGGTCTTCGTGACAAATCCAAATGCGACGAGGTCCGCAGCGCACTTTCTGTCTCGCCCCCATCCATCATCTGCATCCAGGAGTCTAAACTCGTCGATATCTCGCGCTTCAAAGCCTCCTCCTTCCTCCCACCTTCCTTGCGTAACTTCGTGTTCAAACCCTCGTGTGGCGCCTCAGGGGGTATTCTCACTGCCTAGGACTCTCGGATCCTCGACCTCGTCTCCCACTCCATTAATGAGTTCTCGGTCTCCACCGTGTTCTCCTTTAAGCTTGACAACCTGAAGTTCGCTATCATCAACGTCTATGGCCCCTGCGACCACACCTCCAAGGGCCCTTTCCTTGATTCTCTTTCGACCAACTTCTCCGCCTTGTCCGGGCCGATTGCTCTTTTCGGGGATTTTAACCTAATCCGTTCCCCAGTGATCGATCTAATGATAGCTTCAATCAGGCCGAGGCTACCCTTTTCAATGACTTCATTCAGCCTCTTGGGCTTATCGAGCTTCCCCTTCTTAATCGGCGGTTCACTTGGTCTAACATGCAGCCTTCTCCTATCATGGTTAGGCTAGACCGGGCCCTGATTAACTCGGATTGGAGTCTCGCCCTTCTGGACTCCACCCTCACATCGGACACACGGGCTGTGTCTGACCATACCCCTATCCGCATCGAAGCACTCTCTAAAGCCCCTGTGCTCTATCTTCCGTCTCAATAATTCATGGCTCTCTTCCATGCCATTCCAGCAGATCGTCCGGACCAATTGGGCTAGCGTCCCGGACAGACACGGCGGCCGCTCCATGTCTTCCATCATCTGCCTTCGGCTTAAGCGTATACGCGCTGCGGATAAAAGGTGGGCGAAAAGGGCGCGTCTTCCCGCTGATTTGGATTTCAACTACCGCGACGTGATTAACCTCCTTGATTGCTTGGAGGAACAGCGGACTCTACTCCCGCTGGAGGTCAACCTTCGCCTCCTTGCAAAAAATTCGTTGCGTGATCTTACTGTTGCCAATGCCGCCTACTGGCGACAACGTGCAAAGATCCGCCATTGCGCCCTGGGAGAAGAGAACTCCAAGTACTTCCACCTCTGCGCTTCCGTTCGGCTACAGAAAAACCAGATCAAGATGGTTAATGCGCCTGATGGCTCCCCTATTTTCTCCCATAATGACAAAGCCTGCCTTCTCACCAACTTTTTCAGGGATCTACCGGGTACTTCGGTGCCCAGCACCTTTTCCTTCGACCTACGCTCGGTTGTTTCTTCCACCTCCCTCCTCCCCTCCCAAGCTGCTTCCATCGCCCGACCTTTCTCCTTGGAGGAAATCCGCGCTGCCGTCTTCTCCATGCGTGACGACTCCAGCCCTGGGCCCGATGGTTTTAGCCCTCTCTTCTTTAAACGCTTCTGGGATATCTCGAAAAATTGCCTCCTTCACTTTCTCTCCGGTTTCCTTGGCCAACAAATTGATCTCCGTCCTATAAACAAAACCTACATTGTCCTCCTTCCTAAAAAACCAGACGCTCATGCCCCAGGGGACTTCCGCCCTATTTCGCTTCAAAATACCTGCCTAAAGATCGCCACTAAATGTCTCACTCTCCGCCTCAAGCCATTCATGCCGTGCCTGGTCTACCAAGACCAAACGGGCTTCATCTCTGGTCGCTCCATCGCTGAAAACTTCGTCTATGCCGCAGACATCGTCCAAACTTGCCATAAGCGTAAGACTCCCGCCATGGTGTTCAAACTTGATTTCCGTAAGGCATTCGACTCGATCAGCTGGGAGGCTCTCGATAACATCCTGCTCGCCAAAGGGTTTCCCCTGGTTTGGCGAGACTGCATCAATACTATCAACTCGTCTAGCCAAACTGCTGTGCTTCTTAACGGCAAGCCCTGCAGCTGGATTCAATGCCGCAGGGGCTCCGCCAGGGTGACCCCCTATCCCCCTTTCTCTTCAACTGCGTGGCTGATGTCCTGCAACAGCTCATCCTTCAGGCCTCTCGTCGCGTCCTTCTCCCCCACCCACTCGTTGATGATTTTCCCTGTCCCGTGCTCCAGTATGCCGACGACACTCTCATCATCCTACGCGTCGGTGTCAGCTTCGTCTCCACACTCAAATCCATCCTGCAAACTTTCTCCGAGGCCACGGGACTCCACATCAACTTCCACAAAAGCACTTTCGTTCCCATTCATGTTACGCCTGCGTCCGCCCTCGACATGGCCTCCGCCTTTGGCTGCTCTGTCGCCTCGTTCCCCCAAGTCTACCTTGGGCTCCCCCTCTCCACCCACAAGTTCCGTGCCGCTGACCTTGCCCCGATTATTTCTCGGTGTGACAACTTCCTTGCCGGTTGGCGAGGGAGATCTACGCCTATTGGAGGCCGTCTCACTCTGGTCAACTCGGTGCTCTCTGCTTTACTCTCTCATGCTATGGCTGCGGGCATCCTTCTTGCCGGTACCATTACCGCCATTGACAAGCGTCGTCGCGCTTTCCTCTAGACCGGGGAAGACACCTGTCATGGAGGACAATGCAAAGTCGCGTGGACTCAGGTTTGCTCGCCCAAGGCGAAGGGCGGGCTTGGAGTCCTCTGTCTAACCTCGCAAAACACCTCGCTGCTATCTAAATTCCTCCAAAAAATCCACGATGGTTCCACGGCTCCCTGGGCCCTTTGGTTCCGGCGGCGCTACGGCTGCCATGACGGCAGAGACCTCGGAGACTGCCACTTTCTCGACTCTCCCATCTGGAAAGACATTGTCTCCACCTTGCCCCGTTTCAGGGGCTGCTCCCGTGTCAGCGTGGGCAACGGGGCCCTCACGTCCTTTTGGCACGATCTCTGGTTTGGGGACCGTCCTCTCGTCGAGCAGTTCCCTGCCCTCGCCTCCCACTCTTCTCGTCCTAACATCTCTGTGGCTCTCTCCCTTTCCTCTGGCATCTCCTCCTTCCTCTCCCCTAGACTCTCTAACATCGCCACCTCCGACCTCTCCTCCCTCTGTCTTCTGTTCTCCGATTTCACCCTTGCTACCTCCTACCAAGACGTCCGAACCAACCGCTTTACCTGACAAACTGCATCCAACCGGGACTTCTACGCCATTTTTTTTAGACATTTACCAGATGATGAGTTTGCAGGTGTTGTTTGGCTCAATGCAGCCCCTAACAATTGCAGGATTTTCAACTGGCTTGTTCGCCATCGTCGTATCTCCACCAACCTTCGACGCTTCCGCCACTCGCTCGCCGACTCAGCCTCGTGTCCTTCCTGCGCCAACGTCGAAGATGTCTGGCAGGCTCTCCCGCCATGCGCCCCTACTCCGCTGCCCTGCACGATTGACGACCTCTGGAAGGGCACCCCGAATGACTTGGCTTCCCTCACAGTGATCTCCGCCGTCCTCTAGAACATATGGAAAAGGAGGAACTCACTGATTTTCGACTCGCTTGACGTTTCGCCGGCTCGCACGGCCAGCCTTTGCGTCGCCGACGTCAAACTTTGGTCTTGTCGGTGCCGGAACCCGAGTGTTAAAGACAAACTGTACTCTTGGTGTAATCTTTTTGAGCCTCCGTGAGCTTTCCCCTCTCTCTCTCTTCGCCATGTATTGCTCCTTGTAAGCTACTGCCCCACCTGTTGATATCAATATAAAGTTCAGGCTGGCTCTGCCCGCCGTAGTTACGGTCAAAAAAAGTGAGAGCTTGTTGGCTGTTTCACTGAAGGAAAGGCTGGTCTATGATGTGTTATTGCGTTTGCTTATGCATATCAAAGGATGATGTGTCGATCAGTTTGAACTTTGAAGAAGTGGCCACACATTTGACAAATATTACAGCATGCCCCTTTTCCAAGACAGGCGTTGATCAAGGGATGTTCATAGCAGCACCGAATTTTCTGAAGTTGCAGTATTAAATGATTGCTGAATTACGTAGAGAGATGGAAATCTTTGCTGGTTCCACTGAGGGAAAGGGGCTTGTGACGTGTTTGCATATGTAACATAAAAGTTTGTGCAACTGAAAACATCTTGACCTAGAGATACTGCACCTTTTACCGATATTTTTGTTACTGAGATTTTGGGTTACTCATGAACCGACACCAAATTCGCCACTAATATAATACTCCCTCCGTTCCAAAATGTAAGACCATTTAGCAAACTAGTTTAGCTTTCTAAAAAGGCTTACATTTTGGAACGGAGGTAGTAATAATCATCATCATAGCGAGATCTCAGATAAAACTAACTCACGAATCCAGCACAAATGCACTCTCCTGCATTCCACTCTAGCAAGCTAACCAGCCGGAATAGAGGGTGCTAGCCGGCATTGAGGTGGATTCGGATGGCGATCATGAAGATCTTGCAGAGCAGGCGTGGTGTGGACGGCCACGCTGTGGAACTCAGCCACCGTTGCCAGGGATCTGGCAGAGCAGGCCCGGCGCGAGCAGCACGAAGGGCAGCTCCGGCCCCCAGTCCCCATAACCCATTTCCACCCTGCTCTTCTTCAATGCTTCTATAAATAGCACGGGAACAACAATGATGATAGTTTATACCCGCCGTGCTGTGCCGTTCATGGCCGGCTTGAAACTGTCAGTAGCAGGTGAGTTCAAGCGTAAATTGGAGCGGCATAACAAACAAAACTCATCCATCATGGCTTCTGGGACTCCAAGGAATGAACTTGTTTTCAGATTCCAGCTTAAAGGATCACTTGTTTGCGTACCAGCTGAACATGTGACATTCCTGCTACCTACAAATTACGTGAAACGGTCAGAATATTAATGCTGACGAAAAAGATGAAGTCTACCTGCAAGCTTGCGTGGCCAAGACAGATACTGTCCAAGCTGAGTGAACTGCACATTATATGTCACAGTGAGCAAGTACACCACCGGCTGGCTAGCTAGCTAGAGTTGCCAAGACCCAAGCCCCGCTACTCACTGACTGAATGTTTTGGACGTACTCTTAATCTCTTTGTTCCATTCCTCCGCTACTGCACGCGACCTCCAGATAAAAATCCGCCCACACCTGTTTCGTCAGCATCTCAACGATTAATTCCATTTGATAAATGCAAACAATCTACTGAACAAGCCCTGCAGCTGGATTCAATGCCGCAGGGGCTCCGCCAGGGTGACCCCCTATCCCCCTTTCTCTTCAACTGCGTGGCTGATGTCCTGCAACAGCTCATCCTTCAGGCCTCTCGTCGCGTCCTTCTCCCCCACCCACTCGTTGATGATTTTCCCTGTCCCGTGCTCCAGTATGCCGACGACACTCTCATCATCCTACGCGTCGGTGTCAGCTTCGTCTCCACACTCAAATCCATCCTGCAAACTTTCTCCGAGGCCACGGGACTCCACATCAACTTCCACAAAAGCACTTTCGTTCCCATTCATGTTACGCCTGCGTCCGCCCTCGACATGGCCTCCGCCTTTGGCTGCTCTGTCGCCTCGTTCCCCCAAGTCTACCTTGGGCTCCCCCTCTCCACCCACAAGTTCCGTGCCGCTGACCTTGCCCCGATTATTTCTCGGTGTGACAACTTCCTTGCCGGTTGGCGAGGGAGATCTACGCCTATTGGAGGCCGTCTCACTCTGGTCAACTCGGTGCTCTCTGCTTTACTCTCTCATGCTATGGCTGCGGGCATCCTTCTTGCCGGTACCATTACCGCCATTGACAAGCGTCGTCGCGCTTTCCTCTAGACCGGGGAAGACACCTGTCATGGAGGACAATGCAAAGTCGCGTGGACTCAGGTTTGCTCGCCCAAGGCGAAGGGCGGGCTTGGAGTCCTCTGTCTAACCTCGCAAAACACCTCGCTGCTATCTAAATTCCTCCAAAAAATCCACGATGGTTCCACGGCTCCCTGGGCCCTTTGGTTCCGGCGGCGCTACGGCTGCCATGACGGCAGAGACCTCGGAGACTGCCACTTTCTCGACTCTCCCATCTGGAAAGACATTGTCTCCACCTTGCCCCGTTTCAGGGGCTGCTCCCGTGTCAGCGTGGGCAACGGGGCCCTCACGTCCTTTTGGCACGATCTCTGGTTTGGGGACCGTCCTCTCGTCGAGCAGTTCCCTGCCCTCGCCTCCCACTCTTCTCGTCCTAACATCTCTGTGGCTCTCTCCCTTTCCTCTGGCATCTCCTCCTTCCTCTCCCCTAGACTCTCTAACATCGCCACCTCCGACCTCTCCTCCCTCTGTCTTCTGTTCTCCGATTTCACCCTTGCTACCTCCTACCAAGACGTCCGAACCAACCGCTTTACCTGACAAACTGCATCCAACCGGGACTTCTACGCCATTTTTTTTTAGACATTTACCAGATGATGAGTTTGCAGGTGTTGTTTGGCTCAATGCAGCCCCTAACAATTGCAGGATTTTCAACTGGCTTGTTCGCCATCGTCGTATCTCCACCAACCTTCGACGCTTCCGCCACTCGCTCGCCGACTCAGCCTCGTGTCCTTCCTGCGCCAACGTCGAAGATGTCTGGCAGGCTCTCCCGCCATGCGCCCCTACTCCGCTGCCCTGCACGATTGACGACCTCTGGAAGGGCACCCCGAATGACTTGGCTTCCCTCACAGTGATCTCCGCCGTCCTCTAGAACATATGGAAAAGGAGGAACTCACTGATTTTCGACTCGCTTGACGTTTCGCCGGCTCGCACGGCCAGCCTTTGCGTCGCCGACGTCAAACTTTGGTCTTGTCGGTGCCGGAACCCGAGTGTTAAAGACAAACTGTACTCTTGGTGTAATCTTTTTGAGCCTCCGTGAGCTTTCCCCTCTCTCTCTCTTCGCCATGTATTGCTCCTTGTAAGCTACTGCCCCACCTGTTGATATCAATATAAAGTTCAGGCTGGCTCTGCCCGCCGTAGTTACGGTCAAAAAAAGTGAGAGCTTGTTGGCTGTTTCACTGAAGGAAAGGCTGGTCTATGATGTGTTATTGCGTTTGCTTATGCATATCAAAGGATGATGTGTCGATCAGTTTGAACTTTGAAGAAGTGGCCACACATTTGACAAATATTACAGCATGCCCCTTTTCCAAGACAGGCGTTGATCAAGGGATGTTCATAGCAGCACCGAATTTTCTGAAGTTGCAGTATTAAATGATTGCTGAATTACGTAGAGAGATGGAAATCTTTGCTGGTTCCACTGAGGGAAAGGGGCTTGTGACGTGTTTGCATATGTAACATAAAAGTTTGTGCAACTGAAAACATCTTGACCTAGAGATACTGCACCTTTTACCGATATTTTTGTTACTGAGATTTTGGGTTACTCATGAACCGACACCAAATTCGCCACTAATATAATACTCCCTCCGTTCCAAAATGTAAGACCATTTAGCAAACTAGTTTAGCTTTCTAAAAAGGCTTACATTTTGGAACGGAGGTAGTAATAATCATCATCATAGCGAGATCTCAGATAAAACTAACTCACGAATCCAGCACAAATGCACTCTCCTGCATTCCACTCTAGCAAGCTAACCAGCCGGAATAGAGGGTGCTAGCCGGCATTGAGGTGGATTCGGATGGCGATCATGAAGATCTTGCAGAGCAGGCGTGGTGTGGACGGCCACGCTGTGGAACTCAGCCACCGTTGCCAGGGATCTGGCAGAGCAGGCCCGGCGCGAGCAGCACGAAGGGCAGCTCCGGCCCCCAGTCCCCATAACCCATTTCCACCCTGCTCTTCTTCAATGCTTCTATAAATAGCACGGGAACAACAATGATGATAGTTTATACCCGCCGTGCTGTGCCGTTCATGGCCGGCTTGAAACTGTCAGTAGCAGGTGAGTTCAAGCGTAAATTGGAGCGGCATAACAAACAAAACTCATCCATCATGGCTTCTGGGACTCCAAGGAATGAACTTGTTTTCAGATTCCAGCTTAAAGGATCACTTGTTTGCGTACCAGCTGAACATGTGACATTCCTGCTACCTACAAATTACGTGAAACGGTCAGAATATTAATGCTGACGAAAAAGATGAAGTCTACCTGCAAGCTTGCGTGGCCAAGACAGATACTGTCCAAGCTGAGTGAACTGCACATTATATGTCACAGTGAGCAAGTACACCACCGGCTGGCTAGCTAGCTAGAGTTGCCAAGACCCAAGCCCCGCTACTCACTGACTGAATGTTTTGGACGTACTCTTAATCTCTTTGTTCCATTCCTCCGCTACTGCACGCGACCTCCAGATAAAAATCCGCCCACACCTGTTTCGTCAGCATCTCAACGATTAATTCCATTTGATAAATGCAAACAATCTACTGAACAAGTAACGAAACAACAATTTTTTTTGTATATATACAAGTGACAGAACCTACCAAGCAACCAAATGGAATTCTTTGTCGCAGCAAGCGATGATGCTTCACACAAGAAACACCTAAAATTTCAGAGAACTCTTGACTCAAAGACGGACAGATAAAACCGTGCCAATACACAGAGGTGTACGGAGTGGATCAGCAAACCGGCACTTCCTGGGGATCTCGAAAAGGAGACCTGGCGACACAAGGATGAACAACACCAGCGGGATGAACACGTCCTGCATCTTCTTGCCTTCCTCTCGGCTTCTGAGGCATAAGATGCTCACTGGCTGCCTGTCTATATAGCTTGCTATTCAGTGTAGTTCTTTGTGCAGTGCTATATAGTGGCCACAAATATCAACGCAAAACCCTAGTAGGTGATATCTTCAACCACAGAAGATCATGCCATTCATCTTTCTGTCTGACAATATACTGATGTGTACATCATAATAAGGGTTGCCTATGTACGAGGTGTTCAATCATGTCTTCAGAAAGGGTTGCCTCTGCTCTATGAAATCATGATCAGCTAGGTTAACCATGATTGGTTGGTGACCACCTAACTAATTAAGTTGACACTACAAAGTCTGGTCAATGCACTGGATATGAGGAAACCTGAAAAACCAACATAGTCTTAAGAGCAGGCGCGGAGACAAACAGAACGGTTGGTGAACCTACTAGTTTCTCTTCTGGTGGCCGGCTTGAAATTGTCATTAGCAGCAGCCCGCGAGTTCAGGTGTGAAATGGACCTCGATTACAAACAAAACACATCCATCACAGCTTCTGAGACTCCAAGGCTGCATGACCGATCTCCATGGATTATACTAAAGCACCTGCCTAATCGCGTGGCCTGCTCACTACCCATTCAATCCAATCTGTGAATAACACATTTCGGTGCCTCTAACATAAATTATTAAGAAATGAAGATACTCCCAGCTAGTTGCTCTTGTTATATACGTCAGCCAAAAGAGAGTGCCCAGTTCAAGATTGGTTGGTTGAACTTGTGATTTCTTTAAGAATAGATCTCAACCTGTACACAACTGTTACTGTAGATTCCGAGCTTTATACACATCTTTGGCGCTGGTTGTTCAAACAAGGCATGGGGCTCAAGAACACTACCGCGACTTTGGCTGAAAGCTTCGGCAGCACCGAAGCTCGGCTGATGCGTGTGGAAATCCTGGTCCTCTTCAGCTTCTTCTCGTGGGTCCTCCTTGAACTCTTTGGCTCATACCGCCGAAGGTTTAGCCACGGGTTCTTCCGCCTCCTCGTGTGGACTGTGTACACGCTATCCAGTGTACTGGCGCCCTACACCATCGGTCTGCTACAGGCTGGTCCATTTCGTGACCAGACATTCGTCCTCTGGGGTACTATGCTCCTCCTGATCCAGGTAAACTCCGACTCCCTGTCTGTATACAGTATTCAGGACATAGAGCAGAGGAAAAGAATGCTTGTGCAGCAATTACTGCAGATATTACTTGTGCTATGGCTGATTGTCAATGGTAGCGGTGGCAACAAGTGTTACACCGCCACCACATGGATATTCTGGACTTACAGCATTATTCTGACAAGCAGAAAGTTTGGGGCTTTAACTAAGGCGAGCAAAAAGGGAGGCTTGGTAGAGCATTCCAAAATGATTGCTGACTACATGATGGTTGAGCATCAATTAGGCCAGATAATTGTTGATCCGACCACGATGGAGGGGTACAGCTACATATTTCACGGAGAGGAGGAACTAGCTTCCCTGCTCCAGACTGCACCTGTGTACAGAATTGGATTAAAAGAGTTGGCCTACGCCAAATTAATCACCATTGATTCTGTTTGGAGATGGATCGACTCTCACAGCTTCAAATTCAAGGAGAGCCCAGAGATAATCAAGCAGACTACACTTGCCTTCACATTATTCAAACTATTGAAACGGAGATTCTGTGGATATCGGCTCAGTGAAGCTGGCCTTGACAAGACGTTGCATCTCGTTCTTCATGGGCTTCTCTCAGAGAAAGGCAAATGTGTTGTTGCTTTTCGAGTTATCGAGATGGAACTATCATTCTTGTATGATTTCTTCTATACAAGGATGGACTCAGTCATTGTCTTTAAGGTTTTGGCATTCCCTGTTCTATCAACTGCTGTTGTTTGGAACGGCATTTCTGGAGCAATTAGCAGGCACTACCATCACAGTAATTTGGAACAGAGAGTCAATGGAACCGATGTAATTCATTTTATTACTATTGCGCTGCTTGTCAGTTTAGTGTTTGTATACATTGTGGCCACGTACAGTATTCCCGAAACGGTGGAGACAGTTCAGACCGTCAGAGAATGGATTGAGAGTGAGAGAAAAAAGCCACAAACAAAAAAAATAACTTGGCTAGCTGACATTTTTGGAGATACTACCTGGGAAAGAAAGCTCGGGCAGTACTCTCTGTTACTCAACTTCCAATACCACTCATGGAATGCACTGTCTTTTCTATCATTAGGCTTGATCGAGGCTACAAGAGAAGGACAGAAGGCTGGGGAGAAGATAAAATTGGCAGAGGAAGTCATTATAGGTGTCCTCTCTCGGTTCAAAGAGAACAACGGCAAGCTAGAAAATGGACAATCAGCACTTGCTAGAAATCAGCTAGGAAGCCAATTCTCATGGGCCTGCACCCTGCCAACACATGCCCACACAATCCTTGTATGGCATATCGCCACAACAATCTCCTGTAATGAGGTGTCGCCGGAGGTCCGCCTCAATGTCGACCGTCTAGTTGCCCAGAGCCTGTCGGATTACTGTGCCTATCTGGTAGCTTTTATTCCGGACATGCTGCCTGGTCATGGTTACGACACACGGCGCATCTTCGATGCTGTGGTCATGGAGGCTCGGCAGGGCCTTGAGGGATGCAAAACTTTGAGCAGTAGATGTGAGAAGCTGATGAAAGGCTTGCATGGCGTCGACGACACAATTTTGGATATGGGAGCCAAGCTTGGGCGAGAGCTCAGGGACCTGGTCCCCGACGAGGCGCTGCGTTGGAAGGTTCTTGCCGACTTCTGGGCAGAGTTCATACTCTTCCTGGCGCCATCGGGCAATGCCGACATCCATGCAGAGAAGCTCGCCGCTGGTGGGGAGTTCATGACCCATCTCTGGGCGCTGCTCACTCATGCCGGTATTCTGGAGCGGCCCTCTGCCTCCTCTGAGATGGTTTAGTGATACCATTACACAATATTTCAATATTTCAGTAATGTAATTGATTCAGTCTGTATGTATGTTTGTGGGGCAATGTTGTCCCATGATGTATCAAAAGTTGGTCTGCAATAGCGCTGCAGAATCTTTTCTTCATTTTTTATGTAAGAAGGTTTTGTTTGGATGGTGGATTGAAATTTTCTGGTTTTTATTCGTCACCCTTGTTCTGTCTGTTTCATAATGCTAGCCTGAGCTGCTCATTTCTACCAGCCTTTAAATATTAAGTAGCATGCTAAGGGCAGGTGGAATTCCAACTGAATAATAAGAACAACGCAGCAGAAAAATGGAATGCAAAATTAAGTTTGGGCCTTGCATATCACCATATTCAGTTGGGACATGCCAGCTAGAGGTGGAACCTGCCATTTCTGAACCTTTCGGCTAGCCTACATTGTTCTGCACCGGTTTTCTCTTATGATCTTGTATACTCGGAGCGATGGAAGTTTCTGAGTTACTAACCTGAGTGTGCGCCTGCGGAACAGCCGTGGCATGTTCGACGGAGCCCGACGACTTGGTGCGCATCCACAGCTGAAGCAGATGCCATCCCCCGGCAGACAGTCGGAGAAGCACGCTCATGTGGTTCGCGTTGGAGAAGATTCATTAGAAGCCTCCTTGCCCGTCTTCACTCGACGTGAAAACGAGCTTCACCTGAGCGCGGCATTTGCTCGAACACCAAGCGCGTGAGGATCTGCCTTCCTAGCAGCTGAGCGATTCTCACCTCGACCGCCACGAATGCCCGCTGCCATCTGTTTCGATGCGCTTCGTATCCATCCTCCGGCACACCTCCGCTCTGACTTGGGCTTGGAGAAGCAGGTATATGGGGGCGGCGGCTGACCCAACCGTCTTCCATTCTTCCTTTCCTGCCGGAGGCCGTCAGGGCTGAGAACGCCGACGACGAGGTCTTAGAATCCGCCGTGCTCGTCAGCGTGCGAGCGGGAGGAGCAGAAGCTGCGCCGGCGTGCCCATCGGCGGCGGAGACAGTGCCGTGCGTCTTGCGAGAGTGATTGAGGGAGAAGACAAAGGGAAGTTGGGCTGGTTTCTTTAGAGGTATCCCGTCAATAGCTTAATCTCGCAGGCCCGTCTACTATCTACTATTGGGCTAATCTTCATCTCCTGGGCTATTTTCAAAAAAAAAATCATCTCCTGGGCTAACGCCCTAACAACAAAAAAAACTCCAATTGCTCAAGGAAAAAACAGAAAAATCTCCTCGGTTAAAAAACATTCCAAAGCTTAAAAAAACAGAGACTTGAGTAAAACATCCCAAATAGATCAAATCTCATGGATCATGTAATCGAACACTCGCCAATCTCAAGATCGTGTGGACGATCGTTCCAGTGCTACAAGATCGTTCCAGTACTACAAGCGGTAGCACTTCTGCACTCGGTCATGACGTCCTCTCCCCGTTACAGCGAGGAATGCGTCTCTTGTCCTCAGAACGAGACAATTAGACACTTATTCTTCGAGTGCAAATTAGCGCGTTCTATTTCGTCCGCTATCCAAATGGCTTCAAACCTGTATCCACCCACGTCCAGTGCTAATTTTTTCGGCAATTGGTTACATTGAGATCGATAAGAGGTTTCAAACTATTTTTAGGGTATGAGCTCTAGCTGTTATATGGTCGCTCTAACTAAGTAGAAATGACACAATTTTTAATGATAAAAGTTTCTCTCGTTTGCATGTTCAGTTCAGATGCACATGTATTCTTCGTTCGTGATCCATATTACAACCCTATTCGTCTATTCTCCATGGTGAGATGCGGGAGGCGTGTGAGTTGGCGGGTATTCTCCTATTCTCCGTGGTGAGACGCGGGAGGCGTGTGAGTTGGCAGGTGAGCGGGTTGAGCAGGCGGACGTGGTCTCCTTTGTAATGGTGGAGCAGAACGAGGAGGCCCTCGCAGGTGCAGCCGAGCAGGTGGTGGTCATGGAGCTCCGGGAGGTCCACCTGGATGCACTTGCCGGTGGAGAGGTTGAGGAAGTCGAGAAATAGGCGACCGAAAATCGCGTATCCATCTCGTAAGATCCACTGACGAGGATGGAACCGGCGGTCGAGACAGTCTTGCGCCCGTGGATCCACGGAGGAGCACCGCCAGGAGCGGCACACGACGCGGAAACGGAGGTATTCAGTGACATCGTAGGAGAGGACGCGCCCCGCGATCAGCGCTGCCATGTCGTCCCCGAGACCCGCCCAGTTCCTCCTGCTGGTAACACAAATCATAGTCCGTAATCCATTAAAGAAGAAGAAGAAGAAGGAGGAGGAGGAGGAGAGTAGTATGAAACCGGCAAACATGGGAGTGGGTGAGGGCGGCACGTGCCCGCTTGGGGCTGCGAGGAAGCCTCTCGACTCGAAGCAAGGCCCAAGACGGAGGTATCCGCTTCAGCCTTACGGGACGGGAGGGTGCTTTGGATGATCCTGCGGAGGCTTCCATCCTGACCTACTTGAGGTGGAATTGGTTGCCCCAGGACTTGCTATATATAACCCAAGGTATAGGGCAAGGACCTCGTAGAATCCTTATGGATTGTGGCCATTTTGCTGACTTGGCGGAGTTCACCATATATGCCCACACCATATATGACCACATATATATGCTGTCCATCTTTGCCCTAAAAAAACAAATACAGCCCACCGTCCAGGAGACAGTCCCCTCATCGCGCGCACCGGGACTCGTAATCCTTGTACCGATCGCATAGTCTAGCTCGACGGCGTTTTCTTGCTCGACACATCACCGGCCGGCCTCTTCAGGTCGATTCTAGCTCCTCGCGCCTCTCACTCTTAATCTCACGCAACCGACCACAGCTAAGCTAGCCGCCGATGCAAAACCGGAGCCGCCGGCCCGCCCGTCGTCAAGCCGGCCGCGACGATCTCATGGGCGTTAACACCAATAGATTTGCTCCTCTCCAACGGTATTCTTCTCAGCTCCATCAATTCTTCTTCTTCCCATATAAGGCCATCTTTAACAGTTTGTTGGTTAGATTGTTGGTAAAATTGGACATGTCATCAACCAACAACACATCTTACAACCACTTCCATGGTTGTATATAGTTTGGCCAATAGGAGGTGAGAGAATATGCATAACCTCTCTCTATTGTACCTCGGAGCTTGTGCAATGGTTGTTGGTTAATCTACATACAACCTCACTCTCTCACATCATTTATTTTATGCCACATCATCAAAAATCTTATGTGGCAAAATATACCAACGACTATCTTACGACTATTGGAGATGCCCTAAATAGTACTACTCTCTTAGCACCATGTTTACGGCAGCCCATTAACTATATCCTCGCCGGCATTCCTCAAATCAAGGCGTGTAGATTTTTGCAAAATTCGAACAATGTAAAAGTTTGTCCCAGGTAATAGTTCGTACAAAAAGATACCAAGTCAATATCTTAATTTAGACGTCAACCATGGAATCTAGATTCATGCTATATGTATCTATTTAGTTTCATGAAATCTAGTTTCTTCTATAAATGTGGTCAGACTTTACACCTTTTTATTTTCAAGAAAAACAATTATACGCCTAATTTTCAAGAACCAATAGAGTATATATACCATAGGTACTTTTTTTAGTGCTTAATCGAGATTTTGTTTTTTTCTAATAACGAAAAGGGAGTCTCCACCAGACTGGTCGGAGCTGCCTCTCGACTTGCTCCCTCTTGTGCTCAACAAGCTTGGCGCCGTGGACCTCCTCATGGGCGCGGGCCTCGTGTGCCGCTCATGGCGAGAGGCCGCAAGAGCACCCGAGTTGTGGCGGATCGTGGACATGGAGCACCACGCCATCGTGAGGACCAAGAAACCAAAGGTCTTGCGCGCGATGGCAAAGTTCATCGTGGGGCGCTCCAATGGACAGATTGAGTCCTTTGCCGGGGAGGGCTTTGTTACCGATGAGCTCATCAAGTATATCTCTAAAAGGTAGGTATGTTGTTACTTGCAAAGGGATTATCCATGCATTGCCATAGGGTGATTAACCAACAAGGGTTTTCGTTGTTGATTGTGCAGATCGTCGTGCCTGAGGACACTTAGCCTCTCAAACTGTAGTGTCTCCAACAAAGGGTTCCTCGGGCTGATAACAAGAACCCCGCGACTTGAAGAGCTCCATCTTTGCATGTGTCAAAACATCACTCGCGCCACCCACCAAGTCGCTCCCACAGTATGCCCGCAGCTGAAGTGTTTCATGATAGAAGAACCAAATATGCGTTACCCCGGGACGCGAACAATAAGAACCATGGTCAGGTTTCCAACGGTATCTTTTATACCACTTTGATAAGAGAAAACAAACATGTACTATGGTCGTTTCAATATAGAGTAATATTCATTTTTCTACGGAAGAGGGTAGTATTCTAATAAATTATATGAGTTACCCAGTCTCTTATTACATACATGTAATTGAAGTCACAACCAAAATAAAATTATTGTTGGCACGCAAAATACCTAAGAGGTAATCACATATAAGTACATTAATTTCTTATTATATATCTGTAATACCGATACGTGTTCACCTAATCACATAGTTCTCATCTCACCTCCGCCGTGGACAACTCCGCTGGCGAAGGGTCTCACATGGTAATGAGGCCCCCAACACCGACCTGCCGGCCTCCAAGATCGAGCGACAGCAGGGAAACAAACAGTAACGGACCGAGAGGGGCTTCTTCTTTAGATCAGGCACCAAGACTGGTGGAGCGGCCCCACGCTGCAGCCTCCAACCGTTGCCCCCCCCCCCCCCCCCCGTCGCTCGCGCGGCCGAGAGAGCACACAACACGCACCACACGCGCCACCCTCCGCAGGGTCGACATTGTCTCGGCATCCGAACTCCCCCGAAACAACCTCCAAGCAATCTAAAAACATGAGAACTCCATGGAACATCTGAGATAGAAATATGGCATTGAGATGGTATCTCAATACGTCGGTGTTCTATATCTTCTTCTTGTCATTCGTTATGTCGACGTATGCCGCTGTTGACAAGGAAATTCATCAGTTCTGGACAATGCTTATCACTACTGTAACAAAAAAAAAGAACAAATGTTAAACAAATAATGTTATATATGCAACAACAAAATTGGATCAAATGTTATGTAAAAAGTATAAGTTTTAATGCAACAAGTATAAGTTTCAATGCAACAAGTATATTATTGTTTCAATGCAACAAGTATATTATTGTTTCAATGCAACAAAAGTATATTGTTTTAATGAAACAAATTTATTCTTTCCAATGAAACATTGCTATATGAATATACTGCTTTCAATTCTTGTGAAATTTCGGACATCCAATACATTATTGCTATATATGAATACAAAGGGAATGTTCCAATACACTTGCTATATGAATACAAATCAATTTCCAATACACATTGCTATATATGAATACAAATCGATACACACACGTACATGTTGCTATCCTAAAAGCTTTCGAGCGAGGCGGCCCGTTGCCCTGCCCCCTCTGGTCCCGATTGGTAGGCTCATGGGGACTAGAGATGAAAACCGTTGGGGTTTTTTCTACTAGTGATTTGTGTTTGATAAGAGTGCCGATGATTAAACTATGCAATGTTAAAATGTAGAGGGAAACTCCTCTAAACCTAGTGGCGTTTACAAGGACCTAGTAGTTTGTTTATGCCAGGTCTAGTGGTTTATCACCTATGTACTTGTGTTATTTGTATATATGAGAAAGTTTTGTCACTCATCTTTGTATGTATGGAATCTGCTTCTTTTTTGTAGATGTGCTAAACATGTATGATAATTTTTTACTACTATTTTTAGTGGACGCGGGTTCGGAAAGTTCCGGTGGATGATGTGAACCTCATGACGTGGCTTCGGAATGCATGTTCGCATAGGAAAATATCCGATAGATGATGTGAACCTGTGGATGTGGCTTCGGAGTGGATGTTGTCATACAAAAAGTTCTCGTTAACCCGTGGACCTGTTGTTGAACCTTTTGTGATGCTAAGTTCATTTATTATAAACTAATTAGTCACCCTTTATCCTTCCCTGCCACCATCCTACAAAACAAAAGCACATTTACATGTTTAGTACAGTTTAATCGCAACGGAACAACCTATCACATACTCCCTCCATTCCATAATATAAGATGTTCTAGGTGTTCTACATGTTGTCTAGATTCGAACTAAAATAAGTGAACACATATATTTAAATGTGTCTAGATACATGTGTATGTATATGAATGTGGAATATGTCTAAAACATCTTATATTATGGAACTGAGGGAGTATTTTTATTATACTCCCTCCGTTCCGTAATATAAGATGTTCTAGGTGTTCTATATGTTGTCTAGATTCGGACTAAAGTAAGCGAACATGTATACTTAAATGTGTCTAGATACATGTGTATGTATATGAATGTGGAATATGTCTAAAACATCTTATATTGTGGAACAGAGGGAGTACCGTATCTTCAATCAACCACCCCTCATCAAGCATTAAAACCCGAATTGAAACACTTGGCAATGGAATCGATTGACGGCTTTCTTTCTAGCTCTTCTCCGCATCCAGCAAGGCCTTCACATCTACCTAACCAAAACAAGCAAAAACATCCATGCCGCATCACATTAGCTCCTTGTAAGTTTACGTTGCCAAAAATAAATTTACTTGCAAAAAATGAAATGATGAAAAATCAATATTGTTGAAACGGTTTCTTCATAATTTCGTCTTGAATAACACACAGGTAAATACACTATGTTACCAATGAGTTAGAAGCGGACTAAATAAAAATCGATGTATGGTAGTGCCACTTGGTGGGACGGAGGACATGCAAGAATCACATTGTCAACCACCATAGACTCCCTGGTTTAATCTTTTAGAATATAATCCTAAAAAATATGCGACGATGTCATTTAGTTACATTAGCATGAAAAAACATCAGTGTACACTACTAATATCAGAAATATGCGACGAGGTCATCACTTCTGTATCTTCCTCACTTGTCATCTAAGCTTTTTTTTCACGCTACTTGTTTCACCAAAATTTTTACTGGCGTTGTTTTAGAGGGATGCCACATGATCATTTTGTGTGTTCAATTTCCTTCTAAATTGGAAGACTCGCCGAAAGCATCACTGACATCGCTATTGTAAAATCATTTTTCTTGCGGAGGTCCACCAAAGAGATCGCCTTATTTTTTCCTCCGGAAACCGGTGCATCGAGCATATTTGAAAAGTTAATCAATATGAACATGCGAAAAGAGGAAAGCATTAGGTGCGGCCCGTGGTTCTCAATCATGACCATCCATGAAAGTTGTACCATAGAGGAGCAGTGTTAGTTGAGTTCAAGTGCCTCCTATCCATTCTAAAAAAAATGAAACCTACATTATTATATTTAAGAAATTTTTGAATTCTTTTGCATAAGTACATATAAACTTTCATAAGGAAACATATTCATTGGAAATGTACACACACTATTAGGGACCCACGTGTTCTATTTTGTTCGGTCACAAATGAAAATATCTAAAATATTGCAGAATATTTAAATGTATGTAGATCACACCCAAAAGTCCATATGCGATTTTTTTAAGAAGATAGTAATCATCAAAATATGACTTTTTTTAAACTACGGGTTCTAAGGAGTTCGTGACAAAACGGCCGCGCTCTCTTGTATGTAAGAGTATGCACAACTGAGACTAATATGAGTTGTTGAGAAATCACTTTATTTGGAGCAGTAATATTTAATAGAGCACGAGAAACGCTTGTTGCTGCACGGGGCGGGGCTTACAAAGTATTTTATTTGTATATCGATTAAATTATCATCTATTTGTCAACTTCAACACTTCATCTTTTTTACCTCGGAAAAAAAAGGTAGATCCATTTTAACCTGCACTTCATGCATGGCGTAGAGGTGAGTTCCTTACTACATTATTATACCCAACCTCGTAAGTTATGCTTTCGTAAGTATGTGCCTTACCTCCTATCTTGACCGGGTAAGAAATAGAGAAAAACGCCAATTTGGTACACCACTACGGGAAACAGCCAGTACGCCGACGGCCCCCCACTACGCCGACGGCCAAAGGTCGGCCCACTCGGCGTAGGGTGGTCGACAGGATCGGTGGGGACGTGCCCGTCGGCGTCTATTCGCCCCTCGGCGTATGGAGGCTACCTCGAGGGCCATCGTCGGCGTATCTATCCCCCTCGGCGTAGGGATGCCCCGTTGCGCCCTTCGAACGCGGCCCGTTACGTGATAGGCTACCCCGAGGGGGTGCCGTCGGCGTAGGTGAATGAGTTTTTTTCCCCGCGTTCGATCGTACCGTGTGAGTGCGTGTGAGTTTTAAAAAAAAACTAACCCTACGCCGAGGGGGTGCCGTCGGCGTAGGTGGAGGTTTTTTTCCTCCCCGTTCGATCGTACCGTGGGTGTGCGTGCGTGTTCGATCGTACCTAACCCTACGCCGAGGGGGTGCCGTCGGCGTAGTTATTTTTTTTCCTTTCTCGATCGCGATGCGCAGGCCGTTTGCGCGTGTGTTTTAAAAAAACCTTTATTTTGCAAACTCTTGGTGTATCTATGTTGAAATAGGTACTTGTGTACCTAAAAATGATTTTTGCCAAAAATCATGAGCAAACTATGAGGTACCTGTAGTTCAAATTTGACCAGTTTCCAGCGGAATCGGCAGAAACTTCTGTTCTTCAAAAGAGGTGGATGGAAAACTTTTCATATGAAACAAATTGGTTATTTGTGCATATAACATGGTCTAGTATTTTAAAAAATTATAGATCTCAAGTTTTGCAACATATTTGCGGTAGGTCCTTCACAAAAAACCCTATTTTTTACACTCGGAACATGGAAAATGGTTTTTTGCTTCAATGAAAAGAAAAACTTCCTCCGTCAACATTGTTCGTGCTTCCAAGATGCATGTTTATGTGTAATATGGGAACATTTGAACAAACTATGCCATGGATATGACCATAACACTCGTCATTTGGCCCGAAACCCAGGAATGTTCGTAGGAGATAGCTAATTTTTGTGAACACATTTTCAACACAACTGTCGTATTCCAAGTTTATTATTTTTGGTGTATACTAGGACATGTATAATGACACCACGAGAAGGTCTCGCATCATTTTGGTTTTTTTTTTGAATTTTTTGGAATTTTCTAACCCCGTTAGAGGAAAAAGTCAAGGCGGCGGGCATGACTGTTCGTAGCTAGGGGTTGAATATTGAGAAACTCTTGGTGTATCTATGTTGAAATAGGTACTTGTGTACCTAAAATGATTTTTGCAAAAAATCATGAGCAAACTATGAGGTACCTGTAGTTCAAATTTGACCAGTTTCCAGCGGAATCGGCAGAAACTTCTGTTCTTCAAAAGGGGTGGATGGAAACCTTTTCATATGAAACAAATTGGTTATTTATGCATATAACATGGTCTAGTATTTAAAAAAATTATAGATCTCAAGTTTTGCAACATATTTGCGGTAGGTCCTTCACAAATAACCCTATTTTTTACACTTGGAACATGGAAAATGGTTTTTTGCTTCAATGAAAAGGAAAACTTCCTTCGTCAACATTGTTCTGTAACATCCCTGATTTTTGGAAAGTTCAAAAATCACTAAAAATTTAAACTTTAGTTTTCTTGTTAATGCAAGTCACCAAACATAAATGAAACTCAAACACAAATGAATTATTATGTCCTATTCCACTGTTATTGGAATTGGAAATCCAAATATGCCTCTGTTTCAAAACCTCAAGGTTGTTTCCAACTAAATAATTTGCAAACTAATTAATTTTATAGCAATCCCTACTTCACAAATCGGTTTTCCTACAAATTTTTGATTTCTGAAATCATTAAAATGAATGAAGATAAACAACCTTAGTAATTTTTATCTTCAAAAAGTGTTTTATAAAAAAAAAGTATTTCTATGCTTTATTAAATAATCTACGAAACATTATGTCATAAGATGATTTTAATAATTTATTTAGGGAAACTAAAATGAGTTGTGCTATTTTCCTTAATTTTATTAAGCCGCATTTGGCATTTTAAACCCTTGCCAAGTTTCCAAATACATTTTTCTATTTTGTTGACAAGAATAGTGCCAAAATACTATATTTCGAATAAGCTTTTCAAATTATGTTTTCATGAATTTTTTTTCTTTTAATGTTTGATTGGTTTTTAAAGGCATTTAGAAGTCATTAAAACAGAAATAGAAAAACAGAAAGTTCAAAAAAAAGAGGAGCCAAGCCCATTGGGCCGAGCCAGGCCAACACCGATCGGTCACCTTCCACCTCCACATCACGTACATGAACTTACGTACATTCATGGCTGTAGAGCCTGTAACCTCCACCAATTCCTCTCCATTTAGTGGTAATTATAGCCACCGTTTTAACTTTCCATCAACACGAATTATGATCATAATTAAGTTTCGGTTTCATTCAGGCAATTAGTAACCCCCTTGGTTGACAGAATTACCCAAGTCAACATCGTGAACCGAATGCCACCCATTGGCATTGCCTCTCCCGATCTCCCCTCTCACACCATAAGAAGCCGAAACAAGTTGTCCACTACGTTCCCCTCTTCCTCCTCCCACATTTTCGTTCTCATACTTTCCCCAAAGGACAATTCTACAGCCTGTAACAACCGTGCCCACTTCAGCCCCAAACTCGAGTTCGTCGGTAGATTTCCACGCCCTCGGTAATCCTCTCGACAATTACTTGCATCAGAAGACTAGACATCAAGTCCTACCTCCAGGACATAGTGGTGCATTGCTTCATTGTTGTTCGTCGCCCTGCCGCCGAAGTCATCCAATACATCGACGTCCATATTTCTACATCTTGGTGAGTTCATCAGACCGATACGCCTTCTACGTGGCTTATTAGACCGATCCATTGCACCAAATAATTTCTATTGATCATCCCTACCTACAGGACATGATCGTGCATCAATCGCAAATTATTTCTCGCGCCACCGCCGGAGCTGCCGCCGACCGCCATGAGAAATTGAACGACGCCGCGCTAGAGTGAGCTGTAGGCGCTTAGAACATCTCCATGTCCTGCCTCGTCTCGTAAATTTCACCGAGGAGCACCATCTACGTTGACCTCGAGCCCAGCGTCGCCACGTCCATATTTCTGGGCAATTGATCCGACTTTTGCCGGTGAGCTGATAGCTTGTTACCTTATATTTTTAGCCCGTTACATTTAGCAGGTGTGTGGTTTCAGATTAGATTAGAGCGTCTCATGCTTGTTTTAGCAAATTTCATGAACACATCTCGCTGCACGGAATGTCCGGACCATGAAGTTATATATGTATGCGGTACATGCAATGCAAAATCATGCATACGTGAACAACTAGCTTTGTCCATGCCCATCACCTATACATGCACCTAATCATACAATTAATCATATTAGAGAAGCAAGAGAAGACTTAAGTCTAGACCTTAATCATTTTTTTCTACCGAGCATTAGGCGAGAACTTCCAAATAATACCAGCACATAATTTACATGGGGCACTTGCGTAATCTTGCGTTTGTGGCCAGCTTTAATCATCCATTAAACCAATATACTCCAACTAGGATTTGTAACGTGACACATATTTCCCATTTTCGTATACTTTCTCCTTTATACAGAAAAACATAGAAACTTCCAAATAAAAATGTATGGTTTAAATTCAGTTCGTCCAAAGTTAACAAATAAGATGTCCCTAGAAACGGAAAAAGAACTGAACAAATTCTGCATCATTAGTTTCCACGTTTACCTACTTACATTTTTTTTATTTTTTTTATTTTTCTTATATTACAATCCAGCGAGTTGACTAATTTTGGACATATCCTTGCATTTGTAAATGCCAAAATTATGTAACTAAAATATTTATAGAAACAATATTATCTATAGCATACTATAGCACTATGAAAAAAAAATTGCTAAGTAAATTGATTTAAGAATCAGATACTATAATTAGGTAATTTTGAGGTAATCACAATTCTATGTAACATTCTTTTAAGTAAATTATTTTTGCAAAATGAACCAAGACGTAACGCACTTTATTTAGTTCATGTAAACCACAAACATGTTAACTTAAGTTAAAATTGTTAAAAGATTTAAATAGTAAATAATGGGTTTAAATGTGTTAAACCCTTTTGGTGAAATCCTTGTGATATTTATCAAGTTAACCATTTGAAACCTTGGAAAACCGGAAATCTTAACACTTAACTCTAGATCTTACCTTCATCCCAAATGGTACACTCTAAACCCCGTCACTTTAATTTCTTTCGTGAAGTGAATTATGTGATTAACTTTGTCCAACCATAAATCAAGTCATCATAATTTCTTTTGCATATTGAATTATGTGAATATCCCTGACCAGAAAAGAAATAATATAAACCAATACATTTGTGAACACATTGATATGCTTGTTTGTCTCGTATGCTTTATTCTTGTGTTCGTTGAAATGCTTGTTTATTTTGTTATTGTGTTTTCAATGAATAGATTGTACGGAGAGCAATGATCTTTTGTGAAGAGAGTGATTTTCTTCACCAACTTCAACAAGGCAAGTAACACACCATCAACTACCCATTATTTTCTATATGCATTAGTTGATTTTGAGTAGTATGCATGATAGGAAATTTTACTAAGTTATATTATGCTATGCTATTATCCTAGTAGTGTGTAGCCATCTCTTTTACCCTTATTTTGATAGCCTTAGAACTTAGTAGATGCTATGCAATATTACAAATTGTTTTACTAGATGTTGAGGAAAATTCTAAGTATAACTAATAAATGAACCACCTGGGTGGAAGTGGTAAGACTGATTTATGTTGAGTGTTGCCTCAGGGCCCTTATCTAAGGGTTATTCCACTTGAGGTTGTCACTTGCGGATGGCCACCCAGGAACAAAAAGATTACTATGTCCCTCTAAGTTTAGTAGCTTCCCGTGCAACCTTTTGACAATATGGGCTCTGTCTTGATCAATTAAGTTGTGAGGGTTCAGCCCAGGCTTGACAAGCAGATGTAGCAAAATTATAGGTGGAACGGGTCTTGCCGGTGTTTGAATTCTTCTTCGAAAGATCTCGTCTCAATTCTCTCCTTTCCATGATGCACTCCGGGTGTATAGGATGTTTGGTCTAATTGAAGACAAAGGGTGGAAGTGCACAACCTCTGCAGAGTTAGAAACTAAGATCTTAGCCGTGTCCCCGGTTATGGACAACTATGAGCAGCTGGACAAGGATTGACGAAAGAATCTCATCATCAATTTCAGCAAGTAAAATTTTGACCAAGTGAACAGTATTGTGGTGCTTGGATCTTAATCCAATGTTGCCACCCCTTTGAAAAGAAAAGTTTGATTTACAAAAGTGATAGGAGAAAACTGGCTTTATGCAAAACTTAGCCAAAACTCCACTCAGCCAAATAAGCATGTAGTATTAGTCTTGCCATTTATATCCACCATAGTGTTACTTGCCAATACATTAAATTGTATTGACCCCCTTGTGGCTGCATATTCCATATTGCAGATGTTTCTGAAGACGAGTGAGGATTTCGTTTAGGATCTCGAGACTATCGCCAACATGTTTTGCCTGTGGCACATGAAGAAGATGGGCTCAATGTTGTTCTATGTTTTCCGCTGTAATAATTTTTTTCTGCTAGTCTAAGACTATGCAAGTCGTAATACTATTTTGTAAAGACTGGATCATGCGATGTAATAGAATTTGATGCATTTGCATGATATTTCATTTTGTACTGTGGTGCTAGCAATTGATCCAGGGACTAGCACAATAACACAGGTATTCCATCTTTATTAAAAGTTGGGATGCTACAAAATGGTATCAGAGCATTGTGTTGCCTATAGAATTCCAGACCCTTAGGTTTGGAAGCCATTTTTGATCATGTTATTATCTCCTTAGAGTATTTTGGATCCTAGCGGCATAGTGAGATGAAGCGGCCCGGACAACTTTACGTGTCCACGGACACGAGACCGTTCCCTGATTGGCTAGCGGGTGCCAGTATCTCTCACTATAGTGAATATCCAATTTGCAAAAGTTGTTAATAAACCCCTTGATCACCCTAGGATTGAAATTTTTTTCTATGTTCAAACTTTCTATAAACAAAACAATCATCTTAATTCTTCTCATATCCTCTCATCTATTATTCACCTTCAAAATTTTCTAGATGACCTACCTCTTCAATACCATCAAGACAAGATTGTTGATGACCATACCAAGAAGTGCAAAGAGTATTTTCACCACATGAAGCCCTACACTCAAGATTTTTGAAGAATTTGAAGAAAAACATAGACTTCCCAACAATCAAGAACACCTCAAGACATGGAGAGAAGAATATGAAGAAAAGCTCAAGAAGATATAGATGAGACCACCAATCTAGTTACTTGGATTGAACAACGTTAACGTGTTAGTGTATTGATCATACCAATGGGTGTGGTATGACAATATTAGTGTTTTCTAAAAAACCATGTTGTTTGGTGTGGTGAATGTGTTGATATATGTTTGTTATGTGTTGTTTGCAAGAAGAGTTTCCTTGATCTGTTGTGTTTGAGTAGGAACCCCAACTTGCCTAATCTTTCTAACCTCTACTCATCTTCCCTAAAACCTCAAAACAGATGTCTAGCTAGAATGCCAACAACCCTGAGAACTCAATAGCAATGCAGATGCTACTGGAAGCTCAAACTCAGGTGATACAACTGATGACCCAGAACCAAGCAAGCAACCCCAATATGGAGTTAACACCAGGAATGCAACAAGTGTTAGATACCCAATCCCAGATAGTTCACATGATGTCCCAAAACATGACCAATAGTGGAAACCATCAACCCTTGGTAGCTAGAGATAACTAGGAGACAGAAGAAGAAATGTTTTCAACACCCAAAGCATGCAAATCTTGTGGTGAGATAGGACACTATCCCAAAGATTGTCCTGATGAGTGGCCCCATGGTGTTTGTCTTCAAGGATGACAACAACAGGACGAAAGATTTCCAAGGACATCAAAAGATCAAGTTGAGAGGAACCCAAAGATTTTTGTTTGACCCAAAGAGTGGCACCTAGGTATCAAAGGTAGTCCAACACACTTATGTTGGTATGCAGCTCTACTGCAAGGGAAAGTTCTACTCAAACCAATATGGAATCAATCTACACTCCAAGCTAATGGAATTAGACTACCCACAAAAGTTTCTTTTAAGGGTGGTAGCGCACCCAGTTGTTTTGGAACCCAGTTACCCAAACCTATGTTTCTTTCTAGCATTCCCAAATCTCGGGACGAGATTTTTTTTAAGGGTGGTAGTCTGTAACATCCCTGATTTTTGGAAAGTTCAAAAATCACTAAAAATTTAAACTTTAGTTTTCTTGTTAATGCAAGTCACCAAACATAAATGAAACTCAAACACAAATGAATTATTATGTCCTATTCCACTGTTATTGGAATTGGAAATCCAAATATGCCTCTGTTTCAAAACCTCAAGGTTGTTTCCAACTAAATAATTTGCAAACTAATTAATTTTATAGCAATCCCTACTTCACAAATCGGTTTTCCTACAAATTTTTGATTTCTGAAATCATTAAAATGAATGAAGATAAACAACCTTAGTAATTTTTATCTTCAAAAAGTGTTTTATAAAACCAAAAGTATTTCTATGCTTTATTAAATAATCTACGAAAACATTATGTCATAAGATGATTTTAATAATTTATTTAGGGAACTAAAATGAGTTGTGCTATTTTCCTTAATTTTATTAAGCCGCATTTGGCATTTTAAACCCTTGCCAAGTTTCCAAATACATTTTTCTATTTTGTTGACAAGAATAGTGCCAAAATACTATATTTCGAATAAGCTTTTCAAATTATGTTTTCATGAATTTTTTTCTTTTAATGTTTGATTGGTTTTTAAAGGCATTTAGAAGTCATTAAAACAGAAATAGAAAAACAGTAAGTTCAAAAAAAAGAGGAGCCAAGCCCATTGGGCCGAGCCAGGCCAACACCGATCGGTCACCTTCCACCTCCACATCACGTACATGAACTTACGTACATTCATGGCTGTAGAGCCTGTAACCTCCACCAATTCCTCTTCATTTAGTGGTAATTATAGCCACCGTTTTAACTTTCCATCAACACGAATTATGATAATTAATTTCGGTTTCATTCAGGCAATTAGTAACCCCCTTGGTTGACAGAATTACCCAAGCCAACATCGTGAACCGAATGCCACCCATTGGCATTGCCTCTCCCGATCTCCCCTCTCACACCATAAGAAGCCGAAACAAGTTGTCCACTACGTTCCCCTCTTCCTCCTCCCACATTTTCGTTCTCATACTTTCCCCAAAGGACAATTCTACAGCCCGTAACAACCGTGCCCACTTCAGCCCCAAACTCGAGTTCGTCGGTAGATTTCCACGCCCTCGGTAATCCTCTCGACAATTACTTGCATCAGAAGACTAGACTCATCAAGTCCTACCTCCAGGACATAGTGGTGCATTGCTTCATTGTTGTTCGTCGCCCTGCCGCCGAAGTCATCCAATACATCGACGTCCATATTTCTACATCTTGGTGAGTTCATCAGACCGATACGCCTTCTACGTGGCTTATTAGACCGATCCATTGCACCAAATAATTCTATTGATCATCCCTACCTACAGGACATGATCGTGCATCAATCGCAAATTATTTCTCGCGCCACCGCCGGAGCCGCCGCCGACCGCCATGAGAAATTGAACGACGCCGCGCCAGAGTGAGCTGTAGGCGCTTAGAACATCTCCATGTCCTGCCTCGTCTCGTAAATTTCACCGAGGAGCACCATCTACGTTGACCTCGAGCCCAGCGTCGCCACGTCCATATTTCTGGGCAATTGATCCGACTTTTCCCGGTGAGCTGATAGCTTGTTACCTTATATTTTTACCCCGTTACATTTAGCAGGCGTGTGGTTTCAGATTAGATTAGAGCGTCTCATGCTTGTTTTAGCAAATTTCATGAACACATCTCGCTGCACGGAATGTCCGGTCCATGAAGTTATATATGTATGTGGTACATGCAATGCAAAATCATGCATACGTGAACAACTAGCTTTGTCCATGCCCATCACCTATACATGCACCTAATCATACAATTAATCATATTAGAGAAGCAAGAGAAGAATTAAGTCTAGACCTTAATCATTTTTTTCTACCGAGCATTAGGCGAGAACTTCCAAATAATACCAGCACATAATTTACATGGGGCACTTGCGTAATCTTGCGTTTGTGGCCAGCTTTAATCATCCATTAAACCAATATACTCCAACTAGGATTTGTAACGTGACGCATATTTCCCATTTTCGTATACTTTCTCCTTTATACAGAAAACATAGAAACTTCCAAATAAAAATGTATGGTTTAAATTCAGTTCGTCCAAAGTTAACAAATAAGATGTCCCTAGAAACGGCAAAAGAACTGAACAAATTCTGCATCATTAGTTTCCACGTTTACCTACTTACATTTTTTTTATTTTTTTTATTTTTCTTATATTACAATCCAGCGAGTTGACTAATTTTGGACATATCCTTGCATTTGTAAATGCCAAAATTATGTAACTAAAATATTTATAGAAACAATATTATCTATAGCATATTATAGCACTATGAAATAAATAAAAAATTGCTAAGTAAATTGATTTAAAAATCAGATACTATAAATTAGGTAATTTTGAGGTAATCACAATTCTATGTAACATTCTTAAGTAAATTATTTTTGCAAAATGAACCAAGACGTAACGCACTTTATTTAGTTCATGTAAAACCACAAACATGTGAACTTAAGTTAAAATTGTTAAAAGATTTTAAAGTAAATAATGGGTTTAAATGTGTTAAACCCTTTTGGGTGAAATCCTTGTGATATTTAGATCAAGTTAACCATTGAAACCTTGGAAAACCGGAAATCTTAACACTTAACTCTATCTTACCTTCATCCCAAATGGTACACTCTAAACCCCGTCACTTTAATTTCTTTCGTGAAGTGAATTATGTGATTAACTTTGTCCAACCATAAATCAAGTCATCATAATTTCTTTTGCATATTGAATTATGTGAAATCCCTGACCAGAAAAGAAAAATATAACCAATACATTGTGAACACATTGATATGCTTGTTTGTCTCGTATGCTTTATTCTTGTGTTCGTTGAAATGCTTGTTTTATTTTGTTATTGTGTTTTCAATGAATAGATTGTACGGAGAGCAACGATCTTTTGTGAAGAGAGTGATTTTCTTCACCAACTTCAACAAGGCAAGTAACACACCATCAACTACCCATTATTTTCTATATGCATTAGTTGATTTTGAGTAGTATGCATGATAGGAAATTTTACTAAGTTATATTATGCTATGCTATCCTAGTAGTGTGTAGCCATCTCTTTTACCCTTGTTATTTTGATAGCCTTAGAACTTAGTAGATGCTATGCAATATTACAAATTGTTTTACTAGATGTTGAGGAAAATTCTAAGTATAAACTAATAAATGAACCACCTGGGTGGAAGTGGTAAGACTGGTTTATGTTGAGTGTTGCCTCAGGGCCCTTATCTAAGGGTTATTCCACTTGAGGTTGTCACTTGCGGATGGCCACCCAGGAACAAAGAGATTACTATGTCCCTCTAAGTTTAGTAGCTTCCCGTGCAACCTTTTGACAATATGGGCTCTGTCTTGATCAATTAAGTTGTGAGGGTTCAGCCCAGGCTTGACAAGCAGATGTAGCAAAATTATAGGTGGAACGGGTCTTGCCGGTGGGTTTGAATTCTTCTTCTGAAAGATCTCGTCTCAATTCTCTCCTTTCCATGATGCACTCCGGGTGTATAGGATGTTTGGGCTAATTGAAGACAAAGGGTGGAAGTGCACAACCTCTGCAGAGTTAGAAACTAAGATCTTAGCCGTGTCCCCGGTTATGGACAACTATGAGCAGCTGGACAAGGATTGACGAAAGAATCTCATCATCAATTTCAGCAAGTAAAATTTTGACCAAGTGAACAGTATTGTGGTGCTTGGATCTTAATCCAATGTTGCCACCCCTTTGAAAAGAAAAGTTTGATTTACAAAAGTGATAGGAGAAAACTGGCTTTATGCAAAACTTAGCCAAAACTCCACTCAGCCAAATAAGCATGTAGTATTAGTCTTGCCATTTATATCCACCATAGTGTTACTTGCCAATACATTAAATTGTATTGACCCCCTTGTGGCTGCATATTCCATATTGCAGATGTTTCTGAAGACGAGTGAGGATTCGTTAGGATCTCGAGACTATCGCCAACATGTTTGCCTGGCACATGAAGAAGATGGGCTCAATGTTGTTCTATGTTTTCCGCTGTAATACTTTGTTTTCTGCTAGTCTTCTAAGACTATGCAAGTCGTAATACTATTTTGTAAAGACTGGATCATGCGATGTAATAGAATTTGATACATTTGCATGATATTTCATTTTGTACTGTGGTGCTAGCAATTGATCCAGGGACTAGCACAATAACACAGGTATTCCATCTTTATTAAAAGTTGGGATGCTACATGTTCGTTCTTCCAAGATGCATGTTTGTGTGTAATATGGGAACATTTGAACAAACTATGCCATGGATATGACCATAACACTCGTCATTTGGCCCGAAACCCAGGAATGTTCGTAGGAGATAGCTAATTTTTGTGAACACATTTTCAACACAACTATCGTATTCCAAGTTTATTATTTTTGTTGTATACTAGGACATATATAATGACACCACGCGAAGGTCTCGCATCATTTTGGTTTTTTTGAATTTTTTGGAATTTTCTAACCCCGTTTGAGGAAAAAGTCAAGGCGGCGGGCATGACTGTTCGTAGCTAGGGGTTGAATATTGAGAAACTCTTGGTGTATCTATGTTGAAATAGGTACTTGTGTACCTAAAAATGATTTTTGCCAAAAAATCATGAGCAAACTATGAGGTACATGTAGTTCAAATTTGACCAGTTTCGAGCGGAATCGGCAGAAACTTCTGTTCTTCAAAAGAGGTGGATAAAAACCTTTTCATATGAAACAAATTGGTTATTTGTGCATATAACATGGTCTAGTATTTTCAAAAATTATATATCTCAAGTTTTGCAACATATTTGCGGTAGGTCCTTCACAAAAAACCCTATTTTTACACTCGGAACATGGAAATGGTTTTTTTTGCTTCAATGAAAAGGAAAACTTCCTCCGTCAACATTGTTCGTGCTTCCAAGATGCATGTTTGTGTGTAATATGGGAACATTTGAACAAACTATGCCATGGATATGACCATAATACTCGTCATTTGGCCCGAAACACAGGAATGTTCGTAGGAGATAGCTAATTTTTGTGAACACATTTTCAACACAACTGTCGTATTCCAAGTTTATTATTTTTGGTGTATACTAAGACATATATAATGACACCACGCGAAGGTCTCGCATCATTTTGGTTTTTTTTTGAATTTTTTGGAATTTTCTAACCCCGTTTGAGGAAAAAGTCAAGGCGGGGGCATGACAGTTCGTAGCTAGGGGTTGAATATTGAGAAACTCTTGGTGTATGTATGTTGAAATAGGTAGTTGTGTACCTAAAAATGATTTTTGCCAAAAATCATGAGCAAACTATGAGCTACCTGTAGTTCAAATTTGACCAGTTTCAGCGGAATCGGCAGAAATTTCTGTTCTTCAAAAGAGGTGGATGGAAACCTTTTCCTATGAAACAAATTGGTTATTTCTGCATATAACATGGTCTAGTATTTTCAAAAATTATAGATCTCAAGTTTTGCAACATATTTGCTGTAGGTCCTTCACAAAAAACCCTATTTTTTACACTCGAAACATGGAAAATGGTTTTTTGCTTCAATGAAAAGGAAAACTTCCTCCGTAAACATTTTTCTTGCTTCCAAGATGCATGTTTGTGTGTAATATGGGAACATTTGAACAAACTATGCCATGGATATGACCATAACACTCGTCATTTAGCCCGAAACCCAGGAATGTTTGTAGGAGATAGCTCATATTTGTGAACACATCTTCAACACAACTGTCGTATTCCAAGTTTAGTATTTTTGTTTTATACTAGTACCTATACAATGACACCATGCGAAGGCCTTGCATCATTTTGGGTTGTTTTGAATTTTTTGGAATTTTCTAAGCCAGTTTAAGAAAAAAGTCAAGGCGGGGGGCATGACCGTTCGTACCTAGGGTTTGAATATTGAGAAACTCTTGGTATATCTATGATGAAATAGGTAGTTGTGTAGCTAAAAGTAATTTTTGCCAAAAAATCATGAGCAAACTATGAGGTACCTGTAGTTCAAATTTGACCTGTTTCCAGCGGAATCGGCAGAAACTTCTTTGTTTCAAAAGAGGTGGATAAAAGCCTTTTCATATGAAACAAATTGGTTATTTATGCATATAACATGGTCTAGTATTTTCAAAAATTATAACTCTTAAGTTTTGCAACATATTTGCGGTAGGTCCTTCACAAAAAAAACCCCATTTTTTACACTCGGGAAATGGAAAATGTTTTTTTCTTCAATGAACAGAAAAAAAAGTCTTATATATGATTGAAAATATTATATGGATGTCATATTTGAATTTATCTCATTTTTCTAATCGATATAGACATATTATTTGTCAAATTGCGATTTACGGATTTATAGATATGAATTTTTCAATATTAAATACAAAAAGCAAAAATGTTAATTATTATTTAAATTAAAGATTATTCGAATTCAAATTTATTACTAGTTATTATTTTTTAATTAAATAATTGTTTGAATTCACAAAATAAAGTTGTGTGACATTGATGGTCCAAGGGTTAAGGTTAACATGATAGATTGGATAATATCGACAACAACACATCCATTGTTTCTAGGTATCTCACAGGGAAGGAACTACGAAGTTAAGCGTGCTGTGGCTGGAGCAATCTCATGATGGGTGACCGATCGGGAAGTATTAGTAGAAACGAGTAATTTAGATTAAAAATAAAAATGGTTAAAGATAAATATAAATGTGACTATAGTGTGATTAAGTGGTTAAATAAGTGAAATAAAAAAACTCAGAAAAAAGTTCAAAAGAAAAATTCAAAAAAAAAATTGAAAAAAATTGAAATATTGTGCCCCTACGCCGAGGGGGGGCCGTCGGCGTATGTACCCCTACGCCGAGGGGATGCCGTCGGCGTAGCCCAGCAAAGGGCGCTCCGTAGCCGCCACGTGGACTCCTACGCCGAGGGGGTTGGCCGTCGGCGTACGTGGGCGCGTAACGGACCCCGTTCTGACGCGTTGTGGGCCCCACCAATCTGTACGCCGAGGGCGTATTATACGCCGACGGCCAGAACAGATACGCCGACGGACATGCACGCCGACGGGGCTACGCGGAGGGTGGCCGTCGGCGTATACCTACGCCGAGGGGGACAGGGGCTACGCCGAGGGGGTTCGGCCGTCGGCGTCTGTGGCGTTTCCCGTAGTGCACCAACTTGCCCCGCAAGTGCGCTTTGGTCACGAACTTGCGAAAAGAGAATTCGAGGTCACCAAGTTGGCGCAGAAAGAAGTTGTGGTCATTTCGGCACGGCGCCGTCGAAACAGTGACGGAAAATGCTGACGTGTCCCCTGTTGCCGGCAACCCTAGAATGTTCCGTTTGCTCATTAATTCGTCCATCACCCACCTTCTGCTTCTCCCGAGCGATATTGAGAGCGGCGGCGGCGCCGACGGTTGTCTCCGTAGCTGAGGACGACGATGGATGGCGTGCCAGCAGCAGATGCGGATGAGGATGACAATGGATGGTGTGCCGCGTCCCACGACCTGCTCCAGCGACAGAAAAAAATCGGCGCGCCGCAGCAGCGCAGCGTGCCTGACTTGTCGAGCATTTTGCCGCACTCCTCTTCGCTGCCGAACTCGATGAAGAAATCGGCTGGATAGAATACCTCAACGCGACAGCGCCCTCGCGGGATCGAGCACTGAGCTTCCAATGCAGCGACCATGGCTCCCGGCGACACAACAGGACGCGGGTTGCCCACCGTCGCCACGAGCACACGGCCCACGTACTTCTCCTCCAGACCTGACATGCCGAGGGTAGAGGAGAGCACGATGTGCCCCTCCTCCGGCCGCCGAGCAGGCTCACATCGCTGGAAAATCTCCTACGGGAACATCCTCTCCACGGCCATGGTGTGCGAATCGGGATCTAATGAAAATGGGGATCCGATTATGCGCAGGGCACATGTAGAAGATGGTCATTTCACAGTTTAATCTAGCCACAAAAACAATAGGGGCCTTCCCGAAACAATCCAGTCCAAATGTGTCATCCACATCAACACTTAACGGTGGCTTCGAGGTCGCCATGCCGGAATTGCTGAAAATATTGGGCCCATTAAGTGCAAGCCCAATAGCAAATGCTGAAATCTCAAAATGGCCCATGTGTACAAGTGAGTGGTGGGAGTGAGAATTTTAGTCCCACATTGGAAGTTTGAGGAGATGCACACCACCTTATAAGGTGGAGTGTTGTAGGGATGGTATGTGAGTGAGAACAAGAGAGCCTCTCGCGCACTCCTCCTCCTCCTCCGCCGCTCGCTCGTCTCGACTCGACACGACACGACACGTCGCGACCGCATTTCGTGAATCGAGCCTCGAGCCTCGAGCCGAGACAATACTTATGTTTATTTTGCTGTTTTGGAAAACCGATTTCGTAGTCGTGACGGACGCGTCACAGCTGAGGCGTTTCGGGTCGCTCCCGTATCGCGTGCTGCAACCGACTCGGACGTGCGGCGTGGGCCTCCCACGTCGCACACGTTAGGGTTTTCCGAACTGCACTATAAAAGACGCGCGCCTTGGGCGCTGTACACACACCGAAACCAATCCAGATTTTGCCACACCTCGTTCCTTGCGCCGCCACCGTAGTCTACTCCATCCCGAGCACCGACGTCCACCGGCGAACGGGAGAGAAGGTCTCCGGAACCAGTCGCCTTTTGTGATCCTGTACGGGAGAGGGCGAATTAGGTTTTTGGGAAGCGCTTCGCGCGACTGCTCGCTGCTTCCACGACGGCTCGTCTGCCTAACAAGTCAGGCGGTGTTGCGTACCGTCGCCTCAAGCGTCGTCTACTCCGCCCCGTCATCGCCAACATTGTCATCAACAACGTCGCTATAAACGATCGGTACGGAATCTGTGTCCTGATCTGTCTGTTTAACATGTCTACTGTTTACATGTTTAGAGAGATCGTGTTGCTATTATTCATGTTGTCTGCTACATCTAGTATGTTCGAGTTTCACATGTTAATAGCTGCTGTCATCATGATTTATATTCTGGAATTAATCGTGGAAATTATGCCTAATCCTTCAACAATCCAAAAACCTAATTGTAGGCAATTTCCTGAACTGACAATGGCCCACTTAAGTGATTCAATGAAACCGGAAATGTTCAATGGTACCCACCTTTAAGAGATAGCAACTGAGACGCCAACTGTGGCTCCAGTCCATGAAAGTGTGGGACATTATTATGAATGGCCTTCCTGAACGAGCTTCTGACGAGGTTCAGAATAAGTTCAAGGAAGCCAATAATAATTTCAGAGGCTGTATTCTGAGTGTCCTGGAGGGACGTCTGTGCGATGTGTATATGCACATCGAAGACGCTAAGGAGCTCTAGGATGCACTGAACACTAAATTCGGTGCGTCCGATGCTGGCAGTGAACTGTATATCATGGAGAGTTTTAACGACTACAAGATGGTGAATAACCGTTCTGTAGTCGAACAGGCTCATGAGATACAGTGCATTGCGAAGGAGCTTGATCTGCTCAAGTGTGTGATTCCTGATAAGTTTGTGGCTGGATGCATTATTGCAAAACTGTCTTCTTCATGCAGGAGTTTCGCCACATCTCTCAAACATAAGAGACAGGAGATATCAGTTGAAAATCTGATAGGGTCTCTTGATGTTGAGGAGAAAGCTTGGGCAAAGGACACAACCGAGAGAGGTGTTTATTTGCAGTCTAGTGCCAATATGGTGCAGAAAAATCATCACGTCAAGAATAACAGCAAGAACAAAGGGAACTATAAGCCCCAGTTCAATGGTCCTGTGAACACTACTGCCTTTAAGAATAAGAAGAAGAAGAAGGTGCTGAACAAAGCTGGGCTCGAGTGCTTTACGTGTGAAGCGCTCGGCCACTTTTCTGTTGACTGCCCAGACCGTGCAGACAAGAAAGGGAAGAAAGGATCCAAGAATGTCAACGTGGTGACCGCTAGGAAAACTGATGGGTACGGTAATATACCGATGGTACTTTCAGTTCTTCAATCTCCATGTTGGTGGATTGATACGGGTGCTAATGTTCATGTGTGTGCTGACATCTCTATGTTCACTTCTTATCAGGTCGCACGGGATTCTTCTGTCCTAATGGGGAATGGGTCACATGCTTATGTTCGTGGTGTTGGCACGGTAGATCTAAAGTTTACTTTGGGGAAGATCGTGCAGCTGAGGAACGTGCAGCATGTCCCTTCTATGAATAAGAATCTCGTCAGCGGCTCCCTTCTTTGCAGAGATGGGTTTAAAGTAGTGTTTGAGTCCAATAAAATAGTTGTGTCGAGATTTGGACAATTTATTGGTAAAGGCTATGAGTGCGGAGGCTTGTTCCGCTTTTCTCTTTCCAAATTTTGCAATAAGTCAGTAAACCATATTTGTGGCAGTGTTGATTCAGATGCTAGTGTTTGCCACTCTCGTTTATGTCATGTTAATTTTGGTTTACTGTCGCGGCTATCCAGTTTAAGTTTAATTCCGAATTTCACCATTGCCAAAGGTTCTAAGTGCCATAGTTGTGTGCAATCTAAGCAACCTCGGAAGCCTCACACGGCAGCTGAGGAGAGACACTTGGCACCTCTAGAACTCATACATTCTGATCTATGCGAGATGAATGGTGTGTTGACAAAAGGTGGAAAGAGATATTTCATGACACTCAATGATGATGCTACTAGATTCTGCTATGTTTATTTGTTGCAAACTAAAGATGAGGCTTTAGACTACTTTAAAATCTATAAGGCTGAAGTTGAAAATCAATAAGAGAGAAAAATCAAGCGTTTTAGGTCGGATCGTGGTGGAGAGTATTTCTCTAAAGTATTTGATGAATTCTGTGAGGAACACGGTATTATTCACGAGAGGACGCCTCCCTATTCGCCACAATCAAACGGAATTGCTGAGAGGAAAAACCGCACGCTGACTGACTTGGTGAACGCCATGTTGGACACTGCTGGTTTATCTAAGGCATGGTGGGGGGAGGCTCTGTTGACTTCGTGTCATGTCCTGAATAAAGTTCCTAACAAGAATAAAGAGAAAAACCCTTATGAGGAGTGGGTTGGGAGAAAACCATCACTTTCCTATTTGCGTACTTGGGGATGCTTGGCGAAAGTCAATGTTCCAGTTCCAAAGAAACGCAAACTCGGACCAAAAACAGTGGATTGTATCTTTCTAGGTTATGCTCAGCGTAGCATTGGTTATAGATTTCTAGTGGCTAAATCCGAGGTACCTGATATGCATGTTGATACTATTATGGAATCTCGCGATGCAACATTTTTTGAGAATATGTTTCCTATGAAAGATATGCATAGCTTTGCTAAATTTTCTTCTGAATTAATTCCGGAATCTAGTACATCTAGTGATCATACTGAACAACCACATGATGAGAACTTCTTTGAGAAGGATGACAATGAAGCTCCTAAACGGAGTAAGAGACAGACGGTTGAAAAATCCTTTGGTGATGATTTCGTTGTGTACCTTGTGGACAATACTCCCACGTCTATTGCAGAGGCATTTGCATCTCCAGATGCAGATGACTGGAAAGAAGCTGTCCATAACGAGATGGACTCCATTCTTTCTAATGGGACGTGGGAGTTATCTGAACGACCCTATGGATGTAAGCCAGTGGGCTGTAAGTGGGTGTTCAAGAAGAAGCTAAGGCCTGATGGTACTATTGAGAAGTACAAGGCACGGTTTGTCGCCAAGGGCTATACTCAGCGAGAAGGCAAAGATTATTTTGACACCTATTCACCTGTTGCTAGACTGACCACCATTTGTGTACTACTTTCCCTGGCTGCCTCTTATGGTCTTATCGTTCATCAAATGGACGTAAAGACAGCTTTCCTTAACGGAGAGTTGGAAGAGAAAATCTATATGGATCAGCCTGATGGGTTTGTGGTAAAAGGTGAAGAGAGAAATGTGTGCAAATTGTTAAAATCTTTGTATGGACTGAAACAAGCACCTAAGCAATGGCATGAGAAGTTCGACAGAACTTTAACTTCTGCGGGCTTTGTCATTAATGAGGCTGACAGGTGTGTATACTATCGCCATGGTGGGGGCGATAGTGTTATATTATGCTTGTATGTTGACGACATATTGATTTTTGGTACAAGCATAATTGTGATCAATGAGTTCAAGTCTTTTCTATCAAAGTGTTTTGATATGAAAGATCTGGGAGAAGCTGATGTAATTCTGAACATTAAGCTTATTAAGGATGAGAGTTGGATTACGTTGACGCAATCACACTATGTTGAGAAGATCTTGAGCCGTTTTGGCTTTATTGATAGCAAGCCTTCTCCAACACCTTATGATCCTAGTGTGACGCTTCGAAAGAACAAGAGGATTACGAAAGATCAATTGAGATACTCTCAAATAATTGGTTCACTCATGTACCTTGCGAGCGCGACGAGGCCTGAAATCTCTTTTGCTGTGAGCAAATTGAGCATGTTCATGTCAAACTCGGGTAATGATCATTGGCATGCACTTGAAAGGGTCATGCGCTATCTGAATGGTACTATGAGCTATGGGATTCATTATTCAGGGCACCCTGATGTGCTTGAGAGATATAGTGACTCCAACTGGATTTCAGATGTAGATGAGCTCTACGCCACAAGTGGATATGCATTTCTTTTTGGAGGTCGCGCAGTGTCATGGAGGTCTTGTAAACAGGCCATATTGATGAGGTCAACCATGGAAGCAGAACTTACTGCTTTAGATACAACCACTGTTGAGGCAGAGTGGCTGCGTGAGCTCTTGATGGACTTGCCGGTGGTTGAGAAACCATTACCGGCTATCCTCATGAACTGTGACAATCAAACAGTGATTGCCAAGGTGACCAGTTCTAAGGATAATGTGAAGTCATCAAGACACGTCAAAAGACGTTTGAAGTCTATCAGGAAATTGAGAAACTCTGGAGTAATTACTGTTAGGTATATTCAAACAGACAAAAACCTGGCAGATCCCTTTACGAAGGGGCTATCACGTAATGTGATAGATAGTGCATCGAGAGAGATGGGTATGAGAACCGTAAGCGTTACACCATAGTGGTAACCCAACCTATGTGATCGGAGATCCCGTGAATTAGGACCTGGGAAGAACAAGCTAGTGGTTTGACTGAGGAGAGTATTTGGTAAACCCTCTCTAAGTGACGATGCATAACTCTCAAAGAGCTGTAAGGCAGGTTGGCAACATGCCTTAATGTGTTTATGTTGGATATTTATAGCAATGATGCTGTACTACAGAGCATTCTTGAAAGAACACACCTATGTGAGTCCGACTGTAAACGTCGCAGTCTATGAAATTTGGGTGATCTCTAGTAAACTCATGAAGAGACCACGGAGTATGACGCATATGCTCCACCCGCGGGGTAGGCTACTGGCAGCCAAGTACTAGTTATGACTTTGAGTAAAGTCTATTGGCACAAAACTTGCAATTCAAGGCATAGTCCATTGTTCAAGTTGCTGATAGATGTAGCTTAAGGCTCTAGGCGGAAGTTCAACTTAACAACCTCTGCTGAAACACTGGTATATAAACAAGTAGCGAGGATTGGCAAATCTTTAAATGCGCATTTGAGATCTGGTGGGGATTGCTGAAAATATTGGGCCCATTAAGTGCAAGCCCAATAGCAAATGCTGAAATCTCAAAATGGCCCATGTGTACAAGTGAGTGGTGGGAGTGGGAAGTTTAGTCCCACATTGGAAGTTTGAGGAGATGCACACCACCTTATAAGGTGGAGTGTTGTAGGTATGGTATGTGAGTGAGAACAAGAGAGCCTCTCGCGCACTCCTCCTCCTCCGCCGCTCGCTCGACTCGACACGACACGTCGTGATCGCGTTTCGTGAATCGAGCCTCGAGCCGAGACAATACTTATGTTTACTTTGCTGTTTTGGAAAACCGATTTCGTAGTCGTGACAGACGCGTCACAACTGAGGCGGTTCGGGTCGCTGCAACCGACTCGGACGTGCGGCGTGGGCCTCCCACGTCGCACACGTTAGGGTTTTCCGAACTGCACTATAAAAGACGCGCGCCTTGGGCGTTGTACACACACCGAAACCAATCCAGGTTTTGCCACACCTCGTTCCTTGCGCCGCCACCGTAGTCTACTCCATCCCGAGCGCCGGCGTCCACCGGCGAACGGGAGAGCAGGTCTACAGAACCAGTCGGCTTTGTGATCCTGTACGGGAGAGGGCGAATTAGGTTTTTGGGAAGCGCTTCGCGCGACTGCTCGCTGCTTCCACGACGGCTCGTCTGCCTAACAAGTCAGGCGGTGCTGCGTACCGTCGCCTCAAGCGTCGTCTACTCCGTCCCGTCATCGCCAACGTTGTCATCAACAACATCGCTATAAACGATCGGTACGGAATCTGTGTCATGATCTGTCTGTTTAACATCTCTATTGTTGACATGTTTAGAGAGATCGTGTTGCTATTATTCATGTTGTCTGCTACATCTAGTATGTTCGAGTTTCACATGTTAATAGCTGCTGTCATCATGATTTATATTCTGGAATTAATCGTGGAAATTATGCCTAATCCTTCAACAGGAATGACCAGACCTTCTTTCTGCAGCAACTTGGTGACCTCGAATTCTCTTTTCGCATGTTCGTGACCAAAGCGCACTTGAGGGGCAAGCTGGTGTACCAAATTGGCGTTTTTCTCTAAGAAATATGAATAGTCCATCTACAGAAGAGACATTGACATTGAAAAAAACCCAGAAACTGCACTCACAGCTTTGCCCATATATATCCATATATAGATATGTGGAAGTCATCTATTGTTGAACGGAGGGAGTATAAATCAGCAGTGCGTGCGTGCGGATGTAAACCATAAGCTTCTTCCTGTCCATGCCACCACGTGCACCCTGTTGTCACATCAACATACACAGCCAACACGCATCCCACCGTCGCCATGCACTCATGTCCTGGATGAAGTAGCTTTCGCGCCTCTGTGATACCGATTGTGTAGATTGTATTGTCTAGGTACATTTCTAATATGACCGTCCGAAGCTGCCCACGGTTGTTGATGGCCCAGCGGCTCAACGTCTCTTTCTCCGCCGCCATTCGCCATGTGTGGGTGATGCACACCGCCAGAGGATGGAGATCGGCGCCTACAGGCCTGCAAGTGCTGCAACCACATCAGTGTGGCGTCCGGCCAACGTGGGTCTCAGTTAGGAGGATTGCATGGTGATTGACGACCAGGGTGAGACAAGAAAACATGGTGGTCTATGGAAAGGGAAGAAGAAAGACCCTGGTGATTGAGATTATTTAGCAATTTGTTTGGATAGAGAATAAATAGCGCTATTTTTTTTTGAGTGTTCACCGGGGGGGGGGGGGGAAACCCCACCTGAATTTTTCATTTATAGGTATGAGAAAGCCCTGTTACAACCTGGCCATGTGTTTTATACAGAAGAGAGGGAGAAGAGAAAACGAGGCAGGGGGGAAGCTAGCTGTTTCTAACGGCACCCAGGCATAGCAGCCAGGATGCTACAGCTTCCTTGAGGCCGCTGGGCAGTCTGATCTCCCAGATGCAGGCTTCGTCGCGACACGTTTTGAGAAGCAGAGGCAGATTGGGGTGTTGCTCGCGGAAAGCCACCGCGTTCCGGTGCAGCCAGAGCGACCAGCAGCACAACAGGATGAACGTGGTCGCCGTCGCTGGGGGAATGGCTGCCGGGGGGCTATATGAGTGCAGCTCACGCACATCAGCATTTTCAGGGAAATTGAAACCAACCTGGCTCCAGAAGCTAGCAGCAAAACTACACACGAAGAAGAGATGGTTTGGGGTCTCTTCATCAGCGCCACAGATGGGGAAGAGGGCTTCCTCGGCTGTGAGAATGCCCTTCTTCCGCAGCGCACTCCTCACTTGTATCCTGGCTTTAGACAGCAGCCAAGCGAAGAACTGGACCTTTGGAGGGGCATGGTTCTTCCAGACGAACTCAAAGGCAGGGGAGAGGACGCCACCCCAAGTACGCAGCTTATACAGGGCTCCGGCGTGCAGCACGCCGTCCTTTTTCTCGCACTTGAGCAGCATCCGAGTGTCAGCAGTCTCAGTCAGCGTCACCGTGCCAAGCAAGGCAGAGAGCAAACCAAACTGGCGCTCACCGGCAGAAGTGAGCCTGGGGACCAGGGCACGCTGCACTCCGTGCCTCAGCACCGCGGCCACCAAAGCCCCGACATCGAGAGCACACTAGTGGAAACCACCCCTTTCGTCCAGGGGGGCAGGGGGCATCTGTCCCGGTTGCACCAAAAACCGGGACAAGTGCCATGCATTGGTCCCGGTTCGTGTGCCCGAGGCAGCAGAAACCACCTGGGGGCATCTGTCCCGGTTCGTGGGGAGCCAATGGTCCCGGTTCGTGGCACGACCCGGGACGAATCCCTAGCCACAGGCCACGTGGCGCGCGCATGGGCATTGGTCCCGGATCATACCCCTAACCGGGACCAATGTCCCTTCCCCTACAAATGCGGCCACAGCCCCGTCCTTTTTTTAAGCATGGGTGGTATTGTCTGTCCGCGTGGCGCATGGGTGGTATTGTCTGTCCGCGTGGCGCGGGAGTTGTAACGCGTGGCCATGAATGCGCGTTATAAACTGCCGCACCTCCACTCCACGCACCGTCGTGCCACCACCATGACTCCGAGGAGGAACAACACTACCGGTTTCCGCGGAGTTCGATCGCGGCAGAACGGAATGTTCACCGCGACTATCCGCTTCGGGGACGACCGCATCCCCCTCGCTCCTTTGCGACGGCCTCGGAGGCCGCCCGCGCTTGGGACGCGGCGGCCTGGCGCCTCGGCCGCCCGCGGTCGTTGATGAATTTTAGCGACTGCCACACCCTCTGGGAAGCGGAGGCCAGGGCGCCGACGCCGCAGATCGTCACTGCCGCCGACCACCGCCACCTCAGGCACCACGCGTTTCAGGGCCTAGTCGACGCCAAGGACGACCGCGTGGTCCGCGAGTATTACCGGAACAATCCGGGTGAGGAGAGCGCCGACGAGGAGCTATGGCAGACCCGCGCTGAGCGGGCGGAGCGGCGCCTCGAACGCCACCTCGAGTTAGATGCCGCTCGGGAGGCGAGGACGAAGGCGCTGCAAGCGCTCCGTCGGGCCGACCACGCCGGCGAAGTCTGGGCCTCCGACGATCCGAGGTGGGGGCCTATCTCGGAAATACCATCATGCACCTCCTCCGACGACGAGGAGGTCACCGACGACGACGAGGACGAAGAGTAGCGCGCTAGCGCGTCTGTTTTCTGTTGGCTGTTTAATAAAATAATTTGTTGTATTCCGGCAAACAGTGGCCCTCTAGCTCGTCTGTTTTCTGTTTTCCGTGTGATTTTTCCTGATTTGTTGGATTCAGATCTAATGGCATTTCGATAGACGTTAAAAAGAGGGGGACATGTATTTTGATAGATAAACAAGGCACGGTACACATAATGGCAAGATTGGATCTAAATCTAAACGGAGAGCATAGATCTAAATAAACAAGGCAGTACATAATGGCAAAAGTGCATCGATCTACTAGTCATACTCCTGCCTAGGCCTATAGTACATGTACTCGTAGTCGTCGTAGTCGCCGCCGCCGTCGTCGTCACTATCGTCTGACGGTGCTCTGCACTCCCTCGGAGGATCACGACTCCAGGGCTGGGCCTGAGGGTAGCGCAGGCGAGGGATATCGCCGGCCCTGATGTAGTCCATGACGCTCTGTAGAGTCCGGCCGGACCACCATAGCCGACGACCGGCCTCGTGATAGTTCCCAGGAGGCAGACCGTCCTTCTCATACCTGGTGAGCGCCCTCTCACGCCGATTGATGAAGAAGGCATCCCAAGTTTGCTGGTTATCGGGATGCCAACTGGGATTTCTCCGCTGCTCCGGCGTGAGCTCGTGGTAGTAGTGGTTTGTGATGGCCGCCCGACGCGCCACACCTTGAGGAAGAGGAGGGACCGGCACTCCTCCGGCGCTCAGCATCCAACCGGCGGGAACGTTGTAGCCGCACGGGCAGGGGTAGTTTGAGGCGGAAAGTGCCTCCGCCTGGAGGAATGTTAGAGTGGGTACGGTAGAAGCCATGAGAGAGTGGTGAGTTTGTATGTGTTTATGGCAATGCAGTGGCAATGTATACATATATATAGCGAGAAGAAAACATCCCTTTAGTCCCGGTTGGAGGGACCAACCGGGACTAAATGGGTTATGGTTTCATTGGGAAACGGATCATCCCTTTAGTCCCGGTTGGGGACACCAACCGGGACTAAATGGGAATTAGGGTTTCGTTTGGACCAATCAGATAGAATCACACGGATCGTGTGTTTCTTTCAAGCGCTCTTGAGTCGTTGGATCCGGGTGTGTTTTTTTCGAGCTGTTGTGAGCCGTCCGATCAGGGCTACTGTGTGTTTCCTTCGAGCTGCTGTGAGCCGTTGGTTGAGTTGTTTCTTAACCGTTGGATCAAAACACTAGCTCAACACCCTATATATATATAGCCCAGCTTCATACACCGGTCAGTTCATCTCCCAAATACAAAACATCCGGATTCGCCCTCATACGTCCAGTCGTGCATTTGGTATGCATATATGCACCCAGTAGCCACGGTCGGGCTGTATGATGGCGATACCGTCTGTTTTGTTCCACATCCCCTTAAGGTTTGATACATCATATATACTCAATTCATCGAGCAAATACAAAATATCCGGGTTCGACATCATACGTCGATCCTGTCGTGCATTTGGGTCAGTGTTTAACACATTCATCCCCCTTTAACACATTCATCCATGCATGCTTGGGTCAGTGTTCACTTTGAGCTCGGGTAGTAATGTGCACGGGAACATCATCCGCGACGGCCGAGCACGACAGAACAGAATGTTTACCGCATCCCCCTCGGTGTTCGTTTGTTTTCTCTTTTTAATAAAAGAAATTTTCCTGTACAAAATAAATAAATAAAAGAATTTGTATTCCGGCGACATTGCGGCGCGCTAGCGCGTCTGTTTTCTGTTTAATGTAATTATTACTAATTTTAAAACAATATAAGATATTTATATTTAAATTAAGTGCAAATAGTGAAATAGTTAATAGTTTGAATAGTTAGAATAATTATTTAGGTAAACAGAAAACGGATTTGAATTATTTACGCAATTTCAAACAATTTTAATGTTGTAATTTTTTCGTAATTTGAAAGTATGTAGAAGTTATTCACTTACATATTTAAGATATTCAAAATTTGGCGCTAAAACAATTGGCGCGCCGGCCCACTGGTTCTGGCGCGGGCGACCAGCCGGGCCTTTCGTCCCGGTTGTTGCCACCAACCGGGACGGAAGGGCCTTTCGTCCCGGTTGGTGGCAACAACCGGGACGAAAGGGTCATAGGATATAAACACGTCACCGCTCCCCTCAGTTCCAGACCGCGCGCAGGGACGAAATCGACGCCGCCAGGCTGCCCATTTTTTCCGTCCCCCCGCGCCGCCCCTCACCCCGTCGGCATCCGCGCCGCCCCCCTCGCCCCGTCGGCATCCTCCTCTGTGGCGCCGCTCCCGACTCCGTCGAGCGCACCCCCCCCCCTCGGCCCCCCCTACGCGCCCTCTCCCGTTCGCCTCGGCCGCGCGCCGCCCTCTAGGTCCCGCCGCTGCCCCGCGCCGCCCCTCGATCCCGTCGCTGCCCCGCGCCGCCCCTCGATCCCGTCGCTGCCCCGCGCCATCCTCCACCGCCCCCGCGCCGCCGCTGCCCCGCGCCTTCCTCCACCGCCCCGCGCCGCCGTTTCCCCGCGCCGCCGGCCCGCCGCTGCCCCGCGCCGCTGCCCCAAGAGGAGGTAAAAGGCCTGCCTCCATCTCGCCCTAATCTTGGGCCTTTTTTGTTTTTCTTCCTTTTTTTTTACTTAATTACTGTTTTTTATTATTGTTAGAATTATTAGTTTACAAATGTTAGAAATTTAAGTTTATGAATGTTAGAAATTTTAGATTAGACTTATTTACTTTAAATTTGTTTAGAATTGTTATAAAAAATTTAAGAATGTTAGAGCATGTCTAACAGACCCCCTATATATATGGCCCAAACCCGTATAATAACCGCTGATATACGGGTTTGGGCTATACCCGGCCATCTAGCAGACCCCGTAAATGGACCACCCCCGAACAATGTTTTACAAGTTTGGGTAGGGGGCGGCCCGTCGACCCCTACATGTGCGGGTCGGGAGGGGATATAGAGGGCCAACCCTCTACCTCGTGCGAGCTAGGGCGCGCTGAAGATCTTTTGAGAGTATGGACAGAGTTTACTTTGTCTAGAAATAACAACAGCAATTAAAATTCAGATATGAAGAGGCATCCCTGATGCCCCTGTTAGAAGAGAGCAAATCAACACTAAAATGAAGAAAACAGATATTGCTGCTGTATGAATGTGTTGAAGAAGCAAAGACAGGACCAAAGGTTGCCAAATTTGCTGGTAACCTTTGGTCCTGTCTTTGCTTCTTCAACACATTCATACATCAGCAATATCTGTTTTCTTCGTTTTAGTGTTGCTTTGCTCTCCTCTAAAACGAGCATTAGGGATGCTTCTTCATATCTGAATTTTAATTGCTGTTGTTATTTCTAGACAAAGAAAACTCTGTCCATACTCTCAAAATATCAGCTGCCATGAGGGTGCCCAAGTCATGGATATGCAAAATGTCCAAAACCCTGTTCATAAGACAGATTAATGGCAATTTCATGCATAGCCTGGTGAGTTACTAAAATCTTCTTTTTTGGGGTTTCCTCAAGTTTGTCCCAGTATTTTCACTGCCTCATTCTCTTTTGTTTTTCACCTGTTCCTGCTTGCTACAGGTCATACCAGAGTGGTTTCTGAACTATTTTGGAGGAAAGATACCAGGAACTGTCAAATTACAAGCCCCTAATGGTATTGCATTTGATGTTGGAGTTATGGAGAACATGAACAGAACAATCCTCAAGTATGGTGACAGAACAGAACCCGAGGAGATAAAGAATCTACCAACGAAAATGCGAAGAGTGCATAATTGGTATATGCAAGCCGCTAATGAATCCGAGGACTGGCTATGTCTCAACGTTAAGGACGAGCACTATGGAACTGGAAATGGAATTGTTATGATTCAATTTGAGGAATTGTTTCAGTTATACCAGCAGCAGGCCCTCGACAAATCTATCCTTAGTGCCTATTGTCTGTAAGCACTTATTTCTCTAGCTCACCTCATTCAATTGCATATATATTCATATATATATATATATTTATATAGTACACTCATATATTATAATTGCAGAATGAAGATTCTCGAATGCAAAAGAGATGGAATCTATGATATTGGGTTCATTGATCCAAATATTATTTATGAAAAGACTCTTCGGCAATCTCCCAAGGATACAGAAAATAATATTCTGAGGGCAATAATATTTAACCAACACCGACGGGAAATACTATTTCCTTACAACTTCAAGTAAGTGTGTTACTCTGTTGTAAACATTCTGTTTTCCTTACTCGATGTTCATTGTATAATTGATGAGTTCTGCGTGCGCAGCTTCCACTATATTCTGCTAATCTTCCAAATTGACAAAGGAAAAGTAATTGTAATGGACTCAAAACGTAAACCCCTCTCAATGTGGGCTGACATGCAGGAAATGATCCAGCGGTAATTTCAATATTTATTAATTTCAGTATTTATATGTTGCAATATCGACTACTTTGTTTCATTTTCGGATATCAAGTAATTACTAACTCTTTTTATTCTTTTTCTTTCTCGGGTAGGGTTTGGAAGAGGTTCATAAGGAAGTCTCCCGGTGAATGGGAAAAACAACTTACATTTGATGTTGTGCAAGTAAGTACTATCTAGATCCGTGCCCATCTCCATTATCATGCCTGGTTGATTATTATTTTGATTGAAACAATCTTCTCGTATAGTGCTTGCAACAAGGAGACGGGAATAACTTGTGTGGATACTACGTTTGCGAGTTCATTCGTCAGACCACATCTCCCAAGGGCAGAAATTTAAAACAACTTCATGTACGTTAATCGTCAATTCTTCTTATTACTATCTATTTTAGTTACTTAGCTTCATATATTTTAGTGACCACTCTTCTTTATATTAGATCGAACGGCTTCGGGACGGTCTTCTACCTAGGGACCGCATACGAGCAATTCAGGAGGAAATTGCGGGCTTCTTAGATGCAGAGGTCATAAACGTACATGGAGAGTACCATGCCTCCGGTTGGAACTAAGTTTGATTTTGTAATACACTCCATCGGTCATGTAATATGATCGATATACTTTGCTTCTGTAATATAAGTGTTTCTTATTCTGCTTTATATACTTATTCACTCGTGCGACCCGGGGGCTCGGTGGAGGGTACACCGAGGCTCCTCTCTTCTCGAGGTCCGGGGAGGGGCGGCCAGGAGGTCTCGGGGACCAAAAAAACGGAAATTGTAAAGCCCTGCCGCGGCAGAGAAAAGGGCAAAAGCCCTGCCGCGGCAGAAGGGGCATGCATCCCGGGTCGTATTCAGAACCGGGACTAATAGCCCTGGCCAGGTTCCAGCGCTCGGGCCACGTGGTCAGCCCCATTTGTCCCGGGTCCTGCCACAACCGGGACCAATGGGGAGGGTATTTGTCCCGGATGCCCCGTCCCGGTTGCACAACCGGGACAAAAGGGGGCCTACGAACCGGGACTAAAGCCCCCGTTTCCACTAGTGGCATGAGATAACAGAGCCGGCATTTGCAGGCAAAGTGCACCGCCCGGAAGCCACGAGTCTAGCCAAAAGGCCGTGTGCAGGCCATTACCGACCGTGGAGCTCGAGATGGATCGGTACAGCGGCATGAGGGCGTCCAAATGCTTCCAGTGCGGCCCTAGCAGGTGTCGCTCTTCATGGTTACTCCACACCCATCGAGGCCACGGTGCAGCAGCCTGGTGATGTACGCGGTGAATAAGCTTGACCTGGAGACATTCGTTCTTGGCTGCCAGGCATTTCAGGCCGAGGCCACCCTCTTCCTTAGGCCGGCAGACCACGCTCCAGGCCACCAGGCACCTCGCGCCGCTCGGCCTAGCCTTGACGTTCCAAAGGAAAGTACGACGCAGCCCCTCAATCGCCCGGAGGAGAGCTGGCGGTAACTCCACTCCGCCCATGGCAAAAGTTGGGAGCGCATCAAGCACTGCGTTGAGCAGGGTGACCCTGCCTCCCGAGGAGAGAAGAATAGCGCTCCAGCCTGAGAGATATTTTTCGACCTTAGCAATCAACTGGGAGAAGTGTGACAGTTTGAGCTTCCCTGCGGTGAGTGGCAGGCCGAGGTAGGTCTGTGGGAAACCTTCCACACGGCAGCCCAGAGCGGCACAAATCTCCGCGAGCTCGGTGGCGTCCACATGCATGGGCACAAGGGTACTCTTGCTGAAGTTGATTGTGAGTCCAGTGGCCGCAGCAAACATATCCAACAGCTCCTTCAGGCGCCTGGCAGCGGCGCAGCTGGCCCTCATGATAATGAGGGTATCGTCCGCATACTGGAGCACCGGACACGGCTCATCGTCGGCGAGTGGATGACGCAACAGGGGGTCCTGGCGGATTAGCCGTTGGAGGACGTCGGCCACAAGCAGGAACAGGTACGGGGACAGGGGGTCTCCCTGGCGCAAACCGCGTTTGCAATCAATCCACGGCCCCGACACCCCATTTAGCATAACAGCAGACCGGCAGGATGTGAGGATCATGTCCATCCAATCGCACCAGATGTCGGGGAAGCCACGGGTCAGCAGAATCTCTCGCAGGCTCCCCCAATCGATAGAATCGAAAGCTTTGGAGAAATCCAGCTTCAGGACTAGAGCGGGGGCTTTCCTCTTGAAGCAGCACTTGACCAATTCAGTCCCGAACACAAAAGTTTCCGAGATGCTTCTGCCCGAGAGGAAACCGGACTGGTTCTCGTCCACCAGCGCACTGATCTGGGCCTAGAGGCGTGAAGTCAGGGTCTTGCAGACAATCTTGACAGAACAATTTTGGAGGGAGACCGGGCGGAAGGAACTTGGAGCCAGGACCCCGTCAGCTTTCGGGAGAAGGACGATGTGCGCCCTGTTGATGGCTCCGAGCTGGGCGTTTCGCCTGTGAACAACATCGAACAGTCGGAGCATAGCAGGTTGAACCGCCTGCCAGGCGGCACGGTAGAAGGAGGGCCCTAGTCCGTTCGGCCTCGGCGCGCTCGTCCGGTCCATCCCGTCGACCGCGGCCTTGATCTCCTTAGCTTCAAACGGGGCCACAAGGGCCGGGACGTCCGCCCGTGGAGCCCCCATGTACAGGCTGCCCAGGTCGAAGTACCAGCTGGTTGGCCTGGCGCGCCCGAGCAGCTCTTTGTAGAAGGCGAGTAGGGCAGCTTCCTTGCCCGGCTGGTCGGAGATGGCCACCCCGTCGACGATGAGCTCGCAGATTTGGTTCCCGCGTAGGCGTTGCGACGCCCGCGCGTGAAAAAACCGCGTGTTTTCATCCCCTTCCTTGACGACCCTCATCTTCCCCCGCTGCTTTCAGCGCGCCGCGGCGTGGCACACCGACTCGGCCAGTTTGGACCGAACCTCATCCCGCAGGTCTCTTTCCATACCTGAAAGAACACGGGATTCCTCGTGGAAATCCATCAGGTTAAGAATGAAGTGGCAATTATTATCGAATAAGGGGGAGTATCAATGTTCCCTCTGCCAGGTTTTGGCAACGGTCCGGAAGCTCTTGATGCAAGCGGCGAGGTCGAGGGCGGCATTGCGGTGGGGACCCACAGCAGACCAGCGAGGCAAGGTGGAAGGGAGGAAGAGAGGGTCAAGAAGCCACGCATTCTCGAAGCGGATTTTTTTTGGCTTGGGGATGGAGGTGGTGGCAGTGACCAGGAGCGGATGATGGTCAGACGTGGGGCGGGGGAGAGAGGCGAGCGAGGAGTTAGGGAGGATGGAGTCCCACTCGGGGTTGAAGAAGACCCGATCTAGCCTAGCCATGACCGGCGTGGTCTGTCCGTTCGTCCAGGTAAAGAGGCGATCACGTAGCGGGAGCTCGAACCACCCAACATCGCGAATGAGGGAGTTAAAAGCAGCCGCAAGATTCCGATCAAAGTTTGAGTTGTTCTTCTCGGAAGGGTAGCGGATTAGGTTAAAGTCCCCGAGCACAATCCAGGGGCCCCTTACCGTGGAGGAGAGAGTCGTCATCTCGTCTATAAAAACGGAGGTGAGGCTATGGTCAGAGGGGGCGTACACATTTGTGACTGTGAAGGCGAGGTCGGAGGAAGTCGAGGATAGGGTGGTGGTCAAGCTGAAGGTGCGTTCGTCAGAGGCGGAAAGGGTTAGCAGGCGTGCATCCCAGGCAGTGAGGATCCCGCCCCGGCTGCCGTCCGCGTCCACGGTTTTGAAGGTGGATAGGCGCGTGGGGAGGAAGGACCAGACTTTTCCTTGCGAGACAGAAGCCAGCTTGGTCTCCTGGATGCAGCAAACGACAGGGTTTACGCGAGAGAGAGCATCGCGCGCGACAAGGCATTTGTCTTCGTCTCCTAGGCCCCTCAGGTTCCAGGAAACAAAGGAGAGAACAAGGTGATTAGCATGATCGATTACATTTCGGAGAGGCAGCGAACGGCACTGCCCCATTTGATTAACAGAGGGAATACAACTAGTAGAGAAGGGGGGACACAACGGCGGGGACCTGCGCGCTACGTTTCGCCGAGGGGACCTTGGCGTTCTAATCATCGGCACCAGCAGGCACCGTAGCTAGCTTTCCAAAGGCAGCCGTCCTCATCGCGGACACAGACTTCATTCCCAGGGGGGTAGCATGACGAGCAGCTTGTTCTTGGCCACATGCTGCAGGCGGGCCGAGCATCCCTTGATGGATTCTTTGAGCTCACGCAGCTTAACTGCTTTAGTTGTCATGTCCACGAACTTCTCGGGTTCCTTCTCTGCCAGACGGGAGCTCCTGCGAGCATGTGTCTTCTCCGCCGGCGCTGCAGCACGCACGGGAACAGCAACGGCCGCAGCGGCACGCCCAGCAGGAACATCCAGCAGCTCGACGCCATTGACGACAGCCTCGGAGCAGTAGACGTCCGCCCGGTGCTCCGGGGACGAGGAGGCGGAGGTGAGCCCCGAGTCTCCACCGGAGGCCGACCACGCCTCCGAAGAGGTATCAGAGCCCGAGCTCATCGACAGCATAGGAGATGGCGGGGGTGGAGGAGGCGTGGCCGCTTCCATAAGCAGCAGCTGGACCCGGCCGCCATGTCCTTGAGGTCCAACGCGCGGCCCAACCGAACGGCCGCCATCTGCGGCCGCGTCCGTGCCCGAGTCGCGCAGAACTGGCCTTCCCAGGAGGGGAGCATGGTGACTGTGCTGGAACGATGGCGGTGGCGGGGGGGGGGGCGAAGAACCGGGGGGGGGCAAAGAACGGGGTGTAGCGGCCATCCTCGAGGTATTGATCCAGAGGCCACACCCGTTTCAGTTCAAATGTGTACTGGCCTGGACCCCCACGGACCACCTTTTGGCCAGACATCATTGGGGATGTCGCGCGCACTCTCCACAAGCAACACCACCTTGACCGCGGACATGTCACCACCGAGGAGGCAGATGGGATCGATCTCGAGCACCTCGCCAAATTTCCCGAACAGGGCGGCAATCCCAGCAGGGTTGACATGCTCAGCAGCCAGGGGGGAGGCATGGAGCAGAGCACACACATTTGCCTGCGTAGGGGTCCGCCCAGCCTCTTCTTCTCGCTGTAGTGTGATCCGCACGTCCTCGTGCATGATGAAGGGCAGGGCCATAGCCATTTCTCGCGTCACATGGGAGCGAAAACGGACGTAGGTGGCTCCAATGCCCGAGTGCACCAGCTCGAACTGCAGCTGGGGGAAAGCTCCAAACAGGGCTGCCGTGATAGACCTGTCGGGGTCACCGAACCCGGTCGGAGGCTCCAACCAGACCACTGCCAGGCGGCGAGCGGCTTCGCGGTCGCCGGGCGGCATGTAGACCTCCACGAAGTCCGGGCGCTCCGACGAGGCTGGGATGGAGGGGGGCCCGAGCTCGGAGTCGGACCCGGCCTCGGACTCGACGAGTTCGCTCCCAGGCATGGAGGACGGCGCCGCAGGGGAGGCAGCTGGGGCCTCCGTGGATGCGCGCGACCAGGCGCGGCGAGCCGGGGCGGAGCTGACGGGGATCATCTCGATGTTGCGGACGGGGGGGGGAGGTCCTCCGAGCTGGCGACGCGCGGGTCCGAGCCAGAGCCCGAGACGTGCCGCAAGGGTGGTGGGGAGAGGGGGAGCAAGGGCAGTGCGGTGGGTGGAGCGGAGGAGGGGCGGAGGTGGGGGAGCCTAAAGCGGAGGGGAACGACGTGGTGGAGCGGGGCGAGGTGGGCGAGACAGGAATGGTGGGCGCGGGCAGTGGTGAGGGACGGGTGGTGGGGGAGAAGCAGGGCATGGTGCACTCGCCGAGCCGGTGGCCGGAGAGCCCGCACCCGCGGCAGCAAATAGGATCGCGGCAATCGGCCACACGGTGGTGTTTGAGGGAGGCAAGGCAGCGGAAACACTTTCCGTCCAGAGAGCGCAGCGCGGGGGATTTAGCAGGGGATTTTGCTGCAGGCTTGCCGGGGGAGAGTAATGCCTGAGCGTACGACGGGTTGGTGGGCGTAGACGAGAGAGTGAAGGGTGAGGGCGGAGCAATGGTGGGCGGCGCCTCGCGGCCCGCGCCCTCCTCCGTCGTGTCTTCCGCAGAGGGGATTAACTCTCCCGAAGTGGCCTCTGCTCCATACTGCCCAGGCGATGAGACACTCGAGCTGACCGGGAGTGAGAGCAGGCCGTCCTCGTCAGTTATTGAGGGAACTTTCCATTTAGTGGCAGCAGACCTGGTGGGTGGGGATTTTTTCTGAACCCAATCTCTGACAGGGAGAGGATCCCTGGTGGTCACCCTTCCTGCCGCTTCCATGGCCGCCGCAAGGCTGAGATGGAACCCAAAATCGAAACTCCGCATCTGCCAAGGTCCCCGGACAACAACGTAGCGCGCGACTTGCAGACTAGCGAGGCAGATTTTGAACACATTGGGGGCGATAAGCTTGACGCGAATGCGCTCCGGGGAGGCGCAAAAGAAGAAATTGAGGAGGTTTTCGACACACAGAACGGAGAAACAGGGCGAAAGAAAGGGCGGCGTGATCCACAGCTCACCGGGGGAGGAGTCACAAAGAGGATCAAGGTTGGCGAAAGAGACAAGGGATTGGAATTGCTGGAGGATGTGGGACTGGAACTGCTCACCTGGGGTACCCACCGCAATCTCCGTCCGCTCCCGATCCGAGCCGCACGCGGGAGGAGCAGCCGGACTTCCGCCTACGCCAGCAAGGGGGGCACCAGCATCCGCGGGGGCGGGGCTAGCGGCGGTGGGGCTAGTTTGTGGGTGGCCGGAGGGCGCCGGAGCGGCGCCGCCCGCTAGGGACGGCGAGTCGCCTGAGCGGTCGCGAGGGGGACCCATTCTCTTGCCTCTATATGTGCCTGCCTTGTTTGTCTATTCAATAGCGCTATTTTGTTAGGCAACCGTGCCAATGCGATTTTTCTTTTTTGAAGCCAGTGCGAGGTTAGGTGGGATGGTAGAGATGCGCATGTAGTCCACTAAATCCTCCTAATTAAAAGGATCTAACCACGTTAGTGAGGAAACCTGCGGTGGCAGTCTTTCCGTAATTACATAGAAGTGTGACACCATACCACCACAGGAACCTTAATAGTAAAGATCTCATATGCTTCAGAGTGCATGTAACTAGGATGATGGCGCGGAACAGACATCGAAGAGGGTGAGGAGGCAGTATATTGGTATTAGTACTATGGTGTCCATTGTTGCAAATGTAAAACCATGTCAATTCATTTCCATTTCGGAGTGCATGTTATGATTTAGATCTCCTATTCGGTAATTTGGTTGACACTCTGGCCATGTGGGATACCCGGCCAGCTCTCCTCTCCACTCCCAAACTGTGGATAATGCAGCGGCTCCCCATGCGGGCACAGAACGCTCTCATCTCTACTCCCAAACAGAATGCGGGTACCATGTCTGGCCGTCGCGAGGAGGGCCGCCAGCAGCAGATCCACAAGTACTTTCCCCGGCGCAGCATGCAAGGCGCGGAGTATGCGCGTGCCCGCGAGGCGTACCGGTGCGAGGTGCATCAGGCCAACTCGTCCCGCGCACCACCACCTCCGGCTCCACCCATCGCACTTTCGGATGTCGAGGAGGAAGAAGAGGAGGAGGTTCTCGCTGTCGAGTTCCACAACGAGGCCCTGAAGTGGCCCCACATGCAAGCGGGGCTTTTAGAGTCCATAGAGAGTTTCGCGACAGAAGAGTTCCGGCAAGCGAGGCTCGCCCGGCTTTTCACTGTCAAGCTGGAGGCCGACACCGCGGAAGCGATCCGCCATTCGATACAGAATGAAGATGTGACGGCGCTGGCGGACGCGCGGCGACGCACCCTAGGCTAGGACGTTAGGTCCGGTGTCTATCCTTTTATTTTTGTGGAAGCGTTACCCCGGAACGCAAACAATACGAACCATGGTCAGGTTTCAAAAGGTATCGTTTATACCACTTTGATAAGAGAAAATACACTATATTCATTTTCCTAGGGAAGAGGGTGTATTCTTTACCTAATAATAAAAGCGTTAACGCTTTCTTGGTTGGTTACTTGGTCAGTCGGTCCGTCGCTAAAATTGCCATCCAACTTGATAAAAATTACCTAACATGCCATCTATAAGTTTGTACCCGTTCGTTTTTTTATTTTCTCTAAGTGCCGGTTGTTTTACTAGGACAGTTATCGAGCCATCCGAATTAGTTACATGCGGTTGTCGCCTCCATCGATACCCTGATCGCCGCTTCATGCTCTCCGGACTATTCCGTATATCCCCTGCCGGCGAGCGACGACTCCATGGCCGCACGGAGATTCCCCGTTTCACGTGACTCCTACGCCTTCCAGATCGCCTTCCCAGCGTACTGTCCTGGGTAACCGCGTGCCTTTGCTATTCCTTCCCGCTTCGCAGATTGCCCGGCCTGCAAACCTATCCATCGTAGGACTACGTATATGGTTTCGCTTCCTACCGGCGCTTCAGGCGCTTACCCTACAAAAAAAAAGTGGATGCATGCATTCCCGTCATGCACAAGCTAGCTAGCATCGATCTTTTGAAAGAGATTAATGCTAGGCTTATGGCTTATGCGTAGCTGGTATATTATGGACGGACGACGTGCAACATCCAGCAATTCGGCCACGAGACGTGCACGCGCAGCGACGTGTAGACCGCTCAACCCGGCGCCCACACCTTCCTCAAGGTAGTCGAGCAACCCTCAGACCTCGCCCTCAAGGCGCTTCGGACCCTGTAAGAGCCCTACGACGGCCGGTCGCTCGCTGTTGCACAAGCCACGCATCCGCGTCTCCAGCAACACGACTTCCCGCCTAGGCATCCACAACGACAACCTCGAGTCCTTGGACGCCACCACCGTGATCGTCGATTCTTGCTGGGCTGGGCGCCGAGGTGGCGATTGTCGCGGCCTCCATGCACGAGCAGCTCGCACAACCCAAGAAGGCCGCCGTGGAGCGTGATTCGGGGTGGCCACCAAACTATATCAGGCTGAGGGCAATGGCCTGGAATTACTCACTCAGCTGCCTTTGTTTGGCTACTTTTTTTACTCGCGCTAGATGCGGGTATGAATAAATCGTTGATTTCGTTAGTTTTTGGTGCGAGTACAAGTGGTGGTCAGGCGCCGAGTAGCACCCACATGTTTTTCACCACGAGAGGAGGTTGTGCATGAGGTGATGTAGCCCCTCGGGTGTGTGACTATTGCACATCTGTCTAGATGTGTCTAAGAGATCATAAAATTGTTCATTACGTGCTATCACAAATTGTCGATTGGAAAAGTTGTATAGTCTAACATAAGAGAATTTTGTTGATGGATGATTGAAATCGAAGGAAAGGAGGAGAAGGGAAGAGTGTTATCTTAAAACGAATCAACAAAAATGACAGCTTAGATAGGTCATGCAGAAAGATCTAACGGACCGTGGAAACGTATTTTCGTCACACTGTGATCACCAACGTTTTGATGGTATAGACGACATCAACACAAATATAATTTTCTCAGCCTTAGGCCAACCGCTGATTCGCCATGTTGTCCATGAAGTGAGATAAGAAGTTCGCTTGCCCACGACCCACCGTCCTAACTGAACATTGGCAAGATCCTTTAACCAACGAACGGGTAATAAGAACTTGTGTTATTTCCGTAGCGAAGCACGGGCATTGTGCTAGTCTATTACAATATCTCTACTATATAATGCGGGCTAAGGTGATTGTTCCTGATGGTACGTCCTGACCAAAACCAGCAAAACAGCTATACAAAAAGAAAGTGAAAAACTAGCAATTATAATCGGAAAAGGTGTCCCGATCCGGATCTATGAAAGGCCAAGAAGAAACCAACCTGAAATCCTTCCGGCTGGTAACGAACACGCCACACAAAAACAATTGTTTGCTGTACATGACTCCCAGTCTGATAAGAAATAGTACATGGAAAGGGAACAAAACAGCGATTGTCATAGTCATTGTGCCTGACTATTCCGTTAGATTCCATCCTCGCCGAATTGTATACTAGCTTCATAGACGCATGAGACCTGTTGCATCTGATACTACCACTAGTGGAAACAGGTGCATTAGTCCCGGTTATTAAGGCCCATTTGTCCCGGTTGTGCAACCGGGATGGGCTAGCCGGGACAAATGGAGCTCCCCCATTGGTCCCGGTTGTGCCAGGACCCGGGATGGTAGGGATGGCACACCTGGCGAACCTGGGCCAGGGACGGCCAGGGAGTTCGTCCCGGTTCGTTTTAGGAACCGGGATGGATACCTTCTTAAAAAAAAATCCGCCCACATTTTCCTGCCGCGACAGGTTTTTTTTCGTTTCGTTTTTTTTTCCTGTCTCGCAATCCCCAACCGGCCTCCCCTTCCCCAACCGCGTCCACTGGCCCACGTCTTTAAGTAAGCCCACTGGCCACATTTTGGTCAAAGGGCCCACTGGCCCGCGCCTTTTATTATAAGTCCCGGTGGCTGCATTCGGTCAAAGGGTCGCGGGGGTCAAAAGGGGCCACTGGCCAGCGGCCTAGTGGCTGGCTCGCCCGGTCCCTTAAATTAAAACCACACGGACGGTCAAAGGGCCCACTGCCGCCTCGTCTTTCCGCCCCTCCACTTCCCCACGCACGCGCCTCGGCTCCCCCCCCCCCCCCGCATTCATGGCCGCCTGCAACCGTCGCCACGTTCCGGCCGCCGGTTGGCATGCCAGCCCCCCGGGTCCTTTTTAAAGGGCCCCCGCCGCCCGTACAACCCATCCACCCCGGCCGCGTCCCAGCCAAAGGAACCCTAGCCACCATGTCGCGCTGGTTCAAGCGTCCCAGGAACGACCACGAGGCCGGGTCCTCGAGCGGCGCCGGCCAGAGAGGCTCCGGCGTCCCCCCCCCCCCCCCCCCGCCGGTGGAGGCCTTCGGCTTCGGCCCGGGAGGTGTCCGCATTGGCGGGGCGCCGCGCGTCCCCGCTCCACCTCCGGCGGCACGCCCGCCGCCCCGCGCCGCGCCCAAGGGCAAGCGCTTCCGCCGGTACGTGCGGACGGCGGAGGACAAGTGGCATTGGGACCACGCCACGCCGGTCTTCTGGCCGGACGTCCACCTCCCGGACAGATGGCACCTCAACCTCCAGCGCATCCCGGTGCCGCCGGCCACGACCAACGAGGCCGCGCGCGAGGAGATCGACCGCCGGCGCCGTCTCCTGCCGGCCCACCTCCTCAGGGACCGCGCATACGCGCGCAGCTCTCCCTACTGGGCCGTCTGGTTCCAGCAGGAGCACGACCTGCGCCGGCGCTCCTTCATCCCCATCGCCCAGGAGGAGGTGAGCGTGGAGGACTACCCCGCGCCACCGCCCGGCAGGGAGCCGGAGCTGTGGCTCCTTGAGGACATCGGCGACACCATCGCCGAGGACGAGGACCCCGAGCTCCGGGCCAGCTTGGAGGAGGCCTACGAGGCCTCCCGCCGCTCCCTCGTCGAGGACGAGGTCAAGCGGTGGGAGCAGGTCCTGGCCGCCGCTGCCGCCGACGGCGCAGCCATGCCGCCCCCTTCGGCGCCTGCCCCTTGGTGGCAGGTGATGAACGCCGAGCTGGAGGCGTCCGAGGACCAGCCGCCGCCGCAGCCGCTCCCCCCCGGCCTGGAGTACGGCATGTCCTGGGCCTGGACCGGCGGCGTATGGTCGCCGGAGGAGCTGCCCCCGCCGCCGCCGCCACCGCAGCCGGAGGAGCTGCCCCCGCCGCCGCCGCACGCGCCCCCGATGCCTCCGCAGCCACCGTCGGGCCCGCCCCAGCTGCCTGCCCACCTGTGGCAGGCACCCCCTACCAGTGCATCTCCTCCGACGAGGAGGACTAGGCCGGTGCCGGCGCGCCCGCCCTAATATACTAGGATACCCCCCAAGAAACGGCCGGCCGCCTGCGGCCGCGCCGCCGCCCCCTTTATGTAATCACGGCCGGCCTCCTATGGCCGCGCCGCCCCCCTATGTAAGCACGGCCCCCGGGCCTTTTTAATATATATTTTGTGTCGACAAAAACGCGTCCCTAGTTCAACCCCGCCGGCGGAACCAACGCCGGCGGGATCTTCCTACCCGTTCCCGCCGCCGGCAGAGCTTCGCCAAGGCATGTACGCTGTCCCTGGCTGGTCGCTCGGCCTGGAGAGAGGGCCGAGGTATTTATACAACTGGGCCTCCAGTCCCGGCCCGTGCCACCAACCGGGACTAGAGGCACCCCCTTTGGTCCCGGTTGGTACCACGGGCCGGGACCAATACTTTTTTCGAAATTTGGTGGCACCCTGCACGCCAAAATTGTTTAGCGCCAAAATTTGAAAATTGTTTAAGTTTGCACATTAACAACTTCTATATACTTTCGAATTTGACAAAAATTTCAACATGAAAAATGCTAGAATTTGCATAACTAATTCAAATCCATTTTTCGTTTAACTAAATAATTATTCTAACTATTGAAACTATTAATTATTTTACCATTTGCATATAATTTGAATATAAATATCGAGTTGTACCTTTTTAACACGGAGAATTTGGGATCTTCCCCAAGCAACACAATGAATAATTAAAATACTTACTCAACTCAAGGTGACATCTCCTTTTAGGGCTAACGTTTCTCTCTCCTCAGTCTCCCCCATTGAGATGTGGGCTGCGCACAGGGCTGCTGTAACCGGCCCTGTGTGCAGCCGCGCATCCACACGTATTTTCCCTTTATCCCGATCCCCGCTATCACTTCGAAGTGTGCCTGCAATATCTGCGCAGAATATATGACACGCATAAGGCAAAGCCCATCTTTCTCTATCCTCATACAATCTACTTAGCCACTCGTTATCCTTCAGATTGTACTTCGCCAAGACCTACTAAAATCATGAGCGAAAGTTTCCGAGCGGTGGACAGTCCCTGGCCAAGCAGAAGCAACTGCATCCCCTATCGATGTAAAGAAGTCAGTCAAAACTGTTTTGGGCTGTTTATGGTGGTTAACTCCAATGAATAACAATAGAGGCCTGCCATAATCACTTGTTCTATACCGTGTGTCAACACATACTACATCTCCAAAGTAGTTATAATCCTGCAATATCTGGCAGGATGGTATCCGTACTATCACTTCGAAGTGTTCCTGCAATATCTGCCTACAGTTATCTCATACTCGGATATGGGTCATAGTTGTCAGCTTTTTTACGGTCAATACAAAATACTGATCAAACTATATAATCATGTATTCCACGCTTATTATTACACATCACCAACAGACGGAGGAGATAGAAAAAACAAAGTGGGTGGTGGGGTCATCTTTTACTGTAACATCACCAACATCCCTATGTACTCTTCTGAATTCTCCCTTGCTTATGATCGCTTCGGCCGTAACCATGGAGTATCTTCATTATTTAACGGGATGGTGGGGTCAGCTTTCACTGTGAAGGGTGGAATTTCAACAAACTTATTATAATCTTCTGACATGTCTGTCGTGTCCTCGATTCCCACGATGTTTCTTTTCCCTGAGAGAACTATGTGACGCTTCGGCTCATCATATGATGAATTTGTTTGCTTATTTTTTCTTTTTTTCGGTCTCGAGGACATGTCCTTCACATAGAAGACCTGAGCCACATCATTGGCTAGGACGAATGGTTCATCATTGTAACCAATATTGTTGAGATCCACTGTTGTCATTCCATAAAGCGGGTCTACCTTTACCCCTTCTCCATTCAGGTTGACCCATTTGCACTTGAACAAAGGGACCTTAAAAGAAGGTCCATAGTCAAGTTCCCATATCTCCTCTATGTAACCATAGTATGTGTCATTTTTTCCATTCTCGTTTGTTGTATCAAAGCGGACACCACTGTTTTGGTTGGTGCTCTTCTTATCTTGGGAGCTCGTGTAAAATGTATTCCCATTTATCTTGTACCCTTGAAAACTCCCAATAGTAGAAGATGGTGACCCTGCCAACATGTACAGCTGATCTTCAACAATGCTGTCATTTATAAGATGTGTTTGCAACCAACTCCCGAAAGTCTCCATGTGTTTGCGTTTAATCCATGAGTCATCCTTCCCCGGGTTTGCGGAGCGTACAATATTCTTGTGTTCCTCGAGATACGTAGCCATGAACATACAATTTTGTAGAACTGTGTAGTGTGCTTTGGTGAACGAATGCCCGTTCCTGGGTATCATTGTTTTCTTTCCCAGCGTTCCTTTTCCCCTCAGTCTCCCCTCATGCCGCGATTCAGGAACACCAATCGTCTTAAGGTCAGGAATAAAGTCAACACAGAACCCAGTGACCTTCTCTGTTCCATAGCCCTTCGAGATGCTTCCGTCTGGCCTAGCACGGTTATGAACATATTTCTTCAAGACTCCCATGAACCTCTCAAAGGGGAACATATTGTGTAGAAATACCGGACCGAGAATATGAATCTCTTCACATAGGTGAACCAGGAGATGAGTCATAATGTTGAAGAAGGATGGTGGGAACACCAACTCAAAACTAACAAGACACTGGACCACATCCCTCTGTAATCTTGTCAGAATTTCTGGATCGATTACCTTCTGAGATATTGCGTTCATGAATGCACATAGCTTCACAATGGGTACTCGAACATTTTCCGGTAGAAGCCCCCTCAATGCAATCGGAAGCAACTGCGTCATAATCACGTGGCAGTCATGAGACTTCAGGTTTTAGAATTTTTTCTCCGCCATGTTTATTATCCCCTTTATATTTGACGAGAAGCCAGACGGAACCTTGATACTGTAAAGGACTTCAAAGAATATTTCCTTCTCTGCTTTAGTAAGAGCGTAGCTGCTTAAGGAATGGCGCCCTGTATCTGTGTGCTTGTTGCTTGGGTCTTTCATACGTTGCTGGTCCTCCCGTGCTTCTGGCGTATCTTTTGACTTCCCATACACGCCCAGGAAGCATAGCAGATTGACACAGAGATTCTTTGTCACGTGCATCACGTCGATCGAAGACCGGACCTCTAAAACTTTCCAATAGGGTAGCTCCCAAAATATAGATTTCTTCTTCCACATGGGTGCGCGCTTATCAGGGCCGTACGGAACTGGTTGGCTGCCAGCAGCCTTACCAAAGATTACTTCTAGGTCCTTGACCATATCGAATATATCATTACCACTACGGAGCCCAGGCTTCTTCCGGTTATCTGTCTCACCTCTGAAATGCTTCCCTCCTTTCTTTCTTAAGGGATGCTTGATCGGAAGAAATCTACGATGCCTTAGGTATACAACCTTTTTACATTTATCCAAAAAAACACTGTCAGTCTTATCTAAACAGTGTGTGCATGCATTGTATCCCTTGTTTGTATGTCCGGAAATGTTACTAAGAGCAGACCAATCATTGATGGTTACGAAAAGCAACGCCCGTAGGTCAAATGGCTTTTGTTCGTTCTCATCCCACACACGTACACCTGGTTTGCCCCACAATTGTAAGAGTTCTTCCACTAATGGCCTTAGATACACATCAATGTCGTTGCCAGGTTGCCTCGGGCCTTGGATGAGAACTGGCATAATGAACTTGCGCTTCATGCACAACCAAGGAGGAAGGTTGTACATACATAGAGTTACAGGCCAAGTGCTATGACTGGAGCTCTGCTCCCCAAAAGTATTAAAGCCATCTGTACTTAGACCAAACCATAAGTTTCTCGCCTCTCCTGCAAAGTCTGGAAAGTCTCTCTCGATCTTTCTCCACTGCGATCCATCGGCGGGGTGGCTAACCTTTCCGTCTTTCTTACGGTCTTCTTTGTGCCATCGCAACAACCTAGCATGCTCTTTGTTTCTAAACAGACGTTTCAGCCGTGGTATTACAGGAGCATACCACATCACCTTAGCAGGAACCCTCTTACGGGGGGGCTTGCCGTCAACATCACCAGGATTGCTCTGATTTATACCGCAGTGCAGTGCATATCGGACATTCATCCAAATTCTAGTACTTCTCACCGCGGAAGAGGATGCAGTCATTAATGCATTCATGTATCTTCTGCACATCTAATCCTAGAGGGCAGAGAGCTTTCTTTGCTTCGTACGTACTCTCAGGCAATTCGTTATCCTTTGGAAGTTTTGGCTTCATTAGTTGAAGTAAACTCTCAAATGCCTTGTTAGTCACACCATTCTGTGCCTTCCATTTCAGCAACTCCAGTGTGGTACCGAGATTTGTGCTACCATCTTCGCAATTTGGGTACACCAATTTTTTGTGATCCTGTAACATGTTGTCCAGCTTCAACCTCTCCAATTTATTTTCACAGTCTTCCCTTGCATCAGCAATAACTCGGCCAAGATCATCATCGGGCTCTTCTGATGCCTGTTCTTGATCACCTCCTTCTTCTGCATTCTCTTCCATTGCAGTATCGTCGTATTCAGGGAACAAATGATCTTCTTCTTCATCATCGTCTTCCATCACAACTCCTCTTTCTCCATGCTTGGTCCAGCAATTATAGCTGGGCATGAAACCTCTCCAAAGTAGATGGCCGTGAAGGATTCTTTCGGAAGAGTGCTCTCTGACGTTCCGACAATCAACACATGGGTAACACATGAAGCCATTATCTTTGTTCGCCTGAGCTACAGCAAGAAATGCATTCAGGCCTGCCATATACTCGGAAGTGCGTCGGTCACCGTACATCCATCGCTGTCGTGCATCCATCTGTATCGTATAATTAAGTTTATCAAAATACATTACAATAACATATTAATACAGAGATGACCACAGTACATCGACAAATACTACTTTTTTATGTATCAGTTACAGATGAAAAAGATAATTTGTTAACCTCGGTCGAAGATACCATTTTCAATGAGCTTATGTGCGGCTCGGGAATTTCGTCGAACACCTCGTGTGCATAGTAAAATAAAACACACTAACACCACACTCTCTCACACCTCCAAGCAAAAAAATAGATGAAGGGGGGGGGGCTGGGGCAGTATATATAGGGGAAGGGGGGCATTGGTCCCAGTTCGTGGACTGAACCGGGACAATGTTCATGCGCGTGCCACGTGGCCTGTGGCTAGTCATTAGTCCCGGTCCGTGGCACGAGCCGGGACCGATATGTCCCCCACGAACCGAGACCAATGCCCCCAGGCGATTCCTGTTGCCCCGGGCGCACGAACCGGGACCAATGCATGGCATTTGTCCCGGATTTGGTTGCAACCGGGACAGCTGCCCCCTGGCCCCCTGGACGAGAGGGGTTGTTTTCACTAGTGTACAACCGCGTGAGATCTCACGGGTCGTCTCGGTTGCCATCCAATGCTTGATACACGTGATGAACTTAACAAATGTTAAACGGAGCAATACACATCGGGCTGAAAATAACAACAATTGGAAAAAATAGGCCAGCGAGCAAAAAAAAACGTGTTGGACTTCAGTGCTTATGTCCAAGATCATCATCCTTACCGCGAAAAACACCGCAACCGAGAAATCCTCAGCCCGTGGTAGCATGAACCGTATCTTTTGCCATGATCGACAGGACCTTCATCACTATATTCATATTCATGCTCGACTCCGTGACGGTCTCCAATTACGAGGGCCTCAGCCGGAGCACCAGAGCTTCACATGCCTTCTATGTCGCCCTCCACAGCAACGTCGACAACATGTGGCGTCATTGCTTCGAGCATGCAGCTTGTGGCATTGTAGAGGCCTCCGACAAAGGACTAGGATGTCGGCCAAGTTGTACAATAACCATGACAGTTGGCGCAAGCGGCAAAGCGGAAGTAAGGCATATAAATGCCTGCTATAGCACGTGTTATGTTGCAAAAAAAATGTCGCCCCATGGCAACTCACGGGCATTTTCCTAGTATGAGTAACTCAGACTCTTATTACATACATGCAGTGGGAGTCACATCCAAAATAAAATTATAGGTGGCACGCAAAATACTTAAGAGGTAATCACATATAAGTAAAATAGTCTCTTATTATCTCTACTAGTTGAATGCCCGTGCGTTGCTACGGCCAAAGAAATTTAGAGTTAGAAATATTTATCAAAACATTTTTAATTCACAATATATTGATTGTGTTACAATACTATATGTCTTACATTAACTTCCACCTAATGAGTATCACTTGATAGTTTATACGCTCTAATTCGTGAGGCAATCTATATAGATCTTCCAGCGACAGTCGTCCTGTTATAAGCAGCCACAGTCGGCGGCGAACTCATGTTTAAGGTTTGTTGCGACGTCGGGGGCGAGCTTAAGTAATTGTGATAATTTGAAGTATTTTTTATGTATATTGGCTGCACATTGACACATAATACCAACGATAGCATCTCTTTTAGTTCCATTTTTTAATGGTCTACTAATCTGAAAAGAAAACTGACTATGCAAAATCATATCAGAATGTTCGTACAAATCATATCACATTGAGGGAAAACCAGATACGGATAACCAGCTTTATTCAGTTCTGCATGTGTACAGAGAGGAGACCACAAGGAAAAGAAACAAATTTATCCAAAAAAGACATGTGAAACAAGATGGCATACCAGGCTTGAGCGTCTATGTCCACTGGAGCGTAAGAAGTTGCGTCGTCCGGCTAAGATCCAATACCAAGCTAGCTTGTCTTGATCCCAATGTTTCAATTCATTAGCTGTCCAACTTATCTGGATGTGATACTAAATTAACTAGCGGCTGCTGTACAAGGAATGGTAGGTACATTAGAAAATATATGAGAACATCGTGTTGTTTGCTTCCAATCATGTGCAAAATTTTCATGTCACATGGAAATGCTTCAGAATAGTAGCTTTACCTGAGAAGGTGTTTGTAATCAGTTTAGGCTATCAGAGCAGGAGCTATGAGATTACTGACAAGAATATCGCACGGACCCGAATGGCAGTAGGGGGAGGATGGGAACAACGAAAATGGAGGTGACACGGCGATCTCCATCGCAGGGAGACCCATAGCCGTATCCGCAAAGGGAGTAGCCAATCTCGATAAGGTAGTCGGAGAAAAGATGAGGACACACGGAAGGAGCATACTGACCGGCAGACTCCCCTTAAAATCGGGCTCTCACAACGCCGCAGTGGCCATAGAGAGGTAGACGCCGCTGATGAAAGCTCAACTTTGTTTTTATCAACTAATCTGACGTGAGATCTGCATAGTAAATTTTGTTAGATATTTCACATTCGAAAGTCTCAGCACAACTCTACAAACACTATGTAGTGCAAAAATTCTTCACCTATTTGTTTAAATCGGGTTCTCACATCTTCTTATCCCCTTAAAATCGGGCTCTCACATCTTCTTATCCCTTCGGGCGGAGGAGGGCTCCTTGTAAATTTCGTGCCACCAGGAGCCGATAGAACTGCAGAAAACAGCATACCAAAACAACAAATCACTTTGTAAGGAGGAGCTCATCAAAGGAAATAATATCTATGATGCACATGAGCACTTTATTACAGGTAGGATGCTCTCAAGATGCCAATATGCTAAAATATTAAGAATATCACTCTATCTCACTTTCATCTAAGACCTAAGAATATTGATTTATTGATTATGAAGCAAAAGTACCAACACCAGTTTTCATATTTTTTTCATGGAAAATGTCATTGTTGCACATGAGTATGTGTAATAATAAATCTGAAGCAAACTCTTCTCTCAGGAATTAATTGATGAAATTATAATTTGGCCTCAATTGGAATAACATGCCCATAAAATGAAATATAACAAGTATGTACATTTTTGGCTTTAGGTGTTATGTTTATAGTAAAGGTTAACACGAAGTAAAATTATAATGAAGAAAATCTCATCGCCGTAGGGAAATACCATGATAAAGTGAAGAACTCAGCGGTGACAAGACATGTAGAGTTGGCATTTAAGCCGTCTCCAGATTAAGCAATCAGTAAAACAGAGCAGGCTCGAGCTCATGACTTCATTAATCCATACATGCTCATGTCACTGGGAACACACAAATACCCATTCTAAGAGTTGAAATCCTTCGATAAAACAGTCAGTTACTCAATGTTCAATGGCGTACCCAAGCAACAATCACTAAGACGCTTTATGATTATACGCAAAAGACCTGCATCGACACGGGCGCCGACATCGGAAACAAACAGCATGAGCATTTTGAGGCTTTATCAGTGTAAGGATTTGGGTGCTGGAAGTTCCTTTGGCCTGCTGCCAGGTCGTCCATGAGCCTATCACTTAAGTCCAGGTTGTCCTTCAACACCCACAGGAAATCCATTACAACACCACCGAAATCAGATGGCAATCGTCCGCGAAAAAAATGGGTGACAATGAGATGAGAATCGTGAGGATTGCCGCATTTTTGTTGGCATGGAACATGCCCATGAGCAGCTCGGACGCCTGCAAGGGAGAAAAACATGGGATTAGATGGTCATACCTCCGACGCGTAGTGCACCGCAGCTGGCATATGGAGCAAGCGCTCACTATGGAGCCGAGGACATGCGCGGGGGCTACACCTGCCCTGGGAGGCGGCGACAACCTTGTGGCTTCGTTTGCGAGCACGGGTGGTCCTGCGGCGGCATCGAGTGGGGTTGGACTCCTGGCAGCGGCGATGAGGAACCAAACGTCTAGGCTGAGCGGGGCTAGACTCCTCGTTTGGTCACTCGATTCGGGCGTCTGGGCGAGCCGACGGAGGTGGATCAGTGGCAAGGCCGGCCGGCGGAGAGGTGAGCTGCTCGTCAGTACTCGGTAGAGAGGTGCTGGGGGAGATGAGAGGAAAGTCGCACAGGAGAGGTCGATTGTGGCCATCCATCTGGGAGTAGCCTGCCGAGGTCGCCGGCAAAGAGGCCGTCGGGATTGTTCGAGAGAGGAAGATCGAGAACGGCGGCTGCTATGGGACGGAAAAGACAACGATGGAAGGGATACGTGCGATGGTTTCTTAACTTCTTGATGGGCCAGAGGATGGGTCATGGGCTGAGCGCGCGCGAGCACAGACGATCGAGGGAGCGGACGGACGATTGAGTTGACGTACCAACGTACGTCCAACTCCCATTTAATAGTAAAGATCTCTACTGTATAATGTGGCCTAACGACTGGTAGGTCATGCGTCGTGGTTGTTGTGCACTTTACCCCCTAAAAAATTGGAAATCAACCCGCACTCTCTCTCGTGCTGCCCGTTTCGTTTTTCCCACAGAGCTCCGATGCCAACACACCCTACCACGGCGCCACCCACAAAATTTCCTCTAAATCCCCTCCACCCGGCAAGTTGCAGCGCCCCTGCCGCACCCGACCACAACCAGGTGATGTGGGCACGATTCCGCTGACAACATCCTCATGAAAGTCAATGATTTTCACCAATGGTGACCCGAGGTGGACAACACAATCAAAGTCGTTGATTGCCATCTCGATGGTCCTGGTTCAGCTGAGCACTACACCAACTCACGGGGTGAGGTACCTCATACTCCAGGTACATAGCACAACAACACGCACCACAGGCATAGATCCACCATTCGTACACCATATGGCTAGTCCCAGTGGGAGTAACATCCGTAGTAACATCAACGTCACGTAGGCAAAAAAGATGACGTGTCACGTATTAAATGAGGAGAGAGATGGGTGTGGTAACTAGCTATGTTACCATAACGTCACACATTACAATGCAATATGAGTCTATAAGATAATAAATGCAGCTTTGCATGACACCGCTTCTATGTTACTCTCCACTATGGAGGTAGTAACATAGTCTCGAAAAAAGTGTATGTTACTATACTACCTTACTCTCCATTGTGACTAGCCTATTAGATTACATTATATAAGTAAATTAGTCTCTTGTTACATACTCCGGCACCAAATTAAATACTCCCATATAGTAAGTGGGCTTCTTCGAATATGTGGTGATTTAGGATTGGGCCGGAATAAAAATCACAAATACCTGAAAGGAAAACGCTTCTGATCGTCCGGGGGTTCACGCACGTGCGTCCTCTGGTCTGCCCATGCGCCACACGTCCCCGCGTCCACGCCCGGTGGAGAGAAAAAACTACTGGGACCCACCGCGTACATATCCTCTCCTTTTTCTCTTCTGCTCCGTGCTTTCTCCTCCACTCGCCGTTCCCCACCGTCTCCTTCCCTTCTCTGCCAAATCTCTCTAGATGACTAGATCCTATGGGCTCTGCCCAGCAATTACCTCGACGACGCCCCAACACACGCCATCGGGACGTTCCCACTGGCACGCCGCCGTCGTCTTGATCCACGTCGCCTCCTGCCACCTCCCATCTCTCCTCGTTCTGCATCTCCATTGCTCTGAGCGGTGGACGACATGGGATCTGCCGGCCACAATCCCGTGCATCTCACATCACTGCCGGAATCAGGATTTGCTGGACGGTAGGGCGATGGTGGTGGGATGAAAGAGCCGATTTGCTCAGTGCTGCTCCGCGGCGAGGGGCAACGATGCTACTGTAGGCGCGAGGAGCGCCGCTAGCACCGGCGACCGCGGATGCTACCATCGGCGCCGACCGGTGGTAGGATGTGCTATCAACCTCGAGGCGGCGTTGCTACAACAGGCGGCGGCCGGTGCTACCATAGGCGGATGGACGTGCTACCGGCGGCGAGGGAGGATGCTACCATAGGCGTCGGCGAGTGCTATCATTGGCTCGTGGAGGTGCTACCAACCTCGAGGCGGAGTTGCTTCCATAGGCGCCGGCCGGTGCTACCGTAGGCGCGTGGACATGCTACCGGCGGCGAGGGTGGATGCTACCATAGGCGTCGGCGAGTGCTATCATAGGCTCGTGGAGGTGCTACCAACCTCGAGGCGGAGTTGCTTCCATAGGCGCGGGCCGATGTGGACATGCTACCGGCGGCGACAACGGATGCTACCGGCGGCGAGACAATGATATGGTGCTGCGAACCTCGAGGCGGAGTTGCTACCATAGGAGCCAGCCGGTGCTATCATAGGCGCATGGACGTGCTACCCGCCGGCGACAGCAGATGTTATCAACGGAAGGTCACACGCTCCCGGCGACGTGTTGATGCTACGGACCGGCCGACGATGCAACCATTGGTGAGCGGCCGCGCTGCTGTCGGTGAGCAACGGCGCTGTTTTCCATGATGGGGTAGCGTCGGCGGCGAGCTCCGGTTGCAGTTCTGGCGACGAGGCTGCGGAGGTGATTTGTGAATATTCTGTGCTACCCCAGCCAGATGCGTGCGGAGAAGGAGAAGAGAGGACACAAGCCAAGTGATTTTTTTTTTTTTGGAGCGAAGGATTAGGCGGCAGGGTGAGTCAACGCTGGGAGTGGGACACGTGTCACGCTCGCTCTGCATGCGGGGGATGGAGAGGTTACGATCCCCGGGGGACGCTCAGCAGAACCCTACCTGAAAACACTATAACGCACGAGAGAACGAGCTCCGAACCTGCCGCTAATGGCGGCGCCGCACGAGCTCCCAACTGGGAGCTCTTCCCCCACCGCATATGCATACTTCGCTGTGCCACCCTTGGTTTCGGGGAGGCCCCACCCCACCGATACACACCCTCAGGGACGGACCACCTTGAGACCTTCACCCATCTCGTCTCCGCGCGCGAGGTGTTCGTCCAAATGCCTGAATGTATGGCGGCACACAACTTTGCAGCTTCTTCTCCGCGACCCGTGTGCTGCTCGTACCAAGTTCGTCTCTAGCTCGTATACTGTGTCGGTAAAGCTTCGGTCTTTGTGCTTTCTTTCAGTCAACTGCTGTGGCAGATTCCTTGTAGTTGCAGAGAGCCAGCGGTCTGATCCTTTTTCGATTAAAATAATTGCTAGTGGGATGGAGGATGTAAAGTAGAAGAAGCAAGGTCGGGTCGGGGGTCAACCCTCAATTTTTCTACTTCCCTTTTGATCTGCATCCGGGGCGATTGATAAAAAAGTCTTATGCGGCCATCTCGACAGGTACTTGAATCTACAGAGCTTCTTCGTGTCTCTCAATCTTTAGGTGAGTTTAGAGAGTTTTACGCCCCCGGATCTGGATTTTTTTTCTTACCTGCAGCTTTTGGAAGAAACATAAAGCCTCAATCTGTGTGAACAATGCTCTCCAGCAAGTTATTATGGCTCCGCTTCCACTGAATTTTATAACAAGTTTTGCACCATCAAAGCAGGATTTCTTCTCCTGAAGATAGCAAATGGAAGGAGGTCCTTCTTTCTCTTGAAGAATCGATCTTATCAGTTCACCTGAACAAAAGCAGCACAGGTTCGTTTCCAGTTTCTTAGCTTTGCTCTGAATCTTCAAATAATTTCAGAGGGTTGACTACTTGCTATGCGTATGCTCCTGTGTCACCAAGTAGGTTCACACAACCAGTCAAATAATTGCAATTGTTTTTTCTGCAACAGTTGGAATATAAGAAGGATCGATCCTGATGACCCCAATCCCAATGGTGGCTACTTTACTGTCGGCAGCGGTGGTGACCCCAACAAGCTAGTTTACTATCGACAGGTACTTGAATTTACCAGGTTTCTTCTTGTTTTCTGAATGTTTTTGTGATCTAGAGAGTTTAAGGCACCCGGATCAGGATTTCTTTTCTTTTATTTATGTGCAGTGTTTGGAAGAAATATAAGCCTAATCTCCAACAGAGGATTCAGAAAGTTATTTTTGGCTCCGCGTTCACTGAGATTTCGACAAGTTTTGTACTATCAAAGTAGGATTTTCATTTGTAGGGTATTGTTATTTCTTCCGCTGAAGATATCATCGAGCCAGTTTGGTTCCCTCCTTGAAGATTGAACCTTATCTGCAGCAGAGGTTTGTGTCCAGTTTCTCATCTTTTCTCTTAATCTTCATGTAATTTCAGAGGATTAGCTACCTGGTATGCATATGTTTCTGTAGATTCACACAACTAGTTAACTAATTGCAAAATAAACAAATTATCTGCAGCAGTTGGAGTATAAGAAGGATCGGTCCTGATGACCCCAATGGAGGTTGCTTTACTGTCTGCGGTGATGAAGCCTGCAGCCAACAAGCTAGTTTCGCTGATAGCCAGCGAGTTTGCATCCATTCTTGGTGTTACCAAAGATCTGCGCGAGCTCCAGGGTATATTTGGAGATATCACTGCCTGGCTATCAGCTGTCGAGGTTAGAACAGCAGATACTAGTTCGTCGCCTTATTGGCTCAAACAGTTGAAAGCAGTTGTGAATGATTTCGATGACCTGCTATATCGGCTGGAGGCTGACAAAGACAAGGCGGACATCATCGCTAGTGAAGATCATGTTATGGCTAATTGGTTCTGTACAAAACCGAAATCTGTCCTGTCCCGAACCAAGATAGCCCAGGATCTCAAGGAGATCAGCAAGAGATTTGCGAAAATCGTGAAGCAGAGAACTGAGTTCAATGCAATAGCAAGCAGTACACTAATCACTCATCAGGTTCAGTCTACACAGAATACAACAGGGGAGATGTCAGTATTGACGAATACCACATATGTAGTTGGAAGAGATGAAGTCAAGTATAGTATCACGTCTATGCTTGTAGAGGCTTATATCCAAGAGAGGATCCCGATAGTTTCTATTGTTGGGCTAGGTGGGTCTGGCAAAACTACTTTGGCCAAATATATTTGCCAGGATGGTAAAATAGTGGAGCACTTTGAAGTTGTTTTCTGGGTTCATGTGTCTCAAGAATTTAACGTGGAAAAACTCCTCATGAAGCTATTTGAATCTGTGTCTGATCAGAAGTCAGAGGTTTATACCTTACAGGACATGATCAGAAAAATTTCAGAGAAGTTAAGCACAAGGAAATTTCTGCTTGTCCTGGATGACGTTTGGTGCGAGGACAAACATGATTGGGAACAGTTTGAGCAACATTTGAGTAGTGGTGCACCAAGAAGCAAGATTTTACTCACTACCCGTGATCAAAAAGTTGCGGAAGCAGTTAAATCTGTGGAAGTAGTCAATTTGGCAGTCTTATCAGATGATGACAGCTGGAAATTGTTCCAACAGAGTTCTGGATGGGCCGAGGAAGGTTTGGACTCTGAGTTCATTGAAGTTGGAAAAGAGATTGTGAAGAAATGTGCTGGAATGCCGATAGCAATTAAATCCCTGGCAGGTAACCTCCACGGCAAGAGAGATATAAAAGAATGGCGGTCCTTGAGAGATAGCAGTTTGCTGACTAACAAAGATATACAACACAGAGTTTTTGAGTCCTTGAAATTGAGCTATTTTCGACTGACAGATGATCTTAAGCAGTGTTTTCTGCTTTGTTGTATATTTCCCAAAGGATATTGTATCGACAAAGACCACTTGATTTCTCAATGGATAACACATGGCTTTGTTAATTCGTTAGATGGAAGTCGACAACTGGAAGATATCGGGTGTGGCTACTTTCATTCTCTTCTGAAAGTTTCTTTTCTTCAAGATCTAGTTGAAGACCATCATTATGGAAGAGAAATAGTAACATGCAAGATGCATGACCTGGTTCATGATCTCTCTCGGAAAATTTTACAGGATGAAATACTTCTTACGCCAAAGAAGAGCACTAATGGTCATAATCAGATATGCAGATATTTATCTATAGCTCCATGCTCTGGGAAAATTGAAAGTAAGTTATTTAGCAAGCTTCGTGCTGTTTTTATTACCGGAGACATATTTGCAGCCGATAAACCAATTAAGAAGGGTTATTGTGTGCGTAGCATTATTCTTGAGGACATATGGGGACCTTCTGTCCCATCATTCATATCTAAGTTTGAATATCTTGGATATCTTAGGATATCCAATTTCAGTTGCGAAGAACTTCCAGAAGCCATCACGGATTGTTGGAACTTGCAGGCTATTCATCTTATAAGATGCTTGAATCTTGGAACGTTACCTGAGTCTATTGGAAAGCTTAGAAAATTAAGAACTCTAGAGATTTCACGATCTCAACGTCTTGAAAGTTTGCCTCGGTCAATTGGTGATTGCCATAATCTTGAATTCTTGCACCTGGATTGGTGTTCAAAATTGAACAACATACCAGACTCCTTGTGTAAAAATGAAAAATTAAGGCACCTTAACCTTCTGCATTGTAATGTTTTATCACATCTGCCCTCAGAAACTTTTGGGCTCCTACGGAACTTACAAACAATCAACTTAAGCGAATGTATGAACCTCAAAGTCCTGCCTGATCCATTTGCTTCTGACCAGTTGCATACCTTGAAACTCCCTTGGTTGACCGAGCTTACTGCACTACCTGAGAGCATCGCTTGTCTTAGTAATCTAGAACATCTAGACCTTCGGAGCTGCCGCAGTCTAGTTGAGTTGCCCGAAGGTATAGTGAACTTAAAGAGGCTTGTTGTTTTGAACCTTCAAGGATGTTCTGGACTTAATGGCCTGCCAAAAGGTTTTGGACAACTAACTCGTCTAGAAACTTTGGGATTGTTTGTTATAGGAGAAAGCAGCGAGCATGCAAGAATATCGGAGCTTGGAAGTCTCGATAGGCTGAGTGGAGAACTGGAGCTAAGGATTGTGAAGGATACAGATGATGCAGAAAAGGCTTACCTGAAGAGAAAGAGCAACATACATGACCTTGATTTGTCATTCGGAGACATGGGTGTTGAGATAGAACAAGAGGCTGGTATGGAACAAGAGATGGCAGTTCTTAACGCTCTTGAACCACCATATGGAATTAAGGCAATGGAAATACAGAATTACAAGGGTTTGCATCTGCCATTTTGGTTGACCAAGAAAACACATTCGAGTAACAAATTCGAGCAAACTGTTGATCTACCTCATTTTCTCTACTTGTCAAGAATGTCACTAGGTTCACTTCCAAACGTGATGCATTTGACAGGACTTGTACACTTGCCTTCGCTGTGGTCCCTCAGACTATCAAACTTTGAGAGCCTTGAAAGTATCAATATCGGTCCATTCCCGTCACTCACTACCTTATTCATTGATTCTATGCCTGGTTCTTTGGAATGGACAACAGCGACAAGGGAAACTCTAGGAGGAGTGACTGTATGTGACGAACAGGAAACACAATGTTTTTTCCCTCGCTTGTCTGATCTATACATAACGAACTGCCCAAATTTCAGTGTGTATCCGTGTTTTCCAACATCCCTAAAGACATTGGAATTGAACGACAGCATCGTCTGGCCAGTTTATCCTCAGGCGGATAACTTAGAAAAGCTGGACAGTGAAAACAGCAACTGGGTCAACTCTTGTTGGACTGTTGTCAACAAACCAGGGATAGGAATGTCATCATTTACTTCTGATTGGGGATTTCTGCAGCACCTCCGTGCACTCAAATTTCTAAAAATCAGCGATGAGGAGCTGACGCAGTTACCCCAGAGAATGCAGAGGCTCACCGCCCTTGAACAGTTGATCATCCAGGTATGTCCCCGTCTTCGCCTGCTGCCAGAGTGTCTTGGGGAACTTGGCTCGTTGCAGAAAATCGAAATCAGTGATTGCTCAAAACTGAGTGAGTTACCTGAAGGGATTCAGCACCTCACCTCATTACAGGAGCTGAGATTAATAAGGTGCGGTGCCCTTTACCAACTGCCGGAAGTAGGGCTAGGAGGCCTCCGCTCTATCGTGCTCCAGAATTTACCCAGACTGAGCAGCCTTCCTGAGTCCATGTGGGGGCTCACCTCCCTCCAAGAACTACAAATAAGTGGGTGTGATGCCCTTCACCAGCTACCTCAAGGGCTGGGGGAGCTTCCCTCTCTCTGCGCACTCAACATTGAGGCGCTGCCCCTCCTGACAAGCCTTCCGGAGTCCTTGCAGGGCCTCACTTCCCTTCGATCTCTTGGGGTGCATTATTGTGATGCACTTCACCGGCTGCCGGACAAACTAGGGGACCTCCGCTTTCTTACAGTGCTCCACATCAGCAACTTGCCTGCTCTTACTTGCCTCCCTGACTCCATGCAGGGTCTCACCTCACTCCATGTACTCTCCATATTTGACTGTAATGCTCTAACCTCATTACCAGAGTCAATCGGACAACTCTGTGCACTTGGAACGCTGCAAATCCACAATTGCTGTGGCTTGTCATCCTTGCCACGCTCTATACAACGCCTCACTGCTCTCGAAAGTTTATACATGACTGGTAACCCTCATCTGTTCAGGCGCTACAAGAAAGGAGCAGGAAAAGATTGGCACCTGATTTCGCATGTTCGTGATGTGGAGATCCGTGCGTGAGCGACTAGTTGAGTGATTGCATGGACTAGTTCAGAGATTCGAGGACTGCTGGGAGGTGATATGCTCTACCTTCATGACCACCACTCTACGCTTACTCAATCCTGGTCCATTAGTTGTTATTCGTTTAGTCATTAGTAGCTAAAAATTCATTTTCTTTCGCTGCAGGCATTCTTATCAAACAACATACTGAGGCTTGGCGTCTCTTAATCCTTGACAGCCGCCTGTGTAGAAAAATTGCTACGCAACTGCAGGGCCGGCATCATTTCCAGCATCTGTAATGTATTCCATTGAATTGCGCTTCACCTAATAATGTGAACATGGCTTGGATAATTGCATTCGTGTTTCCAGGTAATTGCCATCTTATTTCGTTCTGCCTGTTTTAACTGATGCCTTGTTTTCAAGAGTTGAATATACTCTGATCCGTTTATAATGTGTTTGCAGTGTCTGCCAAACCTGAGGAGTTGCCCACTAGAAAGAATACTCGGCACCAATCTTTGAGTTTGTCAAAAATCGCCGCTCAGCCCCTCGGCCGTTGGCTTCGAGCGTCCAGTGGTTGCCTGACGGAGGCAACTTAGGACGACATGTCAGGTGGCACGGCCTCGGCCTTCCTGCTCGGTTTTGGTAAGGCTTTCTAATTGTCCTGCAAGATTGGATCCCGCTGACGGCGATTCTTGCTGCCCTTGTGTTGAGCTTCGTCATACTGGTGCGCTCACGGTTGATCGATCCCCTTCGACGGCGCAACTGTCCTTCCCTCGCAAGTGTATCAGGTGATCCTATGGCAGAGCCTCTGGCCAAGGTTCGTGAAGTCTGGTGGAATCTCGGTCTCGCAATGCCCTTCGAAGGCATTGGCAGAAACTCCTCGCAGTGATGGCAACGGTTCTGCCGGCGAGCTTCGTGTCTGCAATGTCATCTCGGCGGAGCGAGGCCCTTCGACAAAGCCAACGACACTCGTTGACCTGCTTGCTCTGAATTACCAAGGTGGATGACCGCTCAGCTGGCGGGTGGTGGTGCATTTGCAAGGTCTCGGAATTGTGATTTCCTTCGATGGCATTAAGTATCACTCCTCAGCATAGTGCACATGTTTGTCTCCTGACGATGATAGCCATGCTTGTTGGCTTGACACTGCTTATCAAGTGCCTTTCTTTTCTTCTTTTATTTTCGTTGTAACAGTGATATATCCTGACCATATCAACCCGTGAGGGTGGATAAGCGCCTGGTCTTGTAAGCACTTTTTGAGGCAATATATTCAGGTGGGGATTCTCTCCCCCCGGTGAAAGCATAAAAAAAATGCCGGACTGAGCTGAACCGACCGACCAGAGATGAGTAGTTCATCAGCGAGCATGTGGCAAGCTGGTCTTCGTCTGCTAACTAGCTGCAGGACTACAAAACCAACTACTTCACATGCGGACAACGATGCTTATGGTCTACTGGTCTGTGTGGGACTTGAAAACTATTACTAGCAGTCAAGAACTTCCGTTCAGTTCATTTATACTAGGAAAAAAGAGTTCAAGGAATTTCGAAATCACTGTAATCTTTCATCTTTGCAATATCAATGCCGGAATCAATTAATCCTCCTACAATCTAATCGGCATATCCATCACGAAGATCATGTCCGCTGGAGCAGTCACATCTCTGGACGATTAGTTGATGTCTCCATTGGTTCTCTATGTTGTTGCTCTTTCTTGTGAATATATCTTGCACGATTTTAGTTGTGTTGATTGATGATGGTTGTTCTTGTTGTGAAATTCGATGTTGATGCCACAGAGGAATGGCGTCACGACGTCTTTATTACCGAGTTGCAGAAGCAACATCGTGTGCAATTATCCAGGCCATTCCGGTTAAATATTTTACTGTCATCCATCACAAGTACTAGTAATTGTGCATGGGCTTCAGACGAGCGTGGTATAAGAACAGGTTAACATGCTACAGAGGCTAGCTTGTAGCCTCAATAATGCTCAAAAAATCAGGCAATCGAATTAATTCTCAAGAGCAATCTAAACAGGACAAGTTACTGAACATACTTCACCAAGCACCAAGAATTGTCAGAAATATAAATGAACCGGTGTATCTTACTATGTAGTAGTACAAGGACAGAAGCAGTGAGCTGTTTAGAAGGAAGGCCTGAACCCCATAAAATAAAATCAGGCTCATACAAACAAGCAACATATTCACCAATCTACTGCTGGCTTGCAGCTCCTACTGGGTCGTTTCGGTTCAGGAAGAAATGAGGTTATAAAACTGGACATCTTCACCAACTAACAAGGATAATTGGGAAGATCCTCAGCACCAAGAAGAACTAGAACTCCATTACAAGTGCCAGCAGTTGGCACTTCAGACCATGCTACTAGTACAAGAACAGAGGCTACACGAGAATCTGGCTAGAAGAAATTACTTCACCACAGCACCGAAAAGAATTCAAGCGAATCAGTTGGGTTCATGACCGATTTTGGCTTACAAAGAGATGTCACTAAGATGAACTCAAATGAAAAATGGTGTGAATGAAAGTTGTCCGCCTGGTTGAAACTAGCAATTTTGGTTTTTAGATCATTACAATCCGAGGTCGTATACGAACTATAGAACCAAAATACTCCATGGAGCGCCAACACACAATCTCCATCGCCGGACTGTCCGTCGCGCGGATGGCTGCCGGGCATCAACCGGTGACCTTCGGGTTTGTCCCACATGCTAGCGCTGGATCATTCGACGCCTCCACACCGGACCATCCGGTGACTAGTGCCACCGTCGTGGTCATAGCTCAGGCGGCGTTAAAGCAGCGTCGATGGCGATGAAAGTGCATGGCGCCCCATATGTGATTTGGTAATTAATGACAATCCTTATGGACTAATGGTTGCATTGAGTTATCCTTATAGATCTTGCCATAGGAAAAAGTGGAGTTCATGTATATTCAAGGATTTACATGAAGAATGGTCATGGTTTGAGTTGAGCTTATTGCTAGTGTGTCTTGAATAAAAGTATTAGATTATCATTCATGGTTATCTTCAATACATCATCATTTGAAGTGAGAAGAAAAGATACAAGGTTTATCAAGTTAGTGATCAACACACAAAGCTACACGATGTACCAAGTGGGATTGTGTATCTCATGGTACGGTAAGCAATTGTCAATATAGCTTTGTGATCTAACCCATATATGTGTGTGTGGCATCTCTATGTGTGGTTAGGTATCTTCCATGGGCATGAACAAAAAGTAATATTTCATATTGCCCATGGTCTATGTCATCGTTAAGCGGTGTTCGTCACCTAGCTTGACGTGGACGCTCAAGTGAAGCATCTAGAAGAAATCCTATGCTTGATGCTTGCCACCCTTTTGGAGTTTGTGGCCTCGTGAAGATTTTCCATTAAGGGTCTCTCCCATAATGGTTTATGGGGGAGCATCCTCTCCCATAGGGGTGTATGGGGGGAGAAACTTGCAAGTCTTCATCAAGCGGAGCATGTGCTAGCAAGCACGATCAAGAAAGAAGATCCAACTTGAGAGAGTCAAGATCGTCATCATCTAGCTCAATTGGATTGCACAAGGAAAATGTATGACTTAGATAGGGTTTCTATTTTATCGGTCTCATTATGCTAGTTGGGAGACCATATTATAGGATAGATAACCGTACTATCAAGAGGGGCTCTTGAATGCATATCTTGATCGTATCTATCGTAGAGAGCTCAAACCTTTGCATACTTGTGATCATCCTTATTGGTTCTTATTTGGGTTTTCTCCATGTAAGGTTTTATAGCTTGTCATGTTCTTCATGTCAAGCTCAAGTTCATCAAAAATGGATTTCGTATGAAAAATTATCGCATTTTTGTTGTTGGAGGTTTCTACCGGTTGCCCTTTATTGATAGGCCAAACCTTTCATCATTTGGTTATATTCCCATTTTGTACTATTATGTTTCTATGCATATTCTTGTATTTCTCGTCGTTGCGATTTCAACGAGCCCAAGAACATCGAAAACGGAGTTCGGATGCAAAAGTTACGACCGTTTTCATATAGGGTGTTCTGCAGTTTTTTCCACCACCGGAGGTTCCGGTGGTGACTCCGCCGGAAACCCTTTCGGGATGATGTTGGCGGAGCCTCCGGTGGTGGTTGGGGCATTTTTTCAGCCCTTTTGGTGTTCTAACTCATCCGGGGGGTGGAGGTTCCGGTGGTTTCACCGGAGGTTCCACCCCTGCGCGATTTTTCCTCCAACGGTTGGATATTTGGGTGACCTATTTAAGGGGCCTTCTTCCCCAATGGTTCCCTAAACTTTTGGGCAAGTTTGACCTCTATTGTTGACATCCAAAAGCTTGCTATCTCTCAATCCCTCCAATGATTCTTGCTTCCACTTGAGGGAAAATAGAGAGGAGATCTAGATCTACCACTTCACCAATCAATCCCTCCTCTTTGTGAGGGGAATCTATTGGATCTAGATCAAGGGATTCATTTTTTGTTTTCCTTGTTCTTCCTCCTTCCTCCCTCCATATCATTAGTTGCTTTGGTGGGATTTGAGAGAGAATTTCTTGACCACTTTGTGTGTTCTTGCCCTTACATTAGGTGCATCGGTTTGAGTTCCCCACGAGATTCGTTAAAGAGAAGTTCGTGAGCTTGTTACTCTTGGGTGCTTGGTCACCGGAGAGATTGTTCCTCTTGGGTGTATTGAGCACCCTAGACGGTGTCGCGCCCTGGTTTCTAGGGGATACTCATCGGACCGAACTGGATAGCAGATGCTTGGATTATGGGGCATATCTGCTCCCACATCCTCGCTTCCGAGTAGGCCAGCACTTATGTGCGACAACACAAGCTCTGCTATTCCATCGTCGATGTAAACTATCCACTAGAGATCAAAGGTACTACTGTCGACGTACTTCATACCAATCACACATGGTACGTCAACAGCGTTAAACGGAATGATACCACAACATATCTCTAAGACACAAAAGAAATGGAAATAAGTTGCAAATGGCTCTCACTAGAGCAGACATAGCAAATACAATCATCCAGAGGACACATGTCCCAACAATTCATCAGTACATCACAGCGGAAGTATTCAACAGGTCTGAGTACAGACAAATCCAAATAGGCCTAAGAGGCCGGCAATGAAAGGAAAACGGAGCCCATCCACGAAGTCTCGGATCCTGCCCGGGTCCGCTATCTACTCGTCAACAGCGTCGTCGTACTCCACGTAGTAGCCTCCATGGGGATCCTCGGAATCGTCGTCTGCGGAAACCACAGCCCCAAAGGGGTCAGTACATAAACGTACTGGCAAGCAAGACTCACACTTCATCAAAGGGTAACCCGTCAACACCAAGCACAGATGCTTTGGGTTCAACGGAAGAAAGGGGATACAAAAGATGCGGCAGCTGGCTGCACTAACCAACTACAGAACATACTACAACTTCCGGCTAACAGAAAGGAGATAAGATAGCGTATCGTAACCAACTTCAACTAACTCCAAACAAACCCATCCTGGATCTCGCCCCTTATCCAAAGAAGCAATCCGAGGATAACTCACACAGTTGGATTAATGATGGGTCAGGTTATTGTGTCAATAAAACTATTACTAGTCAAGTTATTATCGTTAGGTGTAAGTTGTCTGAGTACTTGTTAGCCAGTACTTTCACCAAGTCGTCACATAACCGCGGACAACACGGCTTCTCGAGAAGATTCATCCCTGCAGGGTGTGCTGCAGTACCCGTACACACTCGAGCCACCAACTAAAACTCAGGTGGACTCGACACGACTCGAACCATCTCTACAATCTGTCCTAGGAGCCACGGAGCTATAAGGTCCCGGCCAGTCCGACCTAACCTAAGCGCAAGGGTGAAAACCACACCCCCCGGCACCACAGGCCTCGCCCTATATGCATCATCATCATAATAATCATCACCAACAGTAACCATGGGAGCGACCCATTCATGCTTACGCGCAAATGGAACACCCGAACTAAGTGTGGCTCTTCGTACAAACTGCATATCAGGTCAAAGTCGAGGGGGGTTCCATACTACCACCCGGATGCGGTGAGCACGCTCATCATGGATCAGTAGACAAGACCCTTTTCCTAATTAGGGTCGACACTAGCAGGCCTCAAAACCACGCCGGGCCTCCTGCCGGTGTCTTATCATCAAATTATTATTATTACCCAAGCATTAACAGGTTGTTGTTTAAACATCGAGCCCATAGTACATAATAGAAATATAGTAACAGAAAGTAACGGGTAACAGACTCGAGCAGAAACAACCCTAAGCATGCTAGTAAGACACGGCAACAACCAATGGGGTTATAGGTGTGGATGGTGGGGCAATATCAGGGTTCAGGGTATCATGTGGTAGGTTCGTAACAGAAGCAACGATACATATGGATAGCAGAAATAGACAACGGAAAGTATCGGTATCCAATGTTGAAAGGAACACAGTGGTTCATGTGAGTGATAACTTGCCTGCAAACTCAGTAGCCTGGTACTGAGCTAAATCCTCAGAAGGGGTGTCGTAAGATCGTCGGTCTCAACGTCGTCTATTCGAGAAGAAGAAAACAAACAACGCAGAGAACAAACAATCAATAACATGGCATAGTGCACAATCATGGGATGATGCATGACCATTTAATTGATGCATCAAAAATAAACTAGTTGACATGGTAACACAAATTAAATGGACACATATGCAATTTTGAGTTGCATATGAAAAGCCCATGAATTTTGGGTTAGATTATTTGTTTTCCAACTAATCAACAGATGAAGGTGAATTAGTAGTATGATGCATGGATGAGGAAAACAGACAAATAACAACGATAGAATCAAATGGAGTTAAGGTTTACCAATTTAGAAATTTATTTAGTAAATTAGGGAATTTTGGTTCCTTAAAGGGATTACACCAATAGTTGTTTTTTTCACCAATTTAAATTGTGCACAATAATTAACAAAATTCATATTTGAAAAGAATACAAAATTTTAGTTGGATTACATGTTTCAAATATTGAAAAAGGAGTTGGGATGAATTTATTATGATTGAAACAATATTAAACAAGTTTTAAATGAATTTAAAACAAGCATGAATTTTATTTGTTCAAAACATAAATTCAAATTCATATTTGAAAAGTTTATACTTTTCTAGGCTGAAAACATATTTTGCATGTTCAAAAATAATTTAATTTGAGCAAGTTATGATTTTATCAATTTTAAATGAATTAAACAAGGTTTAAATTATTTAGGCAATTTTAATTATTCAAATCACGAAACAAAATTTATATTTGAATTGGTGGTTCAAAATGGTATGGAAAACATATTTTATTTGCATGATTTGGATTAATAATGAATTAGTTATGGATTTTGGCAATTTGCAATTGAATTATTTGAATTCAAATTTGAATTGCATTTTGAAAATTCAAAACAGAAAACAAATGCTATAGATAGTTAGACAATTTAATTTAGAGCAGTGCACATATTTTATTTTTATTAATTGGAGTTATGAAATAGAAGTTATTCATTTTTTAAGTTTAGGGGCCAAACTGTAATAAAAACTGGACTTAAAATAAAGAAAAAGGGCCGAAAATGATAGGTGCACCGCGCAGTGGCCAGCCCCAGACACTGACAGTGGGGCCAGCGCCACTGTGGCGCTTAGGTGGATGGCTAGGAGGTGATGTGGCCGCACGGGTCCATGACGCGTGGGCCCAGCGCGGGGCGCGCAGAAGGAAAAATATTGGGGAGGCAAATGCCTCCCGTGGGATTCGATCCCGGGTGCTGGGACTTGCGCGCACGGTGCGCTAGCCAGTGCGGCTGGAGCGATTCCTTGTCAGGTACGGGTAGCAAAGGAGGTTATCTTTCCGTCAACGCAACTAACTGAATGTTCTGAACTTTGGTTGCAGGTGCTCCCAGCGATGGCGGACAGGGAGGGTGCGGCCGGCCGCCGGCGGCTGCTGTCCGCGCGGCCGCGGCGCGAGGGGCGGGCGCGTGCTTGCGGCCGGTGCTGCCGTGCGGCCCATGTGCCCGTGCGAGAGGAGGAGGGAACGAGGAAGGGGGAGGGGCGGCTCACCTCGGTCGACAGAGAAGCGGTCGCAGGGAGCTGCTAGCGGCGGTGACGAACCCGGCGATGGCGGCGGAGCTACGGTGGTCCTCGGGGGAAGCCGAGGACACGGCGAGGGAGAGGGCGGCGGCCCCTTTCCGTTCCCGGCCCAAGCGCGGCCGGGCGGGCACCGTGGCGGCGGCGCTCGCCGGAGGGAGGCGGCGGTGATGAAGCTCTCGGTGGTGAACAGAGAAAGCGAGAGGGAGAGCAGCGGAAGAGAGAGGGCGGCTGTGCAAGGGAGAAGGAGGAGGAGGGAAATTAGGGCAAGGAGAGGAGGAACTCGAGGTCTTAAAGGCCAGGGGAGGAGCTCGATCACCGTTGCCTCCTCTGAACCTGCTACGTGGACACAGGAGATGGAAGCCGTACGAAGGTAGAAGACGATGGGGGGTTACCAGGCCTTCGGGGCAGTTGGCTGGCCCAAACGGGCTGCAGGCCCTATTCCCCCTCTCCTTCTCTCTTTAATCTTTTTCTGATATTTATATTTTTTTTTGCTGCAAAGGAATTAGAGAGAAAAAGGAGAGGTTTGTGCTAGGAAAATTTAGGGAAAATTTTATAGAGTTTTGTTTTTGGTCACCACATCATAATACCAACTTTGTTTTCCCAAATAAATTTAATTGATGTTATTGTTTGGAAATTAAATGATTTGAGCAATTTGGTATCAACAGAAATAAATGAAAGTTAAGCCAAATAATTAAGTTTTTTATTCCAATTTTAGTGGAACAAATATTTGTTTGTTTTTATAGTTTTTATTTGACACATGTAACATAACAAGTATGAGCAATAAATGATTTGAATTTGGTTTGAAATTCCAATTGGAAAACAATGAAAACAAAAGGCAATAGTTATGATGACATGATGCAAACAATAACAAAACAAGAAACAAACATCTAGGGGGGAGATTTTCATACTTGGGATGTTACAAAACGCCCCCCCTTGAAGGAATCGCGCCCCGAGATTCCTACTGAGAAGAGAAAAGGTCCGGATACTTCTTGCGAAGATCCTCTTCGGTCTCCCATGTTGCCTCTTTATCGGAATGATGCGACCATTGCACTTTCAAGAACTTGGTGCTCTTGTTGCGAGTCTTACGCTCGGTCTCATCGAGAATACGAACAGGGTGCTCCTCATAAGATAGATCATCTTGCAGTTCAATGGAATCATGATCAACTGCACGATCTGGATCTTTGAAACACCTCTTGAGCTATGACACGTGAAACACATCGTGCACCTTGGATAGCTTTTCTGGAAGTTCAAGACGATAGGAATTTTCCGCACGCCTTGAGAGAATGTTGAACGGACCAATGTATCTTGGTGCAAGCTTTCCTTTCACACCAAAACGATGAGTGCCTCTGAGGGGAGTTACACGGAGATATGCTTTGTCACCAGGTGCATAGATCATGTCCCTGTGCTTGCTATCATAGTAGCTTTTCTGACAAGATTGAGCAATCTTGAGATTGTCACGAATGATGCGAACTTTCTCCTCGGCTTCCTTAACAATGTCAGGGCCTAAGAGTGAACGTTCACCAGCTCCAGACCAATTGATTGGACTCCTGCATCTGCGGCCATAGAGTGCTTCAAACGGTGCCATGCCTAGGCTTGCCTGGAAGCTGTTGTTGTAGGAGAATTCAGCATATGGAAGGCAATCCTCCCATTTCATGCCAAAGGAGAGACCACATGCTCTGAGCATATCCTCGAGAATCTGATTGACTCTTTCGACTTGCCCTTGAGACTGAGGGTGATAAGCTGTGCTGAACAGAAGTTTGGTGCCCAATGCTTCTTGAAAACTCTTCCAGAAATGAGAAGTGAAGATACTTCCACGGTCTGAGCTTATTTCCAATGGAACACCATGAAGAGGAACAATCTTTGTTGTGTAGAGTTCTGCTAACTGGCTAGCTGAGATTGTTTCTTTGACAGCAAAGAAGTGAGCTACCTTAGTGAGACGATCAATAACAACGAAGATTGCATCGTTGCCCTTCTTGGAGTTTGGAAAACCAGTGACGAAGTCCATTTCAATCATGTCCCACTTCCACTCAGGGATTTTCAGCGGTTGGAGAAGACCGGCTGTTTTCTGATGAACTGCCTTAACACGTTGACAAACGTCGCATTCAGAAACGTATTGAGCAATTTCACGTTTCATGCCAGACCACCAATACAGTGTCTTGAGATCCTGGTACTCTTTGTACTTCCAGGGTGTATGGAGAGGAGTTTCATGAGCCTCCTTGAGAATAACATCTTTGAGACTTTGAATTTGAGGAACTGCAATGCGTCCTTCGAAGAACACAGTTCCTTTGTCATCAATTGAGAAGCACTCATACTTCACATTGCCTGCTTTGATGTTATTTGCGATCTTCTTGATCTCAGCATCACGAAGTTGTTCAGAACGAATCTTGTCCTCGAGAGTTGGACTGGCTGTCAAGTTTGCAAGATAACCTTGAGGAACAAGACCAAGGTTGAGCTTCTGGAATTCTTCATGAAGAGGAGGTTAGCTTTCCATGATCATGAGATTATTGCAATACGACTTGCGACTGAGAGCATCGGCCATAACATTAGCCTTGCCTGGAGTGTAAGAAATGGTAAGATCGAAGTCTTTGATCTTTTCAATCCATCTCCTTTGCCTGAGGTTTAGATCTGGTTGAGTGAAGATGTATTTCAGACTCTTATGATCGGAAAAGATTTCAGTGCGGTTACCCAACAAGTATTGCCTCCATTTCTTGAGGGCAACACACAACAAGTTCAAGGTCAAATAATTGAGCTCATGGCGTTCAACTGTCAAGCATAAACAACTTGACGTTCCTCACCTTAGAGAAGCATCACAGAATATCTGGAAAGGTTTGGTAGTATCTGGGCCAACCAGAACTGTGTAGAAGTGAGTTTAGTCTTCAGGAGATTGAAACTTTCATCACATTGTGGAGACAAACTTCTTGTCCTTCTTTGTGAGATCAGTGAGAGGTTTGGCAATCTTGGAGAAGTTTTGGACGAAACGACGGCAATAGCTAGCCAAGCCAAGAAAACTTCTGACTTGCTTCACCGTCTTAGGAGGTTTCCAATCAACAATTGCCTTAACCTTTTCCGGGTCAATGGCTATGCCCTTGGCAGAGATGACATGACCAAGGTAAGCAACTTCTGGAATCCAGAACTCACATTTGGAGAATTTGGCATATAGAAGATGCTCGCGAAGTTTCATGAGGGTTAGACGAAGATGTTCTCCATGCTCTTCCTCGGATTTTGAGTAGACAAGAATATCATCAAGATATACCACAACGAACTTGTCGAGGTATTCATGGAAGACAGAATTCATGAGCCGAGAGAAGGTCGCCGGTGCATTGGTGAGACCAAAGGACATGACGGTGTATTCATATAGACCGTACCGAGTTGTGAAAGCTGTCTTTGGAATATCTTCCTTTCTGATCTTGATTTGATGGTGACCCATTCTCAAGTCCAGCTTGGAGAATATTGAGGCTCCAGCAAGTTGATCAAAAAGATCATCGATACGAGGAATTGGATACTTGTTTTTGATGGTTTTCTCGTTGAGAGGACGATAGTCAACCACGAGTCTCTTTGTTTGATCCTTCTACGCAACGAACAGAGTTGGGCAACCCCAAGCCGAGGAACTAGGTTGAATGTAACCTTTTTCCATGTACATATCGATTTGCTCCTTCAACAACTTCAGTTCAGGAGGAGCTATCTTGTATGGATGCTTAGAGATTGGAGCAGTGCCTGGTTCAAGTTCGATCACGAACTCAACTGCTCTGTCAGGAGGCGTTCCTGGCAGATCTTCTGGAAAGACATCAGGGAATTCACAAACCACCGGAATAGTTTCAATAGATGGTAGAGGATTTGCATTGAGAGTGTAGAGTTGAACAACTGGATTTTCAGCATGGAAGTAGACTATCTGGCCAGAAGGGTGTGTGATTTTGACAGACTTAGCAGGACAATCAATGACTGCTTTGTTGGCTATCAGCCAATCCATCCCAAGAATTACATCGATATCTGAAGAGTGGAGAGCTATCAAAGATGCCTGGAATGGAAGGTTTCCAATTGTGATCTCGATGTTCTGGCTAATTTTATTGCTTTGCCAGCTAGATCTCGGTGATTTCACTAGGAAAGGGATAGACAACTGTTCGAAGTTGATTCCACTGTTGTTTGCAAAGCATTGAGAGATGAAAGAGTGTGAAGCACCAGAATCGAACAAGACTTTAGCACGAAACGAGTTCACAAGAAGTGTGCCCATTAAAACTTCCGGAGATTCTTCTGCTCCCTGGGCCTTGACATGGTTCACCTTAACGGTTCTCACGCCAAGGTCGTTGCTGTTGTAGCAACCCAACGGAGGACCACGTATTCTTGTCGGGGTCGACCTGTGGCGAGGTGGAGGTGGAAAGAGGTGCCTTTGCGGACACTTGTCGGAATAGTGGCCCGGTTGTCCACACTTGTAGCATGTAACAACAGAACGAGGAGTTGTTGGACCTGGCTGAGATGGAGCACCTCCTGAAGATACCACTGGGGTGGGAGGGCGGGGAAGAATTCCTGCCGGGCTTGGCAAGCAGATGGGCGGTGTTGTAGTGGTATATGGAACCCAAACTCTTCGTTTTTGTGGAGGCATGATAGCTTTCGAGAGATTAGCCTGTTCACGAGAGTGCTTACGAGATTCCTCAACCAACTTGCACCCATGCTCTTCATTTAGAGCAATGTTGACGAGGTCCTCAAAATTCTTGGCCTTGACGTTGGTGAGAGCATACTTGAGTTCCGGGTTGAGACCCCTGCGGAACTTTGCCATCTTTCTCGCTTCCGTGGAGATTTCATCTCCGGCGTAGCGAGCCAGACGATTGAACTCTCTTTGGTATTCGAGAACGTCCAGATTGCCTGGTGTGAAAGAATAGAATTCCTCACGCATTTTCTCCATGAGCCCATCGGGAATGTGATGGCGCACGAAGGCTTGCTTGAAATCCTCCCACGTGATTGCCACACTAGAACCTCTCATTTCTTGGAAATTCTCCCACCAAGACATGGATTGCCCACGGAGAAGGTAAGTCACGTAAGGAACACGGTCCTCGTCAGCCACATGAGCTACCACAAGAGTACGGTTCATTTCACGGAGCCAGTCATCAGCATCCAATGGCTCGGAGGAGTTATCAAACGTGCGCGGGTTGAGCTCAAGGAACTCCCGAATAGACACCCGGGCGTTGCCATTACTCCCAAGGTCTTGGTTCTGCATCTGCTTTATAACTTGCGTCATCTGAGACAGCACTTTCCCCATCTCAGGTGGCAGTGTGGGTTCTTCGTCACCACTTTCCATCCTGAAGAGGATACCAAGATTAACACACTAACCGGATAACAAAATCCAATATAAGTGCTTAAAAGGATTACTTCAGACGGTAAGTCGACAGCATAGAACAAGGATGGAGGTTAACAACGGATCAACAGATAAGTTGTTACAACGGAAGAGAAGATTTATGAAGGACGATATCGAAGCAACAACTGGGAAACAGGAGACCACAAACCTGAGGTACTACGGAGAAAAACCCATCCGGGCTTCTAAAGGATCAATATCTACTGCTTAAGGAATAGAGGATCTGCTTCCGGGGCTTATTTGCCTCCGTTCTCAATCGTGAGTAGGCAACATGATAAATCATGTCACAACCACCTCCATTCCTATGGTCTAGTAGATATAACCATCCTCGAGAAACCAGGATTCGTGAAAACCTAACTTGAAAGTTTTAGATGAGTAGAGAAAAACAACGTTGCACTTCCTTACCAGAAAAGGGAGGGTGGGTGGGGAAAGAAATAAAATGGCAGAATTCCTACTCTCACGTTTCATTTTTACTATATAGCTACAAAATAGTTTCTAGACTCAACTGCGACCAGTAAAAGGGGTCCTACAGGCAGACAGCCTCTGATACCATTTGTCGCACCCTGGTTTCTAGGGGATACTCATCGGACCGAACTGGATAGCAGATGCTTGGATTATGGGGCATATCTACTCCCACATCCTCGCTTCCGAGTAGGCCAGCACTTATGTGCGACAACACAAGCTCTGCTATTCCATCGTCGATGTAAACTATCCACTAGAGATCAAAGGTACTACTGTCGACGTACTTCATACCAATCACACATGGTACGTCAACAGCGTTAAACGGAATGATACCACAACATATCTCTAAGACACAAAAGAAATGGAAATAAGTTGCAAATGGCTCTCACTAGAGCAGAGATAGCAAATACAATCATCCAGAGGACACATGTCCCAACAATTCATCAGTACATCACAGCGGAAGCATTCAACAGGTCTGAGTACAGACAAATCCAAATAGGCCTAAGAGGCCGGCAATGAAAGGAAAACGGAGCCCATCCACGAAGTCTCGGATCCTGCCCGGGTCCGCTATCTACTCGTCAACAGCGTTGTCGTACTCCACGTAGTAGCCTCCATGGGGATCCTCGGAATCGTCGTCTGCGGAAACCACATCCCCAAAGGGGTCAGTACATAAACGTACTGGCAAGCAAGACTCACACTTCACCAAAGGGTAACCCATCAACACCAAGCACAGATGCTTTGGGTTCAACGGAAGAAAGGGGATACAAAAGATGCGGCAGCTGGCTGCACTAACCAACTACAGAACATACTACAACTTCCGGCTAACAGAAAGGAGATAAGATAGCGTATCGTAACCAACTTCAACTAACTCCAAACAAACCCATCCTGGATCTCGCCCCTTATCCAAAGAAGCAATCCGAGGATAACTCACACAGTTGGATTAATGATGGGTCAGGTTATTGTGTCAATAAAACTATTACTAGTCAAGTTATTATCGTTAGGTGTAAGTTGTCTGAGTACTTGTTAGCCAGTACTTTCACCAAGTCGTCACATAACCGCGGACAACACGGCTTCTCGAGAAGATTCATCCCTGCAGGGTGTGCTCCAGTACCCGTACACACTCGAGCCACCAACTAAAACTCAGGTGGACTCGACACGACTCGAACCATCTCTACAATCTGTCCTAGGAGCCACGGAGCTATAAGGTCCCGGCCAGTCCGACCTAACCTAAGCGCAAGGGTGAAAAACCACACCCCCGGCACCACAGGCCTCGCCCTATATGCATCATCATCATAATAATCATCACCAACAGTAACCATGGGAGCGACCCATTCATGCTTACGCGCAAATGGGACACCCGAACTAAGTGTGGCTCTTCGGACAAACTGCGGATCAGGTCAAAGTCGAGGGGGGTTCCATACTACCACCCGGATGCGGTGAGCACGCTCATCATGGATCAGTAGACAAGACCCTTTTCCTAATTAGGGTCGACACTAGCAGGCCTCAAAACCACGCCGGGCCTCCTGCCGGTGTCTTATCATCAAATTATTATTATTACCCAAGCATTAACAGGTTTTTGTTTAAACATCGAGCCCATAGTACATAATAGAAATATAGTAACAGAAAGTAACGGGTAACAGACTCGAGCAGAAACAACCCTAAGCATGCTAGTAAGACACGGCAACAACCAATGGGGTTATAGGTGTGGATGGTGGGGCAATATCAGGGTTCAGGGTATCATGTGGTAGGTTCGTAACAGAAGCAACGATACATATGGATAGCAGAAATAGACAACGGAAAGTATTGGTATCCAATGTTGAAAGGAACACAGTGGTTCATGTGAGTGATAACTTGCCTGCAAACTCAGTAGCCTGGTACTGAGCTAAATCCTCAGAAGGGGTGTCGTAAGATCGTCGGTCTCAACGTCGTCGTCTATTCGAGAAGAAGAAAACAAACAACGCAGAGAACAAACAATCAATAACATGGCATAGTGCACAATCATGGGATGATGCATGACCATTTAATTGATGCATCAAAAATAAACTAGTTGACATGGTAACACAAATTAAATGGACACATATGCAATTTTGAGTTGCATATGAAAAGCCCATGAATTTTGGGTTAGATTATTTGTTTTCCAACTAATCAACAGATGAAGGTGAATTAGTATGATGCATGGATGAGGAAAACAGACAAATAACAACGATAGAATCAAATGGAGTTAAGGTTTACCAATTTAGAAATTTATTTAGTAAATTAGGGAATTTTGGTTCCTTAAAGGGATTACACCAATAGTTTGTTTTTTTCACCATTTAAATTGTGCACAATAATTAACAAAATTCATATTTGAAAAGAATACAAAATTTTAGTTGGATTACATGTTTCAAATATTGAAAAAGGAGTTGGGATGAATTTATTATGATTGAAACAATATTAAACAAGTTTTAAATGAATTTAAAACAAGCATGAATTTTATTTGTTCAAAACATAAATTCAAATTCATATTTGAAAATTATTCTAGGCTGAAATATTTTGCATGTTCAAAAATAATTTAATTTGAGCAAGTTATGATTTTATCAATTTAAATGAATTAAAACAAGGTTTAAATTATTTAGGCAATTTTAATTATTCAAATCACGAAACAAAATTTATATTTGAATTGGTGGTTCAAAATGTATGGAAAACATATTTTATTTGCATGATTTGGATTAATAATGAATTAGTTATGGATTTTGGCAATTTGCAATTGAATTATTTGAATTCAAATTTGAATTGCATTTTGAAAATTCAAAACAGAAAACAAATGCTATAGATAGTTAGACAATTTAATTTAGAGCAGTGCACATATTTTAATTTTTATTAATTGGAGTTATGAAAGAAGTTATTCATTTTTTAAGTTTAGGGGCCAAACTGTAATAAAAACCTGGACTTAAAATAAAGAAAAAGGGCCGAAAATGATAGGTGCACCCGCGCAGTGGCCAGCCCCAGGCACTGACAGTGGGGCCAGCGCCACTGTGGCGCTTAGGTGGATGGCTAGGAGGTGATGTGGCCGCACGGGTCCATGACTCGTGGGCCCAGCGCGGGGCGCAGAAGGAAAAATATTGGGGAGGCAAATGCCTCCCGTGGGATTCGATCCCGGGTGCTGGACTTGCGCGCACGGTGCGCTAGCCAGTGCGGCTGGAGCTATTCCTTGCCAGGTACGGGTAGCAAAGGAGGTTATCTTTCCGTCAACGCAACTAACTGAATGTTCTGAACTTTGGTTGCAGGTGCTCCCAGCGATGGCGGACAGGGAGGGTGCGGCCGGCCGCGGCGGCTGCTGTCCGCGGGCGCGGCGCGAGGGGCGGGCGCGTGCTTGCGGCCGGTGCTGCGTGCGGCCCATGTGCCGTGAGGAGGAGGGAACGAGGAAGGGGGAGGGGCGGCTCACCTCGGTCGACAGAGAAGCGGTCGCAGGGAGCTGCTAGCGGCGGTGACGAACCCGGCGATGGCGGGGGAGCTCCGGTGGTCCTCGGGGGAAGCCGAGGCCACGGCGAGGGAGAGGGCGGCGGCCCCTTTCCGTTCCCGGCCCAAGCGCGGCCGGCGGGCACCATGGCGCGGCGCTCGCCGGCGCGCCTCAGAGGTGATGAACTCTCGAGAAAGCGAGAGGGAGAGCAGCCAAAGAGAGAGGCGGCTGTGCGAGGGAAAGGAGGAGGAGGGAAATTAGGGCAAGGAGAGGAGGAACTCGAGGTCTTAAAGGCCAGGGGAGGAGCTCGATCACCGTTGCCTCCTCTGAACCTGCTACGTGGACACAGGAGATGGAAGCCGTACGGTAGAAGACGATGGGGGTTACTAGGCCTTCGGGGCAGTTGGCTGGCCCAAACGGCTGCAGGCCCTATTCCCCCTCTCCTTCTCTCTTTAATCTTTTTCTGTTATTTATATTTTTTTTTGCTGCAAAGGAATTAGAGAGAAAAAGGAGAGGTTTGTGCTAGGAAAATTTAGGGAAAATTTTATAGAGTTTTGTTTTTGGTCACCACATCATAATACCAACTTTGTTTTCCCAAATAAATTTAATTGATGTTATTGTTTGGAAATTAAATGATTTGAGCAATTTGGTATCAACAGAAATAAATGAAAGTTAAGCCAAATAATTAAGTTTTTTATTCCAATTTTAGTGGAACAAATATTTGTTTGTTTTTATAGTTTTTATTTGACACATGTAACATAACAAGTATGAGCAATAAATGATTTGAATTTGGTTTGAAATTACAATTGGAAAACAATGAAAACAAATGCAAACAAAAGGCAATAGTTATGATGACATGATGCAAACAATAACAAAACAAGAAACAAACATCTAGGGGGGAGATTTTCATACTTGGGATGTTACAGACGGTTAGTGCTTGGGGCTTCCACCTTGTTGCAAGAAGCTTTGTTGAGAGCCTCCAATTGAGTTGTGGAGATAGCCTCAACCCCGTGTAAGGTTTGGTCAACGCCTTCAAGTCGACCTCATAGTGGAAACGAGCATCTCCCTCACCGGAGAAGCTCAAGGCGAATAAGGTGTGCACATCCGTGCTATTGAGGAGCTCCTAGGTGGCTCCCCACCTCTCCAACGAAGACATACTTCCCTTGGGAAGGAACTTCGGTAATCACACCGGTGTCTCCTTGTGCTTCGGTTATCTCTATACTCTAGCTCGTTACTTATGCATTTACCTTTGTGATAGCCATCGTGCTTGAAGTCATCTATCTTGCTATCTCATAGTTGTATATCATGCCTAGCATAAGTTGTTGGTGCACATAGGTAAACCTAACTTGCATAGGTTTTGTGCTTGATAAATTAAACGCTAGTTTTATTCCGCATTTACTCAAGCCTAAACCGTAATTATTTTAAAGCGCCTATTCACCCCCCCCTCTAGGCTGCATCCTTATACTTTCAATTGGTATCAGAGCCAGAGCTCTCATTATTAGGATTCACCGCCTTGAGAGTAATGATGTCGCATAGTGAATTAGTGCACGATCCCACATTTCATTTCGATGGCACAAACTATGATGTTTGGAAATTTCGCATGCTTATTTATTTTCGGATCATGCACCCACATATGGAGCAAATTGTAGAGATGGGTTTTTCTCCTCCAAAGGATCCTCAAAATCCAACTTTAGAGGAAGAGAAAAACTTATCTCTCGATGCTCTTGCTATTAATGTGTTTTTCCTTCTTGTGAGCCTTGTAGTTATTAAACCACTCTTTCCTATCGGGAATGCTCATGACTTATGGACAAAGCTTCAAGATAAATATGGTGTGTCCAATGTTGGAGAAGATGATTGTTATCCCTCCACTTCCGTTCGTGATGTGTTCTCAACTTCTTCTACTTCACCAACATGTGGTAAGCCACAAACTAATGAGATGGTGAGTAGTGATAGGCTTTGCAATAATGATAGTGAGCTTATTATTGATGATCCTTCATCTCTATCTTATTGTCATGCCTCATCTTTGGACTTAAACACAACTAGAACCAAAAATGTTTTACATGCTTGTGTTGATAGTCTTTGCATATCATGTCGACATTTCTTGACTAAATCTCATGATGATATGCTTGCTTTATCTTGTTCCCATCATAAAAATTATTGTGTTTCCTCTAGTATTTGTACGGCTAACAATGTAAAGGAAACCCAACTCTCTATGGAACAAGATGTAGACTTGAGTGGTGCCTCAAGTAATGATCTATCATCATCTACCCCCTTTTGCCTCACGGCTAAGGATTCAAATGTATCTTCCACTTTGAAACCCAATATATCTTATGATGATAGTAGTGATGATGATGTTGGTAAGGAGGTTGATGACGATTCTAAGAAATTAGGCTTATGGTTATCAAGCCTTGTTGATGAGACCAAAGAAAATGTGAATGCTCTCCTAGAACAACTTGATAAAGCTAACTCGCTTATAGAATAAAAGGAGGATATCATCGTGACTTTGGAAAGTCATAGTGGTAGTCATTATATCAAGGACAACGAGCTTGAAAAGGCTTTTGAGAAAGAGCGGTCCCTTAGATCTTCTCTTGAAGAGAAACTATATAGTCTAGAACAAACATATGCTATTAGTGTTTCTAATCTTAGAAGGGACAATGAATTATCTCTTTCTCTTGCTAATGACCTCAAAGCTAAAAATGTTGATGCTTGTGCTACTAACTCTATTTCTTGTGAAACATCCACATTAAAGGAGAATGTTGAGCTACGGGCTCAACTTGAGTTTCTAACTAGTAATTATGGGAAATTGGAAGAAACTCATGAAAAACTCTGAATCTCTCATAAGGATCTTCTAGTCTCCCATGAGAGGCTAAAATTAGCTCATAAGGCTATTTTAAATAAGGTAACATCTTGTGAGCCTCATGTGGACAAAGGCACAATATCTACTCTAAATGCTATATGGCCTTGTGCTAGTCCTAGTAATTCATCCTCTCATAATGTTCCCACATCTTATGATGAATTGCTTTCCTTACCTTGTTGCTCTAATTATGATGCATCTACTTCCTCTAGCTCTTGTGTTGATACTAACCATGTAGAGAAAATCAAAAAGCTCAAGGCCCAAGTCACTTCATTGGAGAAAGACTTGGAGAAGTGTCATAAAGGGAAGTCCACACTTGACAATATGTTGAGTGTCCAAAAATCCCTCAATGACAAGAGAGGACTTGGATTCATTTCCAATCATAAGAACAAGTCCAAGGTCTACAAGATGAAGGGCCATGAACAAGACAAGAATTTGGCCAAGATTGTTTTCTTCAAGTGCAAGGTTGAAGGGCATCATGTTAGATCATGCCCTTTGAAGAATAAGAAACTTAGCGAGAAGCAACAAGGGAAACGGCCACAAGTTCAACCTCAATCTCAACTTCAAGTTGAAGAAAAGCCTCTTCCCATGAAGACTCAAGCTAATGCTTCTCAAGTTGAGAAATCAACTAAGAAGAATGGAAGGAGTCGTTGTTGCTACTTATGTCGTGAAAAGGGTCATCTTGCTTCTTCATGCACTAATGGTACATTATCCAACCCTATCATAATTGATGATGTGTATTCCATTCGTAAGGATAATGTGGGCAATGTGTTTGCCAAATATGTTGGTACTCAAAGTGGTGTCAAGAAAAGAACGATTTGGGTTGCCAAGCCTATTGTGACTAAACTCTTACGACCCAACTTGGTTGGGGACCAACAAGCTCAAACTTGATCAATATGTGTTATCGGAGGGCATTGGAGACTTGGATATATCATGAAGAATTAAGGGATCTTCATCACATATATTTTCCTTAAACCAAGTCATTTGGATTATCACGTCTCTATCTCATATTCCATGCTCCTTCTTGCGGTAACTTGTATTTATTACATTATATATATACATTGAAAGTTTCTTGCCCCTTTGCATGTATTGGTTTTGTACCTTGCTTGTATTTTTATATTTTGCGCTTACTACTTACTTATCCTTGAGTAATCTAGTATGTGTTTATCGGTTCGCACAAAATGTATGTACGAGATTTCTTTGAGCCTAATTGCATCTTGTGTGTATCTTATTTGGCTCTTTTGAGGGATTAATGGACTATCCCATTTTGGGAGAGTAATATGCCTTTGGCACTTCACAATCCCAAAATGTGTGTACATGAGGAATACCACATAGTGTTGATATTTCAATATTATCTAGTCTCTATGTGGTATCTCATACTCATGAGAAATTCAAATTCTAATGTCTACTAATTATCTCAAGTTGGTATTTGTTTGCCTCTTGCTAAGAAGATACAGATTATCACATTATGGGGGAGTAATATGTTTGTGCATATTACAAGCCTAAAGAATGTGAACATTTAAGGTTTTGCCACATAGAATTGATATTGTTAATTATCTTGTTCCTATGTGGCATGTGTGCTCAAACAAGTTTCAATTTGCTTAAATGATTTTATTTGCTCATCTTTTGGTATCTTATTTGTGAGAGAGTTTCTTGGTGCGGTTTTCCACAAATTAGCACTAGAATGTACCTTCTCGGGAACCGGTTGCTTCTTGGTATATTAATCATTGCTTTGCATGATCATTCGACTTTTGAAGCCACCATGAATCTCTATTTAAGTATGATGTTTTCATTCCTATCTTTTACCACATGCTTATGTTTTGTGAATATGATTGTGAAAAAATATACCACCGAGAAATATCTCCATACATCTCTTGTCTTTGACAAGTTATAATAATTTGTGGTAAGTTTATTGATCATATTTACTTTGGCCATTGCTCTAAAATTGCCTTGTTTCTTTCCAAGGATCTGTTTGGTTCAAACTCCTTTGTGTCTTCCTTGCTCTACTCAAATTTTTTTTGATGCTTTCTTGAGTTAGGAAAAGCAATGATCCCATTCGTGTGCACTTTCATACAAAGTCATACTTCTTTGTGTTGCATTTCTTGGGTAAGCTATCCTACATTGAGTAGAACACAATTCTTTAATTGGTATTGCATCTTATTTCTTTTCTTAAGCTTGACTAGTGTTTGAACAACATATATGGAGAGTAATGATTCCATTCTGTGCATCTTGTATTCAAATGCAATATCATAATTAATGCACTGTTATTGGAAGAACTATCCTATATGTGTTTGAACACTTGTTGTCTTGAAATTGGTAATTTATCCCAATGACTTGTCTCTTTGGAAGACAAACATTTTTCGTCTTGGTACTTGTGTGCCATCACGAAAAGTGTAGAGGGTTTGTTTATTTTTGATGTTTTTTATCTTCTCTATTTGGTTTCCTACATCATGTGTTGATTTGGGGTTTTGGTATAATTTGGACACTTCGTTTGATTTTATCTCTTGTGAGTGCCTTCTTTGTTTTAATTGGTATTTTGTCCAATTTGTATCTTGTTTGGTTCTTGAAAGTTTTGTGCATGTATATTTACTATGTATATCCTTTGACAGGCTTACTTTCGTTGATCCAATATATAGGATAAACTCCATCAAATCCCAAAAGGCTAACATGTGCATGAAATTCAAATTCATATTAATATGCACATATTTATGTGAAGTTTGTCCTATGTATTGTAGTTGTTCTAACTACTTTGGACCCAATAAGTTTGGGAACCATTTTGTACTTGATTTTTGTTTTTAGGTACAATGGAGATACATTGGTTGCTTGCTCCATTCATAAGGAAGGTGTTTTCACCATGGTATTATAGGAGTCAAGCTACGATGATTATCAAACTCGCATCCTCTTCATCACCAATGTCGTCTCGGTAACAAGTATCTATTCCATGCATACATTTCTAGCTTTCAACCTTGTGTAGGTTGCATCTTTGCATGAATTCCATTTGTTGCATTTTATTTGGCTCTTGCAAATGTCTTATCAAAAACATCTTTATTGCAACTATGAGTAAACCGGGATGATTACATACTAAGGGGATATTTACAATCATTTTCATGATTCACCAATCCCAAGTATATTAATCTAGTAACTTCTACTTGAAGTCTCTCATATGCAATATTGATGAATTCTCAAAAACCATTTGAATCTTTTGTGATATGTGTTACCTTTCTCGAAGCATTCCAACTATCACTTTGGTGTCTTGTGATATTTGTGATGCTTTCATGAGTTTATTGTTTTTCCATCTATATCCCATTAAGATTAAACTAAGCCTAGTGCTTTGCTTTCTAGCAAAAATCTTATTGGTATATTTATGAACCTATCTTGGATATCATGTTCTTCACCTTTGTGCCTATTTTTGTGTGTGCATATTTCTTTGTGGATATATATCTTTGTGATTGGTGTCCACTTAGATATTTATACACACAATAATAGTTACATTTTTAATTGATATTCTATTTCTTTAGTCACCACTTTTTATTGCTTTATATTCCTTGGTGGTTCCTAAAAGGCACAAGCTTTTCTTTTCTTTTGGTATTCCTTTTTGCATCTTATAAAGCTTGTGGACCTATGTGTTTTATCATTTGTTGGTTTGTGTGTATGTGAAAGACATGATATGCACTATGTGCCCCATATATTTAAAGACTATGATTAAGCTTTGCTCATCCTATTAGTCTCCTACAAATGTCTTTCCTTGTCACACTCATCTCTTTCGGTTGAGTAAATCTTTACTTGTCGCTTCTTGATCTTAATTTCTCAACTCTTGTTTGTTTGCAAGTTGCTTTGCTTCATTTTCAATCTATTCTCTTGCTCTTGTTTGTTTTCAAAATTATCTAGAAGGGAGTGATGATTCCATGTGGTGCACATTATATATTAATTCAAATCTAACATTGTGCATGTACCTTGGGGAGTTCCCTCTTGATTTCTAGAACACTTGGTTGATCTTATCATAATATTGATTTTGGTCAATCGGTTCTTCGGATCCTTTGGTTGTTTGCTTCTTTATGAAAGTATCCTTCAATTTTACTTTTCTTGTAAATATTTGGATCCCCAATATAGTTTGATCTCCCTCCATCTATTCCTAGTTGGATATATGCTCTTGATTTCACTCATATCATGAGGAATGCATAAACTATGGGGGAGCTCTTATTATATTGGCCTTCTAATCTTTTTTCCCATTTCGACAATGGATGCCAATGGGGGAGAAGTTTAGAGGGTTTAAGGGGATTTGGTTCTATGCTTTAGTTTCTTTCTTAAGCATTTGCCTTCCATGCTATTGCATCCTTGCTCTTTGTTTTGCATGGTTGCTTAATTCATCATATAAACCCTCGTAAAAAGGGATTGTCATGAATTACCAAAATGGGGGAGATTGAAAGTGAGTGGTGCCCCATTTGTGGTTTTGGTAATTAGTGACAATCCTTATGGACTAATGGTTGCATTGAGTTATCCTTATAGATCTTGTCCATAAGAAATAATGGAGTTCATGTATATTCAAGGATTTACATGAAGAATGGTCATGGTTTGAGTTAAAAGTATTAGATTATCCTTCATGGTTATCTTCAATACATCATCATTTGAAGTGAGAAGAAAAGATACAAGGTTTATCAAGCTAGTGATCAACACACAAAGCTACACGATGTACCAAGTGGGATTGTGTATCTCATGGTACGGTAAGCAATTGTCATTATAGCTTTGTGATCTAACCCATATATGTGTGTGTGGCATCTTTATGTGTGGTTAGGTATCTTTCCATGGGCATGAACAAAAAGGAAGATTTCATATTGCCCATGGTCTATGTCATCGTCAAGCGGTGTTCGTCACCTAGCTTGACGTGGAAGCTCAAGTGAAGCATCTAGAAGAAATCCTATGCTTGATGCTTGCCACCCTTTTGGAGTTTGTGGCCTCGTGAAGATTTTCCATTAAGGGTCTCTCCCATAATGGTGTATGGGGGAGCATCCTCTCCCATAGTAGTGTATGGGGGGAGTGTCGAGACATCGTAGTAGTTTTCATAGACTGGGGTGCCATGAGACTACGGTAGAGACGTGGGGTAACGGGATAGCGTAGTAACACAGAACACGGGATTTTACCCAGGTTCGGTACGTCGCGACAGTACGGCGTACCTACTCCTGCACTTCTCACTATTGGGACTAAAGCCCGTATAACAGAGTTACAGTGTGAGGGAATAGATCTAGCTACTCGACGAGGATGAACTTCCCGGCGAGTTGCGTAGAGCTTGAACTTGTGTCTAACTTAACTTATGTAATCTATCTCCCGTCCGGCTTTATATAATAGCCGGATTAGGGCTTACAGAGTAGGAAACCTAGAAGACTACGTTTATCTTGTAACTTGGAAAGTAAGGAATCCGTCTTCTCCTCCAAGCCGGATCACGTGGGCCGTGATCCGGGTTCTTCTAGAATCCGGCTTCTGCGCGTCGGACTACTGGGCCGCCCAATGGACCTAAGCCCATTACCATGTAGGCCACCCTGGTAGTCCGGCTCTTTTGTCTACCATCTTCTATACCCCTATTCAGTATATATCCGACAGTAGCCCCCAGGAAGGATCAAAACTCTGAAACTCCGCCTTTCGTCAAATACATTTTGTCCGGGAAAACTTGATTCAGCAGTCTTGATTCTTTCTTCTTTCCTTTTGAAGGAGATGGTAACATAAAACTCGGAACTATGAAAATCCGGCTTTTCTTCTCGCGATCCTTCGCGGAAAAGGAACTTATGACATCAGCGCCTCAATCATGCTGACGTAAGCGCCGCTTGGTTTCACGCGGGAAACCCTGCAACGTATCTCTGACAGATTCTCACGAGAAACGAGGAGATAGCCATCATTCCTCTGTCGTTCCGTTTCCCTGATTTTCCGGCGAGCGACACGCGTCGACCATCCAACGGTCAAAAGAGCCGTTGGCGCGTATCTAGAGGTTTTCAGGCTATAAATAGCCGTCCTCGTCGTCATCGGAAATCTTTCCTCACTCCACACTGCCCACGCCATTGACGCAAACGCGAGCACGAGAGCAAGAACGAGACCCTGCCCCGACGAGCCCTTTGCACGCCGGAGCGCTCACTCGCCACCGAAAAAGATGGCCTCTCCGTCGTCCTCACCGGCTCACGCCTCCATCGACGAGCTTTTGGGCGACCTAGATCCACAGCTGGGGTCGCCCAAGCATGCCGGCGGCGAGCCGGAAAAGGCCACTGCATCCGCGGCGGGCGGAGGAAACGCTTCCGCCGCCGCGGACATCGCGGGCCCAAGCGCCACGACAACCCCGCCGTTCGCACCTGAAACGACGGAGGAGAAAATCGAGCTTCTTGGCGAGAAACTTGCCGCCGCCAAGGCCGCCGCCGCCGCCTCCGCCGGAGCAGACGAGGAAGAGGAAACTGCAGGCAACTGGAGTGCCTGCAGTATTCCCCCGGCTCTCCTTCCAAACCTGGAGAAGGAGGGCTTGGTTCTTAAAAAGAAGTGGCGGCTCCCGGAAGAGGAGACCGAACCCATGCCACAAGAGGGCGAAAGGGTGCTTCTGACCTCCCACCTTCTACGAGGTATGGGGCTGCCACCTTCCTCTTTCTTCCTCCAGGTTCTGTCACACTACAACATCCAACCTCATAACCTTCCTCCTAATTCTATTCTGTACATGGCCGGCTTCCAGGCCTTGTTCGAAGGTTACCTAGGAATAGAGGCCTAGGTTAGATTTTTGCTGTATTGCTTTGGGGTGAAGCGTAACTCTTCGGAGGGCGCACTCCCAAATTGCGGGACCATTTCCTTTACTCTTCGGAGATTCCGAGAGGATTGGTTCCCCAAAATCAAAACCTCAGAATCCGTCAAATTTTGGACGGTTCTTTTTTCTATCATCCCGACGTGCCTTTTCCTAAAAAGGCCGTCGGGGTTCCACCTTTGTGAACTCCGCCGCCGTTCCCCAGGATAACTGGGTAACAGAGGCCGTCCAAGTTCTGCCTCCAGATCTGCTAAGGATCAAGAGGCGCATCACCAAGCTCACCTCCTCCAAACCTCCTTTGACCGGTATGGATAACGGTCTTTTGCTGGCTGAATAGGCGGATTCAGCCACTAGCAAACCACGGAGGCCGTCTCCTGTGCGAATACACAGGAGCCAAGGATCCAATGCGGACAACCGACAAGGATTGGCCCGCAAAGGAACTTAGGCGGCGCATCAATCAGTTGGTCGCATCGCGCGACCAATACACGGAGAGTCGGCCAATGTACACGGCCGACCACCCAGTTCCCAAGGTAAATTTTCCGTCATTTGGGTATAATCTCAATTCTTGGATAATCTACCTTTTGACTCTGATTGTTTTTCCGACAGCTTGTGGATCTTCCAGACTCGGAGTTAGCCTCCGAGGCCGAGCTGGATGCGCTGCGCACCGCCGCTACAGGTGGGCGCAAGCGCAAGAAGATAATTTCTTCGGATGAGATTATCGACCTTGACGGAATCCCCGTCGCCACTTCCAGGTTATTTTCTTCTGGGTTTTTTCTTTTATGGGATCTTTTTCATCCATCTTCGGTGTTTTTAACCTTTTCCAGGTTTTTGGTTTTTAGCCTACCCCCCTCCAACCTGAAGCCGAGAAAGCTGAAGAAACTCAAGGTTCCTTCCAGCCGAGGCAGCCAACCATCTCCCGCCGTCGCCCCGGACACGCCGCAGACAATGGCGGAAGATCCTACTGCAGCACCCACCACCAAGCCCCCAGAGCCCAGCCAGCCCGTTGTATCCGAGTCGGATCCGAGGGAAAGGGCGGCTCCAGAGGTGGGGAAATCTTCTCGGACTTTCGACGAGGAAATCCCCACCTTTGACAAGGATTTTAAGGCTATCAATGACGGCTTGGACGCAGCCGGAAATCACTTCGCGGAATACGCGAAAGAATTCCAAGAAAACTTAGCAGGTTTGCAGCGTATGAGCCAGGTATGTAACTCTAGCCCCCAAGCATTAAACAAAATGCATGCTTTTTTGCTTTGATGTTTTTTGTTAACCATACTTTTCCTTGCTGTGTTTCAGCAAACCTCCGAGGCCATAAACCTGGAAGTTTTCAGGAAGCTCACCATCAAGAATAAAGAAGTTCGAAGTCTTCTTTCTATTCTTGAGGAGAGGGAGGCGGAGCTGGAATCATCTCAGCTCGCTTTGACGGAAACGAAAGGTAAGCTTTTTTGTTTTGAAGTTTCCGATTTAAGACTTTGTCTAAGTTTTTTCCCGAGGAAATTGATCAACTCGGATTTTCCCTTGCTTTTCAGCTGCCTTAGCTGAAGCTAAGCAAGCAGCGGAAGATTCTGGCAACGCCGAAATTCTCCGTAATGAGAACATTGAGCTTCACAAGAACCTTGTGAAAGCTCAACAAGACCTGGAAGCCAGCAACCTGGCTCTTGGAACGGCTAATTCCAAGGCTTCCGAACAGGCGGAGAAAGACAAATCCGCCATTCAGGATTTGACTGAAGCTCTGAACCTTCGCCTGCAGGAAGTTTCCGAGATCGACAAGCTCATCGGTAAATTTCTTACCCTTTTCCTCATCTTTCCATGTTTTGCTTTCTCTGTTTGTCTGCTTAACCCTTTTGTATGTTTTATTGGATCAAACAGGAGACACCCCAGATGGCACTCGGGCTGCAGGCATCCGAGCTTTCGGGGAGACATGGAATTTGATGAAGGCTGCTGCAACGCAGCTAGTAGACAAGTTTCTTCCCGATAAATCTGGGGAATGCTCGGAGGTTGAAAAACTTCCGGGTATCATCATGGATGTGGCGGAGTCCAAGGAGTCTCTTCTCCGCTCCGCTGCACGGGGTGGTGCGCGCATGGCCTTAGGCCTTATGCGCATGCACTATCCTAGTGCCAAATCCTGGCGTGTGGCCACCGGTGTCCCTCAAGGATACACGGATGCGCAACGATCCGCCATCTTTGGTGAAGTTAAGGGCCACGCCACCCAGATTGCCGCCATGGTAAATGTCGCCGTCAACTATCCAGAAGAAGAAGCTCCTCCAATCCCCGATGAAGAAAGCAGCAAGGAGGAGTCGGATTCTTGAAAGGTTACCTGGAACCTGGACAGAAAAAGTAGACAATAGGAGCATTACTGTTCTTTCATTTGTAATCCGAAATGTAATGCTTCTTATGTATTAATGAAAATTCCGCCTTTTGCAGTTTAAACTATGAAATTACTTTGCAAGTTGTTTGGATTTTACCATTCCTTTATCTTCTAAGTTCTCTGGTGTATATGCTTTAACTGTCCTTAGTGTTTGAAATGGCTCAAATAGCACTATGAATCGTTATGTCGAGTAACTGGGGACAAACCAATCAGTTTTGAAACTCGAAAACATGAATCATGCTAAAGGCATTTTTACTAACTAGTTCCAGTAACCCAGCATACGCACAATCAGATAAGACTTAGAGAAACAAGGAAAGTTTTAAGTGAAACTTGGGCACGCAGGCAATTCAAGTTTCCTTTAGCCGTTAAAAGGCTGAAAATCATTCAGTTATGTAACGCCGAGTACGCAAGCACAATTCGGGTTAACGTTGAGAAATTTGTAAGATCATTGGGAAATAGATGAGGCGAAAACACTTTGCACTTATAAGAAATATGGATGACAGCATTCCGACAACTTTATTTCATGATCTCAAAAGATGTTTACATAGATTTGAACTAAGTACAGAAGGGGACATAACTTGCTAGGTGTTCCCGGGCTTCCGCAATCCACTTGACCTTGTCGAAACTTTTCAGCAGCTTGAAGAGTGATAGGGTTTTAGCCCCCAGCCAACTAAGAAATCTTTTTATGGCTGTGGCGGAACCCGGCAATTCTGGGACATCTTTTTCACACGTAAGTTCTGAGATGTTCGAGATTGCCTTCATCTTTTCCGGGTTAACTTCTATTCCTCTATGAGAAACGATGAAACCCAGAAGTTTTCCTGAGGGAACCCCGAATACGCACTTAGATGGATTCAACTTCATCTTGTAAGTGCGCAAATTTTCGAAGGTTTCTCGCAAATCCTCAAGGAGTGTATCTTTTTCCTTGGTTACGACAGCAATATCGTCCACGTAAACATGGACATTTTTTCCAATCTGACTATGCAAACAACGTTGCATGCAACGCTGGTAGGTTGCACCTGCGTTCTTCAGGCCAAAAGGCATGGTTACGTAGTAATACGTCCCGTACGGGGTTATAAAAGAAGTCTTGATTTGATCTTCCTTTTTCATGCGTATTTGGTGGTACCCGGAGTATGCATCCAAAAAGCATAAAAGCTCGGAGCCTGCAGTGGCATCTATTATTTGATCGATTCGCGGTAACGCAAACCTATCTTTCGGACACAACTTGTTCAATCCTGTGTAATCTATACACATTCTGAGGGCAGTTGTGTCTTTCTTCGGTACTAATACCGGATTTGCGGACCAGTCAGTATGGATTACTTCCTTGATGAAATCCGCTGCTAAAAGCCGGATAATTTCCTTGCCAATAGCCTTCCGTCTTCTTCCGTCAAATCGACGGAGACCTTGTTTGACGGGTTTTGATCCGGGAATAACCTTGAGTTGGTGCTCAGCAAGTTCCCTGGGTACGCCTGGCATGTCAGCTGGACACCAGGCAAAAATATCCCAGTTCTCACGGAGGAACTTGATGAGCTCGCCTTCCTATTTGTCGGTCATCCCAGTCCCTACGACGACGAATTTTGTCGGATCTTTGGGATCTAGGATTACCTGTCTTGTATTCTCGGACGCCTTGAAGCTATCTGTTGGCTTCCGAGTTTCTTTTCCTGCCGGCATTTCTTTCGGCGATACCTCCTTGGCTAATTCCTTCAGTTCCTCCTTTGCTATAACTCTCTGAGCACAAAGGGCGTTTTCTTTCTCCAACTCGTTTGCCAGCTTGAAATCACCGGCAATGGTGATTACTCCTCCTTTGGGTCCTGGCATTTTCAGCTTGTTGTAGATATAGCAAGATCTTGCCATAAATTTGGCGAAAGCCGGACGTCCGAGTATTGCGTGATACACGCTTTCGAACGGCACTACTTCGAAGGATACTTTTTCCTGCCGGAAGTGATCTTTATCTCCGAAGGTGACATCTAGGGAAATTTCTCCTAGGGATCGTGCTTCCCTGCCAGGAACAATGCCGTGGAAGCGTATATTGCTGTAATTGAGCTGGGACTCGGAAATCTTCAAGTGCTTCAGTGTATCCAAGTACATTATATTAATGCTGGATCATCCATCCATCAGCACTCTTCTTAGCCTAGTGTTTTGAACAATAGGGCTTACAACAAGAGCTTGTGTGCCGGGTTCAGGGATATTTCCGGGATGATCAGACTGATCCCAGATTATCGGTGTGTTGGAGTACTTCAAGAATTTCGGGGTTGCAGGAACAACCGCGTTTATTTCTCGAAGTGTCCTTTTGGCCACCTTTGCTGACGGTGTTGCTAGGAAAGTTAACATTGCTTCTCCGTCAACTCTCGGAAATTTGGGTTCGCCTTTTCGCTGTTGTTCCTGGATTTTGTCATCAGTGTCCGATTCACTGTCTTCTTTATCAGCTTCTGGCTTTTGTTTGGCGGGTTTCCTCTTGGAACCCTTCCCCTTATTTCCGGATCCTGCGTTGCCTTTCATATGCTTATTTAGCCGGCATTGCGCATTTGTATGGGTAGGTTTGCCAAATTGGGAGTGGTGGACGCAGGGTTCCGACTTAATTCTCTCCCATTCTTCGGGAGTGTAATTGATTGGATCTGGACTGCGGCCTTTCCACTTATTTCCCTTTTCTCCTCCAAAGGCTATGTTAACCTCCTTGGGCTTTGTTGTTGACTCTGGAGTTCCTTTTTTGTCAGAACGAGGGGTTTTCTTGGCGAGTATTAGTGACTCAATATTGCCTCCTCTTGCTCTGATATCATCTTTGGCTGCAGCGTGCTCATTGGCGGTTGTAAGCATAGATCCGAGATCTTTGTGCTGTTTGGAACCAACCATGAACGGTACGAGTCCGGGTTTCAGGCCATTGACGAAAGCATGCATTGCTTGTACGTCAGTTACTCCAGAACAACTATTCTTCATTGCAGTCCATCTTGAGATGAAATCCACGTATGGTTCGTCTTCAAATTGGGTGCAACGGTTCAGCTGGTTGATGCTATTTGGGCGTTTGTATGTTCCCCAAAAATGCTGAGTAAATACTCTCGCCATATCATCCCAACTGTCGACGGTTCTTGATGGTAAACCATTAATCCAATCTCTGGCTCCGTCTAGCAACATTAGGGGAAGAAACTTGACAGCTTCCAGGTCTGTCCCGTTGTTGATTTGGACGGCTGTGTAATAATCTGAAAGCCAGGTATCCGGGTTTGTACTGCCGGTATATTTTTGGTAGGTTGGACCAACTTTGGCGAAGCCAGAATGCAGGGTTATCCTTCGGATCCTGTCAGTAAAACACTTAGGACCAAAGTATAGATCGTCCTTTTCTGCTCTATCAATGTGTGCAGAATATCTTCCGGCTGAATGGACAGAAGGGGATCTACTCCTTTCTTTTCCATTGTTGCGCGGATGCGCTTTTCCGGGGTTGTTTCTATCTCTTCCATTGTCACGCCCCTTGGGATTAGGTGGAGTTCTGCTCCTGTATCTTTCCTTATCCTTAGGCGGTGTCCGAGATCTTTCGCGTCTGTGAGGTATATCATATCTTCCAGCTTTCTCAGCTGGGTTTCTCGGAGGTGGCATTAGTTTGCCGTCATTCCGGTTTTTGTCTTCCCGATCATGTGGCTTATATCCATCTTTCGGGAGATGAGGTCCGGTTCTAGACGCTGCGTCCCGGTTGTCGGGGTTTTTCTTGTCCTTTCTCGGATCCTCTTTTTTATCTGAATCTCCGGGTCCTTCCGGTCCAGGTGCTCCAGCAGCGCAAGTGGCTGTTTTGCAGAGGGCGGAATTATCATGCAGCCTCCCTGATCGCTCTTGGCCTCGCTGTTGCTGCTGTAATGCTTTTCCTAAGAAAGCATACACCCCTTGGAGTTTTTCCCCGTTGGAGTACAGATCGTTGTTTAAGATGGCGAACGCTGCTTCCGCGTTTTCAGCTGCGGTTTTGTATATTGGTTCGCCCTTGGCATCTTTGCCGTTTAACTGCTTTTGCCAAGATGGGTTATAAAACCTTTCTTTTGGCGGCAGTTCTTCCGGTTTTACGATTCCGGGTAACCTAGTAGGTTTTAAGGCAGATCTATGCTTTCTCTCGTACTCCTCTATTTCTTCCTTCATGACTTTGATGTCATTATGGGTTTGTTGGAGATGTTGCCGAGATCTAAGCAGATGTTGCTGTTGCCGTTGGAAAGCTTGTCTCCTGGCTTCCATCATCTCAGGGGGTTCATCTGGTCCCACTGGTGTTTGTAATAGTTCTTGCTCTTCCAGTTCTGTCATTGGCGGAGCGGTGATTTCCTTAGATTTCTTTTCCGCGGGCTTTGTGCCACTAATATCTCCAACTTCCAGGTTTTCGTCAGCGAGATCAGCTGACTTTTTCTTCCGGAGTTTGTACTGGAGTTTTTTAGAAGCACGGTGCTTTTTCTTGGAAGAAGGAGGTTTTTTGACAGGTTCATCTTCTGTCATCTCCTTGACACTAGGGAATATCGGAGAAGTTTCTCCGTCTTCTCTCTCTTCTACTGGCGGAGGGGTTTTAGGGCTTTCCTGGCTGCCGGCACCCGTTGTATCAGCTGGTTTTGCCATTAGCACTTCATGGAATCCCTCTTGAAAGGACTTAACTTTTCTTACGAAGGCATCATCGTCTTCGTCTTCGGAGTCGAAGTTATCCGATCCGGTTTCCGACTCTAATCTCGCCTCTATGGCGGCAAGCACAGACTCTGCTTCCGAGGTCATCGTCTGGTTGACGGATGTCGGATCTTCCGTGTCTGTGACGGGTATTGGTTCTTCCGTCTCTGTGACGGGTGTATTGTTGTCTGCCTCTTGCACGGGATTTCCATCATCCGTGTTTTCGGCGACTTCAGATTGCACCATGCCGATAAAGTGTGAGTCACTTCTTTGTCGGCGATCTGAGCAAAATCCGGCATCATAGTCGTCTTCGACTGGGTATAGGGCGGGTGGGATAAATTTTCTTCCACCGCAAAACCCCATTGCCTCCGCGGTTAATCCGATAAAGATGTTAGCAGATCCAATCGGTAAAACGCAGGCACTTACCAGGTGGTTTTGCGCCGGTATGTAGGATCCGTTGTCGAGGAAGCGCCCTACGTCGTCGTCGAATTCCAAGCTTCCGACAGTGATCGATCTTCCAATTCCGCCGAGTATCCCAGATCGGAATTTCACGCCTGACGTCGTTTGCCCCACGGTGGGCGCCAACTGTCGAGACATCGTAGTAGTTTTCATAGACTGGGGTGCCATGAGACTACGGTAGAGACGTGGGGTAACGGGATAGCGTAGTAACACAGAACACGGGATTTTACCCAGGTTCGGTACGTCGCGACAGTACGGCGTACCTACTCCTGCACTTCTCACTATTGGGACTAAAGCCCGTATAACAGAGTTACAGTGTGAGGGAATAGATCTAGCTACTCGACGAGGATGAACTTCCCGGCGAGTTGCGTAGAGCTTGAACTTGTGTCTAACTTAACTTATGTAATCTATCTCCCGTCCGGCTTTATATAATAGCCGGATTAGGGCTTACAGAGTAGGAAACCTAGAAGACTACGTTTATCTTGTAACTTGGAAAGTAAGGAATCCGTCTTCTCCTCCAAGCCGGATCACGTGGGCCGTGATCCGGGTTCTTCTAGAATCCGGCTTCTGCGCGTCGGACTACTGGGCCGCCCAATGGACCTAAGCCCATTACCATGTAGGCCACCCTGGTAGTCCGGCTCTTTTGTCTACCATCTTCTATACCCCTATTCAGTATATATCCGACAGGGAGCAACTTGCAAGTCTACATCAAGCGAAGCATGTGCTAGCAAGCACGATCAAGAAAGAAGATCCAACTTGAGAGAGTCAAGATCGTCATCATCTAGCTCAATTGGATTGCGCAAGGAAAAGGTATGACTTAGATAGGGTTTCTATTTTATCGGTCTCATTATGCTAGTTGGGAGACCAGATTATAGGATAGATAACCGTACTATCAAGAGGGGCTCTTGAATGCATATCTTGATCGTATCTATCATAGAGAGCTCAAACCTTTGCATACTTGGCATCATCCTTCGTGGTTCTTATTTGGGTTTTCTCCATGTAATGTTTTAGAGCTTGTCATGTTCTTCATGCCAAGCTCAAGTTCATCAAAAATGGATTTCGTATGAAAAACTTATCCCATTTTTGTTGTTGGAGGTTTCTACCGGTTGTCCTTTATTGATAGGCCAATGCTTTCATCATTTGGTTTTATATTCCTATTTTCTACTATGATGTTTCTCTGCATATTCTTCTAGTTCTCGTTGTTGTAATTACAACGAGCCCAAGAACATCGAAAACGGAGTCCTGATGCAAAAGTTACGACCATTTTCATATAGGGTGTTCTGCAGTTTTTTCCACCACCGGAGGATCCGGTGGTGGCTCCGCTGGAAACCCTTTCGGGATGATGTTGGCCGAGCCTCCGGTGAAACCACCGGAGGCTCCGGTGGTTGGGGCATTTTTTCAGCCCTTTTGGTGTTCTAACTCATCCGGGGGCGGAGGTTCCTTTGGTTTCACCGGAGGTTCCGCCCCTGCGTGATTTTTCCTCCAACGGTTGGATATTTGGGTGACCTATTTAAGGGGCCTTTTTCTCCAATGGTTCCCCAACCTTTTGAGCAAGTTTGACCTCCATTGTTGACCTCCAAAAGCTTGCTATCTCTCAATCCCTCCAATGATTCTTGCTTCCACTTGAGGGAAAATAGAGAGGAGATCTGGATCTACCACTTCACCAATCAATCCCTCCTCTTTGTGAGGGGAATTTATTGGATCTAGATCTAGGGATTCATTTGTTGTTTTCCTTGTTCTTCCTCCTTTCTCCCTCCATAGCATTAGTTACTTTGGTGGGATTTGAGAGAGAAGTTCTTGACCACTTTGTGTGTTCTTGCCATTGCATTAGGTGCATCAGTTTGAGTTCCCCACGAGATCCGTGAAAGAGAAGTTCGTGAGCTTGTTACTCTTGGATGCTTGGTCACCGGAGAGATTGTTCCTCTTGGGTGTATTGAGCACCCTAGACGGTTAGTGCTTGGGGCTTCCACCTTGTTGCAAGAAGCTTCGTCGAGAGCCTCCAATTGAGTTGTGGAGATAGCCTCAACCCCGTGTAAGGTTTGGTCAACGCCTTCAAGTCGACCTCATAGTGGAAACGAGCATCTCCCTCACCGGAGAAGCTCAAGGAGAATAAGGTGTGCACATCGATGCTATTGAGGAGCGCCTAGGTGGCTCCCCACCTTTCCAACGAAGACGTACTTCCCTTGGGAAGGAACTTCGGTAATCACACCGGTGTCTCCTTATGCTTCGGTTATCTCTATACTCTAACTCGTTACTTATGCACCTTTGTGATAGCCATCGTTCTTGAAGTCATCTATCTTGCTATCTCATAGTTGTATGTCATGCCTAGCATAAGTTGTTGGTGCACATAGGTAAACCTAGCTTGCATAGGTTTTGTGCTTGATAAATTAAACGCTAGTTTTATTCCGCCTTTTCTCAAGCCTGAACCGTAATTATTTTAAAGCGCATATTCACCCCCCTCTAGGCGGCATCCTTATAATTTCAGGCGAGCCGGGGTGCCGGGTTGCGTTCCCGGGGAGCCGTCCAAGCGGCGCCCGCGACTCCACTGCCGCTACAGCAGAACAACTCGATCACTAGGGCGTGTTGAGGCCGCATCAGCATGCCGGGGACCGGGGAGCCACAGGAGCGGCGCAGGGCGGCGAGCCCGGGGTTTCACCGAAACCTTAGCAATAGTTCGGGGTCATGCACGGCCATTACATGGGATTATTCCGAGATTGAAGTGGAGGAGATTGTGTTGTGGAGCTTCGTAACGGGCGTCGTTTGTCTCCATTAACGGCGACGGAAGTCGCCGGAGCGGGGCTGGGTAATATGGCGACGGCGGCGGCGTCTTCTGTCGCGAGTGAAAGAGAGGAGAGGTGAGGAATTAGGGGAGATCGAGTGAGGTGCGGGCCGAGTGAGAGCCTAGCTCGGGAGCTCTCCCGAGTGAGTTTAGTCGAACCGACTAGTGGGGTTGGCACACCAGACTTTAGGTGCTAAATGGTTGACCATTTCTACTAAAAGAAAATAATAGAAATTCAAATAATGATATTAAATCAAAATTAAAGCAATTAAAAACTATAAAAATAAACAAAATTCAAATATTTTAAATATTTAAAAGTTATAATTATTTCTATGCCAATTATCCATAACTCAAATCTTTATTATTTTAAATAATGATGATAATTCAAATAAATTAAATAAAATATTATTATTATTATTATTTTAATTATAAATAACATATATCATTTTAATTCCCACTTTTCCCATTTCAAAATAAAATATTATTAAACTAATATTCCTTTGTTTTATCAAATATAGTTTAATAGTTTAAAATAATTAAAATTTCACATTTTCCAAATTAATTAAAAAGAAAATGCATGCATATCTTTATTATGCATAATTGCAACATTTTCTTCTTTAAGCATTGTCCTTACCATACAATGATGGTATTTTGTAGAACAAGGAGGCCAGGAGTTGCACCAAGCATCCGACTCCATTATCTATCCATCTCAAGGCAAGTTCATCACTTAGGCATGTTCTCTAAATTTTTTTCTATGAACTATTTTCAAAACCCTATCATATTACTAGCTTATTTTCAAAATAATGCATAATGCTATTTTATAATAATATGACTAATTGAATGACTACCTGAGTGTGGTGTTCTGTTTGGTGGAGGATGGAACCATGGTAAGATGAATAGGTCATTGGAAGGTTCCATCTACATGGGAATGTATTACCTAGGACTTATCAACAAATGTCGCCAGAGCTCGGTGTGCCGTAAATCACGCGTTAACCATGAGTCTTGTATGAGGCGAGTAAGCCAGCTATGATCTTTTCCCATTCACATGTCAACGGACTGCCAGAGACGTACGATGTAGGTTTTGCAGGACTACATGCACATGGATGAGATCCCTTAATTCCCACGGACTCTGGCATCTACGATGGTCTTCCCGAGGAGCCTAGATATCTATCGTGAGGGGTAGAATCAGGGGTAAACATGCATGGCAGAAATGGGTGGCCATGTGTTGTGTAGAGAAGCATGGTTTGGTTTGGATCAAGAACCGAGTCCCACACCTGAGTGGGAGTGGACATGAACGATCGCTTGGTTGTGCAACATGGTCGCCTATGGGTAAAGTAACACACCTCTACAGAGTGTAAACTGATATGACATGTTATCCCCCTGTTCCAAGAAGGAATTACGAATGCTACAGGAAAGGAACTCCATGAAGTTCAAGCCCCTGTGATGATTTGTTGGGCATAGTTTTCCAAATAAAAGCAATCTCTTGAAAAAAATGTTTTCATTCAAAACCTGCATCGTCTAGACTCTTTAGAGTCGAGGACTATAGATAGTGCATGAACCACCAACTTTACTTAATGTACTTGTTGAGTAAAGCTGGTTACTCATTCGTTCCCATTTGACCCCCTGCTTAGGCTATGAAAACCTAGAGCAGTCATCCTTCAACATCATTGGAGGCCAATATGACATATACTACGAGGAGCCAGATCTCTCCGACGGAGTTGAAGAGGTGGACTACACCATCTAGTATGGAGCAAGTCCAGATGAGGCAGAGTGACTAGGTTTAGCCTGGTCTAGTGTCCCATACATAAGCAAGGTCGAATCGAGAAGCCTTGAATTTCTATATTGGGTTGTTGAGCTGCCGTGTATGTACTTCTTTACTTTTCAGTTGTTGTTGTAACTTCAATAATGAGATGACCTCAAGATGAGGTCATCTTCTTTTCTGCGCTATGTTTTGTAATATAAGTTTGTATGACAATCAAGTCCCACAATGTTTCTGTTATACCACCCCGAGGGATGTAATATTTGCGTTCCTAGGGTGCTTTGGAAGCTGCCCAGGACCGTAGAGGTCATAAACGGCGACAACTTTGTGGGGGTTACCTCAAACCATAGAGGCCACTCCGCTCTCGGAATTATTGCCACTCCGAACTCCTTCTTCCTTCGGTGGACGATCTTTCGTGATCTCGACGAGGGGTTCATCGACGGCGTTGCTCCAAGTGGTTGCGTCTCGGGCGACGTTGCCGTGGACTGCGCCCAGAGTTCGAGCAGATGTGGTGGCCATGGTCAAAGACCTGGTCATATTATTTGTGTACTTTTTAGGGCCTCGTTTGCATTTTCGGAGAACTTAGCTGATATTTGGCAATGTTTTAGGAGTAGGAATCTAGGGTTCTATTTGTAATTTTGTATTCCACTGAAAAATAAAAACAAAAACTGGGCAGCAAAACGCCAAGAGCCACGGCAGCTAGCGGGAAGCAACGGTAAGTTTCGCATTTTGTTCCGTTATTACCCACCACTCATCTCATCTTCCACCTACCCCCGTTCAACGGCTACCTACGCGTCGTCTCCACCACACCGCAAAAAGAAACATTTTTTACCAGAAAAGAAAAAGGGAAAGGGAGGAGAAGCCGAGGACCAAGGCGTGCGTGCGCGCGACCCAACCCTAGCCACCTGCCAATTCGACAATGGGCAAGCTCCTCTGCGACGCCTCCCCCACCGCCGTCGCCTCCGCGGCCGACCCGCTCCCATCCTCCCCGTCCCCCCAGCCCCAGCTCCTCACCTGGCCTTCCCCATCCCCCGCATCGCCTGGCTGGTCCGCCGTCTGGTGCCTGGACGACCAGCAGCGCCGCCGCCTGCTCCAAATCCACGACCGCGGCGTCGCCTGGAATCCCCCCGCCTCCCTCTCCGCCGACCCCGTCGTCTTCCGCCTCGACCACGGCGGCGAGGTCGAGTCGGACGGCAACTGCCTCTTCACCGCCGCGCGACGCGCCGCCGGCACCGCCAAGGCCACCGCGCGCGACCTCCGCCTCCGCGCCGTGCGCCGCTTCCAGGCCGTCTACGGCGCTGAGGCCGCGGAGGGGGAGCCCGACAGGGACGCCGTCGACGCGGCCGTAAAGCACCTCTACGCGCCGGATCTGACCGCCGGGTGGGGCGTCCATGTCGTGCAGGAGGTCAAGCTGCTCGCCCCCAAGGCCCTTCGCGAGGAGCTCGACGCCGCCGTCCAGGAGCTAGTCGACATCGGGATCCAGAGGTAATTAATTACCGATTGCAACGCCCGATCCCAGATCTGAAGGCCCTCTCTCGTTCTTGTTTTTTCCGTCCTTGCAGTGCCACCAATCAATCATGCAATAATTTGTGCATCCTGAAATGGTACCAAAACTGCCTCAAATGGAATCTTGGATGTTTAGACTGAATATACTCCTCCCTGTCAAAATAGAAAAAAGTTCAGGTTTTCATGTCTGTTTACGCTGAGGTGCCCATGTTTCCTGGATCCTTTCTTGTGCTACTACGTGTAGAAAAAAAACCTACCCGACGCAATTTTAACGGGATCACAAAGTATGGACCTTCCAAGTACGATGTCCACCCAGCTAATTGTACCTAGTGCATTATTTGGTACGTACACCATTATGCTCAGCTTGCCGCACACCGGTACGATTGCAGTATAGGGACACTGGTTCAATTCTCCAGACTTGGTTCAGTTGTCCAGACTTAATTATGTTCAGACATGGTTCAGTAATTATTTGGTATACCATTATGCTAGCTTGCCTGGCATTGGTTCAGTTCGTAGCACATCTGACTTGTACTACCATCCAGTTTAGCCTTGCTGTACTTTGTACATCTGTGACAAGAACCCACAGAGACATATCTGACTGATTCTCCAAGTTACATGTGCTCATAATTTTCTTGTTCCTTGCTGCCTTTGCAGGGAAAATGCAGCTGAGACCATCTACAAGGAGAGGTGCATCGCCGTGAACGACGGGGACAGCTGGGCCAAGTACATGTCCATCTCCGGTTCTGCGGAGGACGAGCACGACATCATCACGCTGCAGTACACGGAGGAGGGTCTGCTGACCGTCGACGAGAACCGGGACGGCCGCGCGGCTGCGTTTGGCGACGACATCGCTATCGAGTGCCTCGCCACCGAGTTCAAGAGAGAGGTCTTCGTGGTAAGCCCATACTCTGTTATGATGCTCAATACGCCATGGAAGTGGCCACCGTTTTATGCCCGCGTCTGGTGACAGTTTATCTAGCATGTTACACCAAAATATGTTCTGATTGGCATTTCTATTTCCGCGGCCATATAACTGGCCATTATTTTATGTCTGCACTTGCGTGGTGTTTTACATGGATATCTGATTGGCATTTCTATTTTGTGTGGCATTGACAGGTGCAAGCACATGGAGCGGACGCCATGGTTGACGAGGATAACTGTGTGTTCTTCCTCCCACACCGTCCCAGAGGAGAAATATGCGACGCTCCCATTTTTCTTTTCATGAAGGGAACAGGTCCGTTGTGAATCTGTTGTGCTTTGTTCTGCAAGTCAATACTATGTAATTGAATAATAGCCTGAGCTGATGATGACTGTCATCACCGGGGAGCATCTCTTAAATTTTGTTCAAGTTTCCTTGCCTAAATAGAGATCCTAACAAATCTTTTGCCTACAGCGTGGTGCGGTGCTGGTGCGGACCATTACGAGCCGCTGGTCGCCACCGTCCTTGAGGACGTCACCCCCGACAAGGCCGCTGTCGTGCTCTGAGGAAGGACGGATGGACGGTCGGGCTGTTGTTGTAGTAGTTATAGTCGTCGGCGGTGTAGTCGAGCCAATTTTGTCACTGGGAGGAGCTAGAGTGCCGGATTGTGGAGCAACTTCTATGCCCAAGGGAGAGGGAAAGGGAGAGAGAGAGAGAGATGGTCTGTTTAACTGTGCATTTGCAGGCTGAAGAACATCCTGAAGCTGTGTGTACCTTTTTGCTGCTGCTGTTGTTGTTGTATGAGTTCATTTTTTGGTAGGCTCTGACTGCTGGTAGAGATTGAGAGAGTATTGAGAGGGTGGTAGGACACCGATGACAGATTGCTGTTGTTGTATGCCATTGTTGGCCGGCATTTTTCCTATTGCCTTTTTTCTTGCATGCTTGTAGGAGCATGAGGGTTAATTAAGACCGTCCGAATGGAACCGGTTCAATTCAATTTCTTTTTTGTTATTGGAGTGAGGTATTTCTTCCTGGCAGTTTTGCAGCTCTGTTTTCGTAGTATTGGTCAATTAGGACAGTCCGAATGGAACCGGTTCAATTGAATTTCTTTTTTGTTGCTGGAGTGAGGTATTTCTTCCTGGCAGTTTCCCAGCTCTGTTCTCGTAGTACCCTTTTGGACTATTTGTTTCCGACGAGTTCACCAGTTATCCATATGATCGGACAGAGTCTGAACCGAAATGTAAAACTGTTTGTTTCGAATGATGGGGCTGGAGTCTTTCTTCTAGGAGGGTGTCTTTCGAAATGTAAAACTGTTTGTTTCGAATGATCACTGTGTAGCCAGCTTCTGTTCTTGTAACACTATCACGGTCAGAAAGATGAGCCATTAGGAGGGTGAGTTGAACATTGTGCACAGCTGGTACGTAGCAGCCCACTCCCTCCCCTGCTTGCCTGCCTCATTCGTCAGCATATTGCCGGATAGTCATTTTGACACTCCGTCGGTTAATATCTAGTTGCACATTGATTGGCTTTTTCAAAACCGAGCTCTAGTTTAAAAAAAATGGTATTTCTCAAAAAGAACTTGATTTTCTGTTAAGATACACATTTTGCGCTACATAGAAATGTGACTCTAACTATGCATTTAAAAACTCGATTTTCTGCTTCAAATTTATTTTTTGTGCATATCACAACCTGAAAATAAATTTTACACAAAATTTGGGCGTGGATTCTACACTTCTAGATGTGAGCATGTATACTTTTCCCATTATCTTTGGAATGTAAAATTGGATTTTTCAAATAATATCAAACCCGGCTCCGTTTAGATCCAGCTCCATTTGGAGTTCGTCTATTAACTTACATCTCAGCTAGATCACATACACCCTATAGAACCTTCCGTTGAGATAGTAAGGAGCTATCACTCATATATCTCACCATAGCACTACAAATAATTAACCGCGGTTTGATAATGAAAGAAGATAACTCAGAAATAAATATAGCGAATTCATCGTGTTCTCATGGGGTCACCGGACCAAGGACTATGAGTTGTTAGATCCATGCGTAGGGAGCAGAAGACTATAGATTTAGATAATTTTGATGCAATCTATAGTTGCAAACTTCCAAGAGAACCATAGGCCGAAAAATGTAGCACTAGTAGCAAAGATCCGCCATCCATGTTTGAAAAAATGTTGCATTTGTGTGAAACATGTTTTTGTATATGAATATATAAATTTTTGGTAAATCTTCTTAAAAAATGAAGGAAAAAATAATAATGCATGTATTACCTAAATAATTTGGTAAAATAAATTCATATGCACCCGTGGTTTTGGTAACCTCTCTCAATCATTTTGTTGGTGCGATGATGACCTCTCCTAATTTCGCGGCAGATTGACCACCAAGATGATGTGAGACCCACATCGAAAGAAGTATTTTTTTCACAGAGCCGCCTCCATCAATGCCACTGTTGTTTTTAAACCGTAGAACATCAAGATAATCTCTAAATCCTAATTCTTCTCCCCGTTCAGATTGATTCACGCTTATTGTAACAGATCTGTAACAATCAATTCAAGAAAAATTAACACCAATACCTTGTGATTTGATTTTTTCTTGGTTATTAAGAGCCGATAAAATATACTAATTACAGATGATTATACAATACATGTACCTCTTATTGAAGTGATACTAAGTAATGTGAGATGCAACATGTGTCTATTTCACATGCAGCCTTTTAATTGTTGTATATGCATATGGTTAGCACAATGTATGACTATCATTATGACACGAGGTAGGAGCATGATGTAGATCGTGTCCGAATTTTGTGGCGTGGCAACAAGTGATCGGCGCATGCCCGAGGGCTTACATGCTTGAACATGCGGCATGGGTTTGACTCAAGGCAGTGCGTACTAGAGAGGCGAACTAGCTACATGGAGTCACACTGAATGTGTAGTTGATTATTTTAGAAGATTCCACTTGACCGATGGATAGGCTACGATGTAAGAACATCTCCAACCGGTCTGGGCAATTTTGATCCCTATATGTTTGCAGACACATCCGAATATTCCGCGGACAAGGCCGGTACATCCCTAAAATATTGACCCTTCCAATCAGAACATGCACTTTCAAATTCTGAAATTAATGAAACTACATGTATATTGCTTTTGTGGATACATCAATTTGTTATCTAGTGCACATATATAATCAATGCATGGTGATTATAATAACGAATAAAATAACCATAGCTCCTAGTTTAAAGTGGAGATGCATCTCCTTCTTGATGGAATATGTATTAATATTCTTCATCTTCAATTGTTCAATCGAGTTGCAACCATCTTGATCTTGTAATCACCGACGATATGGGCAAGATACAAGTCCATGTTCATATTTTTCTTCAAGTATCCTCTTCTCTTGTTTTATCCTCCTATTGTCTTGTTATGCTCTCTTCTTCAATGTTCTTCATTTCCTCCTCCATCTTCTTGGTTGTCTCTTGAGAAAGATCTAGCTTTTTCGATTTTATCTTGTGCCATGTAGAAATGCAAAATGACAAGGAGGGCGGCATGCAACATGTCTATGGTGTTGGAGAACAGACCCCGACTCCACTTAGACAAAGATTTGTCCGTGTGACGCAACTTGTGAAAGAGTACTGGGCAAGGCTCTGAATGGGTGGATGGTCATCCCAAGCCTTGGCAACGATCTCATTGAATCCGGGAATCCAAAGCCAAAAATTTCCAATTTGAAGCAACGAGGTCAACGTGGTCCCCTATAGTCGGTACGAATGACAGGGCAATGGTCCAACAGCGAAAATGAGACGGCATGGAGAATGTGGGAGTCATATTCGAGGCCCCATTCAAAATTGCAATAGAAAGCGTGGAGCTTTCCTTTCATTTCTCCAAGTAAAGCGCCGGTTTTGGACAGCATAATGTGGCGAGATCGTATTACATCTGGACATAATAGCGGATAAGATAGTGTACACACCGAACATCGCAAGCCATCAGTAAAATAGAAGGACTGGAACTGCATATGGGAAAGATTCTCAGATAATTCAGTACTGTTGGCATTACTTAAAAGTTAAACGCTATAGCACTGTTGCCAGGCAGGCAGCAGCTGGCATTTGTTAAAGTTAAATGCACGTGTTGTCAGACGGAGCAAAATATGAACATGACTAGAAATTTAAAGAAAACATCATCCATGCATGTACCAATTGGGGGCAGTAACACGTTAACACGATAAATCCAAATGTTCAACTGACTCTCACAGCAGTAACACGTTAATTCGAGGAGTGACTTATTATCTCCCTTGAGGATCTCCATGAACGATGGCTTGTCATCCACAAGGATCTTCTCCGGTTCAGAAATAACTTCCAGGAACAGATTCCTTCTCGTGTCCGACAACAGGTACTCCATCTGTTCCATATTTAATGACTCCCACATAGATATATCTAGACATATTTCAATACTAGATACATCTATAAGAGAGTCATCTAATGTAGAACGAAGGGAGTATATCATGTAGTTGGAAATCTCACAACACACTGCGGCCTTTGCATGGCTAACTGACATGCCACCCATTTGGTAATAACACATGTCCGTTGCGATGTGCCAGAGAAGGACACTCTCCTCGAACGGCTTGTGTATGCTCCATTCCAGGTGGGCGCATCCTTTATGCTTAAGAGAGATGGCCTCATCTCTCCTGCTTCCCTTCTTGTAACTGCTAGCGGGGGATAAGCTGACTAGGCTATCAAAGCTAGCTCTCTTGAGAGCCCACGGCTTCTCTAAGCATTTGAGGATCTCTGTGGTGAAGAGCAAGATTGCAGCCTGCAGTAACCTCTTGTCGCCGCCAAGCCATGATCTACAGAAGACATAGATTGCAGCCTGCAGTAACCTCTTGTCGCCGCCAGGCCATACACGGATCTGGTAAGCATATGGATAGGTACCTCCCTATCCTGCCCATTGATTTCTATTTTGGATGGGGGTGGGTCCCACTAGAAACTTTATATGAGCCAATCAAAACAACATGTGAATCATGGGTAACATATAATAATCATATGCACAAATCTCGAAAAATAATGTGTGACTAGGATAGCAAGGTACCTACCGGTAGGCTTACTCATATACTCGCTCCGTCTCAAATTAAATGTCCAAAGTTTAACAAAAGTGGATGTATCTAGACATAATTTAGTATTAGATACATACACTTTTGTCAAACTTTGTTTTTTTAGGCTGTCAACCGGCGGGGGCAGGATCCCCACCTGTATATTACTCAAAAGTTTTGTTAGATATTACATAGGGAGAGATGGGCACGCCACAGGTCGGCTGCTTCTCTATGTTCCGTTTTTTTGAAGCGGTGAGACCAAATAGTTAGTTCATGCGTAATATTTGCAATGGTAGTGTTCCAAGGCTGATTAAATTTCCTAAATACCATTGCGTTTCCAGCATCCCAGATCTTCCACAGAATGATGAGGGCCAGGGAGTGCCAGATGTCGTCGGTCAGCCCCTAGGGCAACTGGGTATTCCACACCGTAGTGAAGGATAATAGGTGGCCGCGCAACCCAATCTTCTCCCAGATTAGAGCCGCCTGAGGACATGTGAAGAATAGGTGGTCCCTGTCCTCCTGCGGATAAGTGCAGCGAGGGCACTTCGAATGATCCACAATATGCTTGTGATGTAGGTTGGCTCTCGTGTTTAGCCTGTCAAGGTAAGTAGCCATCCGAAGATCTTGACCTTACCCGGCACCTGAGCGGCCCAAATGTGCTCTGAATCCGAGTTTTATCTGCCAGCATACATCAACTCGTACGCCCCTTTAGTGGAGAAAGGGGAGCCATCCAGAAGCACACGTGTGTCCTCGTCGCCAGATAGGGAGACTTCCTGCAACAACAAAGAGAGAACAGCAAGTTGGCTTTCCGCCGCGGTGGTTAGCCGATTTTGGAGGTCAATCTCGAACTCATTATACAAAACATCCACAATCAAAACTTAATTTGAGACGGAGGACGTATTTCCCGTGATCTGGGACACTGCAATAAGGACGTATCGTTTCCACAGCTCATTGTCTTCAATGTTGGAGACAGTTATGGAATCCTGCCCACCCACCCAGGTGCTCCAGGATGCCATAGCCTTGTGCGGAGCTGTAATCACGCTTGCTGTGGCGGGTAAAGAGGGTGGCGAGGGCGAGGTCATATATGGCAAGGGCGTCGCTGCCTAGGTACGACAGCCATATGATGGATCTGTACCAGGAAGGAATGGGGAACTTACGGAACGGGGCAGAGAAGAAGAGGAGGTACTGGACGGCGAGGCTGCCAAGACTGGGCCTGGACACGGTGATCCCAATATGAGGGGCACGTAAGAAACATGGCGGCGCTCTTGCACTCAGGTCAGTGAGTGCTCCTTGGCTAGCTACTCGAGCTGGAAGAGCAGTGCAATGGACGTGAATAAACTCAAGCACCTTGCGTGCATGCTGGCAAAAGGCTGACCTGATGATACGGTGGCGCCTCAGATGGACAGGAAGGGGGCGTGGGAAATGCCGCTGCCGTGTCATATAGCTACCCGCACGGACGACGAGGAATGACGAGATTCCCCGCCGGCGACCTCCATGGCGGCGGCAGGACTCGGTTGGTGAGAGCAGAGGGAGGAAAGATCGGTGGACTTTTTTTCTTTGTGGGAAATACTGATAGGCTACTGGGCTAACGTTTTTGTAGGGCCTAGTAACGGGCCTCCTAAGATGGCATACCAGATATAACATGAAGACATCGCTAAGCTCCTGCCATTTAGTATAACAAAATTCCGATGCCAAGAAAAAATTAAAAAGACCACGAGAAACTTTTTATATATTATTTTTACAAATCAATTCATTATTCGCGAAACTTCGCCGGTGGAAATAAAATGTCTGGATGTGCACCTGAAATTTTGTTTGGAATTCTTTTATATTTTAAAATGGGAAACACTTGTTATCCACTCGAGGATCGCACCTGTCCGATATCCCAAGCTCTGTCGCTCGCTGGTAGATGATGCTCACTGCAATGATTGGGAGCACTACAATAGGCAATCGATGGCGCTCCACGGAAAGACTAGTGGTGCTCCCATGGGAGGACTGAGGTGCTTCCGAATGAGGTTCGCGGTGCTCCCTGAGAAGGCGGCGGGGGGTGTGCAATGGGAATTTAATTCTTTTTTCATGCTTACTACGCAAACGCCAAGATCTAATCATGCAGATACAAGTGAGTAATAATTCCAAGATCTAGTTCTTGACATCGTGTACCAATCGCCGTATAAGCGGAATAGGTGTTGATGACGATGTCGATGAAGCCTGTGGAAGATCCTCATGCACAATCATGTGGGTGAAGATGTTATCAACACCCCGATTCCCTGTATTCAATACCTTGATCCAGCAGAGTGAGGGTCTCACGTGTTACCCCTCTGAGAGTATGCACCCATACGCTGGAGCCAATTCTGTAGGGCTTCGTCGTCCAGGACTAGACGCCATAGGTGTATATGAAGGTTGAGTTCTCAACACATGAGAGAGAGAGTAATTAGAAGACATATCTAACTGGGAGAGGACACCTCAAAACTCTAATTATAAGAAGCTCTAATTCAATTAGAGTGGCTCTAGTGAGAAGCTCTAATTAGATCCTCTAATTCTAGTGTCGAGAGAGAGAGGTTTGAGACCCAATTTTTTGTTTTGCCTTGAGCCTTGAGATCCTTTATATAGTTGGAGGGAGGGGAGACTTTCGAAAAGGGAGAGAGGGTCCTAGTTGTGTTAGGAGGGACTTGTCCACACTATGGAGGTGGCCGAACCCCCTCCTCCTAACCCAACACGGATTGGTCCTTGAGGAGTCCAATCCCACCTCTCTCTTTATTTTATTTTCCTTTTTCTCCGCAACAAATTCTGAAAACATATCAAGATGAAAAGTACCAATATGTGATGCCACTAGGGCCCACCTGGCAGCCCCCTAAAATAGGATGCGGCCATGAGGGGCATTCCTGCCCCCTCCGGCACTCCTCCCTTCCTGGTTTTTGCCCAAAAATCTTTCGAAACCCTTTACATAAAATCATCGATATTATCTATAAAATTTAAGAAATATATTTGTGACCTCCAAGGACAACTCACGGCCCCTGCACTTTCTCCGCAAAGCGTGCAATCTCAATTTCTCTCTTAGAACAACTCCGTCATAAATTCCGGGCATCCAGTGCCCTCAATATAAATTATATCTGATGTAAAATATATATGTATCGCAGAAACACCATTCCGATGTACTCCTTGTTGATCTGAACCTACCGATAAACACATAAATCAGCCCTAACTTAAGTGTCTTTCCCCTACAATTTCGACAGTGTGTGGACATGAAACTCAAAACTCTTTCCTTTCCAATAAACAATAGCGTGTCCATGGACGCCCATATTGATTCCACATAACAAACGAATAAACTGCTGAACCTGTTGATCATTATACAATTCTCCAATTACCCATGATACCGAAATTACCAGAGACTATGGATTTCGGTATTGCCGTTGAATAATCTCCGTTTCTACTATACCTAAAAGCCTACAACGGTCGACATAAATTTCTCAAGAATGATTGCAAACAACCTTTACAATGATCCGGATTCAAGGACCATGGCCATGGAAAAGTTTAAAAACATTCGCTTGGACTGGCTCAATCGAAGGATGCAATCCAGAGAGAAATTGCCTCCCTCAATAAAGGAAGGTATATACAAAAAGAATACCTACACCATTTTTTATCCAAAAGAGGAACGAAAACAACAAGGTGGTGAGTAAATAGCAAGGCATGTAGCATAAGGGTTCACGCATTTACCCAAAATCCATTCTACAGACATAAGTGATATCACTTTCCGATAACACGTTTTAAATGGCAGCAAAAATCATCTATTTATTCAGTTGATAGATGTAGTGACCATATATGTTCACATGTCACTTGATTCATACATATGGATTTCCCATGGGAATCCCAGTTATGAATCGTAACAAAAATCACAACATTCATAGTGTAAACTTGATAAGTCACCCTATGACTTACAATAGTCGAAATAAAATTTTGTACAACTGACTTAGTGATTTCCTTATACAAAAGGATTACTCTAACAATTATGATTTCTCACAGACCTCGATAGAATATTCATCAAACCATTTTATGTTGATGAAGCACGTAATCATCGAGTTACGGAATCTAAGATGAAGGATATAAGTAAAACAATTTTTTCTTTAGCTATAATTCGAGCACCTTCATTCAAGAAATATGGTACACCATTTTACCTATATACGGAAGTTATTGGAAAAATTCAAATACGGACAAGTCATATCCCTCTAAACTCTATGGTTGTTCAATCTCTACACGTAGAGAAGCGTAATTCAAACCATGTAAGATCCAGAAGTGATATTGGGACATAATGTTCCATATCTCAGTGCCATTGGACCTAACACTAGTAGACATGAATAAGAGAATCTTTTGATATCTCCAATGTACCAAATACCTTGACCTATTTGTAAACTTTCAGAGAAATCTGAACTCCAATATCATCAAATGCGCTGATACTGGCTATTTATACGATCTCCATGGTGCCAGATCACTAATAGGATTTATGTACCTATATGGTGAGCTTTCCATTCCATTGTTGTCCTCAAACAGAATCTAATGGATACAACCACCTATCCTTGTAAAATACATAGCTTCACATAAATTATCATCTACAATGATACTTGTGTGCCGTCACGGAATGATAAACCACATATAACGTGGTATTGGTTCTATTGAATCACCAATTATTATCTACAAAGATAGTAATACTTATTTTACTCAGTGCAAAAAGGTAACACAAAAGCAACATCACTAAGCATATTGGACCTAATTTTCAATGAGCGGGGGGAGGGGAGGGGGTCTCTTCCTGAATTATAGCAAATTCAAAAAAATTATTACACTCTTTTTCCCTTTATGAGTTTACTCTCAAGGTTCTCATCAAGTTTTTTAATGAGGTAATGTCAACAAAAGTATATATGTTATACCTCATATTTTCCCCACCAGGGTTTTTAATGAATGTATACAAGACATATCAATTGTTCTCTAAACTTACCTATGAGTTTTATCCTTTCGAGATTTTCTCATATAAGTTATCAAAGAGACAATAACCAATATATGTTGTGCCATTTTCTCGTTATTTTTCCATTGGGTTTTAAAAGAGTTTTAACAACATAACAAATACTTTTCTTCTCAAATTTTTCCCAAAGGGTTTTGGGGGAGAAATCAACAATTTCAAATATATATGTCATATCTTCCTGTTTTCCCAATAGTGCTTTTTAAAGGAAGTATACACGACATGGTGTGGGTCCTGTGTGGGCCCCCTCTGGCTCCCTTTTTGGTTGGCTCCGTCTTCTGGTGAAACAGGAACTTCCCGAGCTCACCCTTCTTCTTCTGGTCTTCAGAGATATGGTATCTCGACGGTACTTTTTTCCAGCTGATTTCTGGTCCCGGTGAATTATTCTCCAATAATTATAAAATATGCAAAATACATAAAATAACATAAGTAATGCATCATAATATGAAATATATTGATAAATACCAGTAAATTGTGATATAAAATAGTGATGCAAAATGGACGTATCATGCCCCACTCGATTTTTTTTTACTTCCCTGTGTATTTTTTCATATTTGAAAGAATAAAGATTCAAATTTATAAATTTGTGCAAGAGTTAGCCCCAATCAATTGTTTCGCCCCCGCTCATAATTATTTCTGGGTCCGTCCCTGCTTGCTTCTTATAAAAGCCGAGATTTATATGTGGCTAAGTATGAGAGGTACTGCTCATAAACGAAATGCAGGAATATGATGGTCACGTCTGTTTATTTCATTCTCTTGTTGGTTTTATTTTTTGGACAGGCCCGTTTGAGTATCACGAGAATATTGCCTACTATGTTCAATTCCTGTCTTGTCCGAGTATGATACGTACACGAGGTCTTGTCCGACTCCAATTCCAACACCATCTACTGTAGTACTACAAATACACTAGGGAGTAGGGACCAGTAGCACGCAGCGATCCACCAAGTAAAATCAATATCCAGGCAAGCGGTCATATGCAACCATGGACGCGGCGTCGCTCACAGGGGCGGAGACGGGGGGCTAGCAGGGGGACCCCTCTCAATGTTTCGTCCCCCCAAACATATTGCAGCAGATGCTAATCGTATAATATTGGTATATATATGCTAAATGGGGCGGAAACTCCAACCCTAGCCGCCTCTAGGGTCGTCTCCTCTCGGGCGACCCCGGAGGCTCCCCAAACCCTAGCCCACCAACCCCCCTCCTCCACGTACCGGCGGCCACTGCCGTCGTCGGCCGGCGGCGGTGGCGGCACCCCACTGGCAGCGGTCGGTGGGGATGGTTGGGCGACCCGGCGACGGCGTTGGGAGAGGACGGCGGCGGCGAATCGGGGGCGCAAGGGGGCGGCGAGTCGGCGGTGGAGGCGCCGCTGGCCAAGCTCCGGGCGGCACGTCCCCTGCTAGACGGGAGGCGGCGGCGCGTGGTCGGCCGGCGGTAGGGCGCCCGGCAGCAGCGGATGCGGATGGCATCCGATCTGGCCTGTTTTGGGCTTGATCCAGGATGGGCCGACGGTGGAGTTGGGCCTCTAGGCCGATCTGGCCTACGGCTCAGATGCGGGCCAATGAGGCGCAACCGGGGGCTACGTGCACCCTTCTCTTGCAACCGTCGCTGCTGGGAGTCGTTTCGCAGCGTCGGGGCTGCGAGATATCTGAATAAAGGAGGTGGTCCTTGGGTTCCAGATTCTGCGAAGATGAAGATCCTGATGTATGTTCTCTTTGATCAAGCCGGGGTGTCGACCGAAAGGCTCCGCCGGCGTACTCCCATGGGCTACGCCTGGAGATTGCTGGATCGGTGGAATTCGGTCGCAATGCTCAGTCATCGAAGGCAAGATTGGAGGACTAGCAACGGTGACCCGAGTGTTTGCAGCGATGGGGATCTGGCTTGGAGTTATAAGATTCGTGGCAGCCGTATGTAAGAGGGGGCGACAACATGCCTGAAGTCCAAAGACCTACCTTTCAGGGTGAAAACCCAATGTCTGGCCTTAATTGGTTGTGCCTGGCACCGGTCTTTTGGAGCCGTTGTTTTGAGAGCGAGGATTATCTTCAGGGTGAAAACCCAAGGTCTGGCCTTAATTGGTTGTGCCTGGCACCGTCCTTCTTGGAGACGCTGCTTTCGAAGAGATGGACATCAGCTGTTGTTTAGGTGGTGGTTGTGCGGATACCGCGAGGACTGTAGCTCTGTAGCGGGACTTTTCTTTTTATTGTCTTTCGGCTGTGTGCATCCATTGTGTTGTTGCAGAGGCCGGGTGTATTTTGTATCTTTGATATTAATATACTTCCTTTTATAAAAAAAATGCTAATAGCTGCTCATAACTATGTATTACTCTTAGTATTTAAGCCCAAAGCTAACGGAAATCTATCTTACGCATCAAGCCCCAGCAATCAATAGGCAACAACCCATCTAGCTGACTTACTAGGCCAGAAATCGACGTCTCCTCTCGCCTCTCAAACATCACAATACAATCGATATGGCTGCCCTAATGCTGTTCTCGCTCGAAAATAGCCAAACTTGGATGGCAGATGGCCGGCGAGTAGCGAAAGATATGGCAACGCCGGTGATCTTCGTTACCCGGACGCCGCGTCGTTTGCGACATGGATCTGTCCCATGAAATCACCACCGAATTATCAATCATGTATAGACAGGATACACGCATGTACGTGCTTACCTGATCAATTTCCTCTTGTTTAGTTTTTCCAATACTTTTAAGTAACAAATGAAGAAAATAGATATACTAGTTCCTAAAAAGAAGAATATAATAAATTGTTTATCAAGCCAATTGTTTAAACCTCCAATCTGGCATGCCGCTGAAATTTCATATCCAAGTGTTGACAATAGTAGTAGATCTATGTCTGATATCTAAAATGGTAGTTTTGTGCCTGTTTTATTAAATACCTACGTTATATGATTTGAGATAGAGATAACATATATCCATGTCATTCTTTTGGAAAATACATGGAAATGTCGTTTTTTTTGGCTTGCTATCTTGATAAACGATAGAAGTATTTTACTTGCGACCTTCGATGGCTCGCCCCCCTATAGCTAAATCCTGGCACCGCCCCTGGTCGCTCAAACCCGTCTTCGACCTCGACCACATCATCGGGCGCCTCCTCGCTGCCGAGGACCCGCCCAGCACTCCGTCGGCACCCCCGCCGCTGACCCATGCGGAGATCCGTCACGTCTGCTCCGCAGCCAAGAACGTGTTACTCTCGCAACCAACCTTGCTGGAGCTCCCGGCCCCTATCAATGTCTGCGGCGACATTCACGGACAGTACCCGGACCTCCTCCGCATCTTCAACTCCGACACCGGCGCCCCCTCGCCCACCAACCGCTACCGCTTCCTCGGCGACTACATGGACCGCGACCAGCAGAGCGTCGAGACCGTCTGCCTCCTGTTGGCATACAAGCTCAAGTACACGGACAGCTTCTTCCTCCTCCGAGGCAACCACGAGTGTGAGACCCTCAACCGGGCACACGGATTCTTCATGGAGTGCCATAACCGGGGACTCCTCACGCTCTGGAAGGAGTTCAACGCCGTCTTCGCGTGCCTCCCGCTCGCCGCGCTCGTCGTCGCCGGCCAGGGTCTCGACAAAGGCACGAGCAAGAGGATGCTGTGCATGCACGGCGGGCTGTCCCCGGAGCTAGAGAGCCTTGACCAGATCCGCGAGATCGAGCGCCCGCTGCCCGTCGTCCGGATGGCCGACCTTGTGTGCGACTTGCTGTGGACGGAACCGGCTGATGACCACGGCCAGCAAGGGTGGCTGGCTCGCCCGGTCCCTTAAATTAAACCACAGGGACGCGCGGTCAAAAGACCCACTAGCCGCCTCGTCTTCCCGCGCCTCCACTTCCCCACGCGCGCGTGGCCACGAACGGCACGCCTCGGCTCCCCCCCGCATTCATGGCCGCCTGCAACCGCCGCCACGTTCCGGCCGCCGGTTGGCATGCCAGCCTCCCCCGGGTCCTTTTTAAAGGGCCCCCGCCACCCGTACATCCCATTCACCCCGGCCGCGTCCCATCCCACGCAACCCTAGCCGCCATGTCGCGCTGGTTCAAGCGCCCCAGGAACGACCACGAGGCCGGGTCCTCGAGCGGCGCCGGCCAGAGAGGCGCCGACGTCCCCACGCCGCCGGCGGAGGCCTTCGGCTTCGGCCCGGGAGGTGCCGCATTCCCGCGCGCCCCCCGCTCACCCCGACATCGCGCCGCATCACGCGCGCCGCCCCGCGCCGCGCCCAAGGGCAAGCGCTTCCGCCGCTACGTGCGGAAGGAGGAGGCCGAGTGGCACTGGAGCCACTCCTCGCCGGTGTTCTGGCCGGACGTCCACCTCCCGGACGGCTGGCACCTGAACCCGCAGCGCATCCCCGTGCCGCCGGCCCTGACCAACGAGGCCGCGTGTGAGGAGATCGACCGCTGGCGCCGTCTCCTGCCGGCCCACCTCCTCAGGGACCGCGTGTCGCTCCTACATCCCCACACCCCAGGAGGTGAGCACCGCCGACTACCCCGCGCCACCGCCGGGCAGGGAGCCGGAGCTTTGGCTCCTGGAGGAAATCCGGGAGGACATCGTGGAGGACGAGGCGGACCCCGAGCTCCAGGCCGGCTTGGAGGAAGCCTACGAGGCCTCCCGCCGCTCCCTCGTCGAGGACGAGGTCAGGCGGTGGGAGCAGGTCCTGGCCGCCGCTGCCGCCGACGGCGAAGCCATGCCGCCCCCTTCGGCGCCTGCCCCTTGGTGGCAGACAATGAACGCCGAGCTGGAGGCGTCCGAGGACCAGCCGCCGCCACAGCCGCTGCCCCCGGCCTGGAGTACGGGATGACCTGGGCCTGGACCGGCGGCGTATGGTCGCCGGAGGAGCTGCCGCCGCCGCCGGAGGAGCTGCCCCCGCCGCCGCCGCACGCGCCCCCGATGCCTTCGCAGCCACCGGCGGGCCCGCCCCAGCTGCCTGCCCACCTGTGGCAGGCACCCGCCTACCACTGCATCTCCTCCGACGAGGAGGAGTAGGCCGGCGCCGGTGCGCCCCCCCAAAATAGACTAAGCTACCCACCACCCCCCAAGAAACGGCCGACCGCCTGTCGCCGCGCCGCCGCCCCCTATATGTAAGCACGGCCGGCCGCCTGTGGCCGCGCCGTCCCCCTATGTAAGCACGGACCCCGGGCCTTTTTAATATATATTTGTGTCGAAACAACGCGTCCCTAGTTCAACCCCGCCGGCAGAACCAGCGCCGGCGGGATCTTCCTACCCATTCCCGCCGTCGGCAGGGCTTCGCCAAGGCATGTCCGCTGTCCTGGTGGTCGCTCGGCCTGGAGAGAGGGCCGAGATATTTATACAACTGGGCCTCTAGTCCCGGCCCGTGCCACCAACCTGGACTAGAGCCCCTTTGGTCCCGGTTGGTACCACGGGCCGAGACCAAAACTTATTTCGAATTTTGGTGGCACCCTGCGCGCCCAAAAATTTTTAGCGCCAAAATTTGAAAATTGTTTAAGTTTGCACATTAACAACTTCTATATACTTTTGAATTTGACAAAAAATTCAACATGAAAAATACTAGAATTTGCATAACTAATTCAAATCCATTTTTCGTTTAACTAAATAATTATTCTAACTATTGAAACTATTAATTATTTTACCATTTGCATATAATTTGAATATAAATATCTTACAATTTTTGTTTTCTCTCGTGATCTTCCGAGTGAGTCCAGAGCATACAAGTCATTCTGCGTCTCCAAATGATGATGACCCGATCGAAGGCGTTTCTCCTCATAATCACTGCGATCGCCGCGACGGATGCATGGATAGATGAACCCACTAAGCCGAATTATATTGGCTCTAGGAGCTGATCATATTTTCTCTCCATGAATGCATGAGCTTAAACATTTTCTCCAGCCTTTGCTGCAACTTTATATAAAGTTCGACAAATCGAGTTGTACCTCTTTAACACGGAGAATTTGGGATCTTCTTCTATAACAGAAAAACCATAGTTCTCCTTCGAAGTTTCACTCTGAGCATCCTTTCACCATATTTTCAAAACATAGTGTGGTATAATTTCTTTGATTTTTCTGATCTCAAGAACCTTCAGTACCTGGCAACACGGAAGACCTACATTTTCAAACTTCTTGCAGCTACAAATGTATTCTGATGAGTCGAATCTAACAAATGTATTCTAAAATCATGAGCGAAAGTTTCCGAACAGTGGAATATATCCCTTAATACTTTCGTTGCATTTTGATATATATCCGAGCGGTGGACAGTCCCTAGCCAAGCAGAACCAACTGCATCCCCTATCGATGTAAAGCAGTCAATCAAAACTGTTTTGGGCTGTTTATGGTGGTTAACTCCAATGAATAACAATAGAGGCCTGCCATAATCACTTGTTCTATACCGTGTGTCAACACACATACTCCAAAGTAGTTATAATCCTGCAATATCTGTCAGGATGGTATCCGTACTATCACTTCGAAGTGTTCCTGCAATATCTGCCTACAGTTATCTCATACTCGGATATGGGTCATAGTTGTCAGTTTTTTACCGGTCAATACAAAATACTAATCAAACAGAACTATATGATCATGTATTCCACGCTTATTATTACACATCACCAACAAAGAGAGGAGAGAGAAACAACAAAGTTGGTGGGTGTGCCGCTGGTTGGGATAATAATGAAATCAGGCTGGTCATAGTTGTCAGCTTTTTACCGGTCAATACAAATTACTGGTCAAACAGAACTATATGATCATGTATTCCACACTTATTATTACACATCACCAACATACGGAGGAGAGAGAAACAACAAAGTGGGTGGTGGATCAGCTTTCACTATAACATCACCAACATCCCTATCTACCAGACCGAGAATATGAATCTCTTCACATAGGTGAACCAGGAGATGAGCCATAATGTTGAAGAAGGATGGTGGGAACACCAACTCAAAACTAACAAGACACTGGACCACATCCCTCTGTAATCTTGTCAGAATTTCTGGATCGATTACCTTCTGAGATATTGCGTTCATGAATGCACATAGCTTCACAATGGGTACTCGAACATTTTCCGGTAGAAGCCCCCTCAATGCAATCGAAAGCAACTGCGTCATAATCACGTGGCAGTCATGAGACTTCAGGTTTTGGAATTTTTTCTTTGCCATGTTTATTATCCCCTTTATATTCGACGAGAAGCCAGACGGAACCTTGATACTGTAAAGGACTTCAAAGAATATTTCCTTCTCTGCTTTAGTAAGAGTGTAGCTACTTAAGGAATGGCGCCCTGTATCTGTGTGCTTGTTGCTTGGGTCTTTCATACGTTGCTGGTCCTCCCGTGCTTCTGGTGTATCTTTTGACTTCCCATACACACCCAAGAAGCATAGCAGATTGACACAGAGATTCTTTGTCACGTGCATCACGTCGATCGAAGACCGGACCTCTAAAACTTTCCAATAGGGTAGCTCCCAAAATATAGATTTCTTCTTCCACATGGGTGCGCGCTTATCAGGGCCGTACGGAACTGGTTGGCTGCCAGCAGCCTTACAAAAGATTACTTCTAGGTCCTTGACCATATCGAATATATCATTACCACTACGGAGCTCAGGCTTCTTCCGGTTATCTGCCTCACCTCTGAAATGCTTCCCTCCTTTCTTTCTTACGGGATGCTTGATCGGAAGAAATCTACGATACCCCAGGTATACAACCTTTTTACATTTATCCAAAAAAACACTGTCAGTCTTATCTAAACAGTGTGTGCATGCATTGTATCCCTTGTTTGTATGTCCGGAAATGTTACTAAGAGCAGGCCAATCATTGATGGTTACGAAAAGCAACGCCCGTAGGTCAAATGGCTTTTGTTCGTTCTCATCCCACACACGTACACCTGGTTTGCCCCACAATTGTAAGAGTTCTTCCACTAATGGCCTTAGATACACATCAATGTCGTTGCCAGGTTGCCTCGGGCCTTGGATGAGAACTGACATCATAATGAACTTGCGCTTCATGCACAACCAAGGAGGAAGGTTGTACATACATAGAGTTACAAGCCAAGTGCTATGACTGGAGCTCTGCTCCCCAAAAGGATTAAAGCCATCTGTACTTAGACCAAACCATAAGTTTCTCGCCTCTCCTGCAAAGTCTGGAAAGTCTCTCTCGATCTTTCTCCACTGCGATCCATCGGCGGGGTGCCTCAACTTTCCGTCTTTCTTACGGTCTTCTTTGTGCCATCGCAACAACCTAGCATGCTCTTTGTTTCTAAACAGACGTTTCAGCCGTGGTATTATAGGAGCATACCACATCACCTTAGCAGGAACCCTCTTACGGGGGGCTCGCCGTCAACATCACTAGGGTCATCTGCTCTGATCTTATACCGCAGTGCAGTGCATATCGGACATTCATCCAAATTCTTGTACTTCTCACCGCGGAAGAGGATGCACTCATTAATGCATGCATGTATCGTCTGCATATCTAATCCTAGAGGGTAGGGAGCTTTCTTTGCTTCGTACGTACTCTCAGGCAATTCGTTATCCTTTGGAAGTTTTGGCTTCATTAGTTGAAGTAAACTCTCGAATGCCTTGTCAGTCACACCGTTCTGTGCCTCCCATTTCAGCAACTCCAGTGTGGTACCGAGCTTTGTGCTACCATCTTCGCTTTTTGGGGACAACAATTTTTTGTGATCTTGTAACATGTTGTCCAGCTTCAACCTCTCCAATTTATTTTCACAGTCTTCCCTTGCATCAGCAATAACTCGGCCAAGATCATCATCGGGCTCTTCTGATGCCTGTTCTTGATCACCTCCTTCTTCTGCATTCTCTTCCATTGCAGTATCGTCGTATTCAGGGAACAAAGGATCTTCTTCTTCTTCTTCTACATCGTCTTCCATCACGACCCCTCTTTCTCCATGCTTGGTCCAGCAATTATAGCTGGGCATGAAACCTCTCCGAAGTAGATGGCCGTGAAGGATTCTTTCGGAAGAGTGCTCTCTGACGTTCCGACAATCAACACATGGGCAACACATGAAGCCATTATCTTTGTTCGCCTGAGCTACAACAAGAAATGCATTCAGGACTGCCATATACTCGAAAGTGCGCCGGTCACCATACATTCATCGCTGCCGTGCATCCATCTGCATCGTATAATTAAGTTTATCAAAATACATTACAATAACATATTAATAGAGAGATGACCACAGTACATCGACAAATACTACCTTTTTATGTATCAGTTACAGATGAAAAAGATAAGTTTGTTAACCTCGGTCGAAGATACCATTTTCAGTGAGCTTATGTGTGGCTCGGGAATTTCGTCGAACACCTCGTGTGCATAGTAAAATAAAACACACTAACACCACCCTCTCTCACACCTCCAAGCAAAAAAAAAGATGGAAGGGGGGGGGGCTGGGGCAGTATATATAGGGGAAGGGGGGCATTGTACCCGGTTCGTGGACTGAACCGGGACAAATGTTCATGCGCGTTCCACGTGGCCCGTGGCTAGGCATTGGTCCCGGTCCGTGGCACGAGCCGGGACCGATATGTCCCCCACGAACCGGGACCAATGCCCCCAGGCGATTCCGGTTGCCCCGGGCACACAAACCGGGACCAATGCATAACATTTGTCCCGGATTTGGTTGCAACCGGGACAACTGCCCCCTGGCCTCCTGGACGAGAGGGGTTGTTTCCACTAGTGTATGTATTCTTCTACTTCATTATTATGACTTTCTAAGAACACTAGTGGATAACATACCTTTTGTTCAGGCGAAAAAATAACTTTAGCCCCGGTTCCTCTATGAACTACGGCTAAAGGCTGCATTTCAGCGGTCGAGGGTTTGAAGAGCAGCTCGTGGGGGCCCTTTAGCCCCGGTTCGTGGCTCAATCCGGAGCTAAAGGTTCCTGTCTGTATAAAATCGACCAACCACACTTCTCTCCTCAGCCACTCACTCAGTTTGGAGGTAGAAACATGTGAGACGTTGTGTACCAAATTTTTCGCTCCTATGCATCAAAGGTGTTCGATAAAATTCCCGGGAGCATAATGCCAATTCAGCCCGCACAAAACAAACTTGGTTTAAGTTGGCCAATCCACACTTAATTAAAATTTCTCCTCGTTCTTTCCTCCTCGGTCGAGGTATCGACTTTATCCTTTCATCTGTTGATGTACAGTGGTCATTTCTGTAATCACAATGTTCTTTAATGGGTTTTTATAATTATATAATGCAGATGAACCTGCAATGGATGTACGCTAACCGGGTTCTCCCGAGTTCATAAAAGGCATGGGTTATTTTCTCGATGTGGTCCAGGGAAAAAAACTTATGTGTTGTCTATGTGCTGTATATCGGAACCAGAAGGAACACTCTTCACAGAGAGGCCTCCGCAGCCACCTGTTCTGGTTTCATGTCCGACTATAATTGTTGGACCAAGAACGAAGAAAAATGAGTTATGCTGGAAGATAACGAGGAAAAAGAGAATGATGACAACTATCATGATATGTTCCCTGAATACGGGTAATAGAATGGAAAATAACGATGAAGAAGAAGCATAAGACCAGGCACCAGATAAGCCCATCGATGATCTTGGTTAGGCCATTACATATGCAAAGGCCGAATGCGAAATTGAAAAGGTGAGGCTGACGTTCGATCGGTTGTTAAAGTATCACAAAATATTGTTGTATCCAAATTATGAAGATGGCGAGAAAAAGCTAGGTAGCACACTTCAATTGTTGTAATTCAAGGCAGAGAACGGTGTGACTGACATCGGATTTACAAAGTTGTTGCAAATAGTGAAGAAACAACTTCCAAAAAATAATGAATTGCCCGACGAATGTTGTCCGCCCCCTAGGATAACACGTGGAGAAGTGATGACCCACAAGTATGGGGGGTGTAACACCTGGGAGGCTAGGTGTATCACCTGGCCCGAAATCGAGCGAGCTAGTCCTCGCTCAAGATTAGCTCATTTTTCAGTCGAGCTATAGAAGACGTACATAATTAGCTCATTTATTTTCGAGTCGATCTTGAGCTGAGCTAAAAGACGAGTCGATCCTGAGCCATTCACGAGCCTCGAGCTTTTCTTACAGCTCTATGAGTCATTAGCACCGGCTAGTGTACATACACATATGTCTCGTGGCCAACAAAAAATATTGATGACAGTGAGTTTTACCAACATTTTTGGGAGGTCATTAAGAATGACCTCATTGAGATGTTTGGTTGCTTGCAGAGTGGACACCTAGAGCTGTATCGTCTTAACTTTGGGGAAATCGTTTTGTTACCTAAGGTTTTGGAGGCTGAAAGGATACATCAATATAGACCAATATGCTTTGTTAACGTTAGTTTCAAAATCTTTACAAAGGTTGCAACCATGAGGTTGAATTCGGTGGCAGATCATGTGGTAAAACCTACGCACACTGCATTTATGCAGGGTAGGAATATCCTTGATGGGGTCGTGATTCTACACGAAAGCGTACATGAGATCCATTCGAAGAAACTAAATGGAGTAATTCTTAAAATAGACTTGGAAAAGGCCTATGATAGGTGAACTGAGAGTTTCTCCAACAAACTCTGAGAATGAAAGGATTCTCGGAGGAGTGGTGTACCCTAGTTCGCAGTTTCGTGGAGGGAGGTAGCGTAGCTATCAAAGTCAATGACGATGTTGGACGCTACTTCCAAACTAAGAAAGGCTTAAGGCAAGGTGATCCGCTATCGCCCATATTGTTTAATATTGTGGCAGACATATTAGCGATCATGATTGACAGAGCTAAGGAAAGCGGTCAAATTGAGGGAGTAATTCCACATCTTGTCGATGGGGGATTATCTATTCTTCAGTATTCAGACGATACAATTATTTTTATGGAACATGATTTGGAGAAAGCGAAGAATCTGAAATTAATCCTTTCGGCGTTCGAGCAATTATCTGGATTAAAAATCAACTTTCATAAAAGTGAATTGTTGTGCTTTGGCGAGACCCTGGATGCAGTTGCACAATACGCTAAGCTATTCGGCTGTGAGCAAGGTCAATTTCCTATACAGTATTTGGGTATACCAATACATTACAGGAGATTGACTAATGCAGAATGGAGCCACGTTGAAGAACGTTTGCAGAAGAGACTCGCTAGTTGGAAAGGAAAATTGCTGTCACTCGGAGGAAGATTGGTACTCATTAATTCGGTACTATTAAACATGGTACTATATATGATATCTTTCTTTCAGTTGCCAAAATGAGTCTTGAAAAAAATGGATTATTTCCGATCAAGATTTTTCTGGCAGGGTGACAGTGAGAAAAAGAAGTATCGATTGGCCAGATGGGATGTAGTTTGTCGTCCAAAGGATCAAGGAGGGCTAAGGATTCATGATATTAAAGTCAAGAATTCTGCCTTACTTGGTAAACGGATGTTCAAACTATTGACCGGTGATGGCGTTTGGGAAACTCTTCTTAAACGAAAATACATAGGCTCGAAAGCCGTTTCACAGGTTATATGGAAACCTGGTGATTCACACTTTTGGGCTGGACTTTATGGCGAATAAAAACTTATTTTTTCGCTATGGGGTATTTAAGATTATGGATGGATTGCAAATACGGTTCCGGGAGGATAAGTGGTTAGGTAACACCACTCTTCTAGAACAGTATCCGGCATTATACACTATAGCACGACATAAGGGATACGCTGGCTACTGTCATGCAAAATCACCTCCTAATGTTACGTTTAGACGAGATTTAATAGTGCCTAGACTGGCTTCTTGGCAACCCTGATTAATAGGTTGACTATGGTTCTGTCACAAGGGACTAATGAATTTCGTTGGAATCTTCTAAGAACGGAATGTTCTCGGTGGACTCCATGTATAGGGCTATGATCTAATCGGATATGCAAGTCGATATTTTCAGAATTGTATGGCGTCTGAAGGTACCGCTAAAGATTAAGATCTTTGCGTGGTATCTTCGGAAGGGGGTCATACTGATTAAGGATAATCTTATCAGACATAATTGGCATGGGAGTACTAAGTGTGTTTCTTGTCCTCATGATGAGACGATTAGACACTTATTCTTTGATTGCTATTCGGCGCGTTCTATATGGTCAGCTATCCATATGGCTTCGAACATTTATCAGCCCAACATTTTAAGTAATAAAAGCCCTTATCAAAAAAAAAGTAGCAACGATTACACAAACACTGTCCGTCCCATCCGTAAATGAAAACATCGCCCAGGCAGCTTGTCTAGCTAGTTACCTATTGAGAGAGTGTGACGCAACACACAATATTGATTCATTCATTCCATTACAGCAGTAATACAGATGGATGACTGCAGCCTGGAGAGAGTGCCGTACGCGTATGTAACACAATTACATAGAGAATCAATCAATAGGTATATAGAAAGTTGCGAGATACAATAATGGGATTTTGTTATTAACAAAGTAGAAAAGCACGACAGTACCAGAGGCACGCACACCTGAGACAAGGGTATACGACGACCACCATGAAAACAGCAAGCAAGCAGATCACACACAAGTAGAAAGCAAGCAGATCACACGACGACGACCTTGAAAACTGCAAGCAAGCAGAGCACACCAAAGCAGAAATTAATCCATGGCAATGTTAGAAAGCAACGTTAGGGCTTCTTTCGTGCCGCCTTTCTGATGTGGCATAAAGCCTTCTTCCTCACAAATAACCTTGAAAACTCGGAGGCCAAAATTGCAACCCTTATGACAAACCAGTTTATCCTCATCGTCCTCGCGGAGGAAATCTGCATTGCAGAGTGCGGTATCGCCATCATATTCCCCGACCGTGGCTATTGAGTGCATATATATATGCATATCAAAATAACGGTCGGCGTATGATGGCGAATCCGGATGATTTGTATTCGGTCGATGAACTGAATGATGTATCAAACGTTAAAGGGGGAAGTAGAACAAAAACAATCTGTATCGCCATCATACAGCCCTACCGTGGTACTGAGTGCATATATGCATACCAAATGCACGGCAGGACGTATGATGGCGAATCCGGAAGATTTGTATTTGGTCGATGAACTGAATGATTTATCAAACCTTAAAGGGGGATGTAGAACACAACAAACGGTATCGCCAGCATACAGCCCTGTCGTGGCTACTGAGTGCATTTATGCATACCAAATGCACGGCATGACTTATGCTGGCGAATCCGAATGTTTTGTATTTGGTCGATGAACTGACCGGTGTATGAAGGTGGGCTATATATAGGGTCCTCTGGCTCACAAAGTGTTTTGCTAGGGTTTTGTTTCAACGGTTAACAAACACCCTGATCGAACGGCTCACAACCGCTCGAAAGAAACACACTGTAGCCCTGATCGAACGGCTCACAACAGCTCGAAAAAAACACACCCCTGATCCAACGACTCCAAGCGCTTGAAAGAAAACACGATCCGTGTGATTCTTTCTGATTGGTCCAAACGAAACCCTAACCATTTCGTCCCGGTTGGTAAAACAAGCTGGGACTAAAGGGACGATCCGTTTCCCAACGAAACCCGAAACATTTCGGCCCGGTTGGTAAAACATGCCGGGACTAAAGGGATATGTATTCTTCTCAATATATATATGTATGCATTGCCACACCATTGGCATAAACACATATAAACTCACCACTCTCTAATGGCTTCTACCGTATCCACTCTAACCTTTATCCAGGCGGAGGCACTTTCCGCCTCGAACTACCCCTGCCCGCCCGGCTACAGCGTTCCCTCCGGTTGGATGCTGAGCGTCGGAGGAGTGCCGGTCCTTCCTCTTCCTCGAGGTGTGGCGCGTCGGGCGGCCATCACGAACCACTACTACCACGAGCTCACGCCGGAGCAGCACAAGAATCCTGCTTGGAATCCTGACTACCGCCTGATGACGGGAAAATGGGGCGATCGAAATAATACAATATGATTCGCGTCCACATCATAGAGACAGATAGAATATAATTTGAATTTAAAAGTGTGCGTACGTAAATGAGACAAATATCAAGTATTGCGAGTACATACTTCCGGAACTCTTACATTTTCATAAAAGAACCGTTAATTACATCTCCGAAGAGAAAACCCCTGATTAAGAATTCCAACTTTCTAATATAAAGGATTACATCATATGACTATTACAAAAATATGAAATAAACTTGAATAGCCTCCTCGCCGTCGTCGACGCCATCATGCTTGAGAGAACCCGTAATTAATCTATTTTAACATTCTTTTAATATATTTTCCTAGCATGCTTCATTTATTTGCTACCGGATTATACGTGGTGCAACAATGAAATTTTAATTTTGCTAGGCATGAAATATTTTAATTTCATCCTATGTTTTCTACATAGGACATTAATTTCATCCTAGATTTATTTTATTAGAGAGACTATATGATATTTGAAGCTTTGATGCTTTTTAGAGCATAGTTTATATTTTCAGCATTTTATAGCTCTTGTCATGGAATTCTGATGAGAACCCATGCGCGGAGCTTGATATGTAATTTTAGTGTTTTCTCAACTCATATCATGGAATTCCAATGGGAACCCACGCGTAGAGCATAGATAATGATTTCAGGATATTTTATAGCTTATATCATGGAATTAAGATAGAACCCACGTGTGGAGCGTTGAATTAAAATTTAATATTTTATGATCCATGTCATGGAATTCTGGTGAGAACCCATAAGCAAAGCATAACATGTAATTTCGACATTTTTATGACTCGTGTCAGAGAGCATGATCTTTTGATTTTATGATTTTTATAACTCGTATCATGGAATTCACGATGGAACCCATGCGTAGAGCATATTGTGAGGATTTATTTACTACTCTTGACTTGAATCCATATTAGAGGACCGAAACTCAAGAATAAGGTGATATGCACATAGTGCAAATAATTTTTGATATGTATCTTGTTGGCCGACACGAACATATTCCTTGATCCGAACCAAATGGCCGGAACGTAGGACAAAAATATGGTACTCCTTGATTCGAACCTCATGGCCGAAACGAAGGACATGGTATGTACTCGTTATTCCGAACCGGATGGCCGGAATTAAGGACATAATTTTATGAGTGAAACGAGCACACTCCTTGATCCGAACCATATGGCCGGAACGTAGGACATGACCTCTTGAAGAAAATATAGAATTCCTTGATTCGAACCGAGTGGCCGAAACGAAGGCTATATAATCTTGTGGAAAAAATGAACATCTCTTGATCTGAACCACATGGCCAGAACGAAGAACATGATATGGAGAAGAAGAGGGGTCTCTTTAATTTGAACCTGAACGGCCAAACTTAAGGGCAAGAGAACAACATATTTCCTACCTCCTCACCTTCGTGAAGCACCCAAGTTCTTCTTCCTTCCTTTCTTCTTCCCCTCTGTCACGTTGTGTGTGACCTTACCAAGAGAGGAGCAATGAACAGCGATGGAGGTGTGTATTTGAGCGTGTGTATTTTTTGTGGCAATGGAATGGAGCGTATGCTGTATGGCCGGATGGATTTGTGAGCAGTCCGGTGAATGGAAAATGAGCAGCGTGGGCGCGTGCGGGGATGGACGATGGGATGGATCGGGAGCCAATGGCTTGAAGTACTTATAGACGGGAGTTCATCAATCGATCGGGGCAGAGCGCGCGTACAGCCCTCACGTTCTTCCGATCGTGGGCAGGAGCGTGGGCGCGTGGGCGGTTACAAGCTGACGCTCCAATTTTCCTTCCCGCGACTCGGTTTCTTTGCAGATATTTTACGTGGAGAGCGACTATGCATGCGTATGGGCTAATGGGCTAGATAATTAACTCCTCATTACTCGCTAATCTTGCCGCCTAATCCATGCATGTACGTATGGGATGGGCACAATCGTTTTACACATGCATCTGCATGCAGGTGGGCCATGGTGAACTAATTAACCTTCTAGAATTAATTAGTCGCGTAATGATGCCGACAAATCCATGCACCACGCATGCATGCACGTAGTTGCTATACAAGGCCATTTGTTGATCATTTAACGCTTGATTAGGCACTCTTGCCGGTAAATCCATGCAGGTATGTACTTAATTTGTATCTGCATGTATATTTTGTGTTGGATGTACAATATGAGCTAGCTAGTTCACTAGAATATCCAAATTCCATAACTATTATTTCCATAAGTATTCATATATTTATTTTATAAATCTTTTTTTTTTAAATCAAAACTTGTCATTTATTTTGGTACAATATAACCATACTTTATATTTTGACGGAATAAAACTGTGTTTTATGGGCGGTTAATTCTTTTTAGAAAAAGTTTAGTGGTCGTTCGTGACGTCGTAAATTTAGTCAATATTTGACCCGACGTCGTTGGACTAAAATTATATTTTGGTAATTAAATATTTGTCGTTTTATCGTATTACAAAATCTCTAATCATTCTATATAATCCGCGACAAAATCGATGTCAACACCGCCCTACTTGGGACGCCTTCTTCATTAATCGGCGTGAGAGTGCGCTCGCCAGGTAGGAGGAGAACGGCCCACCTCCTTCGAACTTCAACGACGCCGGTCGTCGGCTGTGGTGGGGCGGTGGACGGACTCTTCAGAGCGTCATGAACCACATCAGGGCTGGCGATAACCCCCGCCTGCGCTACCCTCACGCCCAGTCCTGGAGTCGTGATCCTCCGAGGGAGTCAAGAGCACCGTCCGACGATAGTGACGACGACGGCGACGACTACGACGACTACGAGTCGGAGTACTATAGGCCTAGGAAGGAGTATGACTAGCAGATATCAGATCCAGTTTTGCCATTATGTAGATATCTATGCTCTCCGTTTAGATTTAGATCCACTCTTGCCATTATGTACTGCCTTTTTTACCTATATATCCAAGATGCATGTTTGTGTGCAATATGGGTGCGAGCGCCGGTGCAACAATATTTGTGAACACTTTTTCAACAGAACTATGATCATGTATCATGTTGATCTGTATCAATTAGAGATGAAAAGATAAGCTTGTTAAACTCGATCGAAGATACCATTTTCAGTGAGCTTATGTGTGGCTCGGGAATTTCGTCGAACACCTCGTGTGCATAGTAAAATAACACACACACTAACACCCACCTCTCTCACTCCTCCAAGCAAAAAAAAGATGAAGAGGGGGGGGGGGGGCGAAGGGGGCATTGGTCCGGTTTGTGGAATGAACCGGGACCAATTCCCATGCGCGTGCCACGTGGCCTGTGGCTAGGCGTTGGTCCCGGTTCATGCCACAAACCGGAACCAATGCCTCCAAATGAACCGGGACCAATGCCCCCAGACGATTTCTGTTGCCTCGGTCGCACAAACCGGGACCAATGCATAGCATTTGTCCCGGATTTTGTTGCAACCGGGACAGATGCCTTTTCTTGCCCTAGACGAAAGGGCGTTTGTTAAAGTATCACAAAACATTGCTGTATCCAAATTGTAAAGATGGCCAGAAAAAGCTAGGTAGCACACTTCAATTGCTGTAATTCAAGACAGAGAACGGTGTGACTGACATCGGATTTACAAAGTTGCTGCAAATAATGAAAAAACAACTTCCAAAAAAGAATGAATTGCCCGACGAAAGTTGTCTGCCCCCTAAGATAACACGTGGAGAAGTGATGGCCCACAAATATAGGGGGTGTAACACCTAGGAGGCTAGGTGTATCACCTGGCCCGAAATCGAGCGAGCTAGTCCTTGCTCAAGATTAGCTCATTTTTCAACCGAGCTATAGAAGACGTACATACTCAGCTAATTTATTTTCGAGTCGATCTTGAGCTGAGTAAAAGGCGAGTCGATCCTGAGCCGTTCACGAGCCTCGAGCTTTTCTTACAGCTCTATGAGTCATTAGCACCGGCTAGTGTACATACACATATGTCTCGTGGCCAACAAAAAAATATTGATGACAGTAGCAACAATTACACAACACTGTCCGTCCCATCCGTAACAATGAAAACAGCGCCCAGGCAGCTTGTCTAGCTAGTTACCTATTGAGAGAGTGTGACGCAACACACAATACTGATTCATTCATTCAATTACAACAGTAATACAGATGGATGACTGCAGCCTGGAGAGAGTGCCGTACGCGTATGTAACACAATTACATAGAGAATCAACCAACAGCTAAAAGTTGCGAGATACAATAATGGGATTTTGTTATTAACAAAGTAGAAAAGCACGACAGTACCAGAGGCACACACACTTGAGACAAGGGTATACGACGACCACCATGAAAACAGCAAGCAAGCAGATCACACACAAGTAGAAAGCAAGCAGATCACACGACGACGACCTTGAAAACTGCAAGCAAGCAGAGCACACCAAAGCAGAAATCAATCCATGGCAACGTTAGAAAGGAACGCTAGGGCTTCTTTCGTGCCGCCTTTCTGATGTGGCATACAGCTTCTTCTTCCTCACAAATAACCTTGAAAACTCGGAGGGTAGAATTGCCCTTATGACAAACCAGTTTATCCTCATCGTCGTCCTCGCCGAGGCAATCTGCATTGCAGCGTGCGGTGATTTCTCTTGAGTTGAAGACTTGAAGTCGCAGTTGAATAATTTTCTTGCTTTGCAGGGCTTGGGTCTGACAGGGTGGATGAAGTCCCTGCAACGCGGCTGCAGGACTGGCAGCCGGCCATGCAGGGGGCGATCATCTCGTCGGTGCATTCGGCCACGCCACTGCAGTTGTCCTCCTCGCAGATTTCCTTGCAGATTGCATGCTGGCCCATGATGCAGCTGGGGGCACAGAGGACGAGGAGTAGCGCGACGATGATCACGAGAATGGAGCTGCTGGCCATGATCGATCGATCGAGGTTGCTGGGGGCTATAAGGTTTAGGGTTTGAAGGAGTAGTAGTATACCCTAGAGGCATTAATTGGATAAGGATACATTTATAGCTAGAGCTCTGCTACGGTGATTGGCGAGGTACCACGGGTACCTTCGGGTACCTCCACCCAAGATTAATTCTAACGGTCGATTTAACAGTTAATTATAGTTATTTAAATTTAATCACTCGTGGTATTTTGGTCAGTCGACCGATAGTCAGAAGGACACTTCTCGCGGTCCGGGCGAAGCAGCAGTTTCTCACCCGTGTGGTCGGTGAGAGGAGGTGGCTAGTTAGTGGAAAGTGGATAGGGGAGCATGGTGGGTGAGCTGAGCACTCCTGCATCGTGCATCCCCTCTTCGTCTTGCTCGTTTACACTGGTAGAAAATAGGCCTTCGGTACGTCCCCATTAGTCCCCAAAATAATCGGCCCGCGACCATAGGGGTCTTTAGTCGCGGTTCGGGACGAGACCCGCGACCAATAGTCTGGGCCCAGCGCGCTCGGTCCACAGCTGTCGGGGGGGGAGGGGCTTTAGTCCCGGTTGGCCAGACCAACCGGCGCTAATAGGTCATCGGTCTGGCCCCACGGCCTTTAGCCGCGGTTGTCCAGGTGAACCGGGACTAAAGGCCCATCCCTATATATAGAACTCAGCTCGCTGCACTTAGCCACATTTGGTGTCACTTCTGCTCACAACATTCACAAGGGGTGGTGGGTATGCTTTTGGTTCCTACTATGCACACAAGGTGTTCGATGAAATGCCCAATAGCATGAAAACACACATGATATTAAGTGTCCGAGCCGCACTTGAGCGTTTTCATTTATTTTACCTCCGCGGTCGCGGTTAGCAACTTGAACCTTTCATGATTTGTATTATTTCCAGCTAGTTAGTTTAACAGATGCATGATGATTAATTATATACTTTATATAATAATAATGCAGATGAATCGGCAATGGATGTACGGTAACCGACTCCCGGCGAGTTCACTACGGGTTTGAAAGATTTCCTCGTAGTGGCAAATGCGAACAAGCAGCGAGGTTTTATTATCTGTCCATGTGCTGAATGTAAGAATGAGAAGGGTCACTCCTCCTCAAGAGTCGTTCACATGCACCTGCTTCGGCACGGTTTCATGCCAAGCTATAATTGTTGGACCAAGCATGGAGAAAGAGGGGTTAGAATGGAAGAAGATGAAGAAGAGGATGATATCGATTTCAACTATCATGACCTTTTCGGTGATACTTTCATGGAGGATGATGCTGAAGGTGGGGAAGGGTTTGGTGAAGGTGAAGAAGAGGCACATGATGAGCCCGCTGATGATCTTGGTCGGACCATTGCTGATGCACGGAGACGCTGCGAAACTGACAAGGAGAGGGAGAATTTGGATCGCATGTTAGAGGATCACACGAAGTCACTGTACCCAGGATGCGACAATAGTCTGAAAAGCTGGGCTGCACACTGGATTTGCTGAAATGGAAGGCACGGGAAGGTGTAGCTGACTCATCATTTGAAAATTTGCTGAAAATGTTGAAGAATATGTTTCCGAAGAATAACGAGTTTCCCACCAGTACGTACGAAGCAAAGAAGGTTGTGTGCCCTCTAGGTTTAGAGATTCTGAAGATACATGCATGCATTAACGACTGCGTCCTCTACTGCGGTGCATACGAGGATTTGAATGAATGCCCTGTATGCACTGCATTGCGTTATAAGATCAGAGGCGATGACCCTGGTGACGATGTTGAGGGCGAGAAACCCAGGAAGAGGGTTCCCGCCAAGGTGATGTGGTATGCTCCTATAATACCTCGGTTGAAACGCCTGTTCAGGAACAAAGAGCATGCCAAGTTGTTGCGATGGCACAAAGAGGACCGTAAGTCCGACGGGGAGTTGAGACACCCCGCTGATGGAACGCAATGGAGAAAGATCGACAGAGAGTTCAAAGATTTTGCAGCTGACGCAAGGAACATAAGATTTGGTCTAAGTACTGATGGCATGAATCCTTTTGGCGAGCAGAGCTCCAGCCATAGCACCTGGCCCGTGACTCTATGCATCTACAACCTTCCTCCTTGGTTGTGCATGAAGCGGAAGTTCATTATGATGCCAGTGCTCATCCAAGGTCCGAAGCAACCCGGCAACGACATCGATGTGTACCTAAGGCCATTAGTTGATGAACTTTTACAATTGTAGGGCAAACCTGGTGTACCTGTGTGGGATGAGCACAAAGAAGAGGAATTTAACCTACGAGCGTTGCTTTTTGTAACCATCAACGATTGGCCTGCTCTCAGTAACCTTTCGGGACAGTCAAATAAGGGATACAAAGCATGCACGCACTGGTTACATGAGACTGAAAGTGTATTTTTGGATAATTGTAGGAAGAACGTGTACCTGGGTCATCGTCGATTTCTTCCCCGAAATCATAACGTAAGAAAGAAAGGCAAGCATTTCAATGGCAAGGCAGATCACCGGCCGAAGCCTGCGGAACGTACTGGAGCTGAGATATTTGATATGGTCAAGGATTTGAATGTCATCTTTGGAAAGGGTCCTGGCGGACAATCAGTTCCGCAGGAGTTGACGGGCACATACCCATGTGGAAAAAGAAATCGATATTTTGGGAGCTACAGTATTGGAAAGTCCTAGATGTCCGCTCTGCAATCGACGTGATGCATGTTACGAAGAATGTTTGCGTGAACCTGCTAAGCTTCTTGGGCGTGTATGGGAAGACAAAGGATACAAAGGAAGCACGGCGGGATCAGCAACTTTTGAAAGACCCAGATGACCGGCATCCGGAATGGTTTCAAGGTCGTGCCAGCTACGCTCTTACGAAAGAAGAGAAGGTCATTTTTTTTGAATGCCTGAGCAGTATGAAGGTCCCGTCTGGCTTCTCGTCGAATATAAAGGGAATAATAAACATGGCGGACAAAAAGTTCCAAAACCTGAAGTCTCACGACTGCCACGTGATTATGACGCAATTGCTTCCGATTGCTTTGAGGGGCCTCCTACAGGAAAATGTTCGAGTAGCCATTGTGAAGCTGTGTGCATTCCTCAATGCAATCTTTCAGAAGGTAATCAGTCCAGAAGATCTACCACGGTTACAGAACGATGTGGTCCAATGTCTTGTCAGTTTCGAGTTGCTGTTTCCACCATCCTTCTTCAATATTATGCCGCACCTCCTGGTCCACCTAGTCGAAGAGATTTCCATTCTCGGTCCTGTATTTCTACACAATATGTTCTCCTTCGAGAGGTTTATGGGAGTATTAAAGAAATATGTTCGTAACCGTGCTAGGCCAGAAGGAAGCATCATAAAGGGCTATGGAAATGAGGAGGTAATTGAGTTCTGTATTGACTATGTTCCTGACCTTAAGCCGATTGGTATTCCTCAATCGCGGCACGAGGGGAGACTAAGTGGAAGAGGCACGATCGGAAGGAAATCAACGATATGTATGGACGGTCATTCTATGACTGAAGCACACTACACAGTTCTGCAAAATTCGAGCTTGGTGGCTCCGTACTTCGAGCAACACAAGAATATTTTACGCTCGAACAACCCGGGAAAGCCTGAATCATGGATTAGAAAGGCCCACATGGAGACTTCGGCAGTTGGTTGCGAAAAACATTTAATGAATGACAATGATGTTGGAGATCAGCTGTACATGTTGGCCAAGACACCATCTTCGACTATAACGACTTTCCAAGGGTACGAGATTAATGGGAATACATTTTACACGATCTCCCAAGATAAAGAGCACCAACCAAAACAGTGGTGTCCGCTTTGATGCAGCAACCGAGATTGGGCAAAAGGTCACATATTATGGTTACATAGAGGAGATATGGGAACTTGACTATGGACCCTCCTTTAAGGTCCCTTTGTTCCGGTGCAAATGGTTGAAGCTAACAGGAGGTGGGGTAAAGGTGGACGAGCAATACGGAATGACAATGGTGGATTTCGACAATCTTGGTTACCTTGACCATTCGTCCTAGCCAAAGATGTCGCTCAGGTTTTCTATTTGAAGGACATGAGTAGCAAACCGAGGAAACAGAAAGATAATAAAACGATCAGTACTCATGTGATGATCCAAAGCGCCACATTGTTCTTTCAGGGAAAAGAAACATCGTGGGAGTGGAGGACAAGACAGACATGTCAGAAGATTATAATATGTTTGGTGAAATTCCGCCCTTCAAAGTCAACACTGACCCAAGCATTAAGTTAAATGATGAGGATGCTCCATGGATACAGCCAGATCGTAAGAAAGCAGGACACAAGGGAAGAATTGATGTGTAATAATTTATTGTGTACCAAACTTTTTTGAATGGATCATGTGAATTATATTATCTCTGATGTGTTTAAGACTAACTCCTTTGCAAAATATTTGAGAAAACGAGTGGAAAGCATGGAAAACAGAAAGTTACTTAAATGTCTCAAACTTTGTGAGATAAATATCTGATTTCATAACTTTTATTAAAAACAGAAAACATACGAACATACGAACCTTGCGGAATACAAATTCTTTTATTGAAAAGAGAGAACATACGAACACTACTCCTCGTCGTCGTCGTCGGGGAACTCGTCGGTGACCTCCTCCGGCTACAACGTTCCCGCCGGTTGGATGCTGAGCGCCGGAGGAGTGCCGGTCCCTCCTCTTCCTGAAGGTGTGGCGCGTCGGGCGGCCATCACGAACCACTACTATCACGAGCTCACGCCGGAGCAGCGGAGGAATCCCAGTTGGCATCCCGATAACCAGCATACTTGGGATGCCTTCTTCATCAATCGGCGTGAGAGGGCGCTCGCCAGGTATGAGGATGACGGCCTGCCTCCTGGGAACTTTCACGAGGCCGGTCGTCGGCTATGGTGGTCCGGCCGGACTCTACAGAGCGTCATGGACTACATCAGGGCCGGCGATATCCCCCGCCTGCGCTACCCTCAGGCCCAGTCCTGGAGTCGTGATCCTCCGAGGGAGTGCAGAGCACCGTCAGACGATAGTGACGACGACGGCGGCGGCGACTACGACGACTACGAGTACATGTACTATAGGCCTAGGCAGGAGTATGACTAGCAGATATCAGATCATGCATCTATGCTCTCCGTTTAGGTTTAGATCCACTCTAGCCATTATGTACTGCCTTTTTTATCTATATATATATTCAATGTGTGTGAATCTTTATGATTAGTTTTATTTTTCTGATATATTATTTGTATTTTTAAGATTTTAAAAAGAATTAGTTTTATTTTTCTAAATTTTCTGATATATTATATGTATTTTTAAGTATGGGAAAAGGAAAAGTATTTGAATAACCACCTTTAGTCTTGGTTCGTGTCACGAACCGGGACTAAAGGCTCGTTCTGCGCGGGAACGAAAACGCCGCGAAAAATTTCACCTTTAGTCCCGGTTCGTGACACCAACCGGGACTAAAGGCCCGCGGAGGGTACCCAGGGGACCTTTAGTCCCGGTTCGTGACCAACCGGGACTAAAGGCTGGCCCCTATTCCCGGCCCCAAATTTTCTTCGTCCAAACCCTCGTCTTCCTCGCGCCGGCGCCCTGCTCGTCGATTCCGTCGTCGTCGCCCGATTCCGTCGTCGTCGCCTGCGAGAGTACCGCGCCGTCGCCGTCGCCCGCGCCCTTCTCTCCACCGCCTCCGCCCTGCTCCGGCCCCGCCCCGTCGCCGTCTCCGGTAGGTTCCCCGCGGGCCTCGCGCCGCCCTCAAACCAGCGCCGCCCTCCCGCTCTCGAGAGGGGACCACGAACCAACGCCGCCCTCGCCGCGGGCCTCGCGCCGCCCTTGAACCCTTCCCCGTGGCCGGAAACCCTTCCCCGTGGCCGGAATCGCCGGAGACAGAGAGCACAAACTGCCACACCGCCGGCCACAGTGTCACGCCAGGGTGACGTCATCATGACGCCAGGGGCCCACTGTATATGGAATTACAGAAAATAATTAAATCTTCAAAATTAAACAACTTTTAATTTATAATTCCAAAAATTATGGAAAAATATGCGAAATGTTCGTAAAAATGTAAGCTATCTGTTTATATCATTTTCAACCATGTTTGACAAAGTTCAAATGAGACCATATTTGAATTTGAGTTAAATTCATTAAAATAATGAAAATAAGTTTTAATTCAATAAATTCAGAATATTAAGTAATATACCAAAACGACCAGAAAAGCAAATGCAACGTAGCTATGGGGTTCTCCAAGTCATTTGAGAAACTAATCTTGGACACACCTCTAAAGTATGGTTTCCCCCTCCGGTGGTCATCGTTCTTCCACCGGAGTGACATATGGCGAACAATTTGAGAAAGAGGGTGTAATATTTGCTAAGTCTCCTATATACTTAATTAATTTTTACTATATGCATGTCTGCAGGAGTGACATATGGCGGACAATGGAGCCTTGCCGTATACAGAGCAGGAGGCTGAAGGTATTATATACGGCATGATAGCCAACCAGACCCATTATGTGCCGGGCCCAGAAGATGAGCAACAAGACGATGTAGTCTCTTCTTATCTGAACCTTGATGATCAAGAACGTGGAGGAACGGACATTGTCGATGATGAAACAGGTGAAGGAACGGACATTGTCGATGATCAAGGAGCTGAAGGAATGGACATTGATGACGGAGGTCAACCGTCGACAAACAACGATCTCCAATTGCAAAGAACAACCACCTCCGGCGAGGTATATTTATATATACTAGACGTGCAGCGCGCTTCGTCGCGCCGGGTGCTTCGCGCGGTGAATTGATTCGGCTCTTGCGTTCTGTGTGTGGTGTCGTCTTGCGTTAAAGGATTTGACATGTTTCTCTTTGCTCTTGTCCCGGCTACACACATGCCTACACACAGTCATGTGTTCAGCAAACGCAATTCGGATCGATCACAAAAACTTAGTTCAGTATGGATAATAGATTAACACGTATTAGCTTAGATTATCGCATTAACAAAAACTTTCTAAAATGACGGCTGGTCACACACATAGGCAGTAGTTTCATCGGTAGCTTAGCGCGCAGTAATAGTCCAAATATATCGACACACGAACTGAAGGACATATCGGGGTTTACCCACACCATGTAGTCACAAAACAGACACCCTAAACAAACTAATTTATTTCTAGAGTCACATTCGTCTCGACCTGAGAGCAGAGCACCGTCCATACACACTATTGCCCAGCATGCTAGCACAAGAACACCGGGAAAGAACTGCAGCAACATGGTCCTAATGTCTGAACCAAAACCGAGATAATCAGGAATGGACGGGAAAAATAGAGATCAAGTTAAAAAAAACACAACTATATTGCGCATCTCTTAGTCAACATCGTCCATGCTCGTTCCCCCGCCTCCTGCTATCCTGATCAGCTCCTCCATCCGTCCACCTAGCACGACTCCATTCTTGGAACATCGAGCCTTTGAAAAGGGGAACACATCATCGTAGTCGTCGAGAATACGCAGTAGCCTCTTACGTATCTCATCAAGCAAGCCGATGGCTACGCGCTGCTTATACCGAGCATAGTGCTCCGTCAAAGTCGCTCATCTAGCTATACAATGAAGCTCTGAATATTGGCTACATGTCATATTGCAGAAATAATTGTTTACATCGTCTACATTATATCCGGTTTTCACCCAGACTTCTAATTCAAAGTTGCACAGTTATTCACATGTTATTTTAAGCTTCAACGTGAATGGACATTCCCTACCAGTAAAATCATACCTCATGCAGGATATCAACCGCCCAGAGCTTTGGCTTACACACTCCCTGGGCGTACACACTTAACCCAAGCTGCAATCATATCTCGTGCGATCTCCGTTCGAGCCAGACGGATCGCCTACAGAAAGAACACATCACCATTGATTGTTTTGAGACAACGAACTAAGACGGGAAGATTAATGCATGTGTACATGACAGACACATCGAAAAAAGGGGGCTAAACCATGTACGCTTTCATCCGAAAACAGGCATGGCTTCATCGATAAATAAAGAACCGCAATGGATAAGATTATTCCAACCTCTTGCTAACCGCCTCTAAAAAACCCGAAAAGTGCGAGGTACCAAGTAATGGATATGCGATGTTGATCTTACCATCTAGGTTATATGCCCAATAAAACCTAATTTTAAGTACCGCTCAAGTACAAATCAGTAAAAACTACAAAACATAAACTCCAAGCAGATGATGTATAAACTGAAAAGAAACAAAAAGGGAAACAACCAAGATATCGATTTGTGTTAACGCAAAATAACCGAGCAAAGATCAAAGAGAAAATGAGGGACGCAAAATCCCAAGGTAGTTGCATTAAAAAACAAATCTGTATTAGCAATCTGAATCACATACATATGTTCGACGGATTAACTACGGGTCTCATAGACCAAACAGCAAATAACATTTTACCTAGATTTCTATAATAGAAACCGTAGAAACCTTTGGACTACAAAAACCAGACAAACTTCTTAGGACTTGTTTGTTCTCTTCTAACTCTTGCATGCCTAGACTGTAACTACAACACATGTATGTTTCTTTTCCTAAGCTATCGCCGAGACAAAATTGTGTAACTATTTCTATCGCGCGAACAAATACACTGCGTGTCTACAAACAACTGGAAATAAATCTTATACGACCCAAGGCCAAACGACCAATATGTGGACCAATTCCTAGGGGCGACGCTTGGAAAATAATAGACATGGAAAATCAGTTACGAAGCCAACAGCGATGGAAAATAAATCGTCGAATCAGTTTGTGATTTTCTTTGCCACGTGTGGTCTCCAGAAGTTGGTCCACATATGGGTCGTTTGGCCTTGGGTCGTATAAGATTTTCTTCCCAAACAACTGACCGTTAGTGAGCAGAGAGAACTAAAGTAAATAGAATAGAAAATAGATTACGGCAACGATATTTTTGTCGACCGGGAACTCTGAAACTTCAACAAAGTGCATACTCACAGGTCTGTCACCGAAATCCAGAGCATCCTCGCATGTCCTAGATCTTGTGACAACGGGGCGACGCGCATCAGCAGGCCTGGAAAACGCCTCAGCTCTCGCACCTGCAAAAAATACAGCGTGCACGGCTCTCTTCAAATTACAATTTTTTAACTTGGCTAAATTAGATGCAAAAGTTCAGATAGAATTACAAATTTTTAATTTGGCTAACTTAGATGCAAAAATTCAGATAGAATTACAATTTTTTATTAGGCTCAAAAGTTATAAGAGCTAGTTGTGATCTGACCGATTGATTCCAACCAGCTAGCTAGCACCACGGCCCAGATCAATCGATCTATCGATTCCGAGCTAGCTAGCTTGTGTAAGGTGTACCGACCACTTCGAGCAACGAGCAGGCCGTAAACTGCACGGCCTCTCCCTGCCCCTGACGTCGCCCATCTATCGCCTGCTACGGCTCCAGCGAGCCCCACCGCAGCAAGCTGAACGCGCCACCCAGCACCCCCACCGTCACCGTGTAGTCCTCCATCACCGCCCGGAGCGGCTATCGCAGAGACAACGAAGTGCTGGGGGCGACGGTCCTCTCGAGCCACCCCGCGTCTCCGTTGGAGCTGGAAGAAGGCCGCGGCGCGGGACTCCAGCGCATTGGTGAGGCCATGGTTGATCGCAAGAAAGAAGCCGACGCCACGGCACACACATCCGCATCTTGTGCTGTTGTTCTTGGCGCACCCGATGTAGATGTACTCGAGGACGCAGTTGTAGCGAAGAGGCTTGGTTCGGAGAGTGGCGACGTAGGTGGGGAGATCAATTAGCTTCCGGCCGTCATTGAGGAGCACGAGCCATCCGCGCCTGAATCCGCTGACGCCAGGTGATGCCGTCTGTCGTTGAGGAGCACGAATACGCCGCGGCTGTCTTGGAGTGGGGTTTCGCCAGGTGATGCCGCCGACGGAAACGCAGCCGAGGGGCGTTTGGTGATTGCTACGATGACATGGACGCTGCTTCTTCGCCGGATCCACCAACGCTACACGTACCCACCACACGGGCCGACAGTTCACAATACATCTCTGCCGCCCACGCATGCGACAAAGAGACCCACCCGACCAACAACAACAGGAGCCACAATGCCCCACATCCAGTGGCACAGAGCGAACCTGTCGTGGGATAATCACGGCAGATGTTACCTGGGGTAACTGATCTTGGGGCAAGACGACACAGGCGTTTGGGAGAGGGTTTAGCTCAGAGGAAAACATGGTGCAATTCGATCTGGTAGCCGGCAATCAAAGTCGCCGAGTCTCCGATCTTGATATAATAACTCAACTCTGGGATTACACTTGATGCTCGATATCACACGATGTTGCTAGGGTTCTTCGATCTCTGTCTAAAACTAGACCTGGGGTCGGTTTATAAAGCACCCGTACCCCCTGGCTTATTCCCCAAGGCGCACCCCGGATCCTACCCGAACACGACGCACAAACCCTAGATTTCCTTTACAATAACCCACAACCCGGGTTGCTGGGCCTACAAACTTGGGCCTTCCACAAACTTCCTTATCCTTAGCCGGATCCTGCGCACTGTCCTTTGGGCCGGGTTACTCCTTGAAGTTTGGCCTACCGGGTTATCGTCCCCCCATCAGTAGTCCCCAGAATAGCCTGGGCTTCACGGATCCTCCTTGAAGCGCTCGCTATTCCCTGCAAAGATATCAAACATACAGGCATATAGAGGCCGGGTTAAGATGCTCTGATACTCACTAGGCCTTACTCCGCGGTGGCCATGTAGTAACCCGGGTTTTTTCCTCCAACCTTTAATTTTCCAAGTCTAAACCCTAATTCCATACTCGATAACCGATCCTGATATCACGGGATGGATTCCCTTTTCTCTTTTATCTAGATGCCTTGCTCAATATTTGGCGCATATCTCGCAGAAACTTAAATAAATAGCCGTTTACCTCCGCAACTCCCGGCCCCCACTTACCGAACCGGGCTTACCCACTTATACTATAAATAAGCTCCTTGGGGGTAACCCGAACCCTAACGGCTCATTTCCCCCCATTCCGCTTCCTTTCTCCTTCTAAGCTCACTCTCACTGAGCACCACCACGGAAATCCCGCGCGCATCACCGGAGCCCACCGGTCGGGGCTGCGCTCCGCCACGACTCGCCCCACGCCGCCGCCAAGATCCGCCGGCAAATCCCCATCCGGCCCGTCAAGGACCACGAAGGGACACCAGGCTTGCGCCATTTGCCTCCGCAAAGCCTCACTCAGATCTCCTCCGGTAAGCCACTTGTGTCCGTTAATTCGCGCTTGCACTTTTTGGTTTCACCTTAGATTAGATCCGAATCGACCCGCTCAAGATCCCTCGGCCACGCCGAATTAGGTTGCTAGCATTCTTTCCAGCTCGTCTAATAGATAAATTGCGGATTCCAATCCACTCTCCTACCGCCCGCAAGCATCAATTTTGCCAGGAATCTGAAGATAAGACTCCAATCGGGGCCCGATCCACTCAAATTTCCGCCCTGGCCTCAATCACCCGGCCGGACTTCCCCTTTTTTAGTTCCTTTCATTCGCGCTAAATGCCTGCACAGTCACCCATAGCCCTCAAAAGCTTCTTCAACATTTAGACCCCATAACTTTCGCCATAATGCTTAATACCGGATAATTTCAAACTTCATTCTGCGAGCTATCACCCGGACTGTTCACAGTCTTTCGTGTCTCAATATTACCCGGCCCATGCTTGGCCGGCTCGCAACTTCCGTGTCTTAATCCTCTTATCCTTTTATCTTGTACTTTGCAGGTCAACCACATGGCTCCCAAGAAGCAGGGGAAAACTCCAACCAAGGCTAAAGCCACCAACTCCATATCCGCCAACTGGGCGCGGTCTACGGTCACAAAGGCCAAGTTAGAGGAGCTGGTGGAGCTGGGAGTTCTTCCTCCTCAAGAAGGTAAGGTATCCAGTGGAGGGTGCCGGGTAAGGAGACCCGGCCTACCCCAACAAAAGATGAGGTAATCTGTTTTTCGTGGAACATGTGACCCGGGGTTTTCGACCGCCGGGTCACCCTTTTTTCCGTGATATCCTTAGTCACTACGGCCTTCGTGTCTTTGACATCGGACCCAATTCCGTACTAAACATTTCCCACTTTATTGTCCTTTCCGAATCCTACTTGTGCACTCCGCCAAGTCTAGCTCTTTTTATTAAGCTTTTTCAATGCAAACCGTGCCGCGAAAGCGGTAACGGGGCGCTTCTCGCTTGCGGCGGGGTTTCTATCCAGCGCCGCAAGAACTCTCTGATGCCACCCCTCACCCTTAATTCCCATGTCAAGCATTGGCAGCTCTCATACTTCTACTGCCAAGACACTTCCCCACCCGGCCAAAAGAAACTGCCGGGTTATTCGGAGGGTCTTCTTGACATTTCTGATAAGTTTAGTGCCTTCGCCCCTGACTCGGACAGGGAGGCAATTCAACCTTTACTAGCCAAAATTACCACTCTCACAGCCCAAGGCCTCATCGGGCTCAACCTGGTGAAGACTTGGGTCGACTTCAGGATTCAGCCCAATTCCATCCGCACAAAGTTGATGTGCGAGTATTCAGGGGAACCCTCAGACCCGCTCCGGTACTCCGACAACATCTTCGCAGCTGGTGACACTCATAAAACCATCAAGGGTTTTTTGACAGAAAAGCTCGAGGTAATCCGGAACATATCCGGGTTAGAGCCTTTCACACTTGAGAACCCAGCCCCCAAGGTGAAAACCCGACTTTGATGCCTTTACATTCGTTCTTTCCACTCAATACAGTCGATAAATCCTTGCACTAACACCTTTCAGGCTGATGATGACTTTTGGAAAACCAATGCCTCCCCTAGCTCCGAAAGTCCAGAGGAGCAAGAGACTGCTAACTCGGATGAAGGTACTCTCCGAATTCTATTTGATTCCCTTGGACTCACCTTAACCCCTTCATTTCCAACTATAACTTTGATGATATCCAGAACAAGAAGATGACGAGGAAGAAAACTCTGATGGCAAAGTAGAATCCGCCAGCGACGAGGAGGAACTGGAGCCGACAATCAGAGCCGGATCCAAAAGAAAAGTTCAAGAGGCCACCTCCAAGGTTTCATATCCCCTCCTCGCATTTAATTCGCATTACCTTAATGATATACCTGAGCTATCTTGACGTTATTCCGCTGGCCATTCTTGAAGGAGTCGCCCATGACCAAGCGTAGGTCAACTCGAAATCACCCGGGTGACGATGCCCTTAACCCGGGTATTTCATCGACCCCATTCGGCGGGCTTAATTACTCTATCTTTTCGGTCAGCACATTCTCCTCGAACCATTCCTACATGACATCTAACTTGACAATTTCCAGCCTCTCCCGAGTCTGATGACGGGTTTCCTTGTGACTTTGCGGTGAACACCGGGTAAGATCCCCTTCTAGATGCTCTCCCACACTTCATCACCCTTTCCTGAATGCGTATTTAACTGCTTCCTGATAACATCTACAGGGCACGGTCGTTGTTAGCGACCAAGAGGATACGGAAGACGAGGGCCCGGGTAAGGGGAGTCCGGCTGATAAGACTACAGCCGTGTCTAGCGGTGAAAAACAACATCGCCGATAAAACCGGACACACAAGAAGCCGAGTATCCGATTGCTTCCCATGCAAGCAAGAAGAAAAAAGCCACAACCTTGGGTGCAGAAGGAGTGTCGGATTCCAACGCACAAATGACCCGGGTTCCGCCTCCCTCTAAGAAGAAAACTTCTTCTCGGAATTTCCAAGGCCCGGGTTTCTGATACGGATAAAGATACTTTTGATCAATTGATGAACACGCTCCTCACTATGAAGGCTTCGGAGAGCGAGATTTTAGAGCGCATGGCTGCAGAGCACCAGTAAGAGCACTTGTCATCTCATATTGCATATCTAGTCCCCAAGTTCCGAGTATGACTTGCAAAAGTTATGCTTGGTACTTCACGCCATATTTAACTTATCATAACATCCAACTGGTGCTTGCATTCCTTTCTACTTACAGGCACAGATAACCCGGTCTGATGAAACTTTACTGAAGACCGAACAACTTCTTCTTGCCGAGATAAAACGACGGGAAATCCTTGAGGATGACATGAAAACTCTAAAGAAGGATGTTTCCAAATACAAGAAGAAGTGCCATACCGCTCAGACCGATCTGAAGAAACTATCGGACCAAGTCACCGATACTTATCAGATCTTGCTTAGTAAGTTTTTGCTGCCGATTGGCTTCATGTCTTTGCTTTATTGTATCATACTCGGTGTTACTGATACGTTCTTTCCTTTGTTACAACTGTAGGTGCTAATCTTGCGGCCCCAGAGGAGAATGCCATTGTCAAGGAAAAAACCCTAAAGACCGTGCTCCGGACTTTCTTTGCCGGCACGAAATTTATACTGGATGCCGTGAAGTGGCCTACGGAAGTATATCCGGGTGAAGAAAACCTCATTCAAGCCTGCTCCACTGTGCCTGGCTGGATTGAAATCTGGAAGCGCTCATCATGCCGGATTGGGATGACCCGGGCTTTCACCCTGGCCAAGGCTTTCTTCCCAAAGCTTGACCCGGCAAAGGTAATATCCGGGTTTCCGAATTCAAGGCGGATGGTTCCAAATTTACACCAAAGATTTCAAGGCCATACAAGCCGCAGTGCGCCCCTCGGCTACCACTTTGGCTGATAGTTTGGATCTAAACACTATCATGAGTGCATATGACGCTGATGGCAAAGTTGTTACCGAGGAAGCACCCCCACCTTTTGATATCTTGGAGAAGTGGGTTTCTAACTCGGCCAGGAAGAGGGAGGCGACTGCGAGGAGAGAGGCCGAGCTAGGATCATGCCCGTCTGCCTCTACACCAGCCGTCCCACCCCCAGTCCGCCCTGATGCGATGAGTCCGGGTAAGGGTGCCGAGAAGGCTAAGCAGCACACCCAGGACTCAGACCCGGAAGGCCGTACTCAGGAGGCCGAATAGGGCCGTACTATCATTTACCTTGTAGTGCTTTGTTTCACATTGTTATGCTTGTGATGGGCGCCTGTGCACCCCTGATACTGACGCCGTACCTTGTAACGTACTTTTTAGTCCGTGATATACTTTGCGGCTTTCCTGGCCTTTTGATAACCGTATTGCTTGCCTATTCTTTGAACTTTTTCTCGATACCCGATTCTCTATTTTGGCTCCCTTCGGAAGACTCGGTTTTCCGGGTACCAGGGGCTTTGATATGTGGACTTTTTCTTTAAGTCCAAGACTCGGATGGTGAGGTTTTTCGAACTGCGATAGTCAAGTAGTTTGTTTCTGTTTTCGAAGTCCCCAGTCCCCATGACCCAAAGTCCGAGTCATAGGGGTGTGGCATTTCTCAGAGAACAAATTATTTTTTACCGAGTCGTAAGCCTAAAGCCATTCCGTTTGAATACTGAAGTTATGCTTGATAGTTGTTGAGTTTCCGGCTTTTAGCCTTGTACTCTGCATAAACTTGTGGTTTAGATGACCCTTTTGACTATCTTGTACTGTAAGCCGGCTTCGCGTGGATACCATGTTGTTACATCCATACGAGAACAGTGTCAGGCAAGTCCCATTGGGCTTCATGGCTGATTGTAATCGTAAGCGAACGAATCATGCCACTTTAGTGCGAGTCACATCGAGCTTAAGTAAGAAAAGTCAAGAAAATTTGGCTCCTTTGTCCAGTTATAAGATTGCAGCCGTACTCGTTTGCGAATAATCGGCCCTTATAACTATAGGCATCAAGGCCGGGTCTTTTGGGTTTGTAACTGGGCTACTTGAGCAACCAGCCCCCGAGACCTATATATACTCAATTTTCTTAATGATACTGAATTATTGGTGTCATATGGATACTGCTTACTTGTAATCAGGCTGTAATGAATATAGGACTTGATAACCATCTCTTTATTGATGCTAGAAATTTTGGATCAGCAGGCCGCCTCGTTAAAAACCTTCCAGTCCCCTTAGGTACCCTGGGTAGAAAAGAGCGCGTCTGAAACCTGCCGCCCGTTACATTGTTTAGTTCTTCATGGGCACCGGTCCCAGGCTGGCTTGACCGACGCACATTCTCCACGTGTTGGATTTTTTCATGATGAGTACCGGGTTTGCTAGCCAACCTGGGTAGGGTGTTTCCATGACCTGGCTGGTTGTGAGCGGTCGTGCAGCTTTTCTTCTATGGCAGATTGTTTGGAGGAGTCATCTTTGATAAAAGCCACCATTTTATCGTCTTGTGCTACCTTGGATTTTGTTCTTTCACCTTCAGTACTCGGCCTTTTTGATGTGGCTCTATCCTCCGGGTCTGCTTGAGACCGGTAATGCTTGAGTTCTTCTTTTCTACAGGCCTGCTCGGCCATTGCTGCATCTCCTTCGTCGCATTCAGCTGCTATGTCTCGATTTCCATGTATGGTAATGGTCTTCTTGGGACCCGGGATTTTTAGCTGTAGATATACGTAACACGGCCTAGCCATGAATTTGGCGTAAGCCGGTCTTCCAAATAGCGCGTGATAAGGGCTGCGCAATTTGACTACCTCAAAGGTAAGCCACTCAATTCGATAGTTATCCTTTGACTCTCCAAAGGCTACCTCCAATGCGATTTTTCCCTCGGGGCATGCTGAATGACCCGGCACTATCCCATGAAAAACTGTTGAGCTTTTTTGCAGCTGAGATTCCTTGAGACCCATGCGTAGGAAGGTTTCCCAATACAGTATATTGATGCTGCTTCCACCATGCATTAAAACCTTTTTCAGTTCGTACCCATTGACTTGCGGTGCGACTACTAGTGCCAAGACTCCTGGGTGCTCCACTCTTTCTGGGTGATCCCTTCTGCTCCATGTTACCTCCTGTTCTGACCATCTCAAGTATCTCGGGACGGCTAACGAAACTGAGTTGACCGCTTGCTTCAGTATCTTTTTGTCCTTGTTAGAGCCTCCTGTGGTATGCACATGATATTGACCCAATTGTTTAGGGTTAGCCTGGAAACCTCCTGCCCCCCCTTGGTTATTACCTTGATTTCCAGCCGCCGGGTTACCAGCTGGGGGTGGGCCGTTGCCCGGGTTTGCCCCTGGACCCGGTCCTCCTCCCCGTCCTGCACCTCGCATAGCTCTGTGCACTTCCTCATTTTTCCATCTTTGTAAATCGGCGCATTGTTCTAGGGAGTGGTTAGCTGGCCTGCCCATTCCTGCTGTGCTTCGGGCATGCCATCCTGAATATGTCCCAATTGTTACCCGGCCTTGGTGGACCTTGATAGTTTCCTCCATTGTGGTTACCTCCGTTGAAATTTCCTTCTGCTCTGGGCCTCGAAGACCCGGCTTCTGTGTTGGCGACAAACTCGGAGCCTCCTTCGAACGGGCGCTTGTTCTGGCTATTTCCGTTATTGCCTGATGCTGATCCATTGCCGGTTCTTCCGTTATTGCTTGTGTTTGCTTTTACCTTCTTGTCATCAGCTTCCTCTTCTGTAGTGTCTGTCGCAGCGTGTTTGTTACATGCATCCATCAATTCTCCCATTGTAACTTCCGACGCATTTCGACTAGACTTCATGCGAGTTAACTTCTGCACTAAAGGTATATACTTGCATGTTTTTGCCATGGCCTGTAGTGCATCCTTGGGCTGGATATCCGTGGATGAATGAAGTATCTCCATAACCCGGCGCACCCAACTACGCGCCGATTCTCCTTTCTTCTGGACGCATCGCTCTAGATCATCAATGGTGAATAATTTCCTGCAGGTCCCGTGAAAGTGTTTGACAAACGCGGTCTTCAGTTCCTCCCAGGACTTGATCGATCCTTCCGGCAAATTGGTGAACCACAACTTTGCTGCTCCTTCTGACATCATCAAATACATGAATTTGGCTTGGAGATTCTCGGACGCGTTGCGAATCGACATTGCCATCTCATAACTACTTAGCCATGTTTCTGGATCCATGGTTGGCTCATAATTTACTACTTTCCCTGGCTCTTTGAATTTTTCCGGGTAAGGTTCGGCTCCTCGGTCGAGGTATCGACTTTATCCTTTCATCTGTTGATGTACAGTGGTCATTTCTGTAATCACAATGTTCTTTAATGGGTTTTTATAATTATATAATGCAGATGAACCTGCAATGGATGTACGCTAACCGGGTTCTCCCGAGTTCATAAAAGGCATGGGTTATTTTCTCGATGTGGTCCAGGGAAAAAAACTTATGTGTTGTCTATGTGCTGTATATCGGAACCAGAAGGAACACTCTTCACAGAGAGGCCTTCGCAGCCACCTGTTCTGGTTTCATGTCCGACTATAATTGTTGGACCAAGAACGAAGAAAAATGAGTTATGCTGGAAGATAACGAGGAAAAAGAGAATGATGACAACTATCATGATATGTTCCCTGAATACGGGTAATAGAATGGAAAATAACGATGAAGAAGAAGCATAAGACCAGGCACCAGATAAGCCCATCGATGATCTTGGTTAGGCCATTACATATGCAAAGGCCGAATGCGAAATTGAAAAGGTGAGGGTGACGTTCGATCGGTTGTTAAAGTATCACAAAATATTGTTGTATCCAAATTATGAAGATGGCGAGAAAAAGCTAGGTAGCACACTTCAATTGTTGTAATTCAAGGCAGAGAACGGTGTGACTGACATCGGATTTACAAAGTTGTTGCAAATAGTGAAGAAACAACTTCCAAAAAATAATGAATTGCCCGACGAATGTTGTCGCCCCTAGGATAACACGTGGAGAAGTGATGACCCACAAGTATGGGGGGTGTAACACCTGGGAGGCTAGGTGTATCACCTGGCCCGAAATCGAGCGAGCTAGTCCTCGCTCAAGATTAGCTCATTTTTCAGTCGAGCTATAGAAGACGTACATAATTAGCTCATTTATTTTCGAGTCGATCTTGAGCTGAGCTAAAAGACGAGTCGATCCTGAGCCATTCACGAGCCTCGAGCTTTTCTTACAGCTCTATGAGTCATTAGCACCGGCTAGTGTACATACACATATGTCTCGTGGCCAACAAAAATATTGATGACAGTGAGTTTTACCAACATTTTTGGAGGTCATTAAGAATGACCTCATTGAGATGTTTGGTTGCTTGCAGAGTGGACACCTAGAGCTGTATCGTCTTAACTTTGGGGAAATCGTTTTGTTACCTAAGGTTTTGGAGGCTGAAAGGATACATCAATATAGACCAATATGCTTTGTTTTAGTTTTTCAAAATCTTTACAAAGGTTGCAACCATGAGGTTGAATTCGGTGGCAGATCATGTGGTAAAACCTACGCACACTGCATTTATGCAGGGTAGGAATATCCTTGATGGGGTCGTGATTCACGAAAGCGTACATGAGATCCATTCGAGAAACTAAATGGAGTAATTCTTAAAATAGACTTGGAAAAGGCCTATGATAGGTGAACTGAGAGTTTCTCCAACAAACTCTGAGAATGAAAGGATTCTCGGAGGAGTGGTGTACCCTAGTTCGCAGTTTCGTGGAGGGAGGTAGCGTAGCTATCAAAGTCAATGACGATGTTGGACGCTACTTCCAAACTAAGAAAGGCTTAAGGCAAGGTGATCCGCTATCGCCCATATTGTTTAATATTGTGGCAGACATATTAGCGATCATGATTGACAGAGCTAAGGAAAGCGGTCAAATTGAGGGAGTAATTCCACATCTTGTCGATGGGGGATTATCTATTCTTCAGTATTCAGACGATACAATTATTTTTATGGAACATGATTTGGAGAAAGCGAAGAATATGAAATTAATCCTTTCGGCGTTCGAGCAATTATCTGGATTAAAAATCAACTTTCATAAAAGTGAATTGTTGTGCTTTGGCGAGACCCTGGATGCAGTTGCACAATACGCTAAGCTATTCGGCTGTGAGCAAGGTCAATTTCCTATACAGTATTTGGGTATACCAATACATTACAGGAGATTGACTAATGCAGAATGGAGCCACGTTGAAGAACGTTTGCAGAAGAGACTCGCTAGTTGGAAAGGAAAATTGCTGTCACTCGGAGGAAGATTGGTACTCATTAATTCGGTACTATTAAACATGGTACTATATATGATATCTTTCTTTCAGTTGCCAAAATGAGTCTTGAAAAAAATGGATTATTTCCGATCAAGATTTTTCTGGCAGGGTGACAGTGAGAAAAAGAAGTATCGATTGGCCAGATGGGATGTAGTTTGTCGTCCAAAGGATCAAGGAGGGCTAAGGATTCATGATATTAAAGTCAAGAATTCTGCCTTACTTGGTAAACGGATGTTCAAACTATTGACCGGTGATGGCGTTTGGGAAACTCTTCTTAAACGAAAATACATAGGCTCGAAAGCCGTTTCACAGGTTATGTGGAAACCTGGTGATTCACACTTTTGGGCTGGACTTATGGCGAATAAAAACTTATTTTTTCGCTATGGGGTATTTAAGATTATGGATGGATTGCAAATACGGTTCCGGGAGGATAAGTGGTTAGGTAACACCACTCTTCTAGAACAGTATCCGGCATTATACACTATAGCACGACATAAGGATGATACGCTGGCTACTGTCATGCAAAATCACCTCCTAATGTTACGTTTAGACGAGATTTAATAGTGCCTAGACTGGCTTCTTGGCAAACCCTGATTAATAGGTTGACTATGGTTAATCTGTCACAAGGGACTAATGAATTTCGTTGGAATCTTACTAAGAACGGAATGTTCTCGGTGGACTCCATGTATAGGGCTATGATCTAATCGGATATGCAAGTCGATATTTTCAGAATTGTATGGCGTCTGAAGGTACCGCTAAAGATTAAGATCTTTGCGTGGTATCTTCGGAAGGGGGTCATACTGATTAAGGATAATCTTATCAGACATAATTGGCATGGGAGTACTAAGTGTGTTTCTTGTCCTCATGATGAGACAATTAGACACTTATTCTTTGATTGCTATTCGGCGCGTTCTATATGGTCAGCTATCCATATGGCTTCGAACATTTATCAGCCCAACATTTTAAGTAATAAAAGCCCTTTATCAAAAAAAAAGTAGCAACGATTACACAACACTGTCCGTCCCATCCGTAACAATGAAAACATCGCCCAGGCAGCTTGTCTAGCTAGTTACCTATTGAGAGAGTGTGACGCAACACACAATATTGATTCATTCATTCCATTACAGCAGTAATACAGATGGATGACTGCAGCCTGGAGAGAGTGCCGTACGCGTATGTAACACAATTACATAGAGAATCAATCAATAGGTATAGAAAGTTGCGAGATACAATAATGGGATTTTGTTATTAACAAAGTAGAAAAGCACGACAGTACCAGAGGCACGCACACCTGAGACAAGGGTATACGACGACCACCATGAAAACAGCAAGCAAGCAGATCACACACAAGTAGAAAGCAAGCAGATCACACGACGACGACCTTGAAAACTGCAAGCAAGCAGAGCACACCAAAGCAGAAATTAATCCATGGCAATGTTAGAAAGCAACGTTAGGGCTTCTTTCGTGCCGCCTTTCTGATGTGGCATAAAGCCTTCTTCCTCACAAATAACCTTGAAAACTCGGAGGCCAAAATTGCAACCCTTATGACAAACCAGTTTATCCTCATCGTCCTCGCGGAGGAAATCTGCATTGCAGAGTGCGGTATCGCCATCATATTCCCCGACCGTGGCTATTGAGTGCATATATATATGCATATCAAAATAACGGTCGGACGTATGATGGCGAATCCGGATGATTTGTATTCGGTCGATGAACTGAATGATGTATCAAACGTTAAAGGGGGAAGTAGAACAAAACAATCTGTATCGCCATCATACAGCCCTACCGTGGCTACTGAGTGCATATATGCATACCAAATGCACGGCAGGACGTATGATGGCGAATCCGGAAGATTTGTATTTGGTCGATGAACTGAATGATTTATCAAACCTTAAAGGGGGATGTAGAACACAACAAACGGTATCGCCAGCATACAGCCCTGTCGTGGCTACTGAGTGCATTTATGCATACCAAATGCACGGCATGACTTATGCTGGCGAATCCGAATGTTTTGTATTTGGTCGATGAACTGACCGGTGTATGAAGGTGGGCTATATATAGGGTCCTCTGGCTCACAAAGTGTTTTGCTAGGGTTTTGTTTCAACGGTTAACAAACACCCTGATCGAACGGCTCACAACCGCTCGAAAGAAACACACTGTAGCCCTGATCGAACGGCTCACAACAGCTCGAAAAAAACACACCCCTGATCCAACGACTCCAAGCGCTTGAAAGAAACACACGATCCGTGTGATTCTTTCTGATTGGTCCAAACGAAACCCTAACCATTTCGTCCCGGTTGGTAAAACAAGCTGGGACTAAAGGGAGGATCCGTTTCCCAACGAAACCCGAAACATTTCGGCCCGGTTGGTAAAACATGCCGGGACTAAAGGGATATGTATTCTTCTCAATATATATATGTATGCATTGCCACACCATTGGCATAAACACATATAAACTCACCACTCTCTAATGGCTTCTACCGTATCCACTCTAACCTTTATCCAGGCGGAGGCACTTTCCGCCTCGAACTACCCCTGCCCGCCCGGCTACAGCGTTCCCTCCGGTTGGATGCTGAGCGTCGGAGGAGTGCCGGTCCTTCCTCTTCCTCGAGGTGTGGCGCGTCGGGCGGCCATCACGAACCACTACTACCACGAGCTCACGCCGGAGCAGCACAAGAATCCTGCTTGGAATCCTGACTACCGCCCTACTTGGGACGCCTTCTTCATTAATCGGCGTGAGAGTGCGCTCGCCAGGTAGGAGGAGAACGGCCCACCTCCTTCGAACTTCAACGAGGCCGGTCGTCGGCTGTGGTGGGGCGGTGGACGGACTCTTCAGAGCGTCATGAACCACATCAGGGCTGGCGATAACCCCCGCCTGCGCTACCCTCACGCCCAGTCCTGGAGTCGTGATCCTCCGAGGGAGTCAAGAGCACCGTCCGACGATAGTGACGACGACGGCGACGACTACGACGACTACGAGTCGGAGTACTATAGGCCTAGGAAGGAGTATGACTAGCAGATATCAGATCCAGTTTTGCCATTATGTAGATATCTATGCTCTCCGTTTAGATTTAGATCCACTCTTGCCATTATGTACTGCCTTTTTTACCTATATATCCAAGATGCATGTTTGTGTGCAATATGGGTGCGAGCGCCGGTGCAACAATATTTGTGAACACTTTTTCAACAGAACTATGATCATGTATCATGTTGATCTGTATCAATTAGAGATGAAAAGATAAGCTTGTTAAACTCGATCGAAGATACCATTTTCAGTGAGCTTATGTGTGGCTCGGGAATTTCGTCGAACACCTCGTGTGCATAGTAAAATAACACACACACTAACACCCACCTCTCTCACTCCTCCAAGCAAAAAAAAGATGAAGAGGGGGGGGGGGAGCGAAGGGGGCATTGGTCCCGGTTTGTGGAATGAACCGGGACCAATTCCCATGCGCGTGCCACGTGGCCTGTGGCTAGGCGTTGGTCCCGGTTCATGCCACAAACCGGAACCAATGCCTCCAAATGAACCGGGACCAATGCCCCCAGACGATTTCTGTTGCCTCGGTCGCACAAACCGGGACCAATGCATAGCATTTTCCCGGATTTTGTTGCAACCGGGACAGATGCCTTTTCTTGCCCTAGACGAAAGGGCGTTTGTTAAAGTATCACAAAACATTGCTGTATCCAAATTGTAAAGATGGCCAGAAAAAGCTAGGTAGCACACTTCAATTGCTGTAATTCAAGACAGAGAACGGTGTGACTGACATCGGATTTACAAAGTTGCTGCAAATAATGAAAAAACAACTTCCAAAAAAGAATGAATTGCCCGACGAAAGTTGTCTGCCCCCTAAGATAACACGTGGAGAAGTGATGGCCCACAAATATAGGGGGTAACACCTAGGAGGCTAGGTGTATCACCTGGCCCGAAATCGAGCGAGCTAGTCCTTGCTCAAGATTAGCTCATTTTTCAACCGAGCTATAGAAGACGTACATACTCAGCTAATTTATTTTCGAGTCGATCTTGAGCTGAGTAAAAGGCGAGTCGATCCTGAGCCGTTCACGAGCCTCGAGCTTTTCTTACAGCTCTATGAGTCATTAGCACCGGCTAGTGTACATACACATATGTCTCGTGGCCAACAAAAAAATATTGATGACAGTAGCAACAATTACACAACACTGTCCGTCCCATCCGTAACAATGAAAACAGCGCCCAGGCAGCTTGTCTAGCTAGTTACCTATTGAGAGAGTGTGACGCAACACACAATACTGATTCATTCATTCAATTACAACAGTAATACAGATGGATGACTGCAGCCTGGAGAGAGTGCCGTACGCGTATGTAACACAATTACATAGAGAATCAACCAACAGCTAAAAGTTGCGAGATACAATAATGGGATTTTGTTATTAACAAAGTAGAAAAGCACGACAGTACCAGAGGCACACACACTTGAGACAAGGGTATACGACGACCACCATGAAAACAGCAAGCAAGCAGATCACACACAAGTAGAAAGCAAGCAGATCACACGACGACGACCTTGAAAACTGCAAGCAAGCAGAGCACACCAAAGCAGAAATCAATCCATGGCAACGTTAGAAAGGAACGCTAGGGCTTCTTTCGTGCCGCCTTTCTGATGTGGCATACAGCTTCTTCTTCCTCACAAATAACCTTGAAAACTCGGAGGGTAGAATTGCAACCCTTATGACAAACCAGTTTATCCTCATCGTCGTCCTCGCCGAGGCAATCTGCATTGCAGCGTGCGGTGATTTCTCTTGAGTTGAAGACTTGAAGTCGCAGTTGAATAATTTTCTTGCTTTGCAGGGCTTGGGTCTGACAGGGTGGATGAAGTCCCTGCAACGCGGCCGCAGGACTGGCAGCCGGCCATGCAGGGGGCGATCATCTCGTCGGTGCATTCGGCCACGCCACTGCAGTTGTCCTCCTCGCAGATTTCCTTGCAGATTGCATGCTGGCCCATGATGCAGCTGGGGGCACAGAGGACGAGGAGTAGCGCGACAATGATCACGAGAATGGAGCTGCTGGCCATGATCGATCGATCGAGGTTGCTGGGGGCTAATAAGGTTTAGGGTTTGAAGGAGTAGTAGTATACCCTAGAGGCATTAATTGGATAAGGATACATTTATAGCTAGAGCTCTGCTACGGTGATTGGCGAGGTACCACGGGTACCTTCGGGTACCTCCACCCAAAGATTAATTCTAACGGTCGATTTAACAGTTAATTATAGTTATTTAAATTTAATCACTCGTGGTATTTTGGTCAGTCGACCGATAGTCAGAAGGACACTTCTCGCGGTCCGGGCGAAGCAGCAGTTTCTCACCCGTGTGGTCGGTGAGAGGAGGTGGCTAGTTAGTGGAAAGTGGATAGGGGAGCATGGTGGGTGAGCTGAGCACTCCTGCATCGTGCATCCCCTCTTCGTCTTGCTCGTTTACACTGGTAGAAAATAGGCCTTCGGTACGTCCCCATTAGTCCCCAAAATAATCGGCCCGCGACCATAGGGGTCTTTAGTCGCGGTTCGGGACGAGACCCGCGACCAATAGTCTGGGCCCAGCGCGCTCGGTCCACAGCTGTCGGGGGGGGAGGGGCTTTAGTCCCGGTTGGCCAGACCAACCGGCGCTAATAGGTCATCGGTCTGGCCCCACGGCCTTTAGCCGCGGTTGTCCAGGTGAACCGGGACTAAAGGCCCATCCCTATATATAGAACTCAGCTCGCTGCACTTAGCCACATTTGGTGTCACTTCTGCTCACAACATTCACAAGGGGTGGTGGGTATGCTTTTGGTTCCTACTATGCACACAAGGTGTTCGATGAAATGCCCAATAGCATGAAACACACATGATATTAAGTGTCCGAGCCGCACTTGAGCGTTTTCATTTATTTTACCTCCGCGGTCGCGGTTAGCAACTTGAACCTTTCATGATTTGTATTATTTCCAGCTAGTTAGTTTAACAGATGCATGATGATTAATTATATACTTTATATAATAATAATGCAGATGAATCGGCAATGGATGTACGGTAACCGACTCTCCGGCGAGTTCACTACGGGTTTGAAAGATTTCCTCGTAGTGGCAAATGCGAACAAGCAGCGAGGTTTTATTATCTGTCCATGTGCTGAATGTAAGAATGAGAAGGGTCACTCCTCCTCAAGAGTCGTTCACATGCACCTGCTTCGGCACGGTTTCATGCCAAGCTATAATTGTTGGACCAAGCATGGAGAAAGAGGGGTTAGAATGGAAGAAGATGAAGAAGAGGATGATATCGATTTCAACTATCATGACCTTTTCGGTGATACTTTCATGGAGGATGATGCTGAAGGTGGGGAAGGGTTTGGTGAAGGTGAAGAAGAGGCACATGATGAGCCCGCTGATGATCTTGGTCGGACCATTGCTGATGCACGGAGACGCTGCGAAACTGACAAGGAGAGGGAGAATTTGGATCGCATGTTAGAGGATCACACGAAGTCACTGTACCCAGGATGCGACAATAGTCTGAAAAAGCTGGGCTGCACACTGGATTTGCTGAAATGGAAGGCACGGGAAGGTGTAGCTGACTCATCATTTGAAAATTTGCTGAAAATGTTGAAGAATATGTTTCCGAAGAATAACGAGTTGCCCACCAGTACGTACGAAGCAAAGAAGGTTGTGTGCCCTCTAGGTTTAGAGATTCTGAAGATACATGCATGCATTAACGACTGCGTCCTCTACTGCGTGCATACGAGGATTTGAATGAATGCCCTGTATGCACTGCATTGCGTTATAAGATCAGAGGCGATGACCCTGGTGACGATGTTGAGGGCGAGAAACCCAGGAAGAGGGTTCCCGCCAAGGTGATGTGGTATGCTCCTATAATACCTCGGTTGAAACGCCTGTTCAGGAACAAAGAGCATGCCAAGTTGTTGCGATGGCACAAAGAGGACCGTAAGTCCGACGGGGATTTGAGACACCCCGCTGATGGAACGCAATGGAGAAAGATCGACAGAGAGTTCAAAGATTTTGCAGCTGACGCAAGGAACATAAGATTTGGTCTAAGTACTGATGGCATGAATCCTTTTGGCGAGCAGAGCTCCAGCCATAGCACCTGGCCCGTGACTCTATGCATCTAACACCTTCCTCCTTGGTTGTGCATGAAGCGGAAGTTCATTATGATGCCAGTGCTTATCCAAGGTCCGAAGCAACCCTGCAACGACATCGATGTGTACCTAAGGCCATTAGTTGATGAACTTTTACAATTGTAGGGAAAACCTGGTGTACCTGTGTGGGATGAGCACAAAGAAGAGGAATTTAACCTACGAGCGTTGCTTTTGTAACCATCAACGATTGGCCTGCTCTCAGTAACCTTTCGGGACAGTCAAATAAGGGATACAAAGCATGCACGCACTGCTTACATGAGACTGAAAGTGTATTTTTGGATAATTGTAGGAAGAACGTGTACCTGGGTCATCGTCGATTTTTTCCCCCGAAATCATAACGTAAGAAAGAAAGGCAAGCATTTCAATGGCAAGGCAGATCACCGGCCGAAGCCTGCGGAACGTACTGGAGCTGAGATATTTGATATGGTCAAGGATTTGAATGTCATCTTTGGAAAGGGTCCTGGCGGACAATCAGTTCCGCAGGGAGTTGACGGGCACGTACCCATGTGGAAAAAGAAATCGATATTTTGGGAGCTACAGTATTGGAAAGTCCTAGATGTCCGCTCTGCAATCGACGTGATGCATGTTACGAAGAATGTTTGCGTGAACCTGCTAAGCTTCTTGGGCGTGTATGGGAAGACAAAGGATACAAAGGAAGCACGGCGGGATCAGCAACTTTTGAAAGACCCAGATGACCGGCATCCGGAATGGTTTCAAGGTCGTGCCAGCTACGCTCTTACGAAAGAAGAGAAGGTCATTTTTTTGAATGCCTGAGCAGTATGAAGGTCCCGTCTGGCTTCTCGTCGAATATAAGGAATAATAAACATGGCGGACAAAAAGTTCCAAAACCTGAAGTCTCACGACTGCCACGTGATTATGACGCATTTGCTTCCGATTGCTTTGAGGGGCCTCCTACAGGAAAATGTTCGAGTAGCCATTGTGAAGCTGTGTGCATTCCTCAATGCAATCTTTCAGAAGGTAATCAGTCCAGAAGATCTACCACGGTTACAGAACGATGTGGTCCAATGTCTTGTCAGTTTCGAGTTGCTGTTTCCACCATCCTTCTTCAATATTATGACGCACCTCCTGGTCCACCTAGTCGAAGAGATTTCCATTCTCGGTCCTGTATTTCTACACAATATGTTCTCCTTCGAGAGGTTTATGGGAGTATTAAAGAAATATGTTCGTAACCGTGCTAGGCCAGAAGGAAGCATCGTAAAGGGCTATGGAAATGAGGAGGTAATTGAGTTCTGTATTGACTATGTTCCTGACCTTAAGCCGATTGGTATTCCTCAATCGCGGCACGAGGGAGACTAAGTGGAAGAGGCACGATCGGAAGGAAATCAACGATATGTATGGACGGTCATTCTATGACTGAAGCACACTACACAGTTCTGCAAAATTCGAGCTTGGTGGCTCCGTACTTCGAGCAACACAAGAATATTTTACGCTCGAACAACCCGGGAAAGCCTGAATCATGGATTAGAAAGGCCCACATGGAGACTTTCGGCAGTTGGTTGCGAAAACATTTAATGAATGACAATGATGTTGGAGATCAGCTGTACATGTTGGCCAAGACACCATCTTCGACTATAACGACTTTCCAAGGGTACGAGATTAATGGGAATACATTTTACACGATCTCCCAAGATAAAAAGAGCACCAACCAAAACAGTGGTGTCCGCTTTGATGCAGCAACCGAGATTGGGCAAAAGGTCACATATTATGGTTACATAGAGGAGATATGGGAACTTGACTATGGACCCTCCTTTAAGGTCCCTTTGTTCCGGTGCAAATGGTTCAAGCTAACAGGAGGTGGGGTAAAGGTGGACGAGCAATAAGGAATGACAATGGTGGATTTCGACAATCTTGGTTACCTTGACGAACCATTCGTCTAGCCAAAGATGTCGCTCAGGTTTTCTATTTGAAGGACATGAGTAGCAAACCGAGGAAACAGAAAGATAATAAAACGATCAGTACATCATGTGATGATCCAAAGCGCCACATTGTTCTTTCAGGGAAAAGAAACATCGTGGGAGTGGAGGACAAGACAGACATGTCAGAAGATTATAATATGTTTGGTGAAATTCCGCCCTTCAAAGTCAACACTGACCCAAGCATTAAGTTAAATGATGAGGATGCTCCATGGATACAGCCAGATCGTAAGAAAGCAGGGACACAAGGGAAGAATTGATGTGTAATAATTTATTGTGTACCAAACTTTTTTGAATGGATCATGTGAATTATATTATCTCTGATGTGTTAAGACTAACTCCTTTGCAAAATATTTGAGAAAACGAGTGGAAAGCATGGAAAACAGAAAGTTACTTAAATGTCTCAAAACTTTGTGAGATAAAATATCTGATTTCATAACTTTTATTAAAAACAGAAAACATACGAACATACGAACCTTGCGGAATACAAATTCTTTTATTGAAAAGAGAGAACATACGAACACTACTCCTCGTCGTCGTCGTCGGGGAACTCGTCGGTGACCTCCTCCGGCTACAACGTTCCCGCCGGTTGGATGCTGAGCGCCGGAGGAGTGCCGGTCCCTCCTCTTCCTGAAGGTGTGGCGCGTCGGGCGGCCATCACGAACCACTACTATCACGAGCTCACGCCGGAGCAGCGGAGGAATCCCAGTTGGCATCCCGATAACCAGCATACTTGGGATGCCTTCTTCATCAATCGGCGTGAGAGGGCGCTCGCCAGGTATGAGGAGGACGGCCTGCCTCCTGGGAACTTTCACGAGGCCGGTCGTCGGCTATGGTGGTCCGGCCGGACTCTACAGAGCGTCATGGACTACATCAGGGCCGGCGATATCCCCCGCCTGCGCTACCCTCAGGCCCAGTCCTGGAGTCGTGATCCTCCGAGGGAGTGCAGAGCACCGTCAGACGATAGTGACGACGACGGCGGCGGCGACTACGACGACTACGAGTACATGTACTATAGGCCTAGGCAGGAGTATGACTAGCAGATATCAGATCATGCATCTATGCTCTCCGTTTAGGTTTAGATCCACTCTAGCCATTATGTACTGCCTTTTTTATCTATATATATAAGATGTGTGTGAATCTTTATGATTAGTTTTATTTTTCTGATATATTTTGTATTTTTAAGATTTTAAAAAGAATTAGTTTTATTTTTCTAAATTTTCTGATATTATTGTATTTTTAAGTATGGGAAAAGGAAAAGTATTTGAATAACCACCTTTAGTCTTGGTTCGTCACGAACCGGGACTAAAGGCTCGTTCTGCGCGGGAACGAAAACGCCGCGAAAAATTTCACCTTTAGTCCCGGTTCGTGACACCAACCGGGACTAAAGGCCCGCGGAGGGTACCCCAGGGGACCTTTAGTCCCGGTTCGTGACACCAACCGGGACTAAAGGCTGGCCCTATATATTTCCCGGCCCCAAAATTTTCTTCGTCCAAACCCTCGTCTTCCTCGCGCCGGCGCCCTGCTCGTCGATTCCGTCGTCGTCGCCCGATTCCGTCGTCGTCGCGCCCGATTCCGTCGTCGCCTGCGAGAGTACCGCGTCGTCGCCGTCGCCGTCGCCCGCGCCCTTCTCTCCACCGCCTCCGCCCTGCTCCGGCCCCGCCCCGTCGCCGTCTCCGGTAGGTTCCCCGCGGCCTCGCGCCGCCCTCGAACCAGCGCCGCCCTCCCGCTCTCGAGAGGGGACCACGAACCAACGCCGCCCTCGCCGCGGGCCTCGCGCCGCCCTTGAACCCTTCCCCGTGGCCGGAAACCCTTCCCCGTGGCCGGAATCGCCGGAGACAGAGAGCACAAACTGCCACACCGCCGGCCACAGTGTCACGCCAGGGTGACGTCATCATGACGCTAGGGGCCCACTGTATGGAATTACAGAAAATAATTAAATCTTCAAAATTAAACAACTTTTAATTTATAATTCCAAAAATTATGGAAAAATATGCGAAATGTTCGTAAAAATGTAAGCTATCTGTTTATATCATTTCAACCATGTTTGACAAAGTTCAAAATGAGACCATATTGAATTTGAGTTAAATTCATTAAAATAATGAAAATAAGTTTTAATTCAATAAATTCAGAATATTAAGTGTAATATACCAAAACGACCAGAAAAGCAAATGCAACGTAGCTATGGGGTTCTCCAAGTCATTTGAGAAACTAATATTGGACACACCTCTAAAGTATGGTTTCCCCCTCCGGTGGTCATCGTTCTTCCACCGGAGTGACATATGGCGAACAATTTGAGAAAGAGGGTGTAATATTTGCTAAGTCTCCTATATACTTAATTAATTTTTACTATATGCATGTCTGCAGGAGTGACATATGGCGGACAATGGAGCCTTGCCGTATACAGAGCAGGAGGCTGAAGGTATTATATACGGCATGATAGCCAACCAGACCCATTATGTGCCGGGCCCAGAAGATGAGCAACAACGATGTAGTCTCTTCTTATCTGAACCTTGATGATCAAGAACGTGGAGGAACGGACATTGTCGATGATGAAACAGGTGAAGGAACGGACATTGTCGATGATCAAGGAGCTGAAGGAATGGACATTGATGACGGAGGTCAACCGTCGACAAACAACGATCTCCAATTGCAAAGAACAACCACCTCCGGCGAGGTATATTTATATACTAGACGTGCAGCGCGCTTCGCCGCGCCGGGTGCTTCGCGCGGTGAATTGATTCGCTCTTGCGTGTGTGTGTCGTCTTGCGTTAAAGGATTTGACATGTTTCTCTTTGCTCTTGTCCCGGCTACACACATGCCTACACACAGTCATGTGTTCAGCAAACGCAATTCGGATCGATCACAAAAACTTAGTTCAGTATGGATAATAGATTAACACGTATTAGCTTAGATTATCGCATTAACAAAAACTTTCTAAAATGACGGCTGGTCACACACATAGGCAGTAGTTTCATCGGTAGCTTAGCGCGCAGTAATAGTCCAAATATATCGACACACGAACTGAAGGACATATCGGGTTTTACCCACACCATGTAGTCACAAAATAGACACCCTAAACAAACTAATTTATTTCTAGAGTCACATTCGTCTCGACCTGAGAGCAGAGCACCGTCCATACACACTATTGCCCAGCATGCTAGCACAAGAACACCGGGAAAGAACTGCAGCAACATGGTCCTAATGTCTGAACCAAAACCAAGATAATTAGGAATGGACGGGAAAAATAGAGATCAAGTTAAAAAAAACACAACTATATTGCGCATCTCTTAGTCAACATCGTCCATGCTCGTTCCCCCGCCTCCTGCTATCCTGATCAGCTCCTCCATCCGTCCACCTAGCACGACTCCATTCTTGGAACATCGAGCCTTTGAAAAGGGGAACACATCATCGTAGTCGTCGAGAATACGCAGTAGCCTCTTAAGTATCTCATCAAGCAAGCCGATGGCTACGCGCTGCTTATACCGAGCATAGTGCTCCGTCAAAGTCGCTCATCTAGCTATACAATGAAGCTCTGAATATTGGCTACATGTCATATTGCAGAAATAATTGTTTACATCGTCTACATTATATCCGGTTTTCACCCAGACTTCTAATTCAAAGTTGCGCAGTTATTCACAGGTTATTTTAAGCTTCAACGTGAATGGACATTCCCTACCAGTAAAATCATACCTCATGCAGGATATCAACCGCCCAGAGCTTTGGCTTACACACTCCCTGGGCGTACACACTTAACCCAAGCTGCGCAATCATATCTCGTGCGATCTCCGTTCGAGCCAGACGGATCGCCTACAGAAAGAACACATCACCATTGATTGTTTTGAGACAACGAACTAAGACGGGAAGATTAATGCATGTGTACATGACAGACACATCGAAAAAAGGGGGCTAAACCATGTACGCTTTCATCCGAAAACAGGCATGGCTTCATCGATAAATAAAGAACCGCAATGGATAAGATTATTCCAACCTCTTGCTAACCGCCTCTAAAAAAACCCGAAAAGTGCGAGGTACCAAGTAATGGATATGCGATGTTGATCTTACCATCTAGGTTATATGCCCAATAAAACCTAAATTTTAAGTACCGCTCAAGTACAAATCAGTAAAAACTACAAAACATAAACTCCAAGCAGATGATGTATAAACTGAAAAGAAACAAAAAAGGGAAACAACCCAAGATATCGATTTGTGTTAACGCAAAATAACCGAGCAAAGATCCAAAGAGAAAATGAGGGACGCAAAATCCCAAGGTAGTTGCATTAAAAAACAAATCTGTATTAGCAATCTGAATCACATACATATGTTCGACGGATTAACTACGGGTCTCATAGACCAACACAGCAAATAACATTTTACCTAGATTTCTATAATAGAAACCGTAGAAACCTTTGGACTACGAAAACCAGACAAACTTCTTAGGACTTGTTTGTTCTCTTCTAACTCTTGCATGCCTAGACTGTAACTACAACACATGTATGTTTCTTTTCCTAAGCTATCGCCGAGACAAAATTGTGTAACTATTTCTATCGCGCGAACAAATACACTGCGTGTCTACAAACAACTGGAAATAAATCTTATACGACCCAAGGCCAAACGACCAATATGTGGACCAATTCCTAGGGGCGACGCTTGGAAAATAATAGACATGGAAAATCAGTTACGAAGCCAACAGCGATGGAAAATAAATCGTCGAATCAGTTTGTGATTTTCTTTGCCACGTGTGGTCTCCAGAAGTTGGTCCACATATGGGTCGTTTGGCCTTGGGTCGTATAAGATTTTCTTCCCAAACAACTGACCGTCAGTGAGCAGAGAGAACTAAAGTAAATATAATAGAAAATAGATTACGGCAACGATATTTTTGTCGACCGGGAACTCTGAAACTTCAACAAAGTGCATACTCACAGGTCTGTCACCGAAATCCAGAGCATCCTCGCATGTCCTAGATCTTGTGACAACGGGGCGACGCGCATCAGCAGGCCTGGAAAACGCCTCAGCTCTCGCACCTGCAAAAAATACAGCGTGCACGGCTCTCTTCAAATTACAATTTTTTAACTTGGCTAAATTAGATGCAAAAGTTCAGATAGAATTACAAATTTTTAATTTGGCTAACTTAGATGCAAAAATTCAGATAGAATTACAATTTTTTATTAGGCTCAAAAGTTATAAGAGCTAGTTGTGATCTGACCGATTGATTCCAACCAGCTAGCTAGCACCACGGCCCAGATCAATCGATCTATCGATTCCGAGCTAGCTAGCTTGTGTAAGGTGTACCGACCACTTCGAGCACCCGACGAGCAGGCCGTAAACTGCACGGCCTCTCCCTGCCCCTGACGTCGCCCATCTATCGCCTGCTACGGCTCCCAGCGAGCCCCACCGCAGCAAGCTGAACGCGCCCACCCAGCACCCCCACCGTCACCGTGTAGTCCTCCATCACCGCCCGGAGCGGCTATCGCAGAGACAACGAAGTGCTGGAGGCGACGGTCCTCTCGAGCCACCCCGCGTCTCCGTTGGAGCTGGAAGAAGGCCGCGGCGCGGGACTCCAGCGCATTGGTGAGGCCATGGTTGATCGCAAGAAAGAAGCCGACGCCACGGCACACACATCCGCATCTTGTGCTGTTGTTCTTGGCGCACCCGATGTAGATGTACTCGAGGACGCAGTTGTAGCGAAGAGGCTTGGTTCGGAGAGTGGCGACGTAGGCGGGGAGATCAATTAGCTTCCGGCCGTCATTGAGGAGCACGAGCCATCCGCGCCTGAATCCGCTGACGCCAGGTGATGCCGTCTGTCGTTGAGGAGCACGAATACGCCGCGGCTGTCTTGGAGTGGGGTTTCGCCAGGTGATGCCGCCGACGGAAACGCAGCCGAGGGGCGTTTGGTGATTGCTACGATGACATGGACGCTGCTTCTTCGCCGGATCCACCAACGCTACACGTACCCACCACACGGGTCGACAGTTCACAATACATCTCTGCCGCCCACGCATGCGACAAAGAGACCCACCCGACCAACAACAGCAGGAGCCACAATGCCCCACATCCAGTGGCACAGAGCGAACCTGTCGTGGGATAATCACGGCAGATGTTACCTGGGGTAACTGATCTTGGGGCAAGACGACACAGGCGTTTGGGAGAGGGTTTAGCTCAGGAAAACATGGTGCAATTCGATCTGGTAGCCGGCAATCAAAGTCGCCGAGTCTCCGATCTTGATATAGTAACTCAACTCTGGGATTACACTTGATGCTCGATATCACACGATGTTGCTAGGGTTCTTCGATCTCTGTCTAAAACTAGACCTGGGGGTCGGTTTATAAAGCACCCGTACCCCCTGGCTTATTCCCCAAGGCGCACCCCGGATCCTACCCGAACACGACGCACAAACCCTAGATTTCCTTTACAATAACCCACAACCCGGGTTGCTGGGCCTACAAACTTGGGCCTTCCACAAACTTCCTTATCCTTATCCGGATCCTGCGCACTGTCCTTTGGGCCGGGTTACTCCTTGAAGTTTGGCCTACCGGGTTATCGTCCCCCCATCAGTAGTCCCCAGAATAGCCTGGGCTTCACGGATCCTCCTTGAAGCGCTCGCTATTCCCTGCAAAGATATCAAACATACAGGCATATAGAGGCCGGGTTAAGATGCTCTGATACTCAGCTAGGCCTTACTCCGCGGTGGCCATGTAGTAACCCGGGTTTTTTCCTCCAACTCCTTTAATTTTCCAAGTCTAAACCCTAATTCCATACTCGATAACCGATCCTGATATCACGGGATGGATTCCCTTTTCTCTTTTATCCAGATGCCTTGCTCAATATTTGGCGCATATCTCGCAGAAACTTAAATAAATAGCCGTTTACCTCCGCAACTCCCGGCCCCCACTTACCGAACCGGGCTTACCCACTTATACTATAAATAAGCTCCTTGGGGGTAACCCGAACCCTAACGGCTCATTTCCCCCCATTCCGCTTCCTTTCTCCTTCTAAGCTCACTCTCACTGAGCACCACCACGGAAATCCCGCGCGCATCACCGGAGCCCACCGGTCGGAGGCTGCGCTCCGCCACGACTCGCCCCACGCCGCCGCCAAGATCCGCCGGCAAATCCCCATCCGGCCCGTCAAGGACCACGAAGGGACACCAGGCTTGCGCCATTTGCCTCCGCAAAGCCTCGCTCAGATCTCCTCCGGTAAGCCACTTGTGTCCGTTAATTCGCGCTTGCACTTTTTGGTTTCACCTTAGATTAGATCCGAATCGACCCGCTCAAGATCCCTCGGCCACGCCGAATTAGGTTGCTAGCATTCTTTCCAGCTCGTCTAATAGATAAATTGCGGATTCCAATCCACTCTCCTACCGCCCGCAAGCATCAATTTTGCCAGGAATCTGAAGATAAGACTCGCAATCGGGGCCCGATCCACTCAAAATTTCCGCCCTGGCCTCAATCACCCGGCCGGACTTCCCCTTTTTTAGTTCCTTTCATTCGCGCTAAATGCCTGCACAGTCACCCATAGCCCTCAAAAGCTTCTTCAACATTTAGACCCCATAACTTTCGCCATAATGCTTAATACCCGGATAATTTCAAACTTCATTCTGCGAGCTATCACCCGGACTGTTCACAGTCTTTCGTGTCTCAATATTACCCGGCCCATGCTTGGCCGGCTCGCAACTTCCGTGTCTTAATCCTCTTATCCTTTTATCTTGTACTTGCAGGTCAACCACATGGCTCCAAGAAGCAGGGGAAAACTCCAACCAAGGCTAAAGCCACCAACTCCATATCCGCCAACTGGGCGCGGTCTACGGTCACAAAGGCCAAGTTAGAGGAGCTGGTGGAGCTGGGAGTTCTTCCTCCTCAAGAAGGTATCCAGTGGAGGGTGCCGGGTAAGGAGACCCGGCCTACCCCAACAAAAGATGAGGTAATCTGTTTCGTGGAACATGTGACCCGGGGTTTTCGACCGCCGGGTCACCCTTTTTTCCGTGATATCCTTAGTCACTACGGCCTTCGTGTCTTTGACATCGGACCCAATTCCGTACTAAACATTTCCCACTTTATTGTCCTTTCCGAATCCTACTTGTGCACTCCGCCAAGTCTAGCTCTTTTTATTGAGCTTTTTCAATGCAAACCGTGCCGCGAAAGCGGTAACGGGGCGCTTCTCGCTTGCGGCGGGGTTTCTATCCAGCGCCGCAAGAACTCTCTGATGCCACCCCTCACCCTTAATTCCCATGTCAAGCATTGGCAGCTCTCATACTTCTACTGCCAAGACACTTCCCCACCCGGCCAAAAGAAACTGCCGGGTTATTCGGAGGGTCTTCTTGACATTTCTGATAAGTTTAGTGCCTTCGCCCCTGACTCGGACAGGGAGGCAATTCAACCTTTACTAGCCAAAATTACCACTCTCACAGCCCAAGGCCTCATCGGGCTCAACCTGGTGAAGACTTGGGTCGACTTCAGGATTCAGCCCAATTCCATCCGCACAAAGTTGATGTGCGAGTATTCAGGGGAACCCTCAGACCCGCTCCGGTACTCCGACAACATCTTCGCAGCTGGTGACACTCATAAAACCATCAAGGGTTTTGACAGAAAAGCTCGAGGTAATCCGGAACATATCCGGGTTAGAGCCTTTCACACTTGAGAACCCAGCCCCCAAGGTGAAAACCCGACTTTGATGCCTTTACATTCGTTCTTTCCACTCAATACAGTCGATAATCCTTGCACTAACACCTTTCAGGCTGATGATGACTTTTGGAAAACCAATGCCTCCCCTAGCTCCGAAAGTCCAGAGGAGCAAGAGACTGCTAACTCGGATGAAGGTACTCTCCGAATTCTATTTGATTCCCTTGGACTCACCTTAACCCCTTCATTTCCAACTATAACTTTGATGATATCCAGAACAAGAAGATGACGAGGAAGAAAACTCTGATGGCAAAGTAGAATCCGCCAGCGACGAGGAGGAACTGGAGCCGACAATCAGAGCCGGATCCAAAAGAAAAGTTCAAGAGGCCACCTCCAAGGTTTCATATCCCCTCCTCGCATTTAATTCGCATTACCTTAATGATATACCTGAGCTATCTTGACGTTATTCCGCTGGCCATTCTTGAAGGAGTCGCCCATGACCAAGCGTAGGTCAACTCGAAATCACCCGGGTGACGATGCCCTTAACCCGGGTATTTCATCGACCCCCATTCGGCGGGCTGGTAATTACTCTATCTTTTTTCGGTCAGCACATTCTCCTCGAACCATTCCTACATGACATCTAACTTGACAATTTCCAACCTCTCCCGAGTCTGATGACGGGTTTCCTTGTGACTTTGCGGTGAACACCGGGTAAGATCCCCTTCTAGATGCTCTCCCACACTTCATCACCCTTTCCTGAATGCGTATTTAACTGCTTCCTGATAACATCTACAGGGCCACGGTCGTTGTTAGCGACCAAGAGGATACGGAAGACGAGGGCCCGGGTAAGGGGAGTCCGGCTGATAAGACTACAGCCGTGTCTAGCGGTGAAAAACAAACATCGCCGATAAAGCCGGACACACAAGAAGCCGAGTATCCGATTGCTTCCCATGCAAGCAAGAAGAAAAAAGCCACAACCTTGGGTGCAGAAGGAGTGTCGGATTCCAACGCACAAATGACCCGGGTCCGCCTCCCTCTAAGAAGAAAACTTCTTCTCGGAATTTCCAAGGCCCGGGTCTTCTGATACGGATAAAGATACTTTTGATCAATTGATGAACACGCTCCTCACTATGAAGGCTTCGGAGAGCGAGATTTTAGAGCGCATGGCTGCAGAGCACCAGTAAGAGCACTTGTCATCTCATATTGCATATCTAGTCCCCAAGTTCCGAGTATGACTTGCAAAAGTTATGCTTGGTACTTCACGCCATATTTAACTTATCATAACATCCAACTGGTGCTTGCATTCCTTTCTACTTACAGGCACAGATAACCCGGTCTGATGAAACTTTACTGAAGACCGAACAACTTCTTCTTGCCGAGATAAAACGACGGGAAATCCTTGAGGATGACATGAAAACTCTAAAGAAGGATGTTTCCAAATATAAGAAGAAGTGCCATACCGCTCAGACCGATCTGAAGAAACTATCGGACCAAGTCACCGATACTTATCAGATCTTGCTTAGTAAGTTTTTGCTGCCGATTGGCTTCATGTCTTGCTTTATTGTATCATACTCGGTGTTACTGATACGTTCTTTCCTTTGTTACAACTGTAGGTGCTAATCTTGCGGCCCCAGAGGAGAATGCCATTGTCAAGGCAAAAACCCTAAAGACCGTGCTCCGGACTTTCTTTGCCGGCACGAAATTTATACTGGATGCCGTGAAGTGGCCTACGGAAGTATATCCGGGTGAAGAAAACCTCATTCAAGCCTGCTCCACTGTGCCTGGCTGGATTGAAATCTGGAAGCGCTCATCATGCCGGATTGGGATGACCCGGGCTTTCACCCTGGCCAAGGCTTTCTTCCCAAAGCTTGACCCGGCAAAGGTAATATCCGGGTTTCCCGAATTCAAGGCGGATGGTTCCAAATTTACACCCAAAGATTTCAAGGCCATACAAGCCGCAGTGCGCCCCTCGGCTACCACTTTGGCTGATAGTTTGGATCTAAACACTATCATGAGTGCATATGACGCTGATGGCAAAGTTGTTACCGAGGAAGCACCCCCACCTTTTGATATCTTGGAGAAGTGGGTTTCTAACTCGGCCAGGAAGAGGGAGGCGACTGCGAGGAGAGAGGCCGAGCTAGGATCAGGCCCGTCTGCCTCTACACCAGCCGTCCCACCCCCAGTCCGCCCTGATGCGATGAGTCCGGGTAAGGGTGCCGAGAAGGCTAAGCAGCACACCCAGGACTCAGACCCGGAAGGCCGTACTCAGGAGGCCGAATAGGGCCGTACTATCATTTACCTTGTAGTGCTTTGTATTCACATTGTTATGCTTGTGATGGTGCGCCTGTGCACCCCTGATACTGACGCCGTACCTTGTAACGTACTTTTTAGTCCGTGATATACTTTGCAGCTTTCCTGGCCTTTTGATAACCGTATTGCTTGCCTATTCTTTGAACTTTTTCTCGATACCCGATTCTCTATTTGGCTCCCTTCGGAAGACTCGGTTTTCCGGGTACCAGGGGCTTTGATATGTGGACTTTTTCTTTAAGTCCCCAAGACTCGGATGGTGAGGTTTTTCGAACTGCGATAGTCAAGTAGTTTGTTTCTGTTTCGAAGTCCCCAGTCCCCATGACCCAAAGTCCGAGTCATGGGGGTGTGGCATTTCTCAGAGAACAAATTATTTTTTACCGAGTCGTAAGCCTAAAGCCATTCCGTTTGAATACTGAAGTTATGCTTGATAGTTGTTGAGTTTCCGGCTTTTAGCCTTGTACTCTGCATAAACTTGTGGTTTAGATGACCCTTTTGACTATCTTGTACTGTAAGCCGGCTTTCGCGTGGATACCATGTTGTTACATCCATACGAGAACAGTGTCAGGCAAGTCCCATTGGGCTTCATGGCTGATTGTAATCGTAAGCGAACGAATCATGCCACTTTAGTGCGAGTCACATCGAGCTTAAGTAAGAAAAGTCAAGAAAATTTGGCTCCTTTGTCCAGTTATAAGATTGCAGCCGTACTCGTTTGCGAATAATCGGCCCTTATAACTTATAGGCATCAAGGCCGGGTCTTTTGGGTTTGTAACTGGGCTACTTGAGCAACGAGCCCCCGAGACCTATATATACTCAATTTTCTTAATGATACTGAATTATTGGTGTCATATGGATACTGCTTACTTGTAATCAGGCTGTAATAATATAGGACTTGATAACCATCTCTTTATTGATGCTAGAAATTTTGGATCAGCAGGCCGCCTCGTTAAAAACCTTCCAGTCCCCTTAGGTACCCTGGGTAGAAAAAGAGCGCGTCTGAAACCTGCCGCCCGTTACATTGTTTAGTTCTTCATGGGCACCGGTCCCAGGCTGGCTTGACCGACGCACATTCTCCACGTGTTGGATTTTTTCATGATGAGTACCGGGTTTGCTAGCCAACCCGGGTAGGGTGTTTCCATGACCTGGCTGGTTGTGAGCGGTCGTGCAGCTTCTTCTTCTATGGCAGATTGTTTGGAGGAGTCATCTTTGATAAAAGCCACCATTTTATCGTCTTGTGCTACCTTGGATTTTGTTCTTTCACCTTTAGTACTCGGCCTTTTTGATGTGGCTCTATCCTCCGGGTCTGCTTGAGACCGGTAATGCTTGAGTTCTTCTTTCTACAGGCCTGCTCGGCCATTGCTGCATCTCCTTCGTCGCATTCAGCTGCTATGTCTCGATTTCCATGTATGGTAATGGTCTTCTTGGGACCCGGGATTTTTAGCTGTAGATATACGTAACACGGCCTAGCCATGAATTTGGCGTAAGCCGGCCTTCCAAATAGCGCGTGATAAGGGCTGCGCAATTTGACTACCTCAAAGGTAAGCCACTCAATTCGATAGTTATCCTTTGACTCTCCAAAGGCTACCTCCAATGCGATTTTTCCCTCGGGGCATGCTGAATGACCCGGCACTATCCCATGAAAAACTGTTGAGCTTTTTTGCAGCTGAGATTCCTTGAGACCCATGCGTAGGAAGGTTTCCCAATACAGTATATTGATGCTGCTTCCACCATCCATTAAAACCTTTTTCAGTTCGTACCCATTGACTTGCGGTGCGACTACTAGTGCCAAGACTCCTGGGTGCTCCACTCTTTCTGGGTGATCCCTTCTGCTCCATGTTACCTCCTGTTCTGACCATCTCAAGTATCTCGGGACGGCTAACGAAACTGAGTTGACCGCTTGCTTCAGTATCTTTTTGTCCTTGTTAGAGCCTCGTGGTATGCACATGATATTGACCCAATTGTTTAGGGTTAGCCTGGAAACCTCCTGCCCCCCCTTGGTTATTACCTTGATTTCCAGCCGCCGGGTTACCAGCTGGGGGTGGGCCGTTGCCCGGGTTTGCCCCTGGACCCGGTCCTCCTCCCGTCCTGCACCTCGCATAGCTCTGTGCACTTCCTCATTTTTCCATCTTTGTAAATCGGCGCATTGTTCTAGGGAGTGGTTAGCTGGTCTGCCATTCCTGCTGTGCTTCGGGCATGCCATCCTGAATATGTCCCAATTGTTACCCCCTTGGTGGACCTTGATAGTTTCCTCCATTGTGGTTACCTCCGTTGAAATTTCCTTCTGCTCTGGGCCTCGAAGACCCGGCTTCTGTGTTGGCGACAAACTCGGAGCCTCCTTCGAACGGGCGCTTGTTCTGGCTATTTCCGTTATTGCCTGATGCTGATCCATTGCCGGTTCTTCCGTTATTGCTTGTGTTTGCTTTTACCTTCTTGTCATCAGCTTCCTCTTCTGTAGTGTCTGTCGCAGCAGTGTTTGTTACATGCATCCATCAATTCTCCCATTGTAACTTCCGACGCATTTCGACTAGACTTCATGCGAGTTAACTTCTGCACTAAAGGTATATACTTGCATGTTTTTGCCATGGCCTGTAGTGCATCCTTGGGCTGGATATCCGTGGATGAATGAAGTATCTCCATAACCCGGCGCACCCAACTACGCGCCGATTCTCCTTTCTTCTGGACGCATCGCTCTAGATCATCAATGGTGAATAATTTCCTGCAGGTCCCGTGAAAGTGTTTGACAAACGCGGTCTTCAGTTCCTCCCAGGACTTGATCGATCCTTCCGGCAAATTGGTGAACCACAACTTTGCTGCTCCTTCTGACATCATCAAATACATGAATTTGGCTTGGAGATTCTCGGACGCGTTGCGAATCGATATTGCCATCTCATAACTACTTAGCCATGTTTCTGGATCCATGGTTGGCTCATAATTTACTACTTTCCCTGGCTCTTTGAATTTTTCCGGGTAAGGTTCGGCTCTGATACTGTCCGAGAGACACTTAGGCCCCGCAAGAATGGTTGAGGCCGGCCTCGCTCTAGAAACGTGTGATACCGCAGGGGGCGCGGCTGGGCGCGATGCTGTGGGAAGCCCATGCGCTGCAGACCCGGCCGCGGCCCTCCGAGCCCTAGAACTGTCCACGACGGCCTGTGCTGCTGATGCTGCCTGAGCGCGGGGAGGAGGCGGCATTTGCTGCTGCTCTTCCCTCCGTCGCGCTAAACTTGTTTGGATATTCCCTTGCTGTTGACTGGCGTATGGTGTCCCGTGCATACCGCTTCTGTGATCCGGATAATTGGCTTGCTGTGCCACCGCAGTGTGCAACAGATCGATGGCTTGCCGAGTCTTCTCTGCATGGGGCGACTCTCCCACAGGGATTTGATTCAACGCGAGTGTCGCTGCATATACATTGTCCATGGGGTTATTGTAGTGGCCGGCTGGTGTGCGGAATCGTGATGGTGGCGGTGGTGGTAGATCGTTGCCGGTCGTGACTCTAGTTCGTGGCGGGGGTAACTCGGTCCGCTCATTCGCCGGATGTGTCGCTGCTGTCTGTTGGGGCGCGGTTCCCTGGTTCACCACTGGTATCGGCTGGTCCTAAGGTGTAACAAATAAATTAGCCGGATTTATAACCCCGCCCATTGCTGGTAACCTGGTGTGGTGCCTTTGATGTATTCTGGATGTTTCCTCTCGGAGCCGGGTTTCCAACGCATCTAGCTCACGATGCCGCGTGGCCATCCCTTGCTTTTCTGCCTCTACCTGCCTTCTTTGCTGTTCCAGCGCACGACGAGCCACATCCAGATCCCTAACGCGTTCCGCTGCGTTTTCCGGAGTGATAACCGTTGCGAGAACTGTGGGGTCTAGAATCAGATTATTATCGAATAAGGCCGGGTGGCGCGAGTTCGAAGGACCCGCCCCTGGTGTCCGGTTTTCTAAGAATCCGAACGTATTTGCATGTAGCTCCTCATCCGCTGCTCTGCTGGTTACTGACGCCGACTCTCCATCAACCCGGGCCAAGACCGGGTCTCCGTTAGCCGCGCCCTGTCGCTGGGCCACTGCCTGAGCCGCCCCGACTGATGCCGCGGTTGCGTTTCCTTGGTTGGCCGCGGGGGCCGCATAGACTGCAACTCGGCGTACGATATCCGGTGTGAGTTCATGCTGTTCTTCCTCATCGTTCTCCTCATACCGGTTTTCCAGTAGATCCAGGATAGACCCGGTATCGTCTTCTCTCTCGGCCCGGTCGCGTGGGGTCCATGCCGGCTCCTCCGGCTGTTCCCACTCCGCGATGGGTTCTTCTGCCGGATATGTCGTTCCAGTCGATTCTTCATCATCTGATCGGATAGACGTGGCTTTTCCTGGCATAGAATCAGATCCAACGTTGTCAGGGATCGAATTGGAAGCACATACCATACCGATGAAGACGCTGATCCGGCCGATTGTCACGACGGATCCGGTTTCGAGGTGATCCGACTCCGGCCCCCAGCCGGAATCGTCCACCATCTTTTCTCCTTCGTGGTTGATGTAGATTTCGCCGATGACAAGATTCTCCATGCCCTTCCGAGCTTCTCCCGTGATGTAAACACCTTTGGACGCAGGCCCCACGGTGGGCGCCAACTGTCGTGGGATAATCACGGCAGATGTTACCTGGGGTAACTGATCTTGGGGCAAGACGACACATGCGTTTGGGAGAGGGTTTAGCTCAGAGGAAAACATGGTGCAATTCGATCTGGTAGCCGGCAATCAAAGTCGCCGAGTCTCCGATCTTGATATAATAACTCAACTCTGGGATTACACTTGATGCTCGATATCACACGATGTTGCTAGGGTTCTTCGATCTCTGTCTAAAACTAGACCTGGGGGTCGGTTTATAAAGCACCCGTACCCCCTGGCTTATTCCCCAAGGCGCACCCCGGATCCTACCCGAACACGACGCACAAACCCTAGCTTTCCTTTACAATAACCCACAACCCGGGTTGCTGGGCCTACAAACTTGGGCCTTCCACAAACTTCCTTATCCTTAGCCGGATCCTGCGCACCGTCCTTTGGGCCGGGTTACTCCTTGAAGTTTGGCCTACCGGGTTATCGTCCCCCCATCAGAACCAGGATCGTTGAGAGAGCTCACAGCCCATGGAGCTTATAGCTAAAGATAATACATTGGGACTCTCGTGATACAAACTTACTGAAATGTGAATACATATGCACTAACGCGCGCGACTCTCTTTCTTATTTTAGCCCTCGGCCGGATCTAGTATGACAAAGCGTGGCAAATCCAAGTCGATGAAAGATGGAGAAACATATACCATCGAATCAGTCAGTGTAATCGGCAAGCCCCTACAGCACACCACAAAGTTTATCAACCAATGCGGAGTCATTGTTAGAGATACCGTCCCGATCACCGTCCAGGAATGGAAGGAGCCAAAGAAAGCACGTGTTGGTTTCACTTATGTCGACAAGAGAACGAAAAATATTATGTTTAGAAAGCTTATTGCACATTTCATTCTACCTCCGGAATACAACAAAAAGATGAATTCGGTCAGGACGTTCCGGGTGGACGAGAGGAGGAGGATAGTCAAAGAGTTTCGCTCTTCAGAAGATGGCCGAAGCATTCCGGAAATTCAAAAAAAAATTGTTCCGTGAATATGTCAGCAAGGGCAAGACTCCGATTTTCACTGGACAACATGAGAAACTGAGAGATGATTGGACAGAATTTGTGACGCAACATAAATCGAGCATTTCAAGGAAATGTCGGCAAAAAATAAGGCTAATGCGGAAAAGAAACAGTACCATCATGTTATGGGGCCAGGAGGATACCGCGTTTCGGCGCCTAAGTGGCAGGCAATGGAGGACGGCCTAAGGGCAAGAGAATCCGTCTAGGTACAGAGGGATGGACGAAAGAGCCAAAATGTGGTGGTACGGGCATGGGATCGCTAGACCCGGAGACAGGGGAGTGTGTTCACCGGCAGAAAAAGTTTGCTCCCACAAAAGACCTTGTTGACGCAATGACCTCAGCTCAACAGGGCGTGATCACGTTCAACAGAGAGAGAGACCAACTGACCCATGCCCTCGGGAATCCTGAACACGGAGGACATGTACGAGGCAAAGGCAGATTGCCGTGGAAAGTAGGGTTTTCCCAGGAGGGTGACCCGTACTGTTACAGAAGCCGTAAGAGAGGTACGGACCGGGCTGCAGATCAACTGTCGAATCTTGCAGCGGAATTCAATGAGTTGAAGAAGATCGTGGCAGGAATACTTGAGAAAGAAAAAGCGGCGGCTGCAGGGCCCCATGAAGAACATGCAGCGGATCTCGGAAGCCAGCATCAGCGGAGAAGCAGCGTGGCTTCCACGGAGGCCCCGACTGCAGGTGCTAATGCACCGATGATCGAGAGTCGTGCACCGGAGTCTCACTACCCCGTGGATGATGTAAAGGAGATGAAAGAATGTGATCTGCATTATCCCGTGGGGAACATTTCCATGAATGTAGCTACCGGCAGTGCTTTACCCAATACACCTGGAGCACTCCATCACAACAACCCCATTCCATATGGCTATGCTCGAGTCACGGTGGAAGACATAGTCCAAGCGTTTGAGGACCTGGAGATTGACATAGCTACACCCGAAGGGGAGAGAAGACTTGGAGATGTCAAGCGCCAGTTCATTCTATGGAAAAAGAAGTACATAGTGTTTCCAGGCGAGACGCCAAGGCTAACAAGTCCACCCCCCGATGGTGCAGGTGCTGGTGGTGGTGCTGGTGGTGCTGGTTCACCTACGCCTCCTTCACGCCATTCGACGCCGTCTCCGGCGGGTAAGATGCCGTCGCCCACGATTCCTCCTCCGGCGGTTAAGCAACCGTCGCCCACGATTCCTCCTCCGGAGGAAAAGCAGTCGTCTCCCCCCATTCCTCCTCCGGAGGAAAAGCAGCCGTCTCCCCCCATTCCTCCTCCGGAGGAAAAGCAGCCGTCGCCCCCCATTCCTCCTCCGGAGAAAAAGCAGACGTCGCCCCCCATTCCTCCTCCGGAGGTTAAGCAGACGTCGCCCTCCATTCCTCCTCCAGCGAAGAAATAGAGGCAGGCGGACAGCAAGGGAACCTGCTCTTGGTCTATTAACCCGGAGCCTTATGTAGCTAAGACCACACGGGTACCGGAGCCATCACTGAAGCCTCTCCCCCCAAGGCCTTGGGAACTTAGCGATGCTGAAACAAAATTGGCCGTGAAGGCTGACGTTGACAAATGGATTGGCCGACTGAAGGCGCAAAAGGCCTGAGCCCAAGGAAGTATTCCCTCCGATTGTAGACTATTGGGCTACGGGTTTTTTGTCGACACCGTCCCAAGCCGAGAAGAATTTGCCTAAAGACTATGATAATGAACTTCGTGCGCAAGCAGGAATATTGGAGGAGGAGAAAGAGAAAGCAAAAAAAGTGGAGGAGGAGAAAGGAAAAGGAAAAATGAAAGAAGCGGGAAACAAGTTGCCCAGCTCGGGCTGCAGAGTAAAAAATCGATCCCCCGCTCATAGTGAAAGCCGCTCCGGAACAGGACCCGTGGTCATAAATGCTGTGGCAGAAATGGGATTGACTTTACCTACTGCCATGCAAAATGCGTCCGAGGCCGGTATATCTCTTCGTCTCTTTTTAGGCCTAGACGATGCGCCAGTGGCTGAGGTAGGATTACAATATGAGAAGAAAGGGCCTCTCGTCGAGCCTGCGAAGGAAAAGGATCTACCACCACTAATGCAAGCTCTGCTACGTTGGTACAAACATTTCATAACATGGACCGACAAAGAATTTGTGTATGTGGATTATACAGAGGAGCATCACACTAAAAAGTACTCTGTAACAGTTGAGATGAGTGAATTGTTCCAGCTGTTCAATCTGCGTGAGCTCGACAAATCTATCCTGAGTTGCTACGTTCTGTAAGGGATTTATTTCTACGTCATCTCGTTCTTCATTGCCTACACTATATATATATATATTGTCCTAATTATATTGTTGCGTACGCTATTATGCAGATTGAAGATTTGGGAATGCAAAATAAGACTCATCCATGATGTTGGGTTCATTGACCCACAAATCATTAATGGAACTATGTTAGAAGATCATCCCAAAGACGTGGAGAAAGACTTGTACAAATTTTTTAAAAACCATGAATCCAAAAGATATATTCTATTTCCTTACCTTTTTGGGTGAGTGTTTCTCTCATGTTCCCATTCTCTTTTGTTTACTCCATGCATGGTATGTCTAATCGATAAGTTATGCATGACTGTGCATCTAACGTGTCCGCAGGTTCCACTGGATTCTGCTAAAAATTGATCTTCAGGACTCCATAGTTTTGATCTTTGACTCTATGAATTCAAATATAGATCTTTGGATCAACATGAGAAAAATGATGCAAAGGTAATTATTTTTCAATCATTTGCGCTCTATATCGATCGGTCTCTTTTGTTCATTTCCTAAGCTAATAACTTCCTTGTTCATTTAATTTTATTTGCAATGTAGAGTTTGGAGACAGTTCTCACTTGGACATGTCGGTGGATTCAAAAATGAGCTAAAATTTAAAAATGTGGTCAAAGGAGTGATAAGCAGCCACCGGGGACCGGTCTATGTGGATACTATGTCTGTGAGAACATACGGAAAGAAATCTCTGAGAGGAAGAAGGACGAGGCCACGCGGAGGGGTCTCAATAACTTGCGGAGGGCGCTTACTCCAGAAGCTCGCTTCCGACCAATTCAAGAGGAAATAGCAGGATTTTTCCTTAGGCATGTCATCGATAGGGAAGGAGAGTACCATGCGTCCACCGACGATGACTATTATACGCATAAGCTATCTAATTAATTGTTCGAATTTGTGTATGGTCATCCATCTTAATTGTGGAATATGGAAACTTGTTCGAGGCTGTATATATGGTCACCCGATATTGAATATATATTATATATTCCTATTGAATTCTCCTTGTTTGAAATTTCACATATATATATACATGTATATAGTATCGTAAAATATATATATATATATATATGTGTATTGAAACTTCATCAAAATTAAAATAAAACACAAAATAAAATATAAAAGAAATAAAACAAAACAAATTAAAAAGGAACCAGGTTTAGGGGGCCTAAAACCCTAAACCTGCGCAGGTTTTCAGTCCCGGTTGGCCACAAGAACCGGGACTAAAGGGCCTCCGCCGCGACGGATCCCTGGCGTCCACGTGGACGGGCCTTTTGAAGGGAATATGCCCGAGAGGCAATAATAAAATGGTTATTATCTTATTCCTTGTTTATGATGAATGTTTATTTCTCATGCTAGAATTGTATTAACCGGAAACATTGATACATGTGTGCTTAATAAACAAACAATGGTTCCTAGTAAAGCCTCTCTTTTAACTAGCTCGTTGATTAATAGATGATCAAGGTTTCCTGATCATGAACATTGGATGTTATTAATAACGGGGTCATGTCATTAGAAGAATGATGTGATGAACATATACCCAAAGAGAATATAGCAATGCGATCAAGTCATTTATTTTACATTGTTATATCAAACATACGAAGTAACTTATTCCTTAGACCTTGAGATCATGTCAATCACTGATACCGGAAGAGTGCTTTGATGGCATCAAACGTCACACCGTAACAGGGTGACTATAAAGGTGTCGTTAAGTATTCGGAAAGTATTAGTTGAGGATCATGGATCAAGAGTGGGATTTGTCCATCCAAATGACGGAGAGATATACTCTGGGCCCTCTCGGTGATATCACATCGAAACCGCTTGCAAGCACGTGATATGATCACAAGGATGTTATATCACGGGAACGAGAAAAGATTACTTGTCGGTAACGAGATTGAACAAGGTATGGTTGATACCAATGATCGAATCTCGGACAAGTAAAATATCGCGAGACAAAGGGAATAGTTCACGACGTTGTTGGTTCACACGATCACGAGAGTCATCGTTGAATATATAGGAGTCATCACGGATCTCCAGATCCCGCTGTTGATTATTGATCGGAGAGGAGTCTCGATCATGTCTATCTTATTCGCGAACCGTAGGGTGACACTTAAGGTTCGATGACGCATTTGAGAGGATACGGAATATCGGAGAAAAGTTTGGACAGCACCGAAATTGTTTCGGGGAATATTGAAATAGTCACCGAAATTGTTTCGAGTAATTTTGAAATAGTTCAAGGGGATTCTTATCAAATGGTTGTTAATAGATTTAACAACTAACTCAAGGGGTTATATGTTAATGTTTGTTAATGGAATTAACAAATATTAAAATAAAGAAATAAAATTGTTTTATTTATTTATTAAAGAAAACCCTTGGGATTTTGAGTGGGAATTCATGGAAGAATGAGTGGGTTGAGTGGAGACTCCACTCACATGATGAGGGAGAGGTGGAGGCAGCCAAAAATTCGTGGCTGCCATCCCCTCCTATAAAAGGAGGGGTGAGAGCTCCCTCTCCCCACACACACACTTGTGTCATCTCTTCCTCCCTCCTGCCGCTGCTCCACCACTTGTTCATGCGCTTGGCGAAGCCCTGAGCAATGTTTTTCTCCACCACACCACGCCGTCGTGCTGCTGGAGTTCCGAGGGATCCTCTACTTCCGCGCCCCGCTGGAACGAGGGAACGGAGGTCGTCATCAACCGTACGTGTGACCGATCACGGATGCACCGCCGGATTGCGGTACCATCTTCTCGCTATCGGGATCGGTGTGAGTACGACTACGCCAACAACGAGATTTGATCTCGTACCACTTTGAGTCTTCGAGGGTATGTGTTCTCCTTAACCCTCTTGTTGCCCGTTACACTTCGTCTCCTAGATTAGATCTTGGCCTTTCGGGTGTCTCTCGCGTAGGAAAATTTTTGTTTTCTATGCTCCGTTCCCCTTCAGTGGTATCAGAGCCGGATCTATGCGTAGATGTTTTGTACGGGTAGAACACATAGGTGTATGTGGGCGTTGATGATCATGTTATTACCTCCTTGATTATTTTATGATCTTAGTGGCATAGTGGGATGAAGCGGCCCGGACTAACCTTACATGTCCACGTACATGAGACTTGTTCCACAACTGACATGCAACTTGTATTGCATAAGTGGCTTGCGGGTGTCTGTTTCTCCTACTATAGTTAAGATCTAATCTATGAAGGGTTGTTAAAAATGTGTTTATCAACGTTGTGGTTGATGTTCGTAGGTATGAACGGTTCTATCATCGAAAGCCCTAAGCCACGTAAAATATGCAAAAATAAATTAGAGGCGTCTAACTAGTTTTTTTGCTGGGCATGTGATGTGACATGGTCAATATTACAAATTTGATTATGAGATGATCTATTTTGTAAATTATTGATATACCGGAAGGTATCCATATGATTGTCTTCTTATTGATGGACAATCAAGATTGGGGTGCCATGGTACTTGGTACCACGCCGGTGGAATGATGGAGATCATACCGTGATACACATGATGGAGATCAAGTGCAAGAAGGACCATATCATATCACGTTATCCTTTCATGTGATGTCTGTGATGTTAATCCTTTTTATGCATCTTGTTTTGCTTAGATAACGTTGGTAGCATTATAAGATGATCCCTCTCACTTAATATCAAGATAATAATGTGTTCTTCCTTAAAGTATGCACCGTTAAGAAAGTTCGTCGTTTCGAGACACCACGTGATGATCGGGTGTGACAGACTCAACGTTCGCATACAACGGGTGTTTTCAAGCCTAGCATGTACAGACATGGCCTTGAAACACACGCAATACTACGGTTCTACTTGGCGAGCCTAGCATGTACAGACATGGCCTCGGAACACGTAACCGAAAGGTAAAGCATGAGTCATATGGATGATATGATGAACATGTCGATGTTCGCCTTTGAAGCTACATCATCTCACGTGATGATCGGTTTTGGTGTAGTGAATTTGGTTCGTGTAATCACTAAAGACGACTAAGAGGGATGTTGTTTTTGAGTGGGAGTTCATGGCTTCATTTTGAATTAACTTGAACTTATTTATCATGAACAACAAATCAAAGTGAATTTGCACAAATTGTAGTATTCATTGGCATCCACATAACTACCTTACACTTAGATTGTTAATTGAGATATAACTGTTATGATCTGGTAAATACCATTTAAGATTGGTACCGTATTAGTGAAATTTAAAATTGAGTCCTATTGTAGATTTTTGGTATTTCCTACCTAGCTCCATGTGGTTAATGATTGATTAATCTAGAGAGCAAATAATTCCTACTTAGAATCCAGAGTCATGGTTGCTTCCGTATTACTTTATCTTCAAAAGAATGTTTTGTTGATCAAGGTGATTTAGGAACTGAAAGAGTTGTTTTCAGAAACAATCAAGTGAAAGATATATTGATATCTAGAAACTTATTTGTAGCAACATGACTGAGTATAATTTTAGCGTGATAATGTTTGCTTATATTATCTGAATATATGCAAATTTAGCGTGACAATGTTTGCTTATATTATCTGAATATATGCAATGATTGAAGACGCTAGGCGTTTGAATATTCCAAGAAATTGGATGCTAAAAATTATCCTCTAAATTACTTCCTTCGAGCTATAGTAGCTTAATCATAAAATTGTTACGATGGGATGGATTAAAAGTATGTGTAAAGTCGTTTACCTTACTTGGAGATTGCTAAGAGTGGAATCTAGAAGAATTCTATTAATATGGTGATATTAGTAGAACAATCAAACTCAAAGTATGACTCAATGGGTGATAGTATATGACTAACACGCCAAAGAAAATGAGCTAGTAAGACTAGCATTGTTTGATGTTGAATGATTCTTCTATAAAGGAAAGGGAATATTGAAAATAAGAATTACAAATAGATATATGGCAGAAAAGAAGATAACTGGAAAGTCCAGCTCAGGAGTATATGCTTGATATACAAGTTATAGATGTATTACTAGTTAACAAAGTATTTTTGGGTATTTTGATACCACATTGGTTGGTATGAGTTGTCATACAAAGCAACGCAATGAAAGAAATACAAGGGCCTAAAAGGAACTAGTAATAGATGTGGAATCGATTATGACAAGAACATAAATAAAGTGTTATTGTGTTCATTGTCGTATCGAACCAACCATTCAAGATTTATTTTAAGAACTTAATAAGTTTTTATTTTGTTCTAGTCTTTTGTGAGAACAAATGAGATTGTTCAAACGATGACCATATTCCATAATTGATGGATATGTTAATATAAATCATGTTGGTAAAGTAAACATCTATAAGAATGAATGCTAAATGTTGCAAGACGTAAAAGACTTTCACTTAAATTGTGACACCACCATTTTAGTTCATATCGGAAAAGGAAAACATGAAGGAACTCCATATTGATGGACTTCTAGAGTCATTTTGTTTTTGAATAAATTGATGCTTGTGAGACCTCTTCCAAAAGATGACTAGAATTCCGTTCATAGGCCAAAGTAGAATGGACGACTAATTTAGTGGAGATTATACATATTGATGTATATAGTCCATTATGTGTAGTCATGTATGGTGGATTAATTTTTCCTTCGTAAAATTCTGTCAATGATTTAAGTAGATATGTGAGTATATCTATTTAAAGGGAACAAAGTTTGACATTTTGAATTGGTTCAAAAAGGTTGTTAATATGAAGTTAAAATCAATGTAACAATATAATCAAGTATTTATGATTGGATAATAAAGGATAAAGTTTGAGTTACAAGTTTAGCAAAAAATCTGAGGAGTTGCAGAATTGTTCTACAACTTATACTTCTCGAATACCCCACATTAGATTGGAGTATTCAAGAGACAAAATCAAACCTTGTTTGACATGGTAAGATTAATAAAAATGCCTTTATAATTTTGTAGTTTATACATTAGTGACAACCTCTTTTCCACTAAAAAAAAGAGCACTATCATGATCCGTTGAAATTGACAACATATAAGATATGGTTTGGGTAATGACCCGAATTGTTATTTTTCTTAAGTTTTGGTATGCATAGCATGTGTAAAATGTGTACAACCAAAATAGGATAAATATATGTTTATAAGGTTATCCCAAATAAAACATTGGGTATTTCTCCTATCACCGAACCAAAAGACAAATGTTGTTTGTCAAAAAGGGTTAATTTCTCGAGAAAGTAGTTCTTGCGAAACAAGTGAGTGGGAGCACAGTACTAACTCAACGAGATTAGAGAATCTTCGTCATCATGTCAAGAGTAGCGCAGCACTGGAAGTTGTTCCGGGGTTTACTATTTTGACTAAGTAGAAGACACTACAAATGTTGTAGATACTTCAAATGAGTTTGCGAACTGTACCAGAAAAGTCCAAAAACTTTGTACTTAGAACAACTTGTGGTTTAAGTGTAAAGTGTTGTTTTGACAACAAAAGGACCTGGACCTTATAAAGGAAGCAAATGATGGGCCCTGACTTCGTAAAATTGACTATGAGTCATTATATCCGCCATAGTATCCTTGTATGAATATCAAGTATGTGACTTGGTAGTCCTTTCAATAGGCATGATGCCTAACGATAGCAAAAGGGTCTATATAGCGACAAAGACATGGATACTTATCGAAAATTTGTTTTTGACAAAGTTCAAAGAGTTGACTACTACAAGATTTCGATCTTCCGTAGTGATGCTTTAGTCTTTGCGGATAGTTCTAGCAAAAGTTACATATTATGATATGGCAGTTGAATAACAAAACCAACTCTCCTCTCGAGGAAGTTTGATCAAGGATGTGTACTTGACACAGTCTGAGAGTTTTGTAAAATTCAAAAAGGTTGCTAGAAAGGTATGCACACTTCAATGGTTGAAGTGAGCATAGCGAAGTTGAAATCTTTAGCTTAATGAAGTTATCAAAAGAGTTTGATTCCATCATGAATGATAAAGATGCTTGTAGAGTTACAAGAAATTAAGTGGGAGCGCTATGACATATTTCCAATACTTTATGTAGATGACATATGGTTGATTGGAAAATATGTATTTTAAATTAACACGGTTAAGATTTTCATATTGATGAAAGGCTTAGAAGATATTGGGCATCGATATCTATAAAAGATGGATTGACGCACCTGATATGATTGAAGCCAAATTACATAGATGAAATATTGAAGTAAGTCAATATAAAAATGACAAGAAGGAGTTCTTGTCACATGGAAAATGATTGAGCAAGATTCATGTGTTTTGACACATGATGAGCATCATTGAAATTGAGATTTCTAAGTCATGTTTCCATGCTATGTACACAACCAGATGAGTCCTATGCTATAAAATGTTATAGTAGGATAATTCATATGATGATTAGACAACAGTGGGAGAGATCCTTGTGTCATTTTAGAAATGCTAAGGATATGTTTTCCTATATAGTAATGACAAAATATTAGTTGTAATATGTTACACTAATAGTCTTGTCATTTATTCAAGTAATTTTATCTCAATTAAAATATGTGATGAAGGGTAGCACAATAGGATGGAAGAAAGTTTCATGCTGGATTTGAAAGAGTTTCAAAATTAAAATATTGTGACAGATACTACAACAAAGGCTAAAGTATATCGTTGTGTTAACAACTGATTATAAGCGTATTTTGTGTCAATGAGTTCTTTATTGAACTTGGTGAAATTCCAAGAATGCTGAAACTATGAAGCTACATTTTTCACAATGTTAGTAACATCAGTTTAAGCTGAGGAATTAAAGTATCACCGGAACTTGGTGAGTTTCCAAGATTGCTAAACACTATGAAGCTACATTTTCACAATGTTAGTGACAATTGTTTAAGCCGAGGAATTAAGGTTTCACCGATTGACTATATATATGCAAGGCCATCTCATTAGAGAATGAGTGATGCGTGTAGACGCAAAGAACATGCAAATACAATAGTACCGGAACAGTTCAGATCTTTTTGATAATGTTTACCACATGCGAAGCATGGTAATAACACTGGTACGCCATATGTGTTAAAATGCTTACAGACTAGATTATTGACTCTAGTGCAAGTGGGAGACTGAAGGGAATATGCCCGAGAGGCAATAATAAAATGGTTATTATCTTATTCCTTGTTTATGATGAATGTTTATTTCTCATGCTAGAATTGTATTAACCGGAAACATTGATACATGTGTGCTTAATAAACAAACAATGGTTCCTAGTAAAGCCTCTCTTTTAACTAGCTCGTTGATTAATAGATGATCAAGGTTTCCTGATCATGAACATTGGATGTTATTAATAACGGGGTCATGTCATTAGAAGAATGATGTGATGAACATATACCCAAAGAGAATATAGCAATGCGATCAAGTCATTTATTTTACATTGTTATATCAAACATACGAAGTAACTTATTCCTTAGACCTTGAGATCATGTCAATCACTGATACCGGAAGAGTGCTTTGATGGCATCAAACGTCACACCGTAACAGGGTGACTATAAAGGTGTCGTTAAGTATTCGGAAAGTATTAGTTGAGGATCATGGATCAAGAGTGGGATTTGTCCATCCAAATGACGGAGAGATATACTCTGGGCCCTCTCGGTGATATCACATCGAAACCGCTTGCAAGCACGTGATATGATCACAAGGATGTTATATCACGGGAACGAGAAAAGATTACTTGTCGGTAACGAGATTGAACAAGGTATGGTTGATACCAATGATCGAATCTCGGACAAGTAAAATATCGCGAGACAAAGGGAATAGTTCACGACGTTGTTGGTTCACACGATCACGAGAGTCATCGTTGAATATATAGGAGTCATCACGGATCTCCAGATCCCGCTGTTGATTATTGATCGGAGAGGAGTCTCGATCATGTCTATCTTATTCGCGAACCGTAGGGTGACACACTTAAGGTTCGATGACGCATTTGAGAGGATACGGAATATCGGAGAAAAGTTTGGACAGCACCGAAATTGTTTCGGGGAATATTGAAATAGTCACCGAAATTGTTTCGAGTAATTTTGAAATAGTTCAAGGGGATTCTTATCAAATGGTTGTTAATAGATTTAACAACTAACTCAAGGGGTATGTTAATGTTTGTTAATGGAATTAACAAATATTAAAATAAAGAAATAAAATTGTTTTATTTATTTATTAAAGAAAACCCTTGGGATTTTGAGTGGGAATTCATGGAAGAATGAGTGGGTTGAGTGGAGACTCCACTCACATGATGAGGGAGAGGTGGAGGCAGCCAAAAATTCGTGGCTGCCATCCCCTCCTATAAAAGGAGGGGTGAGAGCTCCCTCTCCCCACACACACACTTGTGTCATCTCTTCCTCCCTCCTGCCGCTGCTCCACCACTTGTTCATGCGCTTGGCGAAGCCCTGAGCAATGTTTTTCTCCACCACACCACGCCGTCGTGCTGCTGGAGTTCCGAGGGATCCTCTACTTCCGCGCCCCGCTGGAACGAGGGAACGGAGGTCGTCATCAACCGTACGTGTGACCGATCACGGATGCACCGCCGGATTGCGGTACCATCTTCTCGCTATCGGGATCGGTGTGAGTACGACTACGCCAACAACGAGATTTGATCTCGTACCACTTTGAGTCTTCGAGGGTATGTGTTCTCCTTAACCCTCTTGTTGCCCGTTACACTTCGTCTCCTAGATTAGATCTTGGCCTTTCGGGTGTCTCTCGCGTAGGAAAATTTTTGTTTTCTATGCTCCGTTCCCCTTCACCTTTAGTCCCGGTCCGTAAATGGTGGGACTATAGGCGGGGGCCTTTAGTCGCGCATTGCTAGTCCCGGTTGCCCGGACGGGATTAATGGGCCTGGCGAACCGGGACTGTAGGCCTTTTTTCTACCAGTGTTAGGCAGCTTGCCATGGTCGTCACATGCTCTCAGCACTCCTCTGCCGCACAGCCATGCTTTGGGCGGTGGCTTTCCTCACCATTCCAGTGGGCCTCCTCGCCACCGTTGACAGTGAGCACAACTGCACAAGGTAATTAATATTGATCGCGTGCACTGGTAGAAAAAATGCGTTCCATACGCCCCCTTCGGTCCCCAAATTATGCGCACCGTGACTAAAGGTGTTTTAGTCCCGGTTCGGGAGGCGACCCGCGACAGAAGGTCATGCGCCGCGGTTGGGGAAACCCGCGGAGGGCATTAATCCCGGTTGGCCAGGCCACCCGCGACTAATGATCGTAGAAGGTCATGCACCGCGGTTTGGGAAGCATGTGGAGGGCTTTAGTCCCGGTTGGCCTGGCCACCCGCGACTAAAGATCCAAACTGGTCACCTCCTGCGCGGTTTTATTTCGCGAGCGAGCGATCGAGTTGGCCATTGCTACAGTGCGCACCCGAGACTGTCTGTTTTTTCTTCTCCTCTCTTCTCTTCTTCCTCTCTTCCTCCACCAAGCACCCATGGACTCCGTTTGGAACCTTCTCCGTGTGTCCACACCATGCCGGAAGAGTCTCGACGTGGCCTACACCAATATGTGCGAGAGGCTCCCCGGTCTTCTAGAGCATTTGAGCAATCTCTATGAAGAAGCCGATGAACAACATAAGTTCTTCGGGCTTGATCTAGAGTATACGGCGAATCAAGAGGATGTTGCCGTCATCTAGATTGCCTTCAAGGAGATCGTTTTGGTCTTCCAATGGGCAAGGTAACACACACGTAAATCTCTCTTGTAGGATAGTGTTGCATTTTCGATTTGTTTGTTGCATTGGAAGAATACGCGTGTTGCAACATATCTAACACGTGTTCTATTTTTGTTGTTGCAGTAGTTCAAAGCACTCTCCCGAACTTGTTGATTTTCTTGTCAACAAGGGGTACGACTTTTGTAGCATTGACATTATCAAGACCGGAAGAAGTTGATGCGATTGGGTATTGAGATACCTGAACATCACTACATTGATCTTCAGGACCTTATCCATTTTGATGAGCTGTACGGGCCCAAGACCGGGATGGCTCCGATGGCAACTGCCTTCATCCACGCCGACTAGAAAACCATGAACACTCGTTTCCCCTCGAAGAATCACATGTATTGGGGGAAGAACCCACTGGACCGGATCAATCTCGATTATGCAGTAATAGATGCATAGGTTGCCTTCGAGTTGTTCCGCATCTACTCTTCGGAGCTCGAGTAGATGTTGTTTGTGTACCGCATCTTGCGTTCGATATATGTAATGGATATATTATGTAATGGATATATGTCTTTCTATTAATTTCTATATTAATTCCTAGCTATATTATTTTTATATTATGTCAAACACACATTTCAAAACAAACAAACAAAAACACATCAAGAAAACAAACAAAAACACATAAAGAAAAGAAAACAGAAACACATAAAGAAAAGAAAACAGAAAAACTACACGTGTTCTATTAAAAAGGATGGTATTTTCATTTGGTTGTCATTGCCAAAACAGTTCTTGTGTCAAAAATAATATATAGTCGAAACTTGGATCTACAGATTTTATATAGTTTAGATTTCATATGGTTTGGTTCATGAATTTTATCAGATTTTACTTTGCATTTACGAAAGGGGAAAATGAATTAGTTTTATCTTTTTGAATATTTTGATATATTATTTGTATTTTTAAGATTTTAAAATGAATTAGTATTATTTTTCTGAATATTTTGATATATTATTTGTATTTTTAAGATTTTAAAATGAATTAGTTTTATTTTTCTGAATATTTTGATATATTATTTGTATTTTTAAGATTTTAAAATGAATTAGTATTTTTTTTCTGAATATATTGATATATTATTTGTATTTTTAAGATTTTAAAATGAATTAGTTTTATTTTTCTGAATATTTTGATATAATATTTGTATTTTTAAGATTTTAAAATGAATTAGTATTATTTTTCTGAATATTTTGATATATTATTTGTATTTTTAAGATTTTAAAATGAATTAGTATTATTTTTTGAATATTTTTTAGAAATAATACAAATTAAAAAGTTATTGTTTATTTATTTATTCAAAATTATTAATTACATCATTACTTTTGTTTATTAAAAGATTTATTTGAAATTCAGACAATAAAGAAATGTGGCATCGACCAACATGTTAATAGGATTGATATGATACTACTATCTCACGCCGGGCATATTTCCCGAATCCCGAACCCGAAATCCGAATTACCCGTTCCCGAACCCGAAGATCCCGAACCCGATAATACCGATCATCTTTTCGGGAATCTGTTTTGGAAACCCGAACTTATTTTGGGTAATTCGGGTACGTAATTCAAACAACCGAATATCCCTTATTTCCCGAACTATGGCCGGAGAGGCCCAGCTTTTTCTCCCCTTGGGCCGTAGCCCAGAAAATTTTCCCACACCGCGTGAGCGCCACAGCAAACCCTAGTCTCCACTCTCCAATCTCCACTCACCCACCCCTAGTCCCCAATCGCCCTCCCCCGACCAGGAGACAGGCGAGGCGACCACGGCCGCCCCACCCCCGGAGATCCGCCCGCCGCCATCGCCCTGCCCTGGCGCGCTGACCGTCGGAGATCCGCCCGTCGCCCTCGCCCAAGCCCAACCACCGACACCGCCTGACCGTCGCACGCCCTCACCCACCGCTGCCCGCGGATTCTCCGGCTGCCGTTGCCCGCCCTCAGCGCACTGCTCCTCGCCGGCGCGTCTAGCCGCCCTTACCGCCTAAGTTGCGCCATTTCCGGCAAGACGAAGACGGCGTGGAGGCGTGGAGCTGTCACCAACTCACCATCGACCCTTCGATTCGACCGTCCCCGAGCCCGAAGTCCCCGACGCGGCGCCTCCATCTTCTCTTTGCACTACCAGTGAACAACCAGCAACGTAGGTGTGCAATCTTCAGGATTTTTGTTATTGAAAATTTGCTACTGAAAATTGGAAGCCCTAGTTTTCTTTGTGGTCAGATTTCTGAATGTTGATATTAGAGGTTAATAAGTTAGTACTTGTGATTTTGTGAATGATGTCTGCAAGTTTATTGCATTCAATCTATTGGTCAGATTTCTGAATGTTGATGATATTAGAGTGGTCGGATTTCTGAAAAACTCATTTGGACAGTGAGTGTTTTTGTAATATTATACGTTGCTGAATGTTGGTATTAGAGTGAAAGTCTACTGGTCATTGCCTTCATAAATTCATTGCATTACTTTGGTTACTAGCTAATCATCCGTGTATCACCCGAGGAATCACTTAGATAACAGTGAATGTCATTTCGACCACCATCACCGAATCAGTCTATGTTTATGCATGTGATGCGAATATGTTTTGTTATATATAAACTCAGGTACTCAACTGACCACAATAATCTGAATTTTCAAATGACAGCTGCAATAATTAAGATTTAAGACAGTGCCCTCTCTATAAGTTTTTTGCCACAGTGAGTGTATATGTGAAGGATACAGTGAGTGGATTATTGGCATGAAAACTAGTGCTCTATTTTCTGCCACAATGAGTGTATATGTGAAGGATACAGTGAGTGGATTATTGGCATGAATACTAGTGCTCTGGTTTTTAACAGTGAGTGGATTTAAGACAGTTCCCTCTCTCTAAGTTCTCTCTTTTTTAACAGTGTACCTCTCTCTAAGTTCTCTGTTTTTTAACAGTGTACCTCTCTCTAAGTTCTCTGTTTTTTAACAGTGTACATCTCTCTAAGTTCTCTCTTTTTTCTCTGTTTTTTAATAGTGTACCTCTATTAAGTTCTCTCTTTTTTCTCTGTTTTTTAACAGTGTATCTCTCTGTAAGTGATTGGTATTTGTTTCATGAATTAAGTTCTCTCTTTTTTCTCTATTTATTCATATCAGTATGTTGGAAATGAAATAGGATTGCTAGTACTATGAACTATGAAGGATCATAAATTAAGTTCTCTATTTTTTCTTGTTCTATTTTCAACCACAGTACTAAGATTTTTCTTTCACAAGTTTGTGTGTACCTTTTTCTTGTAGATGGCTGAATCTGACAATCAAATGGATATGGATGAGGTGGGTAATGGTGCTGATGCTGCAAGTATGGAAATGGAGCAGCCATCACAGGAGTTTTGTTCTGGATCACAGGCTTCATGGGCAGGATCAGCTGCACCATCCGAGGCTGAAAATGATGTCATTGATGTGGACAAGGTACCAGCGAAAGAGAAGGCAAGGAAGGATATGCAGCCAAGGTCCGAGTGGTGGAATCACTTTATCAAGATCAAGGATGATAATGATGTGGTGCAGGCTGCTAAGTGCAAATATTGTGGGCCTCAAGTGAAGGATGAATCAAAGAGGGATGGTACAACAGCGTTGAAGAGGCACTTCAATATTTGTAAGCGCAATCCTCACAAGTTCAACAAAGATCCCAAGCAAGGTACTATTCAAGCAACTCATGGAGAAGGAGTTGGAACTTGGAAGTTCGATGCTGAAGCTCTAAGGATAGCTTTCGTTGAGATGGTGATTCAAGGCCGTGGAGGCATGTTGAAAGAAGTTATTGCGAAGAAGTTGAAAATGAACAGTGGTGCAAATAGCAATGCCAAGTCAGAACTTGATAAGTATCTTGCCGAGGATAATGAAGATCAAGAAATAAAGTTTGACATTCTTTCTTGGTGGAAGTCGAATGCATGCAGATTTCCATTATTGGCTCGCTTGACACGGGATGTGCTTGCCATTCCCATCTCAACGGTAGCTTCCGAGTCGGCTTTCAGCACAAGTGGCCGTATCTTAGATGATTTCCGTACCTCCCTTACTCCTTTCATGTTGGAAGCCCTAGTTTGTGCACAAGATTGGCTTAGAAGAGGTACTCCTATTGACTCCAGGAGAGTATGGAGGAACTAGTCTTGATTGAAGAAGGTAATATATTCCCCCATTTATATGTATTTGCACTTTTCTTCTCATATAATGTCACTTGTTTCCTTTACATTGCTCATTCATTTATTATAGAGCCGATTGAAGAATTTGGTGGCAAACACATTGCAAAAGGAAAAGGTGCTCTAACTAAGGCATCCACTTCAAAAAGTACCAAAAGCATGACAAACTCTAGTGCTGGAATTTCTTCTTAAAGGTAGAAAATTGCAGCTTCTGTTGCGAACTTGCGATACTAAGAATCTTTCACAGATTATTAAAGTTAGAACTTAGAAGCATGCATTTTTGATATATAAGTTAAGCGTGCTAGTGCTAGAGTAGTGGGAGGATGGGTGACCGAGCGGGAAGTTTGACCACGAGTAAGAAATTTGACTAGAGATAATTGTAGTTAGACACTAAGCAAATAATAAAAATTCTGAAAAAAAGGAGTGAAAAAAAGGGAGTGAAAAATTGGAGTGAAAAATAATTAGAAACCCAAATGAATTAAAGAAATAACGAAATAGCATGTAGTCCCGGTTCGTGTGGCCAACCGGGACTAAAGGTTCTCCGCCCCCGGCGCACGCCACCCGCCCACGTGGACGGGCCTTTAGCCGCGGTTCGTAATAGGGCGACTAAAAGGGGGGGGCCTTTAGTCGCGCCTATTTAGTCCCGGTTGCGTGTCCGGGATTAATGGTCCCGGCGAACCGGGATTATAGGCCTATTTTCTACCAGTGGTGGTGGTCAGTGAGCGAGCCGTGTATGTATGTCGTTCCTCGCTAGCTTCCTCTCTGTCGCCGGCATGTCCATGTGCAGCGGCGTGGGTCTCTTCCCCGCGCTAACCGCTGCCGGGCGCGCCGCTGCGGACTAGGATGGGCGAGCCCCGCCGCGGATGGTGCCGTGTCGCCGCTGAGCGCCTCAACTGATTCCTGCTGGACGTGCTCGCGCACCTCATGCTCCCATGCCTGTCGAGGACCTTTGTCCACATGGCGCAGCTGACGTAATATGAAGCCTGACAGCGGCATTAGGGTCCACCGCTACGCCTGCGCCAATGGCGGCCATTGCGAGCTCGTTGTCTGCGGCGTATAACATGGCGGCGCCATCGGAAGCTTTGGAGCACGCGGGGAACAGCCCGGGCTAGACGCGGGAGGCGGTGGTGTCACTGGTGGAGAACAGGCCAGTAGCACCGGTTTGTAAGGGCCTTTGGACTCGGATACAAAACCGGTGCTACGTATCCGGGACTAAAGGCCCCCCCCCTTTAGAACCGGCAGTCACCAACCGGTTCTAAAGGCCTCCACGTGGGCGCCGAAGAGCGCGCGCAGGCGGAGGACCTTTAGAACCGGTTGGTAACACCAACCGGTCCTAAAGCTTTTTTTTCTCTTTTTTTTTTCTTTTCTTTTCAGGGTTTCCAATCCCGTATTTAGGGTTTAGGGTTTAGGGTTTAGGGCGTGTTCCGTATTTTCAGGGTTTCCGTTTACGTGTTTCCGTTTCTAAAGAAGGCAATACGTATTTTCAGAAAACACGTAATCGGAAATACGTATCAGGAAACACCGATTCCGTGTTTGCGGTTAAGTGTTTCCGATTCCGTGTTTGCGGTTAAATGCTGATGCACCAAATAAAAGTACATATATATATACATGTAACACGAAGTAATCGACCGAGAATTACATAATCTGAAGTTCGTTTTGAATAGCTGTATACTTGCATAGAGAATGGAGCTGGCTATAATTGGTTCATAGGATGGAAAAATTCTCCGTCTTCTGCTATGACTTGCGTGAGAAGAAATCCTGCCAATTCCTCTGCAATAGCCTTGCAACGGTCGATTGGTTTGAGCTGCGCCCGCTTTCGTGCCATCTTGAAAAGAAGTAGATGAAAACAATTAAGTTATGAACAAAACTAAACATAATTAATGGCAACATAAATAAAGTTGTGAAGATCCGGTTACGTACCTCTAGATTTCTCCTAGTACGGGATTTCTCATTGATCGTCCTGTGAATAAACTCGCAAACGTAGTATCCACAATAATCAGTTCCCTGTGGTTGTTGCGGGACTTTCTATATACGAGAAACATAATTCAGTCAAATTAATAATAATCAAGAGAATGGTAATGGTATTTAAATCAGGGTACGTAGTACTACTTACTTTGTTAATCTGAAAGTTGAGAATGTCTGCCCATGTACCGGGTTCTTCCTTGATGAACATTTGCCAAACCCTGGGCGACAAAAGAAAAATGAATAGAAGAGTTAATTATTACTTACTTGATATCAGGGAATGAACGAAAAAGAGGCCGATGAACGAAAGAGGCCGATATATATATACTTTTGAAGCATCTGACGCGCGGTCTTCCATGTGTCAGCGCCCCAGGTTAACGAGTCCCAGACTTCAACTTGTCCTTTATCGATTCTAATGATGAACAATATGAAGTGGCCGCTGCGCACGTGTACACACGCAGTCATGCATACTCATCAATTACACTTAACATCAGGTAAGCAAAATGGAATGTCTACAAGACAGTAACACTCACTTGAATCCGTAGGGCCAAAGTATTTCTTTTTTGGTACTTTGTCGCTTCAAAAACCTTAGCAAATCATCCGGTGTAGTCTTGTTGAACCTTTCTACTGTGTTTTGATGATACGAATACGGGTCAATGAACCCAAAGTCCCAGATTCCTGCCAGTCTGCATTCACGAATCTTCATTCTGCATAGTAGCGTACAAAAAGAATGTCGTGAGTGATAATTATACGGGCAACGAACACGAGCTTAACTAAATAATTAAATTACACAAATAAATCACTTACAAACAGTAGCAGCTGAGGATAGACTTGTCGAGGGCACGTTGATTGTACATCTGGAAGAAATCATCGAACCCAAGCTCGACACCGTAATCTCCGAAGTAGTGTTGATCCTGAACTTGAGCCATGATACAGTCTCTCTCCTGCCTTGCGGCCTCCAAGTACCAATCATGTAAACTCCGTAGTTGGGTTGTTAGATCAGTAGGATTTTCGACCAGAGGTGCCCGGGCTTGTATGTATATACCACATCAGCAATAGCGTAACCCACGTCGCCCATGCGTGGACCGGACACTGAAGCCTGGTCAGATAAGACCTTGAGCGGGGCAATTGACCGTGCTTCTTGTTGTCCGAGCTGGGGAACTTGTTTCCCGCATTTCGTCTGCTCCGCCTGCTTCATCTCCTCCGTCTGCTTCTTCTGTGCGGTGTGCGTCTTCTCAATGTACCGTTCATAGTCTGAAAGGGGCGGCGGTGGCGGCGGTGCAGGATAATATAAGTTGATGGTCCGCTCAATTTTCCACTTTGGGATGTCCTTCAGAGTTTCCTTCCAGGTGTCTGGAGGGGGCTTCCGGGGAAACTGTGTGAACCATGCGCTGGTTTTGGCTTTCACGACATCGCTTAGTTCCTCCGGAGTCATCAGGCCTGGTAACTTCGGCGGAGTCTCGACTTTCTTAGATTTCCTTGGTCTCTTCTTGGGAGGAGTCCCGTTTCTTCTGAACTTCAGCTTCCGCTTTGCCGTACCCGTAGTGGGCGCATCCGTCGGCTCACGGGAGTGCACGGGCGATGGACCCTCGGCCTCGGGCTCCCAATCTTCGTTGTGGGGTGGACTTGGAGGTTTGTTGGGGGGTGGACTTGGAGGTTCGTTGGGGGGTGGACTTGGAGGTCGTGCATTCTCTGTACGAAAGTGAAAAAACTATTAAAAATAAGCTTACATGTGGTGCAACATTCAGTAATTGATGGAGGTATATATGGTGCATTTGTACCTGGAGGAGTCGGTGGCCTTGGCGCCGAGTTAGGAAACACGATGTGTTTCTTATTCCACAATATGATACCAAGCTCCATTTCTCCCAGTGTCTTCTCGCCTTCACCTCCAGGAATATGGAGCTCAATTGAATGGCATCCCGGCGTAATTATTGACAACCCGACACGAGCATGGGATGCTGGAATCTGACCACCATGGTAGGTTGCTCCAGGTTGATTCGGTAAAGCATAGCCTGACGCCACCCTGAAGGATATGTTCCCCATTGGCATATGTATCTCACAGTTTGTCTTCTCCGTGATATCATCCACGGGTAGTGAGGCGCCGACGGTTCGACTGCACGACCGTCTTCTAGCTGCATGTGCGTGGAACCAACGCTGCTTCTATGCTGAGATGGGACGGCATCTGCTACATGATTGTCTTCTATTTGCAGCTGATCAGGTGCAGGACGATGTTCTACCTCCTCTTCAGTGTCAGGTAGAGGGTATTCCCCTTTCTTCAAGAGAAAATCCACCTTTTGTTCTAATGTCGATATCCGTTCACTCGTCTTTTTCTTGCTTCTATCACGACTTCTGTAAGTGGCAATGTCCGCTGCAAACCCTTGGCTCCACGGGGTATCCGCTCCAAAGCCTCGTGTTCGTCCCCACTTTTCGGGTTCCCGAGTGCCCTCGTCAGCTCGTCGTTCTCTCTATCGGGAACAAAAGTTCCTTTTCGAACAGCTTCTATTGCCTTCTCTAGGTCTGCTACGACTTTTGTTATTTTTTCCGACCATGGTCCCTGAGCAACAATCATCCCAGTCTCAGCGTCCAACGTTGCCCCATGCGCGAACAACCAGAACTTGGACCTATCGGGCCAGTCATGTGTCTGTGGAATGATACCTCTTTTCACAAGCGCAGCTTCATAGCTTCGCCACCTAGGCAGGGCAGTCATGTAGCCACCTGACCCCAAAATAGGTGATATTTCTTCTTCTTCGCATTCTCCGAATTTGTGGCCGATCGGGATGCAAAGACACCCGATTTCTTGTACGCCTTAAAATCATCCCAAGCATCTCTTATCTTCACTAGGTTCCCAGTGAAAACTGGATCTTCGTCCTTATATTTCTTCCACAGTTCTTTCTTCCACCTCTGGAATTGTGTGGCCATCTTCTTCAAAGCCCACTGCTCGACTTTCTTCTTCTTCTCGCTCGCTACGCTGAAATTTAGCCATAGCGTTTCGCAAAGAATTTTTTTCAATCTTTCATCGACATAACTAGCTCCAACGTTGGCCCCGGTCTTCGGCTTATTCCATTCTATTAAGTTGATCGGGACCAGGTCTCTTACAACAACTCCGCACTGATTTACGAATTTGCGATAAGTTTCTGGGGGCTGCAGTGGTTTGCCATCAGCAGCAACTGTATCGATCGAGAACCTTGCGGTATCTTTCAACCTTGCGGCCGGGCCTTGTTTGGACTTTGTCTCAGTACTTGCGCTAGCTGTTCTGGAGGGCGCCTAAACGGAAAATAATGATTCGTTAGTAAGTGCAATACAAATTAATTGTTGCGTGAACAGTGACTTGAGATATACATTGGCAGAGTTTGTTCTGGAGGGCACTTCTTCATCCTCGACGTTGTCGTCGTCATCATCTACTACATCTTCTATATTCTGATCTCCGTCGCCGGAGTCGTTCAAAAATTGATTTCTAAACGCTTGTCCACCGTCGTCATCACGATATATGGCCGTTGCATTATTAAAAATCATCTCGCACATTAATCTTTCCTTCTCCGCCTCACCCATTCCCGCGAGTTTATCGGCGTGCGGATCATGTGCAGGTTCTTGGGGATCCATAGCTCAACACCTGCTAGCAAATTTTATAAAATGAAGAACACTTAGCGAAATTTTCATCGGCACTTGGCGAAATTATTTCATCGGACAGTAATAAAATAATAGTTCTGGACATATTAATGAAATAATAGTTCTGGACACACCAAGAGTTACATAGCTCGGGTTGATTTTTTAAACCCTAATACATCACGATCGAATAATATCACTTATACATAGTCTCGATCGTGACATCTCTTAAAATAATTAACTCCGACCGGGTCCTAAGCCGCGGGGTGCTGAGTCACGGGTGCTACGCATCCATAGATAAGGAAACCTCATAGGGTCATAGCTCACGTGGTAAGGAACCCTCCGAATAATCGACCAACTGCTGCTATACTGGCTATCGAGCAAGTACATGTAGCGACGGACGTGCGTCCTCGTGATACGCTGTTGTACCACCTCCTCAGGGGCCGGCTCTCTCCGCACCGAGCGTGGCCCACGCGATGGCCACCAAAGAATATCCGGGTCGACCACGTCACCCGGATTTCTCACCAAGCCGCGTGCCCCGGTACTAAGAAGCTCCCAATGCCAGCCTGGCGGGGCCCAGTCCCGGACATCCCCCGGCGGGTCCAACAAAGACATGAACTAAAAACCTGCCCGGACAAAGTAAATATTCCATAATTAAGTAAAATACCTTAGTGTTTCTAACTTAGTAAAAAATAGTAAATTGAGAAATATAACAGAAATAAGATGAAAGTTAAACAGGAACAATATGGTAACTTAGTGAAAAAATTTAACTTACTGAAATTATATATATATTCTAACTTTCTGAAATTTTCTAACACTAACTTAGTGAAATTTTCTAACACAACATTCTAACACAAAAATTCTAACACTAAACAAAATTGTAAAAACAAAATAAAGCACTAAAAAAATCTAACACTAACTCTAAAAATTTCTAACACTAAATTCTAACACTAACACTAATAACTCTAAAAAAATCTAACACTAAATCTAAAAATTTCTAACACTAACACTAACTCTAAAAACAATCTAACACTAACTCTAAAAATTTCTAACACTAAACACTAACACTAACTCTAAAAATTCTAACAGTAAAACAAAATTGAAAAAAACCGAAATAAAACTTACCTAGCTAGGCCGGCGAAGGCGATCGAGGGGCGAGAGGCGGGGCGGCGGAGGCGGAGGCGAGACGGAGGCGTGACGGAGGCGGACGACGACGGCGCGACGGAGGCGGACGGCGACCGCGGAGGCGCGACGGACGCGGGGCCGCGCGGGGGATCGACGGCGACGGAGACAGAGAGCGGACGGAGGCGCGGCGGACGGAGGCGAGGCCGACGAAGGCGCGGCGGATGGAGGCGAGGCGGACGGCGACGAGGCGGACGGAGGCGCGGCGCCGGAGCAGGGCTTCGCCGTACGTGGTATAGGAGAAGACGCCCGAAGGGAAATGAGCCAAATTTTCAGAAGTCCTAGAGATATATCCCCACTACAGGCCTTTAGCACCGGTTTGTGTTAACAACCGGTGCTAAAGGGTCTTTAGCACCGGTTCCTAACACAAACCGGTGCTAAAGGCCTGTAGTTGGGGCCACACCCAGACTGCGCGCCCACTACAGGCCTTTAGCACCGGTTTGTGTTAGCAACCGGTGCTAAAGGTCTTAGTACAAACTGCCCGCCTCCCGCGCGCGGCAGTTTGATTGCTACAGTGCGCACCGGCCCGATCGCAAGTCTCTGTTTCTTCTCTTCTTCCTCTGTCTTTTCTTCTTCCTCTCTTGATCTTCCTCCACTAAGCACCATGGCTGAAGTTTCTAAGAGATATGATGTGGCCACACCATGCGGCAAAAGTCTCGACGTGTTCTACACCAACAACTGCGAGGAGCTCCCCGGTGCTCTTGGGTATTTGACCGATTTGTATTTCTCCTCTCCCGAAGAACACCGGTTTTTTGGGCTTGATTTAGAGTATACGGCGGATAAACGGAATGTTGCAGTCATCCAGATTGCATTCAAGGAGGCCGTTTTGGTCTTCCAATGATCAAGGTAACGCACACGTACAATCTTGCATCTTCGATTTGTTTGTTGCATGTGAAGAATACATGTGTTGCAATATATCTAACACGTACACGTATCAAATTTTTGTTGTTGCAGTAGTTCAAAGCATTCTCCGGCACTTGTTGATTTTCTTGTCAACAAGGGGTATGACTTTTGCAGCGTTGACAACACGCAAGACCGTCCGAAGTTGATGCGCTTGGGTATTGTGATACCTGAAGATCACTACATTGATCTTCAGGATCTTATCCATTTTGCTGATTTGAACAGGCCGAAGACCGGGATGGCTCTCATGGCAACTGCCTTCATCCACGAGGGCTACGAAACCATGAAGACTGATTTCCCCTCGAAGAATCACTGGTTGTGGGAGAAGAACCCACTGGACTGGACCAACATCAAGTATGCAGCCATAGATGCATACGTCTCCTACGAGTTGTTCCGCTTCTACTCGACGGATCCATAGATGTTGTTTGTGTACCGCATCTTGTGTTCGATATATGCATGTAATGGATATATTAGTATGTAATGTATATTATCATGTAATGTATATATTATTATGTAATGGATATTATTTCTATATTAATTCCTAGCTATACTATTTCTATATTATGTCAAACACACATTTCAAAACAAACAAACAAAAACACATCAAGAAAACAAAACAGAAAAACTACTGTTTCTGTATATGTGATCACTTACCCCAGGCGCATCGTACACAACATGCGCCTGCGGTAAAGCTCTTATCCCAGGCGCATTTCTTGACTGTGCGCCTGCGGTAAAGTTACCCTAGGCGCATTTTGCTGTTTATGCGCCTGTGGTAAGTTAGGGTGGGTTATGAGTAAGGCAAGGAAAAGTGAGAGCGCAAGTGATACATCGAGCATATATATCGTGGATACATATATATAGATTGATTTAGCGAGATACCATACATGTAGATTGATTTAGCGATTGCCGCAGTGTCGCGGGAATACAAATTCTTTTATTAAAAAGAGAAAACAGACGAACACTACTCCTCGCCGTCGTCGTCGGGGAACTCGTCGGTGACCTCCTCCGGGTCATCATCGTCGCCGAACTCGTCGGTGACCTCCTCGTCATCATCGGAGGTGCATGATGGTATGTCCGAGATAGGCCCCCACCTCGGATCGTCGGAGGCCCAGACTTCGCCGGCGTGGTCGGCCCGACGAAGCTCTTGCAGCGCCTTCGTCCTCGCCTCCCGAGCCGCATCTAACGCGAGGTGGCGTTCGAGGCGGCGCTCCGCCCGCTGAGCCTCGCGGGTCTGCCAGAGCTCCTCGTCGGCGCTCTCCTCCCCCGGGTTGTTCCGGTAATACTCGCGGACGACACGGTCTTCCCTGGCGTCGACTAGGCCCTGAAACGCGCGGTGGCGGAGGTGGAGGTGGTCGGCGGCAGTGATGATCTGTGGCTTCTTCGCCCTGGCCTCCGCTTCCTAGACTGTGTGGCAGTCGTTGAAGTTCATCAGCGACCGCGGGCGGTTGAGGCGCCAGGCCGCCGCGTCCCAGGCGCGGGCTGCCTCTGCCGCCGTCGCAAAGGTGCCGAGGGGGATGCGGTCATCCCCCCAGCGGATATCTGCGCTGAACATTCCGTTCTGCCGTGCTCGGACGCCGCGGAAACCGGTGGTGATGTTCCTCCTCGGAGGCATGGTGGAAGCGCGACGGTGCAGAGGGATGAAGAAGAAGCGCTCGAGGCGCGACAGTTTATACCGCGCCCTCCAGGCCACGCGTCACAACTCCCGTGCCACGCGCCACCATAACATGGATGGATGTGTTAAAGGGGGGGGGGTGTAGAACAAATGCACTGAGTATATGATGTATCAAACCTTAAGGGGGGTGTGGAACAAAACAGACGGTATCGCGATCATACAGCCCGACCGTGGCTACTGGGTGCATATATAGGGTCCTCTGGCTCACAAAGTGTTGAGCTAGGGTTTTGATCCAACGGTTAAGAAACATCTCTCATCCAACGGCTCACAACAGTTCGGAAGAAACACACCGTAGCCCTGATCGAACGGCTCACAACAGCTGGAAAGAAACACACCCCGGATCCAACGACTCACAAGCGGTTGAAACAAACACACGATCCGTGTGATTCTATCTGATTGGTCCAAACGAAACCCTAACCCATTTAGTCCCGGTTGGTGTCCCCAACCGGTACTAAAGGGACGATCCGTTTCTATTTTTCTTCTTGCCTTTCTTCTGATTGCGCCGTAACCATGGAACATCTTCATCATTTAACTGAATGCTAGGATCATCTTTGACTTTGAAGGGAGGAATTTCATCAAATTTAATGTAATCTGATAACTTACCCCAGGCGCATATTACAAAGTATGCGCCTATGGTATAGATCTTAGCCCAGGCGCATATTTTGTCTGTGCGCCTGCGGTAATGTTACCCCAGGCGCATATTGCGGTCTATGCGCCTGTGGTAAGTTAGGGTGGGTAATGAGTAAGGCAACGAGAAGTGAGAGCGCAAGTGATACATCGAGCATATATCGTGGATACATATATATAGATTAATCTAGCGAGATACCATACATGTAGATTGATTTAGCGATTGGTATACTAGCCCTCTGGTACTTTGTTTCTCACTTTTAAAAAAATACATACATATATCGCGAGTATTTCCCTCTGTCAACCTTTCGTCACAATCTTACGCTTGCCTTTCTTGGTTGATGTTGAATACGTGACTGCCATACCGTGACTTCTTCTGTCTGCCTCTGTGACAACCGGTCGTCACAATCTTACTCTTGCCTTTCATGGTACCGGTTGCGGTTAACAACCGGTGCTAAAGGGTCTTTAGCACCGGTTGTTAACGGCAACCGGTCCTAAAGGCCTGTACAGGGGGCGCACATTTCTTTTCTTCTTCTTTCTGTTTCCAAAGGGGGGTGTAGAACAAAACAAACGGTATCGCCATCATACAGCCCAACCGTGGCTACTGGGTGCATATATGCATACCAAATGCACGGTTGGACGTATGATGGCGAATCCGGATGTTTTGTATTTGCTCGATGAACTGAGTATATGATGTATCAAACCTTAAGGGGGTGTGGAACAAAACAGACGGTATCGCCATCATACAGCCCGACCGTGGCTACTGGGTGCATATATGCATACCAAATGCACGGCCGGACGTATGATGGCGAATCCGGATGTTTTGTATTTGCTCGATGAACTGAATATATGATGTATCAAACCTTAAGGGGGTGTGGAACAAAACAGACGGTATCGCCATCATACAGCCCGACCGTGGCTACTGGGTGCATATATGCATACCAAATGCACGGCCGGACGTATGATGGCGAATCCGGATGTTTTGTATTTGCTCGATGAACTGAGTATATGATGTATCAAACCTTAAAGGAGGGTGTAGAACAAAACAAACGGTATCGCCAGTATACAACCCCGCAGTGGCTACTGAGTGCATATATGCATACCAAATGCACAGCGGGGCGTATGCTGGCGAATCCGGATGTTTTGTATTTGGGAGATGAACTGAACGGTGTATGAAGCTGGGCTATATATAGGGTCCTCTGGCTCACAAAGCGTTGAGCTAGGGTTTTGATCCAACGGTTAAGAAACATCTCATCCAACGGCTCACAACAGCTCGAAAGAAACACACCGTAGCCCTGATCGAACGGCTCACAACAGCTGGAAAGAAACACACCCCGGATCCAACGACTCACAAGCGGTTGAAACAAACACACGATCCGTGTGATTCTATCTGATTGGTCCAAACGAAACCCTAACCCATTTAGTCCCGGTTGGTGTCCCCAACCGGTACTAAAGGGACGATCCGTTTCTATTTTTCTTCTTGCCTTTCTTCTGATTGCGCCGTAACCATGGAACATCTTCATCATTTAACTGAATGCTAGGATCATCTTTGACTTTGAAGGGAGGAATTTCATCAAATTTAATGTAATCTGATAACTTACCCCAGGCGCATATTACAAAGTATGCGCCTATGGTATAGATCTTAGCCCAGGCGCATATTTTGTCTGTGCGCCTGCGGTAATGTTACCCCAGGCGCATATTGCGGTCTATGCGCCTGTGGTAAGTTAGGGTGGGTAATGAGTAAGGCAACGAGAAGTGAGAGCGCAAGTGATACATCGAGCATATATCGTGGATACATATATATAGATTAATCTAGCGAGATACCATACATGTAGATTGATTTAGCGATTGGTATACTAGCCCTCTGGTACTTTGTTTCTCACTTTAAAAAAATACATACATAATCGCGAGTATTTCCCTCTGTCAACCTTTCGTCACAATCTTACGCTTGCCTTTCTTGGTTGATGTTGAATACGTGACTGCCATACCGTGACTTCTTCTGTCTGCCTCTGTGACAACCGGTCGTCACAATCTTACTCTTGCCTTTCATGGTACCGGTTGCGGTTAACAACCGTGCTAAAGGGTCTTTAGCACCGGTTTGTTAACGGCAACCGGTCCTAAAGGCCTGTACAGGGGGCGCACATTTCTTTTTCTTCTTCTTTCTGTTTCCAAAGGGGGGTGTAGAACAAAACAAACGGTATCGCCATCATACAGCCCAACCGTGGCTACTGGGTGCATATATGCATACCAAATGCACGGTTGGACGTATGATGGCGAATCCGGATGTTTTGTATTTGCTCGATGAACTGAGTATATGATGTATCAAACCTTAAGGGGGTGTGGAACAAAAACAGACGTATCGCCATCATACAGCCCGACCGTGGCTACTGGGTGCATATATGCATACCAAATGCACGGCCGGACGTATGATGGCGAATCCGGATGTTTTGTATTTGCTCGATGAACTGAATATATGATGTATCAAACCTTAAGGGGGTGTGGAACAAAACAGACGGTATCGCCATCATACAGCCCGACCGTGGCTACTGGGTGCATATATGCATACCAAATGCACGGCCGGACGTATGATGGCGAATCCGGATGTTTTGTATTTGCTCGATGAACTGAGTATATGATGTATCAAACCTTAAAGGAGGGTGTAGAACAAAACAAACGGTATCGCCAGTATACAACCCCGCAGTGGCTACTGAGTGCATATATGCATACCAAATGCACAGCGGGGCGTATGCTGGCGAATCCGGATGTTTTGTATTTGGGAGATGAACTGAACGGTGTATGAAGCTGGGCTATATATAGGGTCCTCTGGCTCACAAAGCGTTGAGCTAGGGTTTTGATCCAACGGTTAAGAAACATCTCATCCAACGGCTCACAACAGCTCGAAAGAAACACACCGTAGCCCTGATCGAACGGCTCACAACAGCTGGAAAGAAACACACCCCGGATCCAACGACTCACAAGCGGTTGAAACAAACACACGATCCGTGTGATTCTATCTGATTGGTCCAAACGAAACCCTAACCCATTTAGTCCCGGTTGGTGTCCCCAACCGGTACTAAAGGGACGATCCGTTTCTATTTTTCTTCTTGCCTTTCTTCTGATTGCGCCGTAACCATGGAACATCTTCATCATTTAACTGAATGCTAGGATCATCTTTGACTTTGAAGGGAGGAATTTCATCAAATTTAATGTAATCTTCTGACATGTCTGTCTTGTCCTCGACTCCCACGATGTTTCTTTCCCTGAAAGAACTATGTGGCGCCTTGGCTCATCGTCTGATGTATTCGTTTCCTTATCTTTGTTTTCTCGGTCTGCTAGACATGTCCTTCACATAGAAAACCTGAGCCACATCATTGGCTAGGACGAATTGATCATTGCCGTACCCAAGATTCTTCTGATCCACTGTTGTCATTCCGTACTTCGGGTCTACCTTCACGCCTGACAGGTTGAACCATTTGCACCAGAACAAAGGGACCTTAAGGAAGGTCCGTAGTCAAGTTCCCATATCTGCTCTATGTAACCATAGTATGTGACCCTTTGCCCGTTGTCGTCTTTTGCATCAAACCGGACGCCACTGTTTTGGTTGGTGCTCTTTTATCTTGTTCTGCCGTGTAAAATATGTTACCATTTATCTCGTACCCTTTAAAGGTCAATACAGTCGAAGATGGTTGCTTGGCCAACAAGTATAGCTCATCTTCAACAATGTTGTCATTAATCAGACGTCTTTGCAACCAACCTCCGAAAGTCTTCGCGTGTTCTTTAGCAATGAAATCTTCAGGGTGCTCCGGATATTCCGAGCGTAAAATATCCGTGTGTTCCTGGATATATGGAGCCGCCAAGCTGGAATTAACTAGAACTGTGTAGTGTGCTTGACTAAAAGATTGCTCGTCCATACATGTTGTTGATTTCTTTCCTAGCGTGCCTTTTCCACGTAGTCTCCCCTCATGGCGCGACTGAGGAACCCCGATCGGGTTCAAGTCAGGAATAAAGTCAACACAAAACTCAATGACCTCCTCTGTTCCATAGCCCTTGACCATGCTTCCTTCTGGTCTAGCACGGTTTCTAACATAATTCTTCAAGACTCCCATGAACCTCTCAAAGGGGAACATATTGTGTAAGAATACAGGACCGAGAACGGAAATCTCTTGGACTAGGTGAACTATGAGGTGCGTCATAATATTGAAAAAGGTTGGTGGGAACACCAACTCGAAGCTGACAAGACATTGGACCACGTCCTTCTGTAAACTTGGTAGAGTTGCTGGATCGATTGCCTTCTGAGAAATTGCGTTGAGGAATGCACATAGCTTCACAATGGGTACTCGCACGCTTTCTGGCAGAAGCACCCTCAATGCAATCGGAAGTAACTGGGTCATGATCACGTGGCAGTCATGAGACTTAAGGTTTTGGAACTTTTTCTCTTTCAGGTTTAGTATTCCTTTTATGTTCGACGAGTAGCCAGACGGGACCTTGATACTACTCAGACTTGGAAAAAGATCTCCTTCTCTTCCTTGGTAAGAGCGTAGCTGGCAGGACCTTTGAAATTCTCTGGATTCATCAGGTCGTCTCGTTCGTGCATACGTTGGTGGTGCAGCCGTGCTTTTGGTGTATCTCTCGACTTCTTCCCATGCACGCCCAATAAGTTTAGCAGGTTCACGCAAATATTTTTCGTCACGTGCATCACGTCGATCGCAGAGCGAACCTCTAGGAATTTCCAATAGGGTAGTTCCCAGAATATAGATTTCTTCTTCCACATGGCTACGTGGTTGTCGGTGTCATTTGGAACAGATTGTGCGCCAGGACCCTTTCCAAAGATTACTTTTATATCTTTGACCATGTCATATATCAGTACCTTTAGGGAGGGTTGGCTTCCTCCGTGTATCTGCCTCGCCTTTGAAATGCTTTCCTTTCTTTCTTACGGGATGCCTGTCTGGAAGAAATCGACGATGCCCCGGGTACACATTCTTGCCTATATGTATACTTTCTGTCTCGCCTAAACAGTGTGTGCATGCGCTGTATCCCTTGTTTGACTGTCCTGAGATGTTACTAAGAGCGGGCCAATCATTGATGGTAACAAACAGCAACCCTCGTAGGTCAAATTCCTCTTGTTTGTACTCGTCCCACACACGTACACCTTCGTCAGCCCACAACTCTAAAAGTTCATCAACCAGTGGCCTCAGGTACACATCAATGTTGTTGCCGGGTTGCGACGGGCCTGGGATAAGCACTGGCATCATAATGAACTTACGCTTCATGCATAACCAAGGAGGAAGGTTATAGATACATAGAGTCACGGGCCAGGTGCTATGACTGCTACTCTGCTCCCCAAATGGATTCAGGCCATCTGTACTCAGACCAAACCTTAAGTTTCTTGCGTCATGTGCAAAGTCCGCGTACTTATCGTCGATGTTTCTCCACTGCGACCCATCAGCGGGGTGTCTCAGCATATCGTCTTCCTTACGGTCTTCTTTGTGCCATCGCAACAACTTGGCATGCTCTTTGTTTCGGAACAAACGTTTCAACCGTGGTATTATAGGAGCATGCCACATCACCTTGGCAGGAACCCTCTTCCTGGGGCGATCGTCGCCCTCAACATCACCAGGGTCATCTCGCCTGATCTTATACCGAAATGCACCACATACCGAGCAGGCATTTAAATTCTCGTGCTGGCCGCGGTAGAGGATGCAGTCATTGATGCATGCATGTATCTTATGCACTTCCAATCCTAGAGGGCAGACAACCTTCTTTGCTTCGTATGTACTGCAGGGCAGCACGTTATTTCTTGGAAGCATCTTCTTCATTATTTTCAGCAGTTTTTCAAATCCCTTGTCAGATAATCCATTCTCTGCCTTCCATTGCAGCAATTCAAGGGTGGTGCCCAGTTTTTTCTGGCCATCTTCGCAAGTTGGGTACAACAATTTTTTGTGGTCTTCTAACATGCGCTCCAACTTCAATCTCTCGTTTTCATATGCTCAGTTTATCTGTTCTTCACGAATGACCTGACGAAGATCATCATCAGACTCATCAACAATGTCCTCAAGTTCAGGCTCGTCTTCCCCCATTTCAGTATCACCGTGTTCATCGAACATAGGATAATTATCATTATCCTCTTCTTCTTCATTGTCTTCCATTATAACCCCTCTTTTTCCGTGCTTGGTCCAACAAAGATAACTGGGCATGAAGCCTTCTTGCAACAGGTGGGTGTGTATGGTTCTTGAGCTAGAGAAATTCCTCTTATTCTGGCATTTTTTACATGGACAAAAAATAAATCCATTCTGCCTGTTTTTCTCAGCCACATTGAGAAAACTATGCATGCCATTAAGGAATTCGGGACGACGTCGATCACTGTACATCCATTGCCGGTTCATCTGCATTATATAAATTTATCAACAACCATTATGCTAAATCATCATGACTAAATTAATTAATTAATACAAAAAGTTCATCACACGTTAATACCAAACTAGCGTATAGTGACCATACATATATAGTTCTCAGAAAAATACACACTAAAACCATCCATAAAAACTCTCTCTAATTAATGCATTTAAAAACAACAACAAATGCGATCAAAATCGCAACAAAGGTAACAATTGACCCGACGACATAATGATACCAAGGCTCTTTACTAATTGCATATTTCCTAATCTTTCTAATCTTCAGGCGCATTGCGTCCATCTCGCTCTTGTGACTATCGACAACACCGGCAAGAACCTTTTCCAAGGTCATCTTCTCTCTTTCAGTTTTTTCCAACCTTTCTTCAGTTTTTTTCAATCTTTCTTTCAAGCCAATATTTTCTTGTTCAACTAAGTATAACTTCTCAACAATAGGGTCGATTGGCATTTCCGGTTCCACTACCTCCTATATAAAAATATCTATGTCAAGTTGGTCGGCGTAAGTAATTGTCGTATAATCAGGAAATGAAAATATGTAGTGAAAAAGGATAATATACCACATCCGAATCATAGACTGGACGAGGGCCAACGGGGACGGATATCAAAACCATGGCTCTAGAAAATTATATACAAGTAACACTACAACGGAATCGGTCTATTGCAACGAAAATAGTCGTTGTAAAAAGTGACTTATCGTCGCAATAGGGTTTTGTTGCACCGAAATCGGTTTCGTTGGGAGGCGTCGCGAAAACCGTGGTAGAAGCCTGTCTCCGCGCACTTAGATTCGTCGCTAAAAAAGAATCCAGTTGCAACCATTTCCTAGGCCAATTGCCACGCACTTTTCCGTCGCGTCTCGCACATAACGCAACGTACGTATTTCGTTGGTACACCTCTAGTGCAACAAATACCCAAACGTGGCGAGTGACCAATGTGGCAACGGCGAGTGTTCCGTTGCGCTTGTTCTTTCGTTGCAAAAGTCGAGTTTATTTGCCACGTCCAATTGTGTGGCAAAAAACTATGGCAACAAACATTATACGCGTGGGAACAATGTTTTGCCACACACAATCAATCGTGGTAAGATGATTTTGAAATAGTAATCGCTACGGCCTTCATATTAGTAGCCATAAGCAATCGCGACAATTTCAACTATTCGTGGCGCCATTCAATTTCTACAAATTTTAGTTTCCTGGCGAGATGTAGTATTCGCAACATCCACATTTTATGTTGCTACAAGCAACTGCGACAATAACAACTTTTCGTGGCGCCATTGTATTTCGACAAATTTTATTTTCGTGGCGAGATGTAGTATTCGCAACATCCACATTTTATGTTGCTAGAAGCAACTGCGACAATAACAACTTTTCGTGGCGCCATTGTATTTCGACAAATTTTATTTTCGTGGCGACATATACAATTCGCAACGTACAAATTTTAGTAGATAGAAACAACTGCGACAACTTCAACTATTCGTTGCGCCTTTCTATTTCTACAAATTTTAGTTTCGTGGCGAGATGTAGTATTCGCAACATCCACATTTTATGTTGCTAGAAACAACAGCGACAATAACAACTTGTCGTGGCGCCATTGTATTTCGACAAATTGTATTTTCGTGGCGACATGTACTATTCGCAACGTACAAATTTTAGTAGCTAGAAACAACTGCGACAAATTCAACTATTCGTTGCGCCTTTCTATTTTTACAAAATTTAGTTTCGTGGCGAGAAGTATGGGAATTCTGTATTGCAACGAACATAGTTTGGTGGCATGAATGAAATATCGCAACAAAGTTAGTTCGGTGGAGAAAAAATATTGCGATGATGTCTCCCTCATGGTGGTGAGAGTCTATTTCAACAAAACACTTTGTTGTGGTGACTGAGGCTTCACGCAACACTACAATTATCGTGGTAAACTACCTATTGCCACGTTATAGAAAAAAAAAGGAAACAAAAAATACGGGCATTGAATTAAAATGTTCAAAAGGGTACGTAAAATATGTTTATTTACACAAAATAATAGTTCTCATAGCTATTTTTAATATATACAAATGAAATTCTCGTACAACATGGATCAAATCAAGATAAAATCAAACTGAAATATCCAGTGCAGCTATTTGTTTCCATCAGAAGTTTGATTGAGGTCCTGCAATCAATTGTAAAAAAAAAGGTGTGAGTCTAGTCAGCAATAGCACATGCTGAAACATAATAACCAACAGACTATAGTGTATGGATGAAGCAAAAACAGTTGTTGTTTCTCAACGAAGCCACAACCCATAGTGAAACATAAACTGCAGCAAGTATAGGGTGGGTGCAGCAACGCTATAGTGTGGGTGAAGCAAAAACAGAATGTACTACTACCGAATTGTACAAGATTGTGACTTACATATGACTTAAACATTCGACTTTTCTGTATCGTGCTGTGCGGAGGAACTATTTTCTCAGCAGGACTGTTGGTAAGTGATGGTTGCTGGTTCGACTTCTTAGACGTCTGCAAAAACAAAGTGCACTGTTAGCAACGCAAGTAAACAACTAAATCTTACTAGTTTGCAATTGTATGACTATCATCACCTGAGGTGTAGTCGTCTTCTGCTTTTCCATCTGTGCGAGAGCTCGTCAAACTTGCCTGGAACTGTGACTTAAACTGTGCAACCAAGTTATTTTCAAATTCTTTTCTTGAGTTTCTCTCCGCCTCCATCAGTTTTTCCCTTTGAGCAAGCTCTTCCATTAATCTCTTCTCAAGATTTTCTCTCTCAGCCCGCTCTACATTAATCTTCTCTTCCATGCTTGCACGTTCATCTAGTAACTTCTGTTCTAAAGTAGTGACCTTCGTGGTGAGCTGGGAGTTAACTTTTTGGGTCTCTGCCGTAGCCCGAGCTTGCTCCTCTAACAGCAACTTAGACCGCTGAGAACTAGTTTGCACCTGGGCAAGGTATCCGAACCCACGAGGCTGCGATGACTTGCATTGAACTTTAGATTTATATGCTTTCTGGAAAATATTGATTCTTTGTTCAGCTGACAATGGAACACCAGTTTCCTCTAATCTGTTTTCAATCTCTTTACATGCTGTTTCCTGATTACGAAAAAAATCTCAAATCAGATGAAGAAACATCCAAGATGGAGAACAGTAAATATGTTTAGAGTAGCTTCTAAGTCAGTTAACTCACGTAAACATCCTTGGACTCTTCTGTAGTCCATGTTCCATTCTTTGTGGGTCAGTCTCCAGAGAGCAACACAGTCTGGTTCTTCTCCAGTTTCCGAATCCCTCTGCAAGTAGTGCAACAATTAGATACTATAAACATTAAAGCAAAGTGAACACCGACGCATGCATAGTGAGTAGGCCCATACATTCTCAAAACTGAGTTGAGAGTAGGATTTTGATCCTACTCTGTGTTTTGTCTTCATCTGCGAACGGTTATCCTTGTTCTTTTGGCTGAGTTCCTGCTCATTCAATTACAAAAAAAAAACTTGTCAGACAAGCCATTTGATGATAGTACAAAATTCACAAACAGGTAGTATAGAAATAACCAGGAATTTCGGATCAGTGCCAAAGTACTCGATCAAACATTCCCACTCTTCTTTTTGTAAATCTTCTGGACAACTGCCCTTCTGGCATCATCTGTTCTGTATGCCTTGTAAGTGCTGCTTAGGATTCCTCGCCATCCTCTGTAGCGTTCTTTTGCAATTTTAAGAATTTTTTCGTGTGTTTCGTCTGTATCTGGCATATCATATCTGTCCTGTAATGCGTAGAACAAACAGATAGACTTAGTTTAGTAGTAGTTCTTTTGCTGCAGTTTAGTACATTAATTATGGACGAAAAAAGCAGACAACACATGTGAGAAAGGTTGTACGCACCAACATATCTGTGACGATCATGCGATGGATGTTAGGGTGAATGTCTGTCCACCTCCTCACTCCAATAATTGGTAACCTTCTTTTCATTGTGATTACCAAGTCATCCTTGAATGAACGGTTGTTCATTCCTACTGGACCACCCAATGTTTCAGAGAAATCAACACCTAGCTTTCCAGCTCCATTGGCATGACGCTTCTTATTGGCTTTCAAACCTTTCACAACACCTCGCCCTTTCTTCTTCGGTATGTCATCACCTACATCCCAAAACACACACAAAGAAACAATTTATTTTGTAGTTGATTGAAAGAAATTAGGACACAGCGGTAAAAAAAAAGCTAGTACCTTCTTGTAGTTGTAGCTTCGGGCGATAGCAGCGTGCATGGGAAGGCCAATCATCAACGGAACACATGTCAGTTTCAGACACATCAGTGTTAGGTTCAGTTCCTGTTTCAGGGTTAACATTTGTACTGAATCAACAATCGTAAATTTTATCCATTAAAACAAATATTAGACAGAGCTTAAATGTCAAAAATAAATTACCACGTCTACGTTTTCCCTGACTTTTTTTATATTGTAGTATACTTTCAACCCTTGTCATGCAGACAGATCCTTTCTTTATTACTGAAATTGTTAACAATAAATGGACAAAGCATTTGCATTGTGCATAATTCAGAAAGCTGATTAAGAATTAATGAACTTGTGTACCATTCCCAAAGGAGTAATCTGTATCTTCTTCTTCGTTTGAAGCTTGTTCCTCTTCGGTTGCATCCCTAACTGCATGTTTATCAAAATTGTGGATTAGGTAAGGAATGCATAAAATAGTTACCGGGGAAAATATTTATTAAAGTCTGTATTGAAGCAGTTGCGAGTTGGAGATTTGGCATGAAAGTATAACCCGTGAGAGTGATCTGTCGCTTTCATCTGGTGGATCCAGTTGCATCATCAAGCAGAGACTCTATTGTTGCAATATCAACCGCCCTGGCCTTCTCCCTAAACACACACAGGGAGATCTTCTTATCATTAGAGTGTATGCGTTTCAATTGCTCCAAATCACTACCATGGTCTATTGGAACAAGTTTTCCTGTGCCAGGGCCATTATTAAGCCTGCTATACAGGTAATCACGCGCGCCACTGAAGCCAACGTTTTCAATCAAATTGATGAACTCCATATAGCAGATTTCCTCCGGTTCCATGGCTGCTTCCACAACTTTTTTGTTTTTATCACCTTCCTCATAGAAAAGTCTAACTTTCCAAATGGGTTCGGTCGTCTACAATTAGATAGAAGGAAAAAATGAGAACCCAAATATGCAGTGAGTTAGCAGATCTGAAATAAAAAAAATAGTTACATGCCATTATTCACATAGAAAACCAGATACACATATGATCGACTAGGTGTTCATACACGGATTAACGCTTCAACCAGAGGAAGAACAGAGAATAACAACCAATATCGAGACCATATAAGAGACGGCGAGATCACGGAGATGGACGAGAGAAGCAGATTAGACAGGAAAAGCTGAGAGGATTCGCGTTCCATGGAGTCCGATCGCGACATCGACATGTGTAGAGCTCTGAACGTGATGAGGGCGAGATGAGATCTAATCTGCAATGGCGAAAGAGGTGGCCCGCAGATTATGCTATGGCGAAACAGGAGGGGCATCGTGCACTTCTACATACACTTTAGCGGGAAATTTAAAGTGACTGCTTTTATTTTTTAGTGGGAACACAAAATTTCGCTACACTTGGCGTTTTAGCGGGAGGATTTAATTTTTTTTTGGTGGGACATGGTATTCGAGCAACCACAATGCCTTGTCGACAATATAGGCGCTAATAGAGCAGTTAAACAATGCATGCAATCGCAGGCTGCCTAGAAGGCATATTTTGCATTGAGTTTCAAGGCGTCAGGCTCTTAACTATCGAGGGAAAACTAATCGGATTTATTCCCTAGCGCTTACAACGTAGGATTGAAAACATGTGGAAGTCTCGCATGAGTCATGTAATGTCACTGAACAATTATTTCATGCAACTTATTAGCTGCCGCCGCCTTGTTTATTTCTGCAAACTTGAAATTGCCACTGAAAATATAAACAGGACAAGTAATCTTCACTGCAGATGAAGGTTTGGGTGATCAAACCACTGAAGCACATCGCTGATGGCAGTACGAGAATTACATACATCCATACGTTCATGATCCGATGAAATGTCCAAGTTGGCAGACTACGTACTACAACCAGGGCGACACCGCCCGCATCACGATCTTCACGTCCAAGTGGCGGTTACGGGTGCTGCTAAGTGTAATGAGAATAGCTTGCTTTTCATATAAATGCTTGCCTTCAAGGAATTCCCGCCATGCATTCCTGCCAAACATAATGCGGCCGTCCCTGTCCGTGTTGTATGGAACGGTGGTGAACGCCTCTGATGATCCGAGGCATAGCCCAGCATGGCCTGAAGACGGAATGCCAGCACTGTCCGCTATGGACTGAGGTAGTTTCTGGATTTCGAGCGTGTGGATGACATACAAAAAGAAGTAGGTCATAGTAAGGCACACGTTGTAAGCATAAATTGTGTTGAAAAACATAAATAGCATTGGCACCTTACGTACCATCTCATATCTGGCCACATTTGTCCACGTCAAACGAGTCACGTATGGCACTCCAATGTATTCATCATTGTGGGTAGAAGCTCACGAACGTGGTCCTTCTCATCGTCATCAAGATCAGCTCTCTGGGAGAAGATGATGGAAGAGTCGAATGGGTCATCCTTATCCATGGACTGCTGATCCGTGGACTCCTCATCCGTGGACTTCTCAACAGTCCTGGGATCTGGGTCAGTTTCATTGCTTGTAGTAGCGTCGTGGTCGTACAAGTAGTGCCTGCGGCACATGTCGAACTTGAACACCTTGACGGTGAGCAAGGCGTTGCCGTCGTAACTGAAGAGGAGGAACATGCCGCGCTGCAGGAAGTAATATTGGGCGAACTTGTCCCAGCCGTGCCCGAGGAAAATGCGGCCAGCTTCATCGAAAAGCACATCCCATGTCCCAGTTCTTGCTACTCGGATCGTCCGCCTCACGCAGCTTAAGTTCACGTGGTTCACGGCCCTTCAGCAACTCCACAAACTTCTTAGGCAGCACCTGCAGCAATATGAAAGTTAAATGGATAGAAAAGAGTGCTTACTAGAAATAAATTTACTGTTTGATGATGGATGAGTACTATAAAAATGTAAACAAGTAGTACCTAGTAATCAATTATACTAAATCTTAGTTGAGCAATGAGGGTGTTTGCCACATTAATTCAAAAAGATGAACTTTCAGTGGGAGCTGAAATGTACCATATCGAGTGAACATATTCACGTAGAGCAATTGAGCTACTACAAACCCATCTACTAGACCTTAATTTTGATTCACAAATTTAACTAGCTACATGATCATAGCTCAGACACTATGTCAGACTAAATAACTAAAGTGGTGTGTGGGTCGATGAAGCGTACCAGTTTGTCCGATGTAGCGTCTACTACGAGGGAGTAGAACTCAAAGTGTGCCAACTCCATCTTAACAGATCCCTCTGTTCATCATATAATAGAAATGCAAATCAATTTCCGGCTACATATATAATCGGGAATTAACATTTGGTGATACAGTCCACGTACTGAATGCCGCGTTGTATTGCAAGCGGCAACTGCTTAGGTCGAACATCTTTACTGTGATGACATTGCGGCCGTCGTAATTGCAGATCAGAATAAAGCCTCTCTGCATTTGTAGGTCCGGGCGAAACACTCCCAGCCGCGCTTGAGGAACATGCGGCCAGTGCTGTCGAACCACACATCAACGTCCCACGTGGTGCTACGCCGATGGCCGACCTCAAGCAGCTTCAGTGCACGGGGTTTACGGTCCCCTAGCAACTCTGCGAACTTCTTAGGCAGTGACTGCAGCAGAGGATAGAGCAAACCATGAACATCAATTCCACCTATCTGACTAAAATGACAAGTAAAATGAGTACAATACCTGTTTGTCCGATGAAGCATCATCTACGTAAGCGAGGAACTCGTAGTCCATTGTATGCAAACCCGCCTGTAGATCGTACTAAAAAGTATGACTTCAGTTACATTTAGCAGACGTGCCAAAACAGCAGAGGTTAAGAAACATGAAGGTTCACTACAAATTTAGGAGTAAATGCAGTCTAGCAGTATCATGGTTCAGAGACATTCATACACAGGTGCAATTTAAATTTGACATGCATTCAAGAATTTCATGGAAGTACGGAACTTCAGAAAAGAAAATCTACTAGTATGTCAAGGAAATGGTGTGGCCGACAATCAATTGTACTGCTTTAGCAAATTAATTGAAATAGCTACTGGTCCTAAAAAATGGCTCACATCTATTGTCCTGCTGAAGATTAAAAATGGAAATTACTAAAAATAGCTAGTGAACCTAAAAAGGGGTAAAGTCAACTGTACTTGTGAATAGTAAAAAGGGAAATTACTAAAAGTAGGTACTGGTCCTAGATATGCCATGTGAGTACCAGAGGTCTTACTTTCAACATCACTAATTACCTACCTAGAAAAAGGCACACACACAACAACAGCTACCAACATCAATTGGGCACCTGGAACTATCAAAATTAACATGAAGGTATAGTGCAACATCTCAATCAGATGCATGTAAGTACCATTTACTTTAGTCATAAACGTGTAAAAGACAAATCAATCATGAATGACATCGAACATAAATACGTGCTACCATCTATATGTAGCACAAGATTTCACATTTCTTTCCTGTCTAGACAAGTAGGACACTAGTTACCTTATAGAAAATGAGTGTTTGAACTTAAATCGTTCTGCAATGCATCCACAAGAGGTGAAGTTCTAACCTGAGTGTCGCCCGCGATGGATCAGTGGTGAATCGACGCGCCGTGGGTCAATCTACAGCGCGATGAAGAGACTGGCGACGACGGCGGTCGCGAGAATGCGGTGGCCCAGAGAGGGATGCTGATCGAGGCGGCGAGGTCGAGAGATGGATGGCGGCGGCGGCGGCGGCGACGGTGTCGGTGAACTGTGGAATAAGGGTTTTCTCGGAGCAAATAACTGTAGGTACACAAAGAGGAGTGGAGTGTGAACTTGACCTGATATACGAGAGGAAGATGATACTTGGGCCCACCTGTAAGTCTGTTACCACAAATGGTGGGTACATTTCCGCGGGGCAGTTTCCATTTTTATGGTTCCTATCTGAAGTGCCACCGAGCGTCTCCCCTCCCCTCGCTTCATTTCAGCAACATTGCACGTGTGGATCTCAAAAAGCCGCTTCCATTCTCAAGTTGCCTACCAATCTTATGTCGTAGCCGTTTCCGGGGACTTTCGGTCCAGAACATTGTTCCCTTCCACCTACGATGCCTGGAATACAGCAGAGATGAGAATGTAAGCCACACTTGGCAATGTGGGCCCACACAAAATGCTTGAACCCCATTGCAGGACTTGTATGGTGCCGCCGTTGCGCTGGGTGGCGTCGAAGCACCGGACGTTAACCCGGACGATTCTCGCCGCTTCTCGCTCTTGCATGCCAGCCTCGACACCTGGGGCATCCTTACAACCCACTCCAAGCAACTCACTCCACATGCAACACTGCACCTTGTTACCCCTGCCCATGAGTGGGCGATGCGTGATCTGGTTTTATATTGCCTTCGAAAGCGGAAGGAACGGCCGAAAACGGGGATTTCCTTGGCCAACTTGTTGTTTCCCATGCCCAAAGTCGAAATCATGATGCATTCCAAGAACCTCGCTTCATTTCAGCAACATTGCACGTGTGGGATCTCAAAAAGCCGCTTCCATTCTCAAGTTGCCTACCAATCTTATGTCGTAGCCGTTTCCGGGCACTTTCGGTCCAGAACATTGTTCCCTTCCACCTAGGATGCCTGGAATACAGCAGAGATGAGATGTAAGCCACACTTGGCAATGTGGGCCCACACAAAATGCTTGAACCCCATTGCAGGACTTGTATGGTGCCGTCGTTGCGCTGGTGGCGTCGAAGCACCGGACGTTAACCGGGACGATTCTCGCCGCTTCTCGCTCTTGCATGCCAGCCTCGACACCTGGGGCATCCTTACAACCCACTCCAAGCAACTCACTCCACATGCAACACTGCACCTTGTTACCCCTGCCCATGAGTGGGCGATGCGTGATCTGGTTTTATATTGCCTTCGAAAGCGGAAGGAACGGCCGAAAACGGGTTTTTCCTTGGCCAACTTGTTGTTTCCCATGCCCAAAGTCAAAATCATGATGCATTCCAAGAACCTCGCTTCATTTCAGCAACGTTGCACGTGTGGGATCTCAAAAAGCCGCTTCCATTCTCAAGTTGCCTACCAATCTTATGTCGAAGCCGTTTCTGGGCACTTTCGGTCCAGAACATTGTTCCCTTCCACCTAGGATGCCAGGAATACAGCAGAGATGAGAATGTAAGCCACACTTGGCAATGTGGGCCCACACAAAATTCTTGAACCTCATTGCAGGACTTGTATGGTGCCGCCGTTGCGCTGGGTGGCGTCGAAGCACCGGACGTTAACCCGGACGATTCTCGCCACTTCTCGCTCTTGCATGCCAGCCTCGACACCTGGGGCATCCTTACAACCCACTCCAAGCAACGCACTCCACATGCAACACTGCACCTTGTTACCCCTGCCCATGAGTGGGCGATGCGTGATCTGGTTTTATATTGCCTTCGAAAGCGGAAGGAACGGCCGAAAATGGGTTTTTCCTTGGCCAACTTGTTGTTTCCCATGCCCAAAGTCGAAATCATGATGCATTCCAAGAACCTCGCTTCATTTCAGCAACATTGCACGTGTGGGATCTCAAAAAGCCGCTTCCATTCTCAAGTTGCCTACCAATCTTATGTCGAAGTCGTTTCCGGGCACTTTCGGTCCAGAACATTGTTCCCTTCCACCTAGGATGCCTCGAATACAGCAGAGATGAGAATGTAAGCCACACTTGGCAATGTGGGCCCACACAAAATGCTTGAACCCCATTGCAGGACTTGTATGGTGCCGCCGTTGCGCTGGGTGGCGTCGAAGCACCGGACGTTAACCCGGACGATTCTCGCCGCTTCTCGCTCTTGCATGCCAGCCTCGACACCTGGGGCATCCTTACAACCCACTCCAAGCAACTCACTCCACATGCAACACTGCTCCTTGTTACCCCTGCCCATGAGTGGGCGATGCGTGATCTGGTTTTATATTGCCTTCGAAAGCGGAAGGAACGGCCGAAAACGGGTTTTTCCTTGGCCAACTTGTTGTTTCCCATGCCCAAAGTCGAAATCATGATGCATGCCAAGAACCTCGCTTCATTTCAGCAACATTGCACGTGTGGGATCTCAAAAAGCCGCTTCCATTCTCAAGTTGCCTACCAATCTTATGTCGAAGCCGTTTCCGGGCACTTTCGGTCCAGAACATTGTTCCCTTCCACCTAGGATGCCTGGAATACAGCAGAGATGAGAATGTAAGCCACACTTGGCAATGTGGGCCCACACAAAATGCTTGAACCCCATTGCAGGACTTGTATGGTGCCGCCGTTGCGCTGGGTGGCGTCGAAGCACCGGACGTTAACCCGGACGATTCTCGCCGCTTCTCGCTCTTGCATGCCAGCCTCGACACCTGGGGCATCCTTACAACCCACTCCAAGCAACTCACTCCACATGCAACACTGCACCTTGTTACCCCTGCCCATGAGTGGGCGATGCGTGATCTGGTTTTATATTGCCTTCGAAAGCGGAAGGAACGGCCGAAAATGGGGATTTCCTTGGCCAACTTGTTGTTTCCCATGCCAAAAGTCGAAAGGGATAATTAACAAGGTGCCCTCAGTTGGCACTAGGGCTGGAATTCGAGCCGAGCCGAGTCAGCTCGGCTCGACTCGCTCTAGCTCGGTCAAGTGACGAGTCGAGCTCGGATCGACTCGTTCAACAAACGAGTCCAAAATCAAAACTCGGCTCGGCTCGGTGAACTCGCGAGTAGCTCGCGAGCTACTCGTTTAACTTTTTTTTTATTTAGTAAAATTATAAAAGTCGACATTATATATTATATATATAATTATTTTTATTATTTGGGGCATGTATAATAAAATCATCACAATGATCGATGAAAATATGTCACCATAAAATAATTTGTAGTAAATAAACTACAATAATCAGTAAAAAAATTCACATATATAAAAATATCATTAGAAACTCTTTTTACCGAGTTAAACGAGCTAAACGAGTACTCGTAAACTCGGCTCGTTTAGCTTGAACTCGTTTACTGTCGAAAATGAAAACTCGACTCGGCTCGTTGGACAACGAGTTCGAGCCGAGCCGAGTCGAGTTGCGAGCTACTCGTTTAACTCGCGAGTTTTGAGTTTTAATTCCAGCCCTAGTTGACACCACGACCTCAGTTTTACCCCTAGCGCCGAATCGACCTCAGTTTTGCCCCTAGTCAGTGCGCAAGGACTCCTTTCGCTGCTCCCACCGTAACTTTCGGCCCCCGTTAGGATCCTGACCTGTGGACCCATCATAGAACCGTTGGCGCGGCCTATGGGCCCCACTGTTGAGCCTTGGCGCTGCATGTGGGCCCCACCTGTTGACGGTTGGCGCTGCATGTGGGCCCCACCTGTTGACCGTTCCTTGCGGCCGAATGTCACATGAGGCCCAATGTCAACATGTAGACATTATCCATTTATATTTATTAATCACTACATGCAGACTACGCATTATCCATTTATTAAACCATCAAATTATTCGTATTAATAATATAAAATATATACTGTGCTCAACTCAAATTTTTATGTTATCTTAGAAAACATAATGCAGCACATCTCTTATATATAAATTTTGTTTACAATGTGCAGATTTTAAAGCGATGATTAGAAAGGAAAAAACTTTTAAACAGTGGGTACATTTGGACAAATATAAGAACATAACTTTATATATAGGGCTTATATATAATTAAACACACTTAAGAGAGGATAACTGGCCCCACTTTACATATATTCAGTGGGGCCCGAGAAACATTACATTTAACTAAAAAAAAATGCTAGCCCTAACTGCTCCCGCTCTGCATGCGGGAGCCCTTCCCGCCCTCCGGCGCCGCCCTACTTCCGCGGCCACTCCGCCGCCCGGATCTCCATCTCCTTGTTGACGCGGGCGCGGTGGTTATCCGCCCGCATCCTCTCCTCCTGCCTCTCATGGGACCGCTTGATCCTGGCCCGGAGGGCCTTCGCCTCCTTCTTCGCCTCCTTCTTCTCCTGCGCCTTCAACTCCTTCGCCTCCAGCCGCTCCAGTCTCTTGAGGTGGAGGTCCGTCCTGGGGGAGATGTCCGACGTCTTGGTGGTGAGGGAAGAGACGGGGCGGTGGACGAAGGGCGGCGTCGGCGATCGCTCCCGTTGGGGAGAGTCGTCGACGGGAAGCACGATGGGCAGGACGTCCTCCGGCTGCCACTCGGCCTCGTACCAAGGCCGAGCCTTGGGGTGGTTGTCCTCGTCGGAGACCGACTCCGGGCTTGAAGGGAGTGAGTACGAAGACATTGTTAGGGCTTGAAGGGAGAGAGAGGCAAAGGGCTGGAGAGGGATGAGAATATGGAGGAGGAGTGAAGGACTATTTAAAGACACGATTAGACGCGTGAATTTATTTGGGTAGATGAAGCAAACTGTGTGAACACATTGGATAATGAAGTGTAGAAGAGTCGTGCATGGTCAAAGCGGTGTAGAACAGGCATAGGCGTAGGCGTAGGCCGGACAGCTAGTGACACGGAGTACGAGCGCGTGTGCATTCGTCAGTCGATGTGATTCGACGTTGCATGCTTGTATTAAAGAAGAGAAGAAAGTCCAAAGTCTCCTCGCTAGCTGCATATGCATTGATGCGTATCTTGTGAAAACTAGGCGTGGAGGGCTGCGTCGCTGCAAATGCGACGCGACTCGTACGTGTTTCTGAAACCAGGCGTGGAGGGCTGCGTCGCTGCAAATGCGACGCGACTCGTGTTTCTGAAACAAGGCGTGCAGGGCTGCTGCAAATGCGACGCGACGTTAACTATTTTCTTCTTCTGCATCGGACGGATGCGCTCGCAGCCACAGCGATCCGCTAGACGTTCGTTCTGCGCTCTGATTGGTTGGTACGTTGGCCACAGGGATCGATGGTTCTACATATGATTTCTTTGCTGTTAAGTATTATAAACCATGTTATTTAAATAAAAAATATAATGAAACTTCAGATTTAGTACAGCGATGATTTTTCAGTTTTACATATGATTTTTCTATTAAACCATGTTATTTAAATAAAAAATAAAAAATAGAAGAATTATTCAAAACATAATGAAACTTCAGATTTACACAATACATGTAGAATAGATGTCTAGGAAATTCATTTGGTTGATTTAGAAAATATGCCAAAAAATGTTGAAGCACAAATGGGGTATTTACCCTAGCTTCGGACCTCATTTGAAGCACATTTCTCACGAGAATTGAGCGATGGTTGCAAATGAGCAAAAAATTCAAAAAAATTCAAAATGACATGAATCCAAAGCACAATGTTGTTATATGTGATATAGTCGATTTTTCATGAAATTTCAAACGGGGGTGTCTACCCTAGCTTCAGACCTCATTTGGAGCACATTTCTCATGAGAATAGAGCGATGGTTTCAAATGAGCTTTAATAATTCAAAAAAATCAAATTGACATGAATCCAACGCACAATGCTGTTATATGTGATTTGCCCTAGCTTATGACCTCATTTGAAGCACATTTGCCCAAAATTTTGGAATGACTTAGTTCAACATGCATCATACAACATTATTCAAACATTCTTTTCGCTTTTAATCTACATTCTGGCTCGTGATTGCGTTCAGAAATACTCAAAATTAATTAAAAAACGCGAACTCGTTGAAATATGCTCAAATTCATAGATTCGACGATAGTTTTACAGAAAGCTAGACGGCATGATGCATGCCAGCCTCGACACCTGGGGCATCCTTACAACCCACTCCAAGCAACTCACTCCACATGCAACACTGCACCTTGTTACCCCTGCCCATGAGTGGGCGATGCGTGATCTGGTTTTATATTGCCTTCGAAAGCGGAAGGAACGGCCGAAAATGGGTTTTTTCCTTGGCCAACTTGTTGTTTCCCATGCCCAAAGTCGAAATCATGATGCATTCCAAGAACCTCGCTTCATTTCAGCAACATTGCACGTGTGGGATCTCAAAAAGCCGCTTCCATTCTCAAGTTGCCTACCAATCTTATGTCGAAGTCGTTTCCGGGCACTTTCGGTCCAGAACATTGTTCCCTTCCACCTAGGATGCCTCGAATACAGCAGAGATGAGAATGTAAGCCACACTTGGCAATGTGGGCCCACACAAAATGCTTGAACCCCATTGCAGGACTTGTATGGTGCCGCCGTTGCGCTGGGTGGCGTCGAAGCACCGACGTTAACCCGGACGATTCTCGCCGCTTCTCGCTCTTGCATGCCAGCCTCGACACCTGGGGCATCCTTACAACCCACTCCAAGCAACTCACTCCACATGCAACACTGCTCCTTGTTACCCCTGCCCATGAGTGGGCGATGCGTGATCTGGTTTTATATTGCCTTCGAAAGCGGAAGGAACGGCCGAAAACGGGTTTTTCCTTGGCCAACTTGTTGTTTCCCATGCCCAAAGTCGAAATCATGATGCATGCCAAGAACCTCGCTTCATTTCAGCAACATTGCACGTGTGGGATCTCAAAAAGCCGCTTCCATTCTCAAGTTGCCTACCAATCTTATGTCGAAGCCGTTTCCGGGCACTTTCGGTCCAGAACATTGTTCCCTTCCACCTAGGATGCCTGGAATACAGCAGAGATGAGAATGTAAGCCACACTTGGCAATGTGGGCCCACACAAAATGCTTGAACCCCATTGCAGGACTTGTATGGTGCCGCCGTTGCGCTGGGTGGCGTCGAAGCACCGGACGTTAACCCGGACGATTCTCGCCGCTTCTCGCTCTTGCATGCCAGCCTCGACACCTGGGGCATCCTTACAACCCACTCCAAGCAACTCACTCCACATGCAACACTGCACCTTGTTACCCCTGCCCATGAGTGGGCGATGCGTGATCTGGTTTTATATTGCCTTCGAAAGCGGAAGGAACGGCCGAAAATGGGGATTTCCTTGGCCAACTTGTTGTTTCCCATGCCAAAAGTCGAAAGGGATAATTAACAAGTGCCCTCAGTTGGCACAGGGCTGGAATTCGAGCCGAGCCGAGTCAGCTCGGCTCGACTCGCTCTAGCTCGGTCAAGTGACGAGTCGAGCTCGGATCGACTCGTTCAACAAACGAGTCCAAAATCAAAACTCGGCTCGGCTCGGTGAACTCGCGAGTAGCTCGCGAGCTACTCGTTTAACTTTTTTTTTATTTAGTAAAATTATAAAAGTCGACATTAATATTATATATATAATTAATTTTTATTATTGGGGCTGTATAATAAAATCATCACAATGATCGATGAAAATATGTCACCATAAATAATTTGTAGTAAATAAACTACAATAATCAGTAAAAAAATTCACATATATAAAAATATCATTAGAAACTCTTTTACCGAGTTAAACGAGCTAAACGAGTACTCGTAAACTCGGCTCGTTTAGCTGAACTCGTTTACTGTCGAAAATGAAAACTCGACTCGGCTCGTTGGACAACGAGTTCGAGCCGAGCCGAGTCGAGTTGCGAGCTACTCGTTTAACTCGCGAGTTTTGAGTTTTAATTCCAGCCCTAGTTGACACCACGACCTCAGTTTTACCCCTAGCGCCGAATCGACCTCAGTTTTGCCCCTAGTCAGTGCGCAAGGACTCCTTTCGCTGCTCCCACCGTAACTTTCGGCCCCCGTTAGGATCCTGACCTGTGGGACCCATCATAGAACCGTTGGCGCGGCCTATGGGCCCCAGCTGTTGAGCCTTGGCGCGCATGTGGGCCCCACCTGTTGACGGTTGGCGCTGCATGTGGGCCCCACCTGTTGACCGTTCCTTGCGGCCGAATGTCACATGAGGCCCAATGTCAACATGTAGACATTATCCATTTATATTTATTAATCACTACATGCAACTACGCATTATCCATTTATTAAACCATCAAATTATTCGTATTAATAATATAAAATATATACTGTGCTCAACTCAAATTTTATGTTATCTTAGAAAACATAATGCAGCACATCTCTTATATATAAATTTTGTTTACAATGTGCAGATTTTAAAGCGATGATTAGAAAGGAAAAAACTTTTAAACAGTGGGTACATTTGGACAAATATAAGAACATAACTTTATATATAGGGCTTATATATAATTAAACACACTTAAGAGAGGATAACTGGCCCCACTTTACATATATTCAGTGGGGCCCGAGAACATTACATTTAACTAAAAAAAAAAGCTAGCCCTAACTGCTCCCGCTCTGCATGCGGGAGCCCTTCCCGCCCTCCGGCCGCCCTACTTCCGCGGCCACTCCGCCGCCCGGATCCCATCTCCTTGTGACGCGGGCGCGGTGGTTATCCGCCCGCATCCTCTCCTCCTGCCTCTCATGGACCGCTTGATCCTGGCCCGAGGGCCTTCGCCTCCTTCTTCGCCTCCCTTCTTCTCCTGCGCCTTCAACTCCTCGCCTCCACCGCTCCAGTCTCTTGAGGTGGAGGTCCGTCCTGGGGGAGATGTCCGACGTCTTGGTGGTGAGGGAAGAGACGGGGCGGTGGACGAAGGCGGCGTCGGCGATCGCTCCCGTTGGGGAGAGTCGTCGACGGGAAGCACGATGGGCAGGACGTCCTCCGGCTGCCACTCGGCCTCGTACCAAGGCCGAGCCTTGGGGTGGTTGTCCTCGTCGGAGACCGACTCCGGGCTTGAAGGGAGTGAGTACGAAGACATTGTTAGGCTTGAAGGGAGAGAGAGGCAAAGGCTGGAGAGGGATGAGAATATGGAGGAGGAGTGAAGGACTATTTAAAGACACGATTAGACGCGTGAATTTATTTGGGTAGATGAAGCAAACTGTGTGAACACATTGGATAATGAAGTGTAGAAGAGTCGTGCATGGTCAAAGCGGTGTAGAACAGGCATAGGCGTAGGCGTAGGCCGGACAGCTAGTGACACGGAGTACGAGCGCGTGTGCATTCGTCAGTCGATGTGATTCGACGTTGCATGCTTGTATAAAGAAAGAAGAAAGTCCAAAGTCTCCTCGCTAGCTGCATATGCATTGATGCGTATCTTGTGAAAACTAGGCGTGGAGGGCTGCGTCGCTGCAAATGCGACGCGACTCGTACGTGTTTCTGAAACCAGGCGTGGAGGGCTGCGTCGCTGCAAATGCGACGCGACTCGTGTTTCTGAAACAAGGCGTGCAGGGCTGCTGCAAATGCGACGCGACGTTAACTATTTTCTTCTTCTGCATCGGACGGATGCGCTCGCAGCCACAGCGATCCGCTAGACGTTCGTTCTGCGCTCTGATTGGTTGGTACGTTGGCCACAGGGATCGATGGTTCTACATATGATTTCTTTGCTGTTAAGTATTATAAACCATGTTATTTAAATAAAAAATATAATGAAACTTCAGATTTACTACAGCGATGATTTTTATCAGTTTTACATATGATTTTTCTATTAAACCATGTTATTTAAATAAAAAATAAAAAATAGAAGAATTATTCAAAACATAATGAAACTTCAGATTTACACTATACATGTAGAATAGATGTCTAGGAAATTCATTTGGTTGATTTAGAAAATATGCCAAAAAATGTTGAAGCACAAATGGGGGTATTTACCCTAGCTTCGGACCTCATTTGAAGCACATTTCTCACGAGAATTGAGCGATGGTTGCAAATGAGCATAAATAATTCAAAAAATTCAAAATGACATGAATCCAAACGCACAATGTTGTTATATGTGATATAGTCGATTTTTTCATGAAATTTCAAACGGGGGTGTCTACCCTAGCTTCAGACCTCATTTGGAGCACATTTCTCATGAGAATAGAGCGATGGTTTCAAATGAGCTTTAATAATTCAAAAAAAATATCAAATTGACATGAATCCAACGCACAATGCTGTTATATGTGATTTGCCCTAGCTTATGACCTCATTTGAAGCACATTTGCCCAAAATTTTGGAATGACTTAGTTCAACATGCATCATACAACATTATTCAAACATTCTTTTCGCTTTTAATCTACATTCTGGCTCGTGATTGCGTTCAGAAATACTCAAAAATTAAAAAAAACGCGAACTCGTTGAAATATGCTCAAATTCATAGATTCGACGATAGTTTTACAGAAAGCTAGACGGCATGATGCATGCCAGCCTCGACACCTGGGGCATCCTTACAACCCACTCCAAGCAACTCACTCCACATGCAACACTGCACCTTGTTACCCCTGCCCATGAGTGGGCGATGCGTGATCTGGTTTTATATTGCCTTCGAAAGCGGAAGGAACGGCCGAAAACGGGGATTTCCTTGGCCAACTTGTTGTTTCCCATGCCCAAAGTCGAAATCATGATGCATTCCAAGAACCTCGCTTCATTTCAGCAACATTGCACGTGTGGGATCTCAAAAAGCCGCTTCCATTCTCAAGTTGCCTACCAATCTTATGTCGTAGCCGTTTCCGGGCACTTTCGGTCCAGAACATTGTTCCCTTCCACCTAGGATGCCTGGAATACAGCAGAGATGAGAATGTAAGCCACACTTGGCAATGTGGGCCCACACAAAATGCTTGAACCCCATTGCAGGACTTGTATGGTGCCGCCGTTGCGCTGGGTGGCGTCGAAGCACCGGACGTTAACCCGGACGATTCTCGCCGCTTCTCGCTCTTGCATGCCAGCCTCGACACCTGGGGCATCCTTACAACTCACTCCAATGCAACACTGCACCTTGTTACCCCTGCCCATGAGTGGGCGATGCGTGATCTGGTTTTATATTGCCTTCGAAAGCGGAAGGAACGGCCGAAAACGGGGATTTCCTTGGCCAACTTGTTGTTTCCCATGCCCAAAGTCGAAATCATGATGCATTCCAAGAACCTCGCTTCATTTCAGCAACATTGCACGTGTGGGATCTCAAAAAGCCGCTTCCATTCTCAAGTTGCCTACCAATCTTATGTCGTAGCCGTTTCCGGGCACTTTCGGTCCAGAACATTGTTCCCTTCCACCTAGGATGCCTGGAATACAGCAGAGATGAGAATGTAAGCCACACTTGGCAATGTGGGCCCACACAAAATGCTTGAACCCCATTGCAGGACTTGTATGGTGCCGCCGTTGCGCTGGGTGGCGTCGAAGCACCGGACGTTAACCCGGACGATTCTCGCCGCTTCTCGCTCTTGCATGCCAGCCTCGACACCTGGGGCATCCTTACAACCCACTCCAAGCAACTCACTCCACATGCAACACTGCACCTTGTTACCCCTGCCCATGAGTGGGCGATGCGTGATCTGGTTTTATATTGCCTTCGAAAGCGGAAGGAACGGCCGAAAACGGGGATTTCCTTGGCCAACTTGTTGTTTCCCATGCCCAAAGTCGAAATCATGATGCATTCCAAGAACCTCGCTTCATTTCAGCAACATTGCACGTGTGGGATCTCAAAAAGCCGCTTCCATTCTCAAGTTGCCTACCAATCTTATGTCGTAGCCGTTTCCGGGCACTTTCGGTCCAGAACATTGTTCCCTTCCACCTAGGATGCCTGGAATACAGCAGAGATGAGAATGTAAGCCACACTTGGCAATGTGGGCCCACACAAAATGCTTGAACCCCATTGCAGGACTTGTATGGTGCCGTCGTTGCGCTGGGTGGCGTCGAAGCACCGGACGTTAACCGGACGATTCTCGCCGCTTCTCGCTCTTGCATGCCAGCCTCGACACCTGGGGCATCCTTACAACTCACTCCACATGCAACACTGCACCTTGTTACCCCTGCCCATGAGTGGGCGATGCGTGATCTGGTTTTATATTGCCTTCGAAAGCGGAAGGAACGGCCGAAAACGGGGATTTCCTTGGCCAACTTGTTGTTTCCCATGCCCAAAGTCGAAATCATGATGCATTCCAAGAACCTCGCTTCATTTCAGCAACATTGCACGTGTGGGATCTCAAAAAGCCGCTTCCATTCTCAAGTTGCCTACCAATCTTATGTCGTAGCCGTTTCCGGGCACTTTCGGTCCAGAACATTGTTCCCTTCCACCTAGGATGCCTGGAATACAGCAGAGATGAGAATGTAAGCCACACTTGGCAATGTGGGCCCACACAAAATGCTTGAACCCCATTGCAGGACTTGTATGGTGCCGCCGTTGCGCTGGGTGGCGTCGAAGCACCGGACGTTAACCCGGACGATTCTCGCCGCTTCTCGCTCTTGCATGCCAGCCTCGACACCTGGGGCATCCTTACAACCCACTCCAAGCAACTCACTCCACATGCAACACTGCACCTTGTTACCCCTGCCCATGAGTGGGCGATGCGTGATCTGGTTTTATATTGCCTTCGAAAGCGGAAGGAACGGCCGAAAACGGGATTTCCTTGGCCAACTTGTTGTTTCCCATGCCCAAAGTCGAAATCATGATGCATTCCAAGAACCTCGCTTCATTTCAGCAACATTGCACGTGTGGGATCTCAAAAAGCCGCTTCCATTCTCAAGTTGCCTACCAATCTTATGTCGTAGCCGTTTCCGGGCACTTTCGGTCCAGAACATTGTTCCCTTCCACCTAGGATGCCTGGAATACAGCAGAGATGAGAATGTAAGCCACACTTGGCAATGTGGGCCCACACAAAATGCTTGAACCCCATTGCAGGACTTGTATGGTGCCGCCGTTGCGCTGGGTGGCGTCGAAGCACCGGACGTTAACCGGACGATTCTCGCCGCTTCTCGCTCTTGCATGCCAGCCTCGACACCTGGGGCATCCTTACAACCCACTCCAAGCAACTCACTCCACATGCAACACTGCACCTTGTTACCCCTGCCCATGAGTGGGCGATGCGTGATCTGGTTTTATATTGCCTTCGAAAGCGGAAGGAACGGCCGAAAACGGGGATTTCCTTGGCCAACTTGTTGTTTCCCATGCCCAAAGTCGAAATCATGATGCATTCCAAGAACCTCGCTTCATTTCAGCAACATTGCACGTGTGGGATCTCAAAAAGCCGCTTCCATTCTCAAGTTGCCTACCAATCTTATGTCGTAGCCGTTTCCGGGCACTTTCGGTCCAGAACATTGTTCCCTTCCACCTAGGATGCCTGGAAACACAGAGATGAGAATGTAAGACACTTGGCAATGTGGGCCCACACAAAATGCTTGAACCCCATTGCAGGACTTGTATGGTGCCGTCGTTGCGCTGGGTGGCGTCGAAGCACCGGACGTTAACCGGGACGATTCTCGCCGCTTCTCGCTCTTGCATGCCAGCCTCGACACCTGGGGCATCCTTACAACCCACTCCAAGCAACTCACTCCACATGCAACACTGCACCTTGTTACCCCTGCCCATGAGTGGGCGATGCGTGATCTGGTTTTATATTGCCTTCGAAAGCGGAAGGAACGGCCGAAAACGGGGATTTCCTTGGCCAACTTGTTGTTTCCCATGCCCAAAGTCGAAATCATGATGCATTCCAAGAACCTCGCTTCATTTCAGCAACATTGCACGTGTGGGATCTCAAAAAGCCGCTTCCATTCTCAAGTTGCCTACCAATCTTATGTCGTAGCCGTTTCCGGGCACTTTCGGTCCAGAACAGTGTTCCCTTCCACCTAGGATGCCTGGAAAACAGCAGAGATGAGAATGTGGGCCCACACAAAATGCTTGAACCCCATTGCAGGACTTGTATGGTGCCGTCGTTGCGCTGGGTGGCGTCGAAGCACCGGACGTTAACCGGGACTATTCTCGCCGCTTCTCGCTCTTGCATGCCAGCCTCGACACCTGGGGCATCCTTACAACCCACTCCAAGCAACTCACTCACATGCAACACTGCACCTTGTTACCCCTGCCCATGAGTGGGCGATGCGTGATCTGGTTTTATATTGCCTTCGAAAGCGGAAGGAACGGCCGAAAACGGGGATTTCCTTGGCCAACTTGTTGTTTCCCATGCCCAAAGTCGAAATCATGATGCATTCCAAGAACCTCGCTTCATTTCAGCAACATTGCACGTGTGGGATCTCAAAAAGCCGCTTCCATTCTCAAGTTGCCTACCAATCTTATGTCGTAGCCGTTTCCGGGCACTTTCGGTCCAGAACAGTGTTCCCTTCCACCTAGGATGCCTGGAAAACAGCAGAGATGAGAATGTGGGCCCACACAAAATGCTTGAACCCCATTGCAGGACTTGTATGGTGCCGTCGTTGCGCTGGGTGGCGTCGAAGCACCGGACGTTAACCGGGACTATTCTCGCCGCTTCTCGCTCTTGCATGCCAGCCTCGACACCTGGGGCATCCTTACAACCCACTCCAAGCAACTCACTCAACATGCAACACTGCACCTTGTTACCCCTGCCCATGAGTGGGCGATGCGTGATCTGGTTTTATATTGCCTTCGAAAGCGGAAGGAACGGCCGAAAACGGGGATTTCCTTGGCCAACTTGTTGTTTCCCATGCCCAAAGTCGAAATCATGATGCATTCCAAGAACCTCGCTTCATTTCAGCAACATTGCACGTGTGGGATCTCAAAAAGCCGCTTCCATTCTCAAGTTGCCTACCAATCTTATGTCGTAGCCGTTTCCGGGCACTTTCGGTCCAGAACAGTGTTCCCTTCCACCTAAGATGCCTGAAAAACAGCAGAGATGAGAATGTAAGCCATTTTTGTCTTCAATTTTAGTCTTCAATTTTAACCATTTTTGTGCAAAAAATATGGAAAAACAACTATACAAAAAGAAACCCTAGATTCACGCGTGCACATTGCGTCAGAGGGAGAGCAAAAGGGAAACTCCATAAATACACGGTTTGACGCATATCCACTTCCTTCCTTCCTCCGTCTCTGCATCAACTTTTCCCCAAAAAACGCATCCTCCCCTCCACTTCCACCGCAAAACCCTCGACGGTTCCCCTGCCCTTCCCATCCGCCATGAAGAGATCACGCGAAAGCTTCGACGCCGAGGAAGGTAATGAGGTGGCGTCCGTCGTCGGCGAGCCATCTTCTGCTGTCGTCCCAGCCGCGGCCAGCTCTGGTACAGTGGCTGCTGCTTCGGGCGAAGATGGCCCATCCCACGCCGCCGTGCCATCTGACCTCGAGGCTGCGTACAAGGAGATTGACGAAAGCTACGACCAATCAGCTGAATACGCCATGTGGGGGGCCATCTCCGCTAAGCTGACCAACGCTCCGAACGCCGCGCCGCCCGCTGCGCCGACTGCCGCGCCGACTGAGGTAGTAGATCTATTTTTAGTGAACTTGCCATGTATTTTTGATAATGCCCTTGTATTCACAGACTGGTAGTAGATCGATTTTGCTTTGCACTATGTGGTTGTTCATGTTTGCCACTTATTTTGGTTGTGAGTTGTGACTTCTGAGTGTTGAGAGAACTAAGATAGAAACCTCTATGTGTGTGCCTAGGAAATTTATTTTGTTCTATGGTGGATTGGAGCACAACCTGATGGTACCGTGTGTGTGCCTAGGAAATTTATTTTGTTCTATGGTGGATTGGAGCACAACCTGATGGTACCGTGTGTGTGCCTAGGAAATTTATTTTGTTCTATGGTGGATTGGAGCACAACCTGATGGTATTGCATGCACGTGTGTGCCTAGGAAATTTCTTTTATTTTTTGATGGATTGGAGCACAACCTGGTATATATGCACGTGTGTGCCTAGGCAATTTTATTTCTCACCTGTTATTTACATTAGTTCAAATGCCATTGTATATCTCATCATGTAATAATTACAACTGCAACTTCATATGTAATGTTCAAATAATTGTACAGTGTTTTATCATCCTAGATTCTCCTATTTATGATGTTACAACCTATTTTGGGTTGCAATAATCTTCACATTATTTCAACTTCAATTTCATATCTCATTTTCTAATAATTGTACACTCTGTACTATGTTTTAATAAAATTCAATTAATATAGCTTGGGTAATTTGATGCGCAAGATTTTAGTTACTCCCTCCGATCCATATTAATGGTCGCTAAATCGGATGTATCTAGACATATTTTAGTGCTAGATACATCCGATTTAGCGACTATTAGTATGGATCGGAGGGAGTATCTGTTTTTGTTATGAAATACTGGGGCATATTACTCTATGGTTGCATGGCACATTGACATCAATGAGCACCATTCTATGTGGTAGAATCGAAAAAAATTCCTCATTGCAAGAGTTAGCGGTCTAGCATACATAGAAATTGTATTTTTGATAGTGGCCTTGTATTCAAAAAAGAGAGAGTAGATCGATTTTGCTTTCAAATATTATTCTGTTATTTCTCAACTGTTATTTACATTAGTTCAAATGCCATTTTATATCTCATCATGTAATAATTACAACTGCAACTTCATATCTAATGTTGAAATAATTGTATAGTGTGTTATCATCCTAGATTCTCCTATTTATGGTGTTACAACCTTTTTTTGGGTTGCAGTAATCTTCACATTATTTCAACTTCAATTTCATATCTCATTTTGTAATAATTGTACACTCTGTACTTTGTTTAATTAAAATTCAATGAATATAGCTTGGGTAATTTGATCCGCAAGATTTTAATTATCTGTTTTTGTTATGAAATACTGGGGCATATTACTCTATGGTTGCATGGCACATTGACATCAATTAGCACCATTCTATGTGGTAGAATCGAAATAAATTCCTCTTTGGAAGAGATAGCGGTCTTGCATACATAGAAATTTTATTTTTGATAGTGGTCTTTTATTCAAAGAAAGAGGGAGTAGATCGATTTTGCTTTTTAATTTTATTGTTTTATTTCTCAAGTGTTATTTACATTAGTTCGAATGCCATTTTATATCTCATCATGTAATAATTACAACTGCAACTTCATATCTAATGTTGAAATAATTGTGTAGCGTGTTATCATCCTAGATTCTCCTATTTATGGTGTTACAACCTTTTTTGGGTTAATCTTCAAATTATTTCATCTGCAATTTCATATCTCATTCTGTAATAATTGGTCACAGTAGCTTTTAGGTTAATTAAACGTGCATGCCTACATGGATTCTAATTATCAGATTTGGTTATGATATACTAGGTTTAGTATAGGTTGCACATTTCATATCCATTTGAATTCTTCGGCAATAAATGATATAAAAGTTAAAAACGAATGAGCAACTTCAGTTTTCAGTTAACATATTGGCTTATTGCATTTTAGGAGCCGAGAGTTGAAGAAGAGTCATCTGATGGCGGACTGGCCTTGTCAGATGGTCATGGTTCTGGGGATGGAGGCTCTGGAGAAGATGATGAAGATTTTGAAGAAGTACCTCCAACATCACCAAATGTTGATGAAAAATCAGCTTGCAACGTCCATGTCTCCAATCTGGTGATACTTCAGCTAAAGGAGCAAAAGGGGGTGCACACCGACTTTGTTCTTCAAGCTGTGGTAAAGCCGAACCAGCGACCATCGTCTTTCATGGTTTCGCGTGTACTCCTTAGCAAGTTGGGTACTACCAACTGGCGCATTGTCCAGTCTCACGAAGAGGGAGACTCCGCGTATCTTTACATCAAGATGCGTAGACAGGATGTGCTAAGGTGTCACGGGAAGAGGTACGAGTGGGAGGGAGAACAAGTCACCTTCCGTAAGGTGAATAGACTCATTCCACTCATACCTGATCCATGGAAGCTGGCCCAGTTCACAAGATCTTCTAAGTTGTGCCTGTGAAGACAATGTTTCTTTTGTTTAAACTATGTGTTGCTTCCAGTACTCCTGCATGATGCACTATGTGAAACATTATGTCCTTTTTATGTTATCGTTTAGCAGAGCTTATTAATATTGTTAAAGAGTTGTTTCTTTTTTGGAGGGCACGCAATTGGCACCTGATTTTTATAGGAGATAGTGGTTTGAGTACATGAACTTGACAGTTCGTTGCGAGCAACACTATCACTTACACCACTCCACACCGGCTAGTCCGAGAACTGTCCCACAGACTCAAAAACAAACACAAGAGAAGGCCTTTCCTAAACAAAGATCAGAGCCGCGTCGCCACAGATGCTGGTGCCTCTTAGGAATAACAAACTCCATCTTGACATCCCTAGTCGTCGAACCACCCAAAGGAGAATGGCGGCAGGACTAGTTCTGCCTCGAGGAGGGAACTACTCGAACACCGCCAGCGAGGAGAGTTGTCATTGAGTTCAAACCAGACTTCACGTAGCATAATTTGCACTACTAGTTAGATATAGCACTTGCAATATGAACAAAAGTACCAAGATTAATCCATAGCTCAAAAGTAGCATATGTACTACTCGAATAAATTTACATATACTCTAATTACAAAGAACAAAAGTAGCATATATACTACGCCGCAGCAGGTGATCTAGTGCCAAGTGTGGGTCGCCCTCGCCCTCCTTGATCTGCCTCCCTCCTCGGCCTTCTTGGCGTCACTCATGGGTTTGAGCTTACGGTACAACTCTAGGGAGAGGAACCCATCAATTGCAGCATAGGTGATGTGTTCCATGTCTAGCATTTGGTTGTCCCAGTAGCTGTGCCACGGTAATCCTTCTTCTTCATGTTTTTGTAGACGGGATCAATAAATTTTGCTGCCATGGTAGCCATTCCAACTTTCTTTTCTTTGAACACATGAAAGTATAAATCTTGGATATCCTCATAATTTTCTTTTGGAATAGAAAAATTCCAGGTTCTCGCAAACATTTTCTTGTCGTTGTTGGTGTCAACACTTGCAAATTTGACGCCGCCAAAACGAAAAAGATCAGCCAGCGTCGCAGATTGCCACGAGTCACCACTGAAGTACACAAGTAACAAGAGTTTAGAAAAGTACTACTCCCTCCGATCCGAAAAAAAGTGCGTGAGAAAACTGTTACGCATGCATGTCTGGATGAGTACTAGTTGCAAAAATCTAGATGAGTACTAGTTGCCGAAAAAAAGAGGAAAAAAGTAGTAGTAACACCAATCACAAGAACCAGGAATAACCAAATAGCAATCACAAGAACATGGCGGCGGAGCAGATGAGTACTAGTTGCAGAAAACAAGAGGAAAAATGACTTTAACCTGGAGTGATGGTACACCAGGACGTGGCGGCGTAATGCAAGCTGAAGGACGGCGACCTTCTTCTCGATATCAACCTTGTGGGATGTGTACTCGAAATCGAGCCCCATGAACCTTTCTTCTCCGCTATCAATCCACTGCTCGTACATGTCTACGACACGCTGCACCTCGGCAGGGTCGTTGGTGTACGTGACGTCGATGCTTTCCTCGCCATGGATGGGGACCTTAATCGTGCGGCAGAAATACTTCTGTTCGTCCATTCTTGGAAGAAGAAGAGAGGGGACAGGATGGAAGAAGAAGAGACTGGAGTGCAGCGGTTGGAAGAGATGCAGTGGTGAATACGAATGGAAGTACAGGGGAGTATTAATATTAATTCTGTACGGAGCAGACTCGAAGTGGTTTCCGTGTGAAATCGATAGAAAAAAAATTGGGAAGCACCTGTGCCGTGTGTGTACATAGACCTACTAAACCTACACAATGGCCAGCGCGGCCCACGATTTGTCCCATAGTACTCACTTGTTTGTGGGCCCAAACTAATAAGCATATTTTTAATGTACTAAACCTACACAATGGCCAGCGCGGCCCACGATTTGTCCCATCAAAACAGCTAGTCTACGGCCTGACCTAAGGCAGCGTGCGTGTAATCATTCTCCCACAGAAAACCGCCGACTTCACACGCCTCCCTCGCCACGTGTTCGCCGCCGCCTGCCCTTCCGCACAAGTTTGACCTAGAATTTTTAGTCTACCGGCCGGCGCACCCTCCACTTCGATCATGAAGCCAACCAAAGACGTGCCAACTTGATCTTACGCATCCTTTTGCATCTTTGATCGTGATTATCACACCAGATCTGATCGTTTTTGTTCGTTTTTTCTCGCAGTGTCCAGTTTGTTTTGACAAACTAGGGATGTGTGGCAGTGATGACATGACGACTGATTATTTCGTCATAACCCTTGTAGAGGGATTTGAGGAGAAGACGGTAAGGATTCTAATCTACTCATGTACAAATTGGATTTGGATTTTTCGTGATTATTCACATGTAATATACGTAGCATATCTACCGGTCCTAGCTAGTAGTCATTGTGTCATGTGTTAATCATTGATGTAATATACGTAGCTGATCTAGCTAGCAAATTTTTTGGGACTGTGATCTCTAGTAGTTATGGACGTGTTTTTTTTTATGAACTACCTACATGCAATTTCAATACTTGAAGGGTACCATTCTGAAACTATGAGTGCATGTTCAGTTATTTGCAGTACAGGACTATTGCTTCAATGTCCAATTATAGGAAAAAGTACAAATAGCTACTCTTGTAGGATATATCTACTTTTAGTAAGTCCAATTTACTACTTGCTCATAATTTAATAAAATACATGCTCTTATTTAGGTGATCCCCTGCTACATCAGACAATATTTCTTAAGAATGCATGCTGTTTTCCCTATGGAGGACAGAAATTTTCAAGCCACACTGATTACCAAGGAAGGATTCTCGTTTATAGTTGAGCTTAGCAACATCGACGGGATAACCTTTCTGAAGGGAAATTACTGGAAAGAATTTGTAGGGTTTACAAACTTGAAGTTGGTATGGAGCTTGTTTTCAAGACCGACACACAAAGAGGCCAAACTGAGGTCATAACCGGAAATGACCCAATCACCCATCCGTGTAAGTTCTTACTTAAAAAAAATTATGTTGTGCACATAAACATTAATATATTACTTGGTTGCGGCATGTGTAATCCACTAATTTCAGGCGTATTACATTTTTACAGCATACTACCACATGTCCCCTGAGAGGCGTCACATTGTTGACTCACTCTCTAGCACTGATGGGACCATGATTAACTGGAGGATGATGGAGACGGTGATCGACGCTGTTGAAAACTTGGATTACACTGTTCTATTCCACAGAGCTGGAGAGTATGAGGAAGCAGAATTGGTTGTCGGGGTGCTGCATACTCTGAATTGGACAAACAGCGAGAACTTCAATAAACATGTGGTAAATCTTTAAGAACACATCTTCTCTTATGCGCAAAGTAATACGTGTACACTTGTTCTATTTTCTTTCTTTTAACATGATTATTTCCCGATAGCTTTTTTCTTGACTATAAGTCTTTGCATGCAACAGAAAATCCCAAGCCGTCTGATTCCTGCACATATGGCAAGAAATGGTACAATCACTATTGTTTGCTACCCGAGAACTGAGGTGACATCGACATATTCAATTTCTGATCTTGATGGTCGCTTGTGCGTCAGCGGGTGGAAAGAGTTCATGGCGAAGGAAAGTCATCTCAAACAGGGTGACAAGATGCTGTTATTGCTATACCAGTGCGCTGAAGGGCTCTACTTGTTTGCTACCCATGTCCCTGAAGTTGGTCTGTAATAGGAATGCAGTGATATTGATGGTTTCTGTGTGCAACTATATGCATGCAGCCCCGTTGCTACAATATAAAAACCGTGTTAAGACTCTATATTAGATTGTTGAATTCTCACACAATTTAAATGTTATGTTCTTTTAGTTTTACTACTTTCATGATGTCATTTTGATTTTTATGCTGAGCTTTACCATTTTTGCTTTACCATATGACTCATAAAAATGTAAACAAGGGTGCAAACCACACATGCTCAATGGAAAAAATATCCAGTGATACTAGCCCTTGTTCTCCCATGCTACCATTTTAAAAAATCAACTATAGATGTTTCATAAAATTCCGGAAAAAATTATTAATGTTCCCAAAGAATTTGTGTACATAATGTAAAAAATAACCAGGTCCAAATTCGACCTACACATTGAGAAACAAAAAGTACAAATCAGCAAATATGCACTATATATTCACATTTGGATTTGTCTTTTTGGTTAGTCAATATTACTTTCGTATCTGGACATAAAATTATTACACATTGTTGTAACTCTACTCGTGATTTTTCCTAGATTTTTTTGAATCACCAAAACTTCATTTATTCGAAACGGTACCATGGTAGCATGCAAGAGGGCTAGTATCACAGGATATTCTCCCCATGCTCTGGCGAAATAGGCTGAACCACCGCTATATTAATATAGCAACCACCCGGTGCAACAGTTTTGATACAACGCCGGCTGAGGCGACAACCAATAAACGCAAAAGAAGAAAAGAAAAGGAGACGCAAGTGGATCGACGAAACGACCACTGCGCCCACCTACAAACTACAACCAAGCTGCTAGCACCGGGACGTCAAATACCAATCAACACCTTCAACATGGATAGTCGCGCTTCTAGGGTTTCCCCGGCACATCGGGGCGGCGGATGCAGGGTAGACGCGATGCCCTTCATGAAGGGAGGATGCCACCCGATGGCGACACCGCTCTAATATCGGTACTCCGACAAGGATTTCTCCCAAACACACCCTCACCACCATCCTTGACGATCCGTCGCCTAGGTGCCTCGCAACGACCGGACGAACCGACCACCAGCATGCGACACCACGGTGCGACAACATTTAACCAGGATGAGGGAATCAAATGTGTTGGGCACGGTTTATCATTGGCTTCATCATTAAGGACCAATTTACGAAAGATCAAATGTGGAGGCACGTTCACATGATGAAAATTTTGAGGAAAACCGTTTATACTCTAATTTAATCGATTGCTACACGCACACCAACTGCTACACACACGAACTCGAGTCCTCTCCCTCTCCACCCCCCGATTCCCCACCGCCGCCACGGCTAGCCCTCTCCGCCCCCAGATCCCCCACCGACACCCGGCGGAACGACGCCGCGACAAACGCCGCCGCAACCGCCACCGTCGTCCTCGCGCCGTCAGCCGTCGCGCCGCAGGTAAGTTTCCCCGGCCGCCGTACCTTTCATTGTTAGGTTTAGATGTAGATTGAGTTATATGTTACTCTTTGATTCATAGGAATGCCATAGGAATTTTGTAGGATTAGATCCTATAGGAATTTTTCCTATATTGCTTGTTTGATTCACAGGATCATATCCTATAGGAAATATTCCCGTAGAAATCTTGTAGTACAAATCCTATAGGAAAAGAACATTAGGTCCAACCTCATGGAAAAATTCCTTCACACAATCAAAGGAAAATGCTCTTCTCATAGGAATCATTTGGCCATACCATACCAATCCTACAAGTTTCCTATCCCTACACTTTTCCTATCATATGAATCAAAGGAGCCCTATTATTGTGATTTTAGATGTAGATCGACTTAGGAATTAGATTTTCATTGTTAGATTTAAGTTTATTCAGCCACCAAAATTAGATGTACATTGTTAGATTTAAGTTGGTTTTTGAATGGTAAATGGTTAGATGTGTATCTGAATTCAGTGTATGGAACGCACCACCGCAGGCAATGGATGTATGTGAACAGTGTGGCTACAAGGAGTGCATGAACAAGAAATTTACCATTGTTCTACCAGAGGGGTTTGAAAACAGATTGGTATATACTTTAGGTCAATCTACTTTTTGAAAACTGACAATAAATTTGTACTAAAAATGTGTACTTCTTTTTTTTTACAGATCATACCTTGCAGATTCAGGCGTGACTTTTTGGAGCATATTCAAGTTGCAATTTGGGACCACCCTAGAACTCTCGAGGTGAACTTGGTGAGCTGGAGAGTGCCAGAGCACCAGCACAAAGTTGTAGTCACACATGAGGATGGAAAAACATACTTCAGTGGTCAGCAATGGGGCCAGCTTGTGGAACGCTACGAGATGGATCCAACAGGGAGATTGACATTCTATCTCGATGAAGGTGATGTGTCCACCTACTTCCTCTACGATCGACCTGACGATGCTGAAGACACCGAAGATGATGTTCCCATAGCTCCCTACTGAGGATACACATGTTGTCATTATTCAGTCAGATGATGAGTAGGTATCGTGGTTGTAGCTGAGAGTTCTAGCTTTATGCGAACTTTTAGATTACATGTTAATGTTGAGTACTATCTGGTTGAATCTTTGAATGTTTATGCGGTTTTTTTTAATGCTTGTTATGTTATCTCATAATTGAATACCATTTGTGCGCTTCTAGTCAATATTACATACCCTTTTTATTTACCGATTTCTATAGGATAGTGATGTGGACTATGACATCAACGCCAATGATCATGTAGTATAACCTGTGTCGATTCCAGAAACACGCCAGTGGACACCTAGATAGCAGGGGTGTACGAGTTTCATGCCAGAACTGAAGAAAAACCACACCAATAACAGGGCTTTTCCGACTAGTGTTGAATATTAACACAACAATGCATTTCGAAATGAATTAATTTAATCATAAAATGAAACTAGTAAAACTTAATAGAGCATTTATAATACTTGAACGTTATTGCCAAGGGAAAAACATATTGTTCACAAGGCAAATGGGCTGTGAAGACAAATTGTACAATTAATAGGCCCATACTCCGGTTGGGCCATTGGGCGAGCGAAAGGGCTACGTTTGTCCGCCCGGTCTCCTCCAAACTGCCCTGCCCCCGCACGACAACGCCGCTCTATCCGTTCTCAGGCGACTTCGCCGCCGTATCGGCCCTGCGCGACCGATCAATCCGCCACTATTACCTCGCCGCCATCCGAACTCGATTAGCGTAAACTATTGAACTGCCGCCAACGCTGCCCCGCCGACTTGTACTCAACCGCTGCTTCCGCCGCTCGTCAGACGCAATTACAAGGTTTGTACCAATACTGATGAAATCCTTGGTTTCCATCCTGCCGGTTCGATGAAGTTAATGGCGATTGCAATTGCTGTCAGATAGACTAGCTGCTTGTGTTCACATATGCGTGTCTGTTTTATCAGTTTCAGTTGTAAGTGTTAGTTTAATATTCATATTAATGTCAGGAATTCAGGTACGAACTAGGTTTTATATTTTCATAGCCATGTCAGTTTCAGGTGTAAGTGTTAGTTTCAATCTAACGCTGTGTTGTGAAGTAATGTCTAATGTAATCCCCTGCAATTCTTACTTACTTGAAAGACCAGTATGCCTGTCTCTCTGATGTATTTGTTGTTTCGAAATACTTTTGTGTGAACTAATGCTGCTCCTTCTTTTTTACAAGACCGGCTAAACGGAGATAACGCAAAATGTCACAAGACAAGAGCTGGATGGAGAAGGATAGAGATTCTGTGGAGTGGCAAAGTGGCATCGAGAGTTTCTTGGAACTTAGTTTTGATGGTGCTGAACCAGACGCAAGAAACTTTTGCCCGTGTACGAAATGTCTGAATAATGCTCAGAAAACTAAAAAGGAGATCCATATGCACTTGCTTAAGAATGGGATGGATCCGTCCTACAAAAAATGGGTATTCCATGGTGAACCCGAGGAGGACAACATGTCTGAAGATTCTGATGATGAAGACGATGCAGGTGGTGGTGAAGGGATATGTGACATGCTCGATACTCTGATAAGGGCCACAAAAGTGGGAAGTAATGCAGGAGACACGAGCGGTGATGGAATGAAACAGGAGCCAAATGCATCTGCAAAGGCGTTCTACAAACTATTGGAAGAGGGAAAAACATCGTTGTACCCAGGTTGTGAGGAGGTCACAAAGATATCTTTCATTGTGAAGCTTTACCAAATCAAGTGCGTGTCTGGGATGACCAACAGAGCATGTGACTTAATGCTGCGGATGTTCACGGAGGTGCTGCCAAAGGGTCACTGCATTCCTACTAATCTCGCACAAGTAAGGAAGGTCATTCGAGAGTTTGGACTGGATTACAAGAAGATACACGCGTGCTATAATGATTGTGTGCTATTCCGTAATGAGCATGCTGATGCCCAAGAATGCCCTGTCTGTCATACGTCTCGATGGAAATCAAGTCCAACCGTAGACAAAGCTGATTCATCGATCCGTAAATCAAAGAAGCAAGTGCCACAGAAAGTTCTATGGTATTTCCCACTCATTCAAAGACTGCAAAGGCTGTACATGACAGAAGATATGTCAACTGATATGAAATGGCATAAGGAGAAACGTAAAGATGATGGCATAATGAGGCATCCTGCAGATTCGAAGGCCTGGAAAAGCCTTGATGAAAGATATAGTCAGAAAGAATTCGCAAAAGATGCTCGCAGTGTTCGGCTTGGCCTTGCTTCAGATGGATTCAACCCCTTTGGTCTCATGAGTATATCACACACTACATGGCCTGTCATTCTGATCCCATATAACTTGCCACCATGGATGTGTATGAAACAAGAGAACTGGATAATGTCAATGATTATTCCAGGACCAAAGTCAGCAGGAAATAACATTGATGTGTACTTACAGCCTTTGATTGATGAACTGTTAGTTCTATGGGAGGATGGTGTTGAAGCATATGATGCTGCAACTAAACAAAATTTCAAGTTGTATGCATGCGTGTTGTGGACCATCAATGACTACCCGGCTTACGCAATGCTGAGTGGTTGGAGCACAAAAGGCAAGCTAGCATGCCCTTACTGCCACAAGCATACAGACTTTTTATGGCTCCGGTATGGTAGAAAGCATTGCTACATGGGACACCGACGTTTTCTACGGAAACAACACAAATGGCGTCGAAACAAGGTTATGTTCAACAACAAGCCAGACCATAGAGACGCCCCGGTGCCACTTACAGGCAATGAAGTTCTAAAGGAGCTTGATAGCATTCAGCATGAACCATTTGGGCGGTCAAATAAGAGAAAGCGACCGGAAACTAATCCCTGGCACAATTGGCGGAAGAAAAGTGTGTTCTTCCAGCTCCCGTATTGGCAGCACTTGCTCGTGAGGCACAATTTGGATGTTATGCACATCGAGAAGAACATTTGTGACAGCATTCTGGGTACTTTGCTTGAGATGGATGGGAAAACAAAGGATGGTACGAAGGCTCCTAGATTTGGAGTTTTTGAAAATTAGGGAGGATCAGCACGCAAAGCCCGCCGGTAAGGATAAGTACAAACTTAAGAAAGGCGTGTATGCTTTAAAAAGGAAGAGAAGATAATGCTGCTCAGGTTTCTGCAGAGCATACGGATGCCTGATGGCTATGCTTCACACATTAAGCGATGTGTGGTCCTCGAGCAGTGCAAGTTTAGTGGACTCAAAACTCACGACTGCCATGTTATATTACAGAAACTTCTTCCTATTGCGTTGCGCAAGCTTCTGCCAGAGAATGTCCTTACCCCATTGCTTCAGCTCAGTAAATTCTTTTCCGATTTATGCTCCAAGGAGTTAAGGGATGACGATCTGTTGAATTTGGACGAAAAAATTGCAGTAATTCTATGTCAGCTAGAGATGATATATCCACCAGCTTTCTTTGATATTATGATGCATCTCCCAATTCATCTAGCTCGAGAAGCATGGTTTGCAGGGCCTGTACAGTATAGATGGATGTATCCGGTTGAGAGATACCTGCGTACGTTGAAGGGATATGTACGTAACAAGGCTCATCCAGAAGGTTCAATTGCAGAGGGGTACATACTTGAAGAGTGCATGACGTTCTGCAGTCGATTCGTTAAAGGCTCGCCTACAAAAATAAGTCAGTCCGAACGCCATGCAGATGGAGCTACAGATGAGGCACCAACAGGGATTAGCATAATGAGTGCAGTTGATTACTCCAAGAAAGGTTTTGCCCGTGAATCACTGTCTTTGGAAGCTCTTAATCAAATGAGGCACTACATAATAACAAACTGCGAGGAAACCGAGCCATGGATTCAGTAAGGAAACTTATGTATTTGTTTCATATCATGATATGCATTAACACTTTGGTTATGAAGTAACCATATATCATTTCTTTTTGAAGGGAACATATTGACGAGCTCAAAAAGAACAATTGTCCTAATCCTAAAAAGAAACACAAGGAAGATTTTGTTGGCTGGTTCGAAAGACGGGTAAGTTACTTTAGCATTTTCATAAATGTTTCTCGTAATAAAAAAACAATGGTGTATAGTACACTCACACATATTCTATTCCATGAAACAGATCACACAACTCCATAAAGATGGGAAGGTCAACAGTCTGTTGTATACACTAGCTAAAGGGCCTGATCAAATTGCTCGTGTGTTCAACCGTACAGTACTGAATGGATATTACTTTCGTAATACCGAAATAGAGCTTGACTTGAGTACCCAAAATAGTGGCGTCGTAGTCAACGCGCAAGGAAGCACCAGCAGTACTGATTATTATGGGGTGATAAAGAAAATCATATTTCTTGACTTTCCTCCTGATAAGGAGGTTGTTCTATTGCAGTGCGACTGGTTCGACGTGCCTCCTGCCAATAGAAATCATAGTAAGGGGTATAGGAGGGACAAGTATGGAATTATTGACCTCGACACTAGTGTACACCGATTCACGGAAGACCCTTACATTCTAGGCATCCAAGCTGCACAGGTTTTCTATGTGAGAGATGTGAAGAGCCCTAATTGGGCAAGTGCTATAAAAATGAATCCACGCAATTTGTTTGCTCCTTCGGTTTTAAATGGTGCAGACCTAGATGATCTTGCAGAAGGAGATGAACGTGGTGATGCAGATGTACAGGATGTCGTCGATGCAGGAATTACAGTTCCAGAATTTACTTTCCTGACGATATTACTACTTGGTGCAGAAATGATGATGAAGGAACCAGCGTTGATGTTTCAGTCATAAATAATTTAAGACCTGCTGATTTTGACGAAGACCAAGTCGAATATGATGCTGATACTGATGATGATGAGGCTTACATAAATGATGGTCATGTTGCTCCTTTGGTAGAAGATGAATTGGATGATGACCATGGATTCTTTGTGTAGGCTGTCTCTGCACTGTTTGCCTTAAAGGTTTTGCCATGAACATGCATGGATGAAAGATCGTGTAATAACATAATTTTTGTTTAAAGATTCCAAAGTTCCAGTGTTTAGAAATTTTGAATTTCCATGATAAATGTACTAGTGAAATTGCGTCTTATATGAGTTCTTGATTGATTATTAAGTACTGTCACTAGTTGCAACATTAGTAAAATGCTAAGTGCTGCAGAAATTCAGTTGCAAACAATATTAAAAAAAATAATGTGCTCACCAAACTGAGATACTGGACCAAAAATGAAGTGTAGTCCTAAGAAAATTGCAACAGTGATCAAGGGCACGGCCCATGAGGCCCGTTAAGCTAGTCTATGAATGGTCGTTGCAAAATAACTTGTTCATTTTCGCAACAGTACGGTGATTGTTGCTTTACCGTTAACCTATTACCATACGACCCAAATTGTCGCAGTAAACAATAGGTATTGCCGCAGGGTAAATTTGAGGCGAAAAACATATGGTATTGCCACACGAAAAATTTGGTTGCAATAGTTAGCTTTTTTTTTTGCAACAATATTTGTAACTACCGCAACACAAATAAAGATGTTGCAATAAATGACTAAATATCACCACGAATGCTTATTTCGTTGGAATACCATGTCTCTAAGGCAACAAAAGGAGTGCCTCGCGCAACGAAAATACTCTGTCGCAAAAACGCGGCTGTATTCCAACAGCAGTACAAATCGTGGCAATAGGAGGCCTCTACCGCAACAAAACGACAATTTATCGCCACCAAAATGAGTCGTGGAAATACGAGTGCCCTATCACCACAATCTGAGAGGTCGTGGTAATTTGTGATTATATCGCAACGAAAAAAAAACGTAGCTACAGATTTCGTTGCAAGAGACCGATTCTCTTGTAGTGTAAATACGTAAATCATACAAATCAAAATTTGTTTTGGTAAATAAAAACAATAGGCTCACCAAGGTTGTGTCGGTGATGGGGCGATCGACGGTAGTGAGGAAGGGGACAAGGCGCGCGACACTAAAAAAAGCACAAATCATAATTAATTTTGAGCTCAAATTGCATCAATTTGTATACATAACAAAATGAATAACAAATTCTAGCTTAGCTAGGCATTTCATCAAACACCTAGCTAGCACAACAAAAATGAAATGAGCAAGAAAACGAGCAAAACTTGCAATGCCGGAAGAGGGAACGTTGATGCTAACCGTAGAACCGATGGGTACCAACAATCTTGACAAATGGTGGAGAAAATGGGGATGGATTAGACCTCACAAGAGGAAGGAGAGAGCAAAAATGGAGTTGAGCTAGAGCTGGAAAAAATGGAGCTGAGCTCGGGGTGGTATATATGTAGGGTTTAGGGGAGGGCTTTAGGACCGGTTTGTGTTACAAACCGGTTCTAAAGGATATGACAGCGGGACCCGCAGTAGCTGCAAAAAATGAGAAAAGCTGTAACACCGGTTTGTGATACAAACCGGTTCTAAAGGGTCTGCCCCTGGGCCCCCCTCCCTGCAGCAAATGACCCGCAAGGCCTTTAGGACAGGTTTGTGTTACAAACCGGTCCTAAAGGCCTTGCGGCCATTTGCTGCATGGGTGGGGCCCAGGGAACAGACTCTTTTGAACCGGTTTGTATCACATCCGGTTCCATTGTGCTTGGCTCAATGCCCTGTTTTCTACTAGTGTGTGCTCTAATAGCAGGCAAGCGGAAGCAGGAGATACGGGAGGATACGCCACGGCGGCGGCATCCATCTTCTTGGCTTCCTGTTCTACGCACCTAGCGTTGTGCATCCTCCCGGTGGTGCGGGCAGAGCGTGGAGGAGAGTGACCTGAGAGAGAACGCACGGGGAGAGTGACGAGTGGGGCAATTAGATTAAATTAATTAGGAACCGTTTTATTAATTAAAATAAATAAATAAAGTTGATACTTTCTAGTACTTCCGAGTACTTTTAGTCCAGTACCTTCTATTCTCAACCGTTAGATTAGAGCGGATGGACGGTTGCTAAAATTGCCAATCACACTGAGTGCTGGCCAAATTGGTTCATTTCCTCATCGACACGCTGAGTGCTCGGAGACTATCATGTCGCAACTGCTGGCCGAGTTGTATTATTTTCATCCTCGTGCAACATGATCTCATGGAGATTTATTAGTTAAACTAGTATATATATCTAGTTTGCAGCTGGTTGCACGACGCACGCATATGTATACTGCCCAGCTCCTAGCTAGTATCAGTATTTTGCATCCACGATCGAACGTGTTCCACCTTCTCGCCAGCCACTTGTCCAAGAAAAATATCCTTCAAAATGGTACGTACGTAGTACTTCAACACATAGAGAAACGCCACACCATAGGGAATTAATATAATGTTCCAAATGTAGGTTGCCAAGAACAATCTTGGCTTGGAGATAGTCCGTCCCCTTTGTAATGCCCTTGCACGTCTCTTGGTGTAAAATATTGCACAACCAACTGTTTCCCACCATGCATCACCCTGATACGCATATAGCGATACCCGAAGTGGCCCGATCGGATCGTGTACTCCCTTTTGACAAAATCGTCCATGATCCATACGCTGGTCGATGTACCCCTCTTTGACCACGGATAGAAAACCGTTGAGCTTTGTCATTGTACTCAGACATCTTTGCACCACCACCCTCCGATGGGGACCTTTCACTACATGAAACATACCAGACACCGACGGCCAAATGTTGGGGCCGTCAGCGTACACGCACGAACGAGGCAGCCCGACAAGCTCGCCGACGGTGTAGAGTTCCCCGTCGGCATAGGAGAAAACCTCCTGATGGCCTCTGTCGGCGTATCCTCTACGCGTGGGCCTGGGGAACGGCCTCCGTTACATTCAAACCTTTTTTCTTCCATAACTATACGCCGACGGCATGCCTGTCGGCCTTTTATTTTTTACGTAACTCTATGCCGGCGGCATCCCCGTCGGCTTATATTTTTTTCAAAAAATAAAATAAAATATATAATTCCCTATAAATAAATTTCCTAGATAATTTTAGTGCACTTATTTGTACCTATAATTCCCTATAAATAGACGCCGATAGAGTGATTCGTACCACCGAATTTCGATATCCCGCCACCAGCATAAAACAATGGCGCGAATCTTCTAAAACCAGAATCTATAACATAAATTTGAAATAAAAAAATAACATACATATATAATATGCACCTAGAACATAAATATTAATTATATATCTCAATTTGTATAGATCCTGAAGCTCCGAAGCACCTCTTTTTGGGAAACCATAAAACGAGCGTCCATCGTCATGTACACCCTAGATAGGCATCCGACGTTTCGCTCCAAATAGGACCACGATGTATAGTACTTACCTTTTTCCCCATTCTGCTTGTGCTTGACTTGTAATGGAACTATTATTTTTCCTGACAATATCCGTCCTTACTCTGTCATGCTCCATCAACAGTCATTGAGACGATCATGATCTACTTAGGTGTGGCTATAATCCTGTTATATCCCGGTGGGATCTCTGGCTTCCATGACCTCCTACACATGGATCATACACATGCATGCCACCATCTTTGCTTGTACTTTTCACTATGGACAGCTGACATTATGCCCTATTTAACATTTTGACCAGGAGAATAAGGGGCCGTGTTACTAGCGATTGGCTTTCTAAAATCGTCCTTAATTCCCGTAATGAACTACTTTCATAGGAAACACAATAATTTAGTTTTCAGGATTCACTATAGGAATCAAATATGTATGTAGGGACCGGAGGAGTAAAAATCGGCTATCGCAAATACACACCAAAAGAGATTAGTGTGTAATCATCCAAAGTAAAATTTAAACGCCCTACTCCCATTTTTTGCCTCCTCGCAGCCGGCCAAGCACCACGTGAAAATTAACAAAAATAACCTCAAAACTAATCTTCAGCACAAAATAAACCTAATTGTAATCTATTTTTAAAAATAACCCTTTTGTGTGGCGCCCGCAACTGGGGTGCCACGTTATGCAGTGTGACTCCCCAGACTGGGGTGCCACACTTTCGGCCAGCGTGGCAGCATGGGACCCGCGCTTGTAAGTGTGGCGCCGGCTTTCGGGGAGTTACACTCTGAAGCGTGGCTCCGTTATACAGGGTGCCACACCCTATGAGTGAAACTGTCCCGTTTGGGTGCTCACGAGTAGAAAGTTTTTAAGTGTGACACCCTAGTCTAACGTGTCACACTCTGAAGTGTGGCTCCATTGCTCAGGGTGCCACACGGTGAAATTGTAACCATTTTGCTATTGCGAGTGAAACAATCTCAGAAGGACTAAAATTCACAGGGTAGTAACAATGTAAAAAGAATACCATAGAAATAGAGTTCATAACATTAGATTGCAAGGTTCACATAAATCTCGAAGTTCACGACAGTACAAAGTTCGCAACAATGGCACAAATTTGAAGTCATGGCAAAGTTCAAGCGAAGTTCACGAGATAGCCAATGTCCATGACGACATCAATGTTGGAGACTCTATTCAGTCCAACGCGGATACTTGCTCTTGCGGTTGCCCGCTTCATCCTTCTCTTGCGCATGGCGAGCTAGCTCACACTTTCTTTCCCGCTCCTCCTCACGAGCCCCCTTAACTTCACACTTCTTTTTCTCTTTCTCCAAATGTTCCGTCTCCATACGTTCATTCATCTTCTATTTCCTCTCTTCGTCTTGGCGGTGCTCCTCCAAACGGTGTTTTATCCTTGCCTCGTTCCTATCTACCTCATTCTTGTAGTAGCTACATTGAAATAGGTCTATCCACTCGAAATAGCTGCAAGGGGGCGGTGATGACTACAAAAGGACAATAATCATTAACCAACTAAAATACGTCTCGGGCAAACATGGATACAGAGGATACATACCTTGAGACGGTCATAGGTAGATTTCTGTTCTTCCTTGTCCCAAGCATAGTTGGGACAGAACCAAAACTATCTTTCTATTGTGTCATCCCAACCATCGGAATGTTTGGCCGTGCAAATGTCTTGGCACCAACACTTGAGTGGATCCTCCTTGGGAGTATCAATCGCATGCATGTGCTTGAACTTTGTCATGCTTTAAATTTGTGCCCATTGTTGCGAATTTTGTAATGTCGCGAACTTCTAAATTTATGTGAACCTTGCAATCTAATGTTGTGAACTCTATTTCTATGTTATTCGTTTTACACTGTTACTACTCTCTAAATTTTAGTTCTTTTGAGATTGTTTCACTCGCAATAGCAAACAGTTACAATTTCATCGTGTGGCACCCTGAGCAATGGAGCCACACTTCAATGTGTGACACCTTAGACTGGGGTGTCACACTTAAGAACTTTCTACCCGTGAGCACCCGAACGGGGCGGTTTCACTCCGAGGGTGTGGCACCCTGTATAACGGAGCCACGCTTCAGAGTGTAACTCCCTGGTAGCCTGCGCCACACTTACAAGCGCGGGTCCCATGTTGCCACGCTGGCCGATAGTGTGGCACCCCAGTCTAGGAAGTCACACTGCATAACGTGGCACCCCCATTGCGGGCGCCACACAAAAGGGTTATTTTTAGAAATAGATTACAAATAGGTTTATTTTGTGCTAAAGATTAATTTTGAGGTTATTTTTGTTAATTTTCACAAGCACCACTGCCCCAATGGAATCTCATCTCCGGCCAATCAACCTAGCCGTCTCTGCCAGCATTGCCTGAGCACGTTTTTATCTCTGAGCCCGTCATCCTGGTGTTCTGCACTGACCCGGATCTCCAGCCACCATAGCCATATTGTTCACTAAGCTCGCAAACTGCTGTCTCTTGGATGGTGACGTTTTCGTCTCCACGCCGGTAATTCCCGTGCTCTTTGTGGTGAGCCTGTAACCATAGCCGTATCATTCACGGACGCGCATTGATTGAATGTTCCCGGAGAAAAAAATGAATGACGAAAGTATACCTAGCCCACCAAGCTATCTTGATCCATCAAGGAAAAGAAGAGATTTATTCTACAACAAAAAAAACTAGTCCGGGGCATAGCTAAGCTAATTAATCACTCAAAGGTTACATACAACACATTGCCGCTCCATTTCCGAGTATAAATAACAACAAATCTGCCAGCATACACATGGATCCACTCCTTGTCCTCAGGTATTCCTCTACTACCGAGTGATGCATCAGGCTCCCAGCTACTTAAAAAAAAAAAACCCAGCCTCTGCATCGGGCTGATGCATACGGCTTTTATTAAACTGTCATCATCGAAGTTTAACTTACAAGTAAGGACCACTCACATAGGAACTCAATAGCACCTAGAGAGAAAACAACAGAGATACAAAAATCGCAACAAGATGTCCAATAATCTAACCCCATCAGCATGAGACTATTCATCACATAGACGTTTACTAAGCAACCAACCACCCTTGATGTAAATAGCCTGAACGACCGCCATCAGCCGAGTGCATCCACCATCCAAACGAGCACGCTGGTTCTCTGGCAGAAGATGAGACCATTGGTGCATCCAATAGTTGGCCTGATGGATAACCTTCAAAATATTCCCAACTTTCTCATTGTTAAAAATAATACCATTTCTGTGATTCCATACAGCCCACAGCAAAGCACATACTCATATGCGTATAAGTTCTTTCGATACTTTATCAACTACACACAACGAATTAGCAAACAAATTTGGAACACTAGAAGGTGGTGAAATGCTAAAAGTAAAATGCACCAGCCTACAAATCTTTTTAACAAAATCACAAGATATAAAAAGGCGAGTAATCGTTTCATGATCTCCACAAAACACACATTTTTTACAACCATCCCAATTCTCCTAGCCAGATTATCTTTAGTCAGCAATTCTTTTCTATATAGAAACCACATAAAAATCTTCATTTTCAAAGGAACCTTTAATTTCCGCAAACATTTGTTAAGGAATCTAACATCTTCATTCATAATTTTCGCAAATAATGATTTAACAGAATATATTCCAGAATTGGTGAGGGTCCAACGGCAACCATCCTGATTATCAGATAAAGAAACATCCATTAATCTTTCCATTTGATGCAACCATCTTTTCCATTTATCTCCAATAAGAGCACGACGAAAATGCAAAGCATGAGGTAGTTGACCAAGCACATTGGACACTAAAAACATTCTTATTAGTCACAATTGAGTATAACGAAGGATGTTGGACAACAATAGGTAAATCCCCTAGCCAACAATCCTCCAAAAATCTAATCCTCTCACCATTACCAAGTGTGAATTTAACATGTTTTAAAAAATCATCTTTAACCCGCAAAATACCTTTCCAAAAAGGTGAATCTGTAGGTTTAACCTCCAACTCGGCCAAAGTTTTGTCACCCTAGTACTTATTAGTCAATAATTCATGCCACATTCCTTGGTCAGTTAATAATTTAAACAACCATTTACTTAAAAGACATCGATTCTTAACGTCCAAAACTTCTATGTCTAGTCCACCTTGATCTTTAGGTCGACAAACAATATTCCACTTTGTCAAGCGAAGGCTCCAAGCTACTACTTGTACCAGTTGGCTAAACACACTTGGTAGTGGCAGCATGTTGTAATTTTAAGCTGTTTTGAGTAGCTCAACATTGGGGCGACTTGTGCGGTTGATCCATGTAGTTTGATGGCTCAAATCGATTGTATTTATGAATTTCACTCTTTATGAAATAGTTTAGACTAACTGCTTAGGTGACATGGTTTCAAGAGAGGGAGGAAACCTAGGTACCAGTGGGAGGCAACACTAGTGGAAACAGGGGTATTATTCCCGGTTCGTAAGGGCTATTTGTCCCGGTTGTGCAACCGGGACAAATGGCCCTCCCCCATTGGTCCCGGTTGTGCCAGGACCCGGGACAAATGGGGCTGACCACGTGGCGACCTGGCTAGGGGCATTCGTCCCGGTTCTTAACACGAACCGGGATGAATGATTACTCTGCCACGGCAGCACTTTTGCCATTTTCTCTGCCGCGGCAGAGTTTTTTTTTCTATTTATTGTTTTGCTTTTGCCATTTTCTCTGCCGCGGGTCCTAGGAGAAGAGAGAAGCCCGGTGGCCCTTCCCTGAACCTCCGGGATCCCACGAGAAGAGAGGAGCCTCGGTGGCCCCTCCCTGGACTTCCCGGATCCCACGAGTGAATAAGTAATACATATATATAGCAAAAGAAGGAACACTTATATTACCGAAGCTAAGTATATCGATCATATTGCATGACCGATGGAATGAATTACAAAATCAAAATCAGTTCCAACTGACGCTATAGTACTCTCCATTTACATTTAGGACCTCTGCATCTAGGAAACCCGCAATTTCCTACTGAATTGCTCGTATGCGGTCTCTTGGTAGTAGACCGTCCCGGAGCCGTTCGATCTAATATAAAGAAGAGTGGTCAATACATATTAATGAAACTAAGTGACTAAAATAGATGGTAATAAGAAAAATTAACGACTGACGTACATGAAGGTGCTTTAAATCTCTGCCCTTGGGACAGGTCGTCTGACGAATGAACTCGCAGACGTAGTATCCACACAAGTGATTCCCGTCTCCTTGTTGCAAGAACTTTATGAGAACATGGTTTCAATCAAAATAATAATCAACCAGCCATGATAATGGTATCGACACTACAATCAAGGAGATGCGCGGATCTAGATAGTAGTACTTACTTGCACAATATCAAATGTAAGTTCTGATTTCCATTCACCAGGAGACTTTTTTGTAAACCTCTTCCAAACGGTGCCCGGGAAAGAAAAAGAATAAAAAGAGTTAGTAATTACTTGATATCCTAAAATGAAACAAAGTAGTCGATATAGTGCCATATATAAAGACTGAAATTAATAAAGATCGAAATTACCGCTGGATCATTTCCTGCATGTCCGCCCACATATCTAGGGGTTTACGTTTTGGTTCCATTACCAGTACTTTTACTTTGTCAACTTGGAAGATTAGCAGAATATAGTGGAAGCTGCACACGTAGAACTTATCAATTATACACTGAACATCGAGTAAGGAAAACAGAATATGTACAAGATAGTAACACTCAACCGAAGTTGTAAGGAAATAGTATTTCCCGCCGGTGTTGGTGAAACATTATTGCCCTCAGAATATTATGTTCTGTATCCTTGGAAGATAGCTCAAGAGTCTTATGATTAACAAAATGTGGGTCAATGAACCCAATATCATAGATTTGTCCTCTTTTGCATTCGAGAATCTTCATTCTGCAATTATAATATAATGAGTTTAATATATATATATATATAGGTAAATTAACAGATGCTCCATGGTGCCCATGCTCCTGTACGAAATACTGTTCAATTTGTACATGTATATAATATGGATATATATATATATATATATATATATATATATATATATATATATATATATATATATATGCAATGAACGTGGTGGGCTAGCTAGAGACTTAATTAGAGAAATAAGTACTTACAGATAATAGGCACTAACGATAGATTTGTCGATGGCCTGCTGCTGGAAAAGCTGAAACAATTCGGAAAATTGAATCAGAACCCTTCCATCTCCATACCCGTAGTGCTCGTCTCTAACTGCGAGACATATGCAGTCCTGAGATTTCTCAGCGGCTTCCATATAACAACTATACACACTTCGCATTTTGGTTGATAGATCCTTTACCTCCTCGGGTTTGACGAGAGGATTCTCGTACTGGTATTTGTACGCATATTAAGCCTTCGAGGAAGTAGTCTATTGTTTGCATATACTTAGCAATGGACAAACCCGCATCAGCTGCCCTTTCTCTGTACAGTTCTATAAACTCGACTGTGATCTCACGGTGTCGCAAGCGGCTGCTGTGATGCCGCGGACTGTCATCGCTGCTACTCGGGCTATCTACGCATCGCCGGGCTTCTTTTCCTCGGGCGCGACGAGGTGACTTTTCCTTCCTGGGCGAGGTACTTATGTGTCTGCGGGGCGCTTCTTTGTCCTTATGCGCAGTCGCGTTTTTGCGGCCGTGGGCTGCGAGTCTTGTGGCTGCCATGCCTAGCCCCTTCTGGACTTGCATGTATTGCTCCGCGCGGGGGTCATTCTCCCCTGGCTGGTTCGCCTGCAGATAAGTGGCTGCAGCCAGGACTGCGGCGGCGGGAGTCGTCGGGTGCATGTTGTCGTCCTCGTCGACACGCATAAGGGAGGTTTCGAGTGTTCTACTGATCCTGCTTAGCGATTCGCAGTCCATGGTTGCGGTCTTCGAGGCGTATCTCTTTTTACTGGGATGGTTCCCGACAGAATGCGTCTTGGAGAGTGCCGCACGGCGCTGACTTGATTCATCCGCCAGCTTTTTCCACTCGGCTAGGTCCTTGCGAGCTTCTTTGATCAAAGTTGCCGCTTTCACCAGCTCGTAGTGGTATGCGGTCAGATCTTCCCGAGGGGCTCCTTCTTCAATCGGCTTGCTTGAGTGGACGGACATTTTTTTCCTTGACCCAGGCTTCTCGCGATACTTTGATGGCCTCGCGTTCCTTCGCGCTATCTTCTGTCTCTTCGGGTGGATCACTCGATCCTGCAATGCAGACCTGAGCCAGATATGGCCCGTGAGTCCTAAGCGTAGATTGGAGAGCTTTCCCAGCCCGAGAAGGTTCCTCTGCAGAGATGGTGTGGAAGTTGCGGGTACTGAGATGGATGGATTCTCCCCTCTTTGCTAGGTCGTGACTGAAGGGAATATGCCCGAGAGGCAATAATAAAATGGTTATTATCTTATTCCTTGTTTATGATGAATGTTTATTTCTCATGCTAGAATTGTATTAACCGGAAACGTTGATACATTTGTGCTTAATAAACAAACAATGGTTCCTAGTAAAGCCTCTCTTTTAACTAGCTCGTTGATTAATAGATGATCAAGGTTTCCTGATCATGAACATTGGATGTTATTAATAACGGGGTCATGTCATTAGAAGAATGATGTGATGAACATATACCCAAAGATAATATAGCAATGCGATCAAGTCATTTAGTTTACATTGTTATATCAAACATACGAAGTAACTTATTCCTTAGACCATGAGATCATGTCAATCACTGATACCGAAGAGTGCTTTGATGGCATCAAACGTCACACCGTAACAGGGTGACTATAAAGGTGTCGTTAAGTATTCGTAAAGTATTAGTTGAGGATCATGGATCAAGAGTGGGATTTGTCCATCCAAATGACGGAGAGATATACTCTGGCCCTCTCGGTGATATCACATCGAAACCGCTTGCAAGCACGTGATATGATCACAAAGGATGTTATATCACGGGAACGAGAAAAGAGTACTTGTCGGTAACGAGATTGAACAAGGTATGGTTGATACCAATGATCGAATCTCGGACAAGTAAAATATCGCGAGACAAAGGGAATAGTTCACGGCGTTGTTGGTTCACACGATCACGAGAGTCATCGTTGAATATATAGGGTCATCACGGATCTCCAGATCCCGCTGTTGATTATTGATCGGAGAGGAGTCTCGATCATGTCTATCTTATTCGCGAACCGTAGGGTGACACACTTAAGGTTCGATGACGCATTTGAGAGGATACGGAATATCGGAGAAAAGTTTGGACAGCACCGAAATTGTTTCGGGGAATATTGAAATAGTCACCGAAATTGTTTCGAGTAATTTTGAAATAGTTCAAGGGGATTCTTATCAAAGGTTGTTAATAGATTTAACAACTAACTCAAGGGGTTATATGTTAATGTTTGTTAATGGAATTAACAAATATTAAAATAAAGAAATAAAATTGTTTTATTTATTTATTAAAGAAAACCCTTGGGATTTTGAGTGGGAATTCATGGAAGAATGGTGGGTTGAGTGGAGACTCCACTCACATGATGAGGGAGAGGTGGAGGCAGCCAAAAATTCGTGGCTTCCATCCCCTCCTATAAAAGGAGGGGTGAGAGCTCCCTCTCCCACCACAACACACACTTGTGTCATCTCTTCCTCCCTCCTGCCGCTGCTCCACCACTTGTTCGTGCGCTTGGCGAAGCCCTGAGCAATGTTTTTCTCCACCACACCACGTCGTCGTGCTGCTGGAGTTCCGAGGGATCCTCTACTTCCGCGCCCCGCTGGAACGAGGGAACGGAGGTCGTCATCAACCGTACGTGTGACCGATCACGGATGCACCGCCGGATGCGGTGCCATCTTCTCGCTATCGGGATCGGTGTGAGTACGACTACGCCAACAACGAGATTTGATCTCGTACCACTTTGAGTCTTCGAGGGTATGTGTTCTCCTTAACCCTCTTGTTGCCCGTTGCACTTCGTCTCATAGATTAGATCTTGGCCTTTCGGGTATCTCTCGCGTAGGAAATTTTTGTTTTCTATGCTACGTTCCCCTTCAGTGGTATCAGAGCCGGATCTATGCGTAGATGTTTTGTACGGGTAGAACACATAGGTGTATGTGGGCGTTCATGATCATGTTATTACCTCCTTGATTATTTTATGATCTTAGTGGCATAGTGGGATGAAGCGGCCCGGACTAACCTTACATGTCCACGTACATGAGACTTGTTCCACAACTGACATGCAACTTGTATTGCATAAGTGGCTTGCGGGTGTCTGTTTCTCCTACTATAGTTAAGATCTAATCTATGAAGGGTTGTTAAAAATGTGTTTATCAACGTTGTGGTTGATGTTCGTAGGTATGAACGGTTCTATCCTCGAAAGCCCTAAGCCACGTAAAATATGCAAAAATAAATTAGAAGCGTCTAACTAGTTTTTGCTGGGCATGTGAATTGATATGGTCAATATTACAAATTTGATTATGAGATGATCTATTTTGTAAATTATTGATATACCGGAAGGTATCCATATGGTTGTCTTCTTTATTGATGGACAATCAAGTTTGGGGTACCGTGGTACTTGGTACCACGCCGGTGGAATGATTGAGATCATACCATAATGCACATGATGGAGATCAAGTGCAAGAAGGACCATATCATATCACGTTATCCTTTCATGTGATGTTTGTGATGTTAATCCTTTTTATGCATCTTGTGTTGCTTAGATAACGATGGTAGCATTATAAGATGATCCCTCTCACTTAATATCAAGATAATAATGTGTTCTTCCTTAAGTATGCACCGTTAAGAAAGTTCGTCGTTTCGAGACACCACGTGATGATCGGGTGTGATAGACTCAACGTTCGCATACAACGGGTGTTTTCAAGCCTAGCATGTACAGACATGGCCTTGAAACACACGCAATACTACGGTTCTACTTGGCGAGCCTAGCATGTACAGACATGGCCTCGGAACACGTAACCGAAAGGTAAAGCATGAGTCATATGGATGATATGATGAACATGTCGATGTTCGCCTTTGAAGCTACATCATCTCACGTGATGATTGGTTTTGGTGTAGTGAATTTGGTTTGTGTAATCACTAAAGACGACTAAGGGGGATGTTGTTTTTGAGTGGGAGTTCATGGTTTAATTTTTGAATTAACTTGAACTTATTTATCATGAACAACAAATCAAAGTGAATTTGCACAAATTGTAGTATTCATTGGCATCCACATAACTACCTTACACTTAGATTGTTAATTGAGATATAACTGTTATGATCTGGTAAATACCATTTAAGATTGGTACCGTATTAGTGAAATTTAAAATTGAGTCCTATTGTAGATTTTTGGTATTTCCTACCTAGCTCCATCTAGTTAATGATTGATTAATCTAGAGAGCAAATAATTCCTACTTAGAATCCAGAGTCATGGTTGTTTTCGTATTACTTTATCTTCAAAAGAACGTTTTGTTGATCAAGGTGATTTTGGAACTGAAAAGAGTAGTTTTTCAGAAACAATCAAGTGAAAGATATATTGATATCTAGAAACTTATTTGTTGCAACATGATTGAGTATAATTTAGCGTGACAATGTTTGCTTATATTATCTGAATATATGCAATGATTGTAGACGCTAGGCATTTGAATATTCCAAGAAGTTGGGCGCTAAAAATTATCCTCTAAATTCCTTACTTCGAGCTATAGTAGCTTAATCATAAAATTGTTATGAGGGGATGGACTAGAAGTATGGGTAAAGTTTACCTTACTTGGAGATTGCTAAGAGTGGAATCTAGAAGAATACTATTAATATGGTGATATTAGTAGAACAATCAAACTCAAAGTATGACTCAATGGGTGATAGTATATGACTAACACGCCAAAGAAAATGAGCTAGTAAGACTAGCATTGTTTGATGTTGAATGATTCTTCTATAAAGGAAAGGGAATATTGAAAATAGAATTACAAATAGATATATGGCAGAAAAGAAGATAACTGGAAAAGTCCAGCTCAGGAGTATATACTTGATATACAAGATATAGATGTATTACTAGTTAACAAAGTATTTTTGGTATTTTGATACCACATTGGTTGGTATGAGTTGTCATACAAAGCAACGCAATGAAAGAAATACAAGGGCCTAAAAGGAACTAGTAATAGATGTGGAATCGATTATGACAAGAACATAAATAAAGTGTTATTGTGTTCATTGTCGTATCGAACCAACCAGTCAAGATTTATTTGAAGAACTTAATAATTTGTTATTTTGTTCTAGTCTTTTGTGAGAACAAATGAGATTGTTCAAACTATGATCATATTCCATAATTGATGGATATGTTAATATAAATCATGTTGGTAAAGTAAACATCTATAAGACTGAATGCTAAACGTTGCAAGACGTAAAAGATTTTCACTTAAATTGTGACACCACCATTTTAGTTCATATCGGAAAGGAAAACATGAAGGAACTCCATATTGATGGACTTCCGGAGTCATTTTGTTTTGAGTAAATTGACGCTTGTGAGACCTCTTCCAAAAGATGACTAGAATTCCGTTCATAGGCCAAAGTAGAATGGATGACTAATTTAGTGGAGATTATACATATTGATGTATATAGTCCATTATGTGTAGTCATGTATGGTGGATTAATTTTTCCTTCATAAAATTCTGTCGATGATTTAAGTAGATATGTGAGTATATCTATTTAAAGGGAACAGAGTTTGACATTTTGAATTGGTTCAAAAGGTTGTTAATATGAAGTTAAAATCAATGTAACAAGATAATCAAGTATTTATGATTGGATCATAAAGGATAAAGTTTGAGTTACAAGTTTAGCAAAACATCTGAGAAGTTGCAGAATTGTTCTACAACTTATACTTCTCGAATACCCCACATTAGATTGGAGTATTCAAAAGACAAAATCAAACCCTGTTTGACATGGTAAGATTAATAAAATTGCCATTATAATTTTGTAGTTTATACATTAGTGACAACCGTTTTTCCACTGAAAAGAGCACCATCATGATCCGCTGAAATTGAAATATAAGATATGGTTTGGGTAGTGACCCGAATTGTCACTTTCTTAAGTTTTGGTATGCATAGCATGTGTAAAATGTTTACAACCAAAATAGGATAAATATATGTTTATAAGGTTATCCCAAATAAAACATTGGGTATCTCTCCTATCACCGAACCAAAAGACAAATGTTGTTTGTCAGAAAGGGTTGATTTCTCGAGAAAGTAGTTCTTGCGAAACAAGTGAGTGGGAGCACAGTACAAACTCAACGAGGTTAGAGAATCTTCGTTATCATGTCAAGAGTAGCGCAGCACTGGAAGTTGTTCCGGGGTTTACTATTTTGACTAAGTAGAAGACACTACAAATGTTGTAGATACTTCAAATGAGTTTGCGAGCTGTACTAGAAAGTCCAAAAACTTTGTACTTAGAACAACTTGTGGTTTAAGTGTAAAGTGTTGTTTTGACAACAAAAGGACCTGGACCTTATAAAGGAAGCAAATGATGGGCCCTGACTTCGTAAAATTGACTATGAGTCATTATATCCGCCATAGTATCCTTGTATGAATATCAAGTATGTGACTTGGTAGTCTTTTCGATAGGCATGATGCCTAACGATAGCAAAAGGGGTCTATATAGCGACAAAGACATGGATACTTATCGAAAAGTTGTTTTCGACGAAGTTCAAAGAGTTGACTACTACAAGATTTCGATCTTCCGTAGTGATGCTTAGTCTTTGCAGATAGTTCTAGCAAAGTTACATATTATGATATGGATGTTGAATAACAAAACCAATTCTCCTCTCGAGGAAGTTTGTTCAAGGATGTGTACTTGACACAGTCTGAGAGTTTTGTAAAATTCAAAAGGTTGCTAGAAAGGCATGCGCACTTCAATGGTTGAAGTGAGCATAACGAAGTTGAAATCTTTACCTTAATGAAGTTATCAAAAGAGTTTGATTCCATCATGAACGATAAAGATGCTTGTAAAGTTACAAGAAACTAAGTGGGAGCGTTATGACATATTTCCAATACTTTATGTAGATGACATAAGGTTGATTGGAAAATATGTATTTTAAATTAACACGGTTAAGATTTCATATTGATGAAAGGCTTAGAAGATATTGGGCATCGATATCTATAAAAGATGGATTGAAGCGCCTGATATGATTGAAGCCAAATTACATAGATGAAATATTGAAGTAAGTCAATATACAATTGATAAGAAGGAGTTCTTGTCACATGGAAAATAATTGAGCAAGATTCATGTGTTTTGACACATGATGAGCATCATTGAAATTGAGATTTCTAAGTCATGTTTCCATGCTATGTACACAACCAGATGAGTCCTATGCTATAAAATGTTATAGTAGGATAATTCATATGATGATTAGACAACAGTGGGAGAGATCCTTGTGTCATTTTAGAAAATGCTAAGGATATGTTTTCCTATATAGTAATGACAAAATAATAGTTGTAATATGTTACACTAATAGTCTTGTCATTTATTCAAGTAATTTTATCTCAATTAAAATATGTGATGAAGGGTAGCACAATAGGATGGAAGAAAGTTCCATGCTGGATTTGAAAGAGTTTCAAAATTAAAATATTGTGACAGATACTACAACAAAGGCTAAAGTATATCGTTGTGTTGACAACTAATTATAAGCGTATTTTGTGTCAAGGAGTTCTTTATTGAACTTGGTGAATTTCCAAGAATGCTGAAACTATGAAGCTACATTTTCACAATGTTAGTAACATCAGTTTAAGCTGAGGAATTAAGGTATCACCGGAACTTGGTGAGTTTCCAAGAATGCTAACACTATGAAGCTACATTTTCACAATGTTAGTGACATCAGTTTAAGCTGAGGAATTAAGTTTTCACGAATTGACTATAATATACAAAGCCATCTCATTAGAGAATGAGTGATGCGTGTAGACGCAAAGAACATGCAAATACAATAGGACCTGAACAGTTCAGATCTTTTTGATGATGTTTACCGCATGCGAAGCATGGTAATAACACTGGTACGCCATATGTGTTAAAAGTGCTTACAGACTAGATTATTGACTCTAGTGCAAGTGGGAGACTGAAGGGAATATGCCCGAGAGGCAATAATAAAATGGTTATTATCTTATTCCTTGTTTATGATGAATGTTTATTTCTCATGCTAGAATTGTATTAACCGGAAACGTTGATACATTTGTGCTTAATAAACAAACAATGGTTCCTAGTAAAGCCTCTCTTTTAACTAGCTCGTTGATTAATAGATGATCAAGGTTTCCTGATCATGAACATTGGATGTTATTAATAACGGGGTCATGTCATTAGAAGAATGATGTGATGAACATATACCCAAAGATAATATAGCAATGCGATCAAGTCATTTAGTTTACATTGTTATATCAAACATACGAAGTAACTTATTCCTTAGACCATGAGATCATGTCAATCACTGATACCGGAAGAGTGCTTTGATGGCATCAAACGTCACACCGTAACAGGGTGACTATAAAGGTGTCGTTAAGTATTCGTAAAGTATTAGTTGAGGATCATGGATCAAGAGTGGGATTTGTCCATCCAAATGACGGAGAGATATACTCTGGGCCCTCTCGGTGATATCACATCGAAACCGCTTGCAAGCACGTGATATGATCACAAAGGATGTTATATCACGGGAACGAGAAAAGAGTACTTGTCGGTAACGAGATTGAACAAGGTATGGTTGATACCAATGATCGAATCTCGGACAAGTAAAATATCGCGAGACAAAGGGAATAGTTCACGGCGTTGTTGGTTCACACGATCACGAGAGTCATCGTTGAATATATAGGAGTCATCACGGATCTCCAGATCCCGCTGTTGATTATTGATCGGAGAGGAGTCTCGATCATGTCTATCTTATTCGCGAACCGTAGGGTGACACACTTAAGGTTCGATGACGCATTTGAGAGGATACGGAATATCGGAGAAAAGTTTGGACAGCACCGAAATTGTTTCGGGGAATATTGAAATAGTCACCGAAATTGTTTCGAGTAATTTTGAAATAGTTCAAGGGGATTCTTATCAAAAGGTTGTTAATAGATTTAACAACTAACTCAAGGGGTTATATGTTAATGTTTGTTAATGGAATTAACAAATATTAAAATAAAGAAATAAAATTGTTTTATTTATTTATTAAAGAAAACCCTTGGGATTTTGAGTGGGAATTCATGGAAGAATGAGTGGGTTGAGTGGAGACTCCACTCACATGATGAGGGAGAGGTGGAGGCAGCCAAAAATTCGTGGCTTCCATCCCCTCCTATAAAAGGAGGGGTGAGAGCTCCCTCTCCCACCACAACACACACTTGTGTCATCTCTTCCTCCCTCCTGCCGCTGCTCCACCACTTGTTCGTGCGCTTGGCGAAGCCCTGAGCAATGTTTTTCTCCACCACACCACGTCGTCGTGCTGCTGGAGTTCCGAGGGATCCTCTACTTCCGCGCCCCGCTGGAACGAGGGAACGGAGGTCGTCATCAACCGTACGTGTGACCGATCACGGATGCACCGCCGGATTGCGGTGCCATCTTCTCGCTATCGGGATCGGTGTGAGTACGACTACGCCAACAACGAGATTTGATCTCGTACCACTTTGAGTCTTCGAGGGTATGTGTTCTCCTTAACCCTCTTGTTGCCCGTTGCACTTCGTCTCATAGATTAGATCTTGGCCTTTCGGGTATCTCTCGCGTAGGAAATTTTTTGTTTTCTATGCTACGTTCCCCTTCAGTGACCCGCGTAGTTGGGCAGCGAGTCGACAGCTTCTGGGCTTGAGATCGACTCAGAGTCCGATCCTTCGAGATTGGTTTGCTCGAGGAAGTGTAGGATTCCCGCTTTGTTGGCGTAGAACTGGAACCTCCCGAACGTTAGGGTGACGCTTTTCTCCAATCCGCTGAACGCCGGGCGTGATTTCGACGAGTGGGGCGATGACCGACCCGAATCGAACCGGATCTGTTGGAGTCGAAGTTCTAGGGCTCCAGCTGAAGTTTGGTGACGATGAGGCCGAAGATTCCGTAGATCCAGCGTCCGCCATTCCCATAGGCGGCGCCAATTGTCGAATATGCATCTCAACAAGTCCCTCGGGTGAACCGATAGGGTTTTGATTAGGAGAACGAGTGGGCGCTGGTGACGATCGTCGGCTAACAGGGGGCACGATTTACCCAGGTTCGGGGCCCTCGTAGAGGTAAAACCCGTACTCCTACTTTCGTCGATCTGTATTAGAAATTGATCGATTACAGTGGGGGTGCTCGAGTCGAGAGTAGATCTCAATCTCAAGGCTTTGGTGGTGCGGTCTTGCTTGGTCCCCCTCCTGGTGGTTCTCCTGGCCTTATATAGGTGGCCAGGTCTCAAATCGTACCCGGGGGGGGTTACAAACCCTAACCTAAAGTCGGTTACTAGTTTCCTTTCTTGACCCGCAAGGATTTGCGGGTGGGCCTTGATTGGGCCTTCTAGAACTGTCCATGGCACCTCCCTTCAGGCTTGGGTCTTGGGCCTTGGACCGGATAGGCTCACTCAATAGGTCCATGATTCATCCCTTCGTCACATGGCGGCTTGTGGCCGGAGCTGGAGAGCCTAGACCAGATCTGCGAGATCGAGCGCCCGCTGCCCGTTGTCCCCAAGGCTGGCCTCGTGTGCGACTTTCTCTGGACGGACCCCGCCAGCAAGCAAGGATGGGGGACACCGCAGAAAAGGAGATCCTTGGGTGCCGACGTGGTGGCGGGATTCTATGAGCGGCATGGGATGGACATGGCGTGTCGAGCCCACGAGATGAAGTGTGGCGGCTACGAGAGTTTTTCCGACGGGAAGCTTGTGACCGTCTTCTCCGCACCCAACTACGGCGGCTTGTGCGGCAACGATGGTGTTGTCATGGCCGTCGCCAGTGATCTCGCCTGCTACTTTCACATCTTCAAGCCTACCTAGACTATTGCTCCTCCTGCTCCTACTATTAATATTTGTGTTCAATTCATGGTTTTTTTTTATTTCAGTGTTATCACTAGTAGAAAAACCGTCAACGGTTTTTGGCTCTAGTCCCCATGAGTCTACCAACTGGGACTAGAGGGGGGCAGGGCAACAACTCGCCTCACCTCGAAAGCATTTAGTGCCGCGTCATAACACGGTGCGGGACTAAAAGTCGTGTGGCAACCGTTCGCGTCGCATCGCACACTTTTAGTCCCGGGTCGTAACACGGACCGGGACTAAAATTCATCATGGCAACCATTCGCCTAGCCGGAGAGCATTTAGTCCCGGGTCGTGTTATGGTTCGGGACTAAATGCCCAAACCGTTTGCCTCCCGCGCGCTTTGGAATTTGATCCACCGTCGGGGAGGCTTAAAAACAGAGAAACGCGCCATATTGCTACAGTACCGAGTGCCACTCTTCTCTCTCTTGCTCTCCTCTATTTATTCTCCCACATTCTCCACCATGGGAATAGAGATTATGGACGTGGACTCACATGGTCGGAACATCGAAGTCGCATACACGAACGAGAGTAGGATGGTTACGGCTTATCTTGAACTGTTGAAGAAATGGCTTCGCGAGTATGGAGGGGGTATCTTGGACTTGATCTTGAGTACATGGCCGATCAAAAAGACGTGGCTCTCATCCAATTTCTCACAAGAGGCGTGTCTTTCTCTTCCAATGGGCAAGGTAATAAGCACCCAGATCGATCTTCTCCTCTCTTTCTCTTTTCCCATTTTTCTCCTAGATCTTATTTGATTGGATCGGAAATTCTATAGGATAGCAACATGTACATGTGTATCCATTTGTATTCATATATAACAATATGTATTGAAAATAATGTTTTTATTCATATAGCAATAATATATTGGCCGAAATTGCATAGGAAGTAATATATATCCATGTGTATTCATATAGCAATGTGTATTGGAAATTCCATTTGTATTCATACATCAATAATGTATTGGATAACCGAAATTGCATAGGAAAACAATATATATAAGCACGTGTATTGATATAGAAATATGTATTGGAAATTCCATTTGTATTCATATAGAAATGTGTGTTGGAAATTCCATTTGTATTCATATATAACAATAATATATTGGATGGCCGAAATTGCATAGGAAAGCAATATATATCCATATGTATTCATATAGCAATGTTTCATTGGAAAGAATAAATTTGTTTCATTCAAACAATATACTTGTTGCATTGAAACTTATACTTGTTGCATAACATTTGATCCAATTTGTTGTTGCATAACATTATTTGTTTAACATTTGTTCCATTTTTTCCGTTGCAGTAGTGACAATAATTGTCCAAAACTGATGAATTTCCTTGACAATAAGCAATGACAAATCGAAGATGTGGAACACCTGTCGTATTGAAATACCATCTCAGTGCCATATTGATATCGAGGACCTGTTCCAGCTTCGGTATGAGAGGAATTCCATGGCTGATATGGCAGCCACATTCATCGACGAGAAGTACAGTAGCATGAAGAAAGATTTCGGCAGTTTGAGGCAAAATCATTGGGAGAAGTGACCAGTTGACCATATCAACATCGATCGATGGGTACCTTTCCTACGAACTGTCGTATTATCAGTATCTTCGGCTACGGGCACAAGTTAGGTGGTGCCATACCATGTAATTACAAGTGTGTTTTGGGTTTTGGATGACAAATATTCCACTCTGAGGCGTGACCGGCATCATCTTTTCTGTTGCAGGGTTCTTGACCTATAGCCTAAAACTCACGATTAGACGAACCAGAAGTAATCATGTGAACAATGTGTGTAGATATTTGTGTTAGGTGCTTCTAGGGACGACCCTAACACAACAAAGCAAGTAGTTGCACTTTGCTACCCTCTTTCGGCTCCGGTCAAGGTGGTAGACGGAAAACCCTTATTGACGGAAAGGTGGCTCCATTCGTTGAGATTTATTTATTTTTTGATAAAGAATGTATATTGATATCGCGGAGATACAATTTACACAATACTGATTCATTCGTTGAGATAGGGTGATACAACACACATTCATTCATTAACGGTATTACTCGTAATACAGATGACAGCAGCTTGAAGAGAGTGGCGTACATATATCAGAGAATTATTACATGCATAGAGGATGACTAATTATGAAGAGAGTTGCTAAAGTGGCTGTCCAGGCAGCCAGATTCCATCTTCGAACAAGTAAACTTGACAAGGTCGACGGGACCATGGCATTGGTGTTGACAATCCCGTGGATTATCCACGCCAAAGCAGCAGGCCGCGAAAAGGAGTTCGGTGCCGGTGTCGCACCTGCATTTGTTTACTTTGCAGGGTGTGGCAGAGGTTGAGATCCGGCCGCACGCCTCGCAAGCATGGAAGCACCGCTGGATCATCTCGGCGGGGCATCGGTCCACGCCACTGCACTTTTCGGCGTGGCAGACCATGTCGCAGATTCCATCCGGGCCATGATCGAGAACGGAGCTGCTGGAGGCGCAGAAGACGATGAGCACCGCGGTGATGATGGCAATAATGGAGCTGCTGGTCATGATCGAGGTTGCTGGGGGCTAATAAGACTAGCCATAGTGGGAGTATCATAGCTAGTATCATGCATGCCGTGTTGGCAAAAAGCTGACGTGGCATAGCAATTAATGAAGAGAGATAGTATAGTGGTATCATAGGTAGATACTATAACATAACACATTTCGAGATAAAATGAGTCTACAACATATTAAATGCAACATGTCATGGTACCAAAAATATGTTACTACCCACTATGGAGGTAGTATCATACACTAGTATCATGTGCATGATACTAGTATATGATACTCCCCACTATGACTAGTCTAAGGACGATGCATGGATGGAGTAGTAGTAATGCCATAGACAAGTAGCATCCACGATCGAACGTGTTCCACCTTCAAAAATGAATGACCAAAGTATACCTTTAAAGGGAACATCCTCCGTTACATTCGAACTTTTTTCCTCCATAACTATACGCCAGCGGCATGCCCGTCGGCATTTTCTTTTTTACATAACTTTATGCCGCCGGCATCCCTGTCGGCCTATATTTAAATAAAAAATATACAATTCCCTTTAAATAAATTTCCTAGATAATTTTATGGCACTGATTTGTACCTATAATTCCCTATAAATAGACGTCGATAGAGTGATTCGTACCACCGAATTTCGATACCCCACCACGCGCATAAAACAATGGTGCGAATCTTCTGAAACCAGACCCTATAACAGAAATTTGAAATAAAAAAGGACATACATATATAATATGCACTTAGAACATAAATATTAAATATATATCTCAATTTGTATAGATCCTGAAGCTCCGAAGCACCTCTTTTTGGTAAACCATGAAACATGCGTCCATCGTCGTGTACACTCTACCCTAGATGGGCATCGAAATGGGGTTGAATAGCAGATATTTTTCTTAATTTATGCATGGTTAGGTTATAGAAACATGTCAAGATAAGCTCCCACTCCGGGATGTGACCGGCTTCACGGGTAAATCTGGGATTGCAAAATTAATTTTCGGTGATGATATTATGAAACCTGAAGCTTGCGATTGGAAATGGATCGACGGCAAACGAAGCATCCGACGTTTCGCTCCAACTCGGACCACGATGTATAGTACTTACCTTTTTCCCCATCTGCTAGTGCTTGACTTGTACCGGAACTATTATTTTTCCTGACAATATCCGTCCTTACTCTGTCATGCTCCATCAACGGTCATTGAGAGGATCATGGTCTACTTAGGTGTGGCTGTAATCCTGGTATATCCCGGCGGGATCTCTGGCTTCCATGACCTCCTACACATGGATCATACACATGCATGCCTCCATCTTTGCTTGTATTTTAACTATGGACAGCTGAAATCGTGCCCTATTTAACATTTTGACCAGGAGAACAAGGGGCCGTGTTACTAGAGATTGGCTTTCTAAAATCGTCCTTAATTCCCATAATTAACTAATTTCATAGGAAACACAATAATTTAGTTTTCAGGATTTACTATAGGAACCAAATATGTATGTAGGGACCGGAGGAGTAAAAATCGGCCATCGCAAATACACACCAAAAGAGATTAGTGTGTAATCATCCAAACTAAAATTAAATGCTCTTCTCCGATTTTTTGTCTCCTCGCAGCCGGCCAAGCACCACTTCCCCAATGGAATCTCATCTCCGGCCAGTCAACCTAGCCGTCTCTACCAGCATTGCCTGAGCACGTTTTTATCTCTGTGCCAGTCATCCTGGTGTTATGCAGTGACCCGGATCTCCGGCCACCATAGCCATATTGTTCACTAAGGCCTTCCGTAATGCTACACGTAGGATCGTATCTTAGCTATGCCACATAGACAAAAGGCTGACGTGGACACATATTTAAGGAGGAGAGAGAGGCTAGCCGTATGTTATTCTGGATACGGCTCTTAGCCCATTTTCTGGCGTCGGCATTTATTTCACCAATCCCGTGCAGCTATACACGGAGCGTGGCCAACCACCCATTGATTTTGTTGATCATCAGCTTTGGATAAATAAATGCATGGCAGAAACGCTGCATGTCCTTGGTATAAATGTGATGAGCTGGACTCGTTAGATACGGCTTCGCCGGTTCCGCATTACGGACGGCCTAAGCTCGCAAACTGCTGTCTCTTGGATGGTGACGTTTTCGTCTCCAAGTCGGTAATTCCCGTGCTCTTTGTGGTGAGCCTGTAACCATAGCCGTATCATTCCACGGACGCGCATTGATTGAATGTTCCCGGAGGAAAAAAAATGAATGACGAAAGTATACCTAGCTCACCAAGCTATCTTGATCCATCAAGGAAAAGAAGAGATTTATTCTACAACAAAAAAAAACTAGTCCGGGGCATAGCTAAGCTAATTAATCACTCAAAGGTTACATACAACACATTGCCGCTCTATTTCCGAGTATAAATAACAACAAATCAAGTAGTTGCACTTTGCTACCCTCTTTCGGCCCCGGTCAAGGTGGTAGACGGAAAACCCGAATTGACGGAAAGGTGGCTCCATTCGTTGAGATTTATTTATTTTTTGATAAAGAATGTATATTGATATCGCGGAGATACAATTTACACAATACTGATTCATTCCTTGAGATAGGGTGATACAACACACATTCATTCATTAACGGTATTACTCGTAATACAGATGACAGCAGCTTGGAGAGAGTGGCGTACGTATATCAGAGAATTATTACATGCATAGAGGATGACTAATTGTGAATAGAGTTGCTAAAGTGGCTGTCCAGGCAGACAGATTCACCCTTCGAACAAATAAACTTGACAAGGTCGACGGGACCATGGCATTGGTGTTGACAATCCCGCGGATTATCCACGCCGAAGCAGCAGGCCGCGAAAAGGAGTTCGGTGCGGGTGTCGCACCTGCATTTGTTTACTTTGCAGGGTGTGGCAGAGGTTGAGATCCGGCCGCACGCCTCGCAAGCACGGAAGCACGTCGCTGCACTTTTCGCCCTGGCAGAGCATGTCGCAGATTCCATCCGGGCTATGATCGAGAACGGAGCTGCTGGAGGCGCAGAAGACGAGGAGCACCACGGCGATGATGGCAATAATGGAGCTGCTAGTCATGATTGAGGTTGCTGGGGGCTAATAAGGACGATGCATGATTGGAGTAGTAGTAATACCGACTATAATAAAGGTTGCAAGTTTCCTGGATCCACCGTACTTTGCCCGTCGCTGTCTCCTTTTCTGAGCTTGCCCCACCATCCAAACAGCTCCCTGTCCTTTTCCTATTCGCTAATGCATACGGGCTAAGGAGGGCTTTTCTAGACCCTGCAAAGCCTCCTTATAACCCTGAAAAACTCGTTTCGTCAGCCCTGTGTAGCCCGCTTTGGAGCCTCGTTCCATAGCGCCAGCTCCCAGAAACCAGCCGGTTGGTCAGGCCAGTGACCGGTAGTTCCTAAAAACAAACTGCCTGCAGCCGGTTCCTTCCAACTGCCGCTCACGGATGAAAAAAATTAGTCTCCACTTGATAATCTCCAGATTCTTAACTTGATAGAGTATTAGCACGATTAAATATATTCAAGATTTTTTTTGTGCCTTAATTACAAAAGTTTTCTGGTTCTATAATGCTTTGCATGTCCCTATAAAATCTCATTTTCTAAATCTGTTCCACCACCGAAACACATCCATGGCCTTCTCCGAGTGCTGAAAAATACTACAACCTGCAATTCGTTGTACTTAATCAAAACTAATATTACAGCTCATAAATTAATCATGTTTACCATAATAAGTTAATATCTTTTTCTCCGATTTTCGGCATCTAACAGTAGCAATGGTAATCCATTACTCCAACGGAACCTACTGGTTCATATTCAATCCCAGAAAAAAGAAAGAGGATTGATTGAATTGCAAAAGGAGAGGACATCAACTACATGGGATATATAATATAATCCATTGCACGAAATAAAGAATACTGGTCATCAAAATATCACATATACAACTGCAAGGAAAGGGAAGAAAATAAATTCAATTTAATTGCATAACAGGGGAAGAAAAATGAGAATTCAAGTGTTCATGGTGCTGCTAACCCCGGTGGTTTACCAATCTTCTGCACAAGTCAGGCGCAAACACATATTTTACTTTGGTTTGCATCAAATTCTAATCCAAAACGAACCATACTGGTTCATCAAAATGCCAAAGATTTAATTGCATAAAAAGGAAAGAAAATAAATCCAATTGGAAAGTAAAAAATAATAGATTTAACGGTGCAAAGAGGTGGGAGATAATAGCAATCCGTTGCTGACCAAACCACACTCGTTCACCAAAATATCGCTGATTCAACAGCAAAGAAGGAGAGCAGAACTAATTCAGTCGCAAAAAAAAATGGAAAATGAGAAAGCAGAGCAGAGAAGCATGGTCCTTCTACGAAAGTTCTTCATGGCGCTCCCAAGGTCAGTACCCACCTCTCAGTATCTCACCAATCTTTTTTCAAGTCATCGCTAAGAACATGAAACCATGCACTATGGGCCGGTGTCCAAGTGTCTAACTGCTTGAGCAGAGCATGGCCACACAACTAGCACTATATCCACCGAAAGATTGTGCACAACACAGCCCTGTACGAGCACGACATATGACGAACTGAGCAGATCTTATTTCTTTTGTAGTGTTATCCTTTACAATCAGCCGGTGTGAACTACCTACGAGCAAATCCCTCACGAAAATGGAGTAACAAACTGTGGCCGGTGCAATTTTTCCTATTAAGTAGTACAAAATGGGGAAAATAAGAGAGATCCTCATGCAAAGAAAAGATGGCGAGAGAAGCCGAGAAAGGGACGCATGAAATAAATCAAATCTGCCCTGCGCAAGGCGACCAGTGAGAGATTTATCCCGCCACGCCACAAAAGCCTTTTGTCTATGACGCGCCACCACACAGAGGGGCAGGACTGTAGGAGGCCAATGATGACTTACGGGCATGGAGGCGCCGCCTGCTGCATTGCCTTGGACTGTTTCCAACACCTGTGCCGCCGCGCACTTGTGGTCACGGCCCTCGCCGCATCGACCAATGCTTCACGCTCGCCTTCGTCCTCCTCGGCGAAGACGTAGTGGATCTTGACCAGGCGTGCACCTTCTCTCCGTCCATCGCCGCACCGCGGCTCATGACGCCCAGACCCAACGGTGTGCCGCCGTCGGATGCCACGGATGCTACCGATCTATGGCTTCTTGTCTCGGCGCTTGTGGTGAAGATAGAATCGCGGCGCCGTCACGCTCGGATGCGATGGAGGAGGGCTATTTGGAGACGAAGCAGATGGGGGTGGTGAGGTGGTTGAGATGCGGAGCACAGCTGCGCCGGCGAGCTCGCAGCAGAGGACCGGAAGTGATCCAATCGGAAGCTGTCGGATTTTGGTATTTGGTCAACGGAAGAGTGGGGAGCGCAGGCAGCGGTGTACTGGACGTCTAGGCGAGACAGGTGAACATCAGATCAGAGAGCGTGTGCCCTTTCAGTTGGGTTGGCCGCGTCGCCCCTCTACGTGTCCTATTGCAGCGTGAGAACAGACACGTGATTTAGGGATTGTTTCTTATTATTTGCATTTACTTTTCTTTGTGGGAAAAAAATATTTCATTTCATTAACTTCTGGGCAGATTACAGTCCTAATGTACAACTTCATTCAAATCTGTCCAAAATTGATTTCTATTCAACGATCTCCCCATGTTTGCCAAAATATGACTAACTAAGTTTTTTTGTTTTTGATTTTGTCATGATACTAGCTAAGTTTTTTTTTTAAACGAGGCAAAATACTTGTCATTTCCATTAATAAAGTAGAATATAGAGATGGCCGATTAATTAACGGATAACCGACTGAAAACCTGTACAACCCCCTTGCCGACCGTCATGGAACACGACCGTCGCGAGGGTCCAAATGACCACCATGGCGACCAAAAGCAAACCGCACACACACTGTCAAAGGCGAAGTCGACGTCGAGATTGTCCACGGGCACCGTCATCATCACACCATCGAGGGCAACTCTGTCATCACACCATCGAGAGCGACTCTGTCATCAGACCAAGCGACTACGTCATCACACACCCGAGGGTGAGGGCGACTCCAACATCACCGAGCAGACAACCGCCAAAGGGAGACCTCACCAAAGCAGCCTCGCGAAGTCAGCGTTGGCCTATACGAAACAGATGGCCCATCGTGCGAGATGCGCAGGACGTGCGCCTAAGAAGGTCTTCACCAACAGACCGCCCCCTGAAGGTCATCGTACACCGCTTAAAACGCACAGACGTGAGAAACATAGCGGCTTCAACTTCACATCCTGGAGAGGTCAGCACGAAGAAACTCGGACACGCCGGAACAGAACCGACTACGAAGCCTTGCCGCGACCAAACCATTGCTCACCAACATTGTCGTTGCCACACATACAACCACACGGAAACACCACTTCGCCCACCACACACCTGTCGGCCGCAAAGCCGTGACCATCCAACCCACCAAGAAGCATGGATGGAAGCAAGATCAACAAGGCGACGTTCCAAAGGAGGAAAGCTACGTCGAGGGCGACGCTCGTCGCCCGACCCACCCGGGTCTAGGCTTTCACCTGTAGAACTTGCTTCGAGGCCGGAGATGTCGAAGAAGACTCCACCGCGGCGCCTCCAAGGAGGAAAGTGACGCCCATAGGCGTTGTCGCCGCCGGCCGACAAGAGTCGGGATGGACTTTCGTCTGAAGTATTCTGGACAGCCACCTCACGCCACCGGCAAGAGCTGTCCCACGCCACCGCTGGACCACTCACCCCTGATGTGGTGACAACGCCATCACCACGTCGGGCCACCATAAACCTCGGAGCTCATAACTGGTCCCCCATAACCAGCACCCACCTGCAGCCCCCACGGACGCCGACGACGCTCCAAGAAGAGTGCCGCTCTTGGAACCTACAGGCCGCCACTCCGTCACTCCAAGCCGGAACGAGCCAGCGGGAAGAGCCCGCCCGCTCTTCGTCGTCGCTGCCTAGCACTATGCCGAAGCCTCTAGAGCATGGTCGCGGCGGATGCGTCCTCCCCCGAGCCAAAGGTGGGTCGAGCCTCCTCCCACCGCCTACCTGGGCCACCACCCCATGATCCAATCCGCATCCGAGCCGGTGGCGCCGCCAAGCCCAGCAGCCCGCCGAAGCCCATTGCGCCCCGCCGTCCAATCCGGCGCAAGGAGAGGAGAAGAAAACGCCCCGCCGCCGCCTTCATGGAGGCGCACGGAGCATTTTGCCGGTGCCCCTCTGGCAGCGGCGACACGTTTTGACCACGTTCGCCTAATTAAGATTATGTTCCTCCTAAACTTCTTTGACGCTTCACACCTGCTGCATATGGGCCGATCTATCATGCTCTTTCACGGTGATCATGCTCACCGCAAGCTGGCAAATCAGATCAAATGGTCAATTGGACCACGAAGGGATTATTTAAGAATTGTCATATACTAAAAACTAGTGTGAAACAGCCATCCCCACGGGCGCGTCGTGCCGACGCGCCAAAGCCTACTAGTACCATAGAGGCGTTGGATGAGGATACATTTATAGGTTAATTTCCTCATCCACACGCTAACTATCATGTCTGGCGCCCGATCCAGTCATCGTCGTGCACTCATGGAGATTTATCAATTAAACTACTATATATACTAAATGATATATCTAGTTTCCAGCTGGCGTTGCACGACGCACGCATATATCGTATATATTACCCTAGGTATGCACATGGTAGTATATTCATACGTAAAAAAAAAATATATATATACTTATACGTATATACCTGACAGGCATGCGTACACTTGTGTACACGTATTCTAGATATGTAAGGTATGTAGATATCTTAGTTATGTATATCCAAGTATATATATACATCATACAAACCAAAATTTTAGATATTTAAGGTATCCATAATGTACACATGTACAAATTAAACAATATTATATATATATATATATATATATATACTGCCCAGCTCCTAGCTAGCTAGTAGCAAATTAATACACCATCCAGCTGCAAAGACAAGTAACATCCACGATCGAACGTGTTCCACCTTCAAAAATGAATGACCAAAGTATACCTTTAAAGGGAACAACCTCCGTTACATTCAAACTTTTTTTCTCCATAACTATACGCCAACGGTATGCCCGTCGGCCTTTTCTTTTTACATAACTCTATGCCGCCGGCATCCCCGTCGGCCTATATTTAAATAAAAGAATATACAATTCCCTTTAAATAAATTTCCTAGATAATTTTATGGCACTGATTTGTACCTATAATTCCCTATAAATAGACGTCGATAGAGTGATCGTACCACCGAATTTTGATATCCCGCCACACGCATAAAACAATGGCGCGAATCTTCTGAAACGAGACCCTATAACAGAAATTTGAAATAAAAAAAGGACATACATATATAATATGCACTTAGAACATAAATATTAAATATATATCTCAATTTGTATAGGCCCTGAAGCTCCGAAGCACCTCTTTTTGGTAAACCATGAAACGTGCGTCCATCGTCGTGTACACCCTACCCGAGATGGGCATCAAAATGGGGTTGAATAGCAGATATTTTTCTTAATTTATGCATGGTTAGGTTATAAAAACATGTGAAGATAAGCTCCCCCTCCGAGATGTGACCGGCTTCACGGGTAAATCTGGGATTGCAAAATTAATTTTCGGTGGTG